>JAIUCV010000222.1:0-660453 GCA_026724425.1 Erythrophleum ivorense
AACCCTAAACCCTAAACCCTAAACCCTAAACCCTAAACCCCTAAACCCTAAACCCTAAACCCTAAACCCTAAACCCTAAACCCTAAACCCTAAAACCCTAAACCCTAACCCTAAACCCTAAACCCTAAACCTAAAACCCTAAACCCTAAACCCTAAACCCTAAACCTAAACCCTAAACCCTAAACCCTAAACCCTAAACCCTAAACCCTAAACCCTAAACCCTAAACCCTAAACCCTAAACCCTAAACCCTAAACCCTAAACCCTAAACCCTAAACCCTAAACCCTAAACCCTAAACCCTAAACCCTAAACCCTAAACCCTAAACCCTAAACCCTAAACCCTAAACCCTAAACCCTAAACCCTAAACCCTAAACCCTAAACCCTAAACCCTAAACCCTAAACCCTAAACCCTAAACCCTAAACCCTAAACCCTAAACCCTAAACCCTAAACCCTAAACCCTAAACCCTAAACCCTAAACCCTAAACCCTAAACCCTAAACCCTAAACCCTAAACCCTAAACCCTAAACCCTAAACCCTAAACCCTAAACCCTAAACCCTAAACCCTAAACCCTAAACCCTAAACCCTAAACCCTAAACCCTAAACCCTAAACCCTAAACCCTAAACCCTAAACCCTAAACCCTAAACCCTAAACCCTAAACCCTAAACCCTAAACCCTAAACCCTAAACCCTAAACCCTAAACCCTAAACCCTAAACCCTAAACCCTAAACCCTAAACCCTAAACCCTAAACCCTAAACCCTAAACCCTAAACCCTAAACCCTAAACCCTAAACCCTAAACCCTAAACCCTAAACCCTAAACCCTAAACCCTAAACCCTAAACCCTAAACCCTAAACCCTAAACCCTAAACCCTAAACCCTAAACCCTAAACCCTAAACCCTAAACCCTAAACCCTAAACCCTAAACCCTAAACCCTAAACCCTAAACCCTAAACCCTAAACCCTAAACCCTAAACCCTAAACCCTAAACCCTAAACCCTAAACCCTAAACCCTAAACCCTAAACCCTAAACCCTAAACCCTAAACCCTAAACCCTAAACCCTAAACCCTAAACCCTAAACCCTAAAACCTAAACCCTAATCCGCCCTAAACCCTAATCCGCCCTAAACCCTAATCTGCCCTAAACCCTAATCCGCCCTAAACCCTAATCCGCCCTAAAACCTAATCTGCCCTAAAACCTAATCCGCCCTAAACCCTCATCCGCCCTAAAACCTAATCTGCCCTAAACCCTCATCCGCCCTAAAACCCTCAGTTGCCCTAAACCCTAATCTTCCTACCTAGATCTGTCCTACCCCTCATAAATCTATGGTAATATAATTTGTAGGTTAAACCTATCGATTTTAAAAATTTAGTACATCTTAAAAATTTTCTAAAACAAAGAATAAAATGTCTCCTAAATAAACACCAAAATATTTAAATTATTTGGCGTTATAAAATAATATTTAAGGTAGCCTAATTATATAACCTTTCATTTTTTCTAAATCTTTTAAAACTCATAGGGGGTTGTTAAACCCTCCGATTTCAAAAATTTAGTACATTTCCACGTATTTGTAAAACAATGAATAAAATGACTACAAAGTAAACACAAAAACTCTTCCAACCATTGGGCGTTCTAAATGAGTCTATAAAGACGCATAATAGCATAACCTTTCAAATTTTACAATGTACTACGAAACTCGTAGGGTTAAAACCCACCGATTCTAAAGATTTAGTAAATTTTGAGATTTTAAAATGAAATCTAAAATATTCCTATCATTTGCCTACTAGCACAACCTTTTAATTTTTCAAAATATTTAGAAACTCATGGGGTTAACTCACCGATTCCAAATATTTGGAACATGTTGAAGTTTTTCCAAAACGATGAATGAAATGTGTTCAAAGTGAAATCTAAAATTTTCCAACTATTTGGCATTGTATGTGAGTCTCTAAAAAAGCCAACTATTTTCCAAAACCTAAACCCTTCTTAAAAAATTAATAAAATGTGACAAAAGTATACATTAAACACTAAATTTTTCCGACCATTTAACGTGGTGAAAAAGTCTCTTAGGAAGCCTATTAAAATAACATCACAAAATATTTGAAAATTTGTAATGGTTATAGCCCACTGATTCCAGAAAAAAAAATTAATACGTTTGGAGGTTTTAAAAAATAAATAAAATTTGACAAAAGTGAACACTAACTATTTCCAACCATATGACATGGTAAAGGAATATCTAAGGAAACATGCAAACATACTTTTCATATTGTTCAAATTATTTGAAATTTCGTAAGGGTTAGTCCACTGGTTCCATAAAACTAGTTCATTTTAAAGTTTTATCCAAAAGAATGAATTAAACGTTATCAAAATGAACATTAACTGTTTCTAACCATATGGCACGGTAAAGAGAGATTTAATTAAGGAAGCATGCTAACATAACTTTTCAATTTTTGCAAAATATTTGAAATTTTGTAAGGGTTAGCCTATCCGTTTCCTTTTTTTTTTTTCATCTGATTGATTAAGATAAAAGATCTGTTACAGGGGTGGAATGCGTTGGTGGAATGCGTTGATGGGATGCGGATATGAAAAACTAAGCCAGCGAGAAACAAGCCCCTGGAAACGAAGGCTCAAAGACGAGCAGACTACAGCCCAAACAAGGGAGACATTTGAAACACTAAACAGAGCAAAAACAAACTCTAAACCGAAATCAGCATTAGCACTCCCACCTGCAAGCGAAACGAAACCTGAAAAAACCCAAAGCCCTGTGAATATCGAGAGAGCCATCGGCCATAATAACGATAAACAACTTCCTCCTGAGATGATGAGAGATGGACGAGGAACACATCTCCTCACCACGAAGACAGAACTTCCAACACCGGCAAGGACCCGGAAGAGGCGACGTCGGGCGACAAAGAACACCTACATAGAAGACTGATGAAACAAACCAGGGCCGTAGACAAACCGGCCTAGATAGACAGGATGGAAGCCCAACCACTTCAAAGGAAGACACAGGCTCAGCGGAGAGCACAACACAAAAGCGCAGCGGTTAGCAATAAAGGCGAAACTCCAAAGAACCAAACACTTGCAGGCAAGAAAAACTAACACCTTAAACGGGAATTGCGAATACTCCACCTGGCCGAAAAGAGCTAAACACCTAAATCTGACCTGTGACAGTCCAAGGACGACCACTATCGAGATTTACGGCACCAAAACGTCGAGGAGACACCTCCACAAGATAGATCTACAAGTAGATCTACTGAAAAGGCCGGCACATAACCACAAACGATGTCGATTTCTAACGAATCCGTAACTCAAAAAGAGCCGGCGACACCATATGGAGCAACTCCACCACACGGAGAACCAAAACAACCAGGCAGAACCACTCGACACACCAAGTCCAGAAAACCGTGGGACTCGACAGATCTGGAATCACCCACCGCTCACACACAGGACTTACAGCCGCAAGACTGGCATCCTCGACGGAGCCTGAGCAGCAAGCGAGCCTTCGGCGGGGCGTGATCTTAGCTCAACTCCGACCAGATCCACCTTCTATACATGAAACAAGCAATCAACAACACAAGCAAAGAGAAAGATGGCCGACGACGTGGCTGTGGAAGCCCACTCGCCGGCGGCACCGAGATCAGGCGGCAACGACTTTAACAAGCGGCGGCAATTTTATCGCCCTTCGAGAGAGAGGAGCCTATCCGTTTCCAAAAACTACTTTTTTTTGTTGTCTAGCATTTTATTAGAAATTGAAAGTTACATGTTGTTACACACCAGCCAATCTACAAACGGTGAAACACATAAGCCGGCGGCAGACGTATAAAGCCCCGGAAACAAAGCCGGCGGATATCACGAAATCCCCGGAAAACAAGCCCAAACGTGGGAAACTAAGCTCCAAACAACCGGAGAGGTATAAACAAAACACTACCACATATAAAAACCAAACGCATTAGAGCTAAGGATTAAAACGAAGGAGACACTTAGGGAATAAAAACAAAACACAGCACCCAACTCAAACTAAAACAGAAACCATAACGAGTTTCGAGCTTCTGGAAAGCCTCCAAAGAACCCTTACCGTAGAAGCCTGTCCTGAACAAACACAAACTACCTATCAACTCACAACACTAGCCTTCCCAAACGCCAAAAGGTCCAAAGTGGCAGAAGCACTCAATGCGGAAGAGCTCTCGAACAGACGAAAGATAGTGACAGGGAGCAAGCTACGGAGACACAGAAAACCTTACCACCACCGAAAAAAATTTCCACTCAACAAACCTGTCTTCATAACCCGGCCAAAGAACTGACTCCCGGATACGGCGATGTCGGATACGACGGAAACTCGCCTCGATAGAAGCACCAGAGTAGAGAAGAGCTCTCGATCAGATAGGAAAGCAACAACAAGGAACCCAACCAGACAACACCGAACTCCAGCGACGGGGAACGGGAAGGATCGAACCAGAGGGGAACCCGAACCACGCGAAAGCCCCAGAAGCTAAACGAAGCACGAACGGCTGTTCTAAAGATGGATAAGTCGAAAAACCAGATTTTGAGCCAAATCTCAGGGCAAAGAGGAGATAAAGTGGGGATATTAGCCACGCTAACCCGAAGATCTACCATATCCGGAACCACTAACCTCAAGAACACCTAGATCTGACCAGATCTGGAGGATTAAACCAACTTAGCATCTGCAACTTCTTCAATCCAAGGCACACCAAGCGGAGAAGAAGAAACGGAACTGAAACAACGCAAAGCAACTAAACAAACCCGGGCTCCGACGCTGAAGAAGCCGTCGGAGCCGGCACAGTGATACGGCGGCTACGAGCTTAGAGAGAAGGCAGATCGAGATAATCGCCAGAGGCTGGCTGACACTTAGCATTGAAGACTACTATATTTTAAGTTTTTTTCAAAAAAATAAATGAATGAAATGTGAACAAAGTGATACCAAGTGCTTTGTGTTAGAGATGGAATAAGCATACCAAACTTTCCTAAAAGAAAAGAAAGACAAAGAAAAAACTTTTTCTTTTTATAAATAGAGGGAATATATCCAGAAATCTCTAAAAGCAAGAGAGTAAGACTTAAAATCATTAATCTTTAGTTCTTTTGTTATTAATGTTCATCTTATTCATCTCATCTCGGGAACAATAATTTGTTACTCTTTGAGCTTTGCATTGACCTAATACTTGTTGTTTGAAGAAATTCTCCACTTCAATTGGTATTTTTCACGAAAAGTAAACATGAGATGCCTATGAGTCGTCTGTTCATTCTTCAACATTGCATGCAGTTAGAGTCCATGGCTCCTCCCATTGCTTGGGAGCTCACGGTTACATAATATCTCATAATAGACCCTATGATAATATGGTTTAACACACTATTAATAGCAATGGCTGCTCTTCATTGGTTTCTTTGAGGAAGTAGGCCTGACATTGCAGAGTAAACTAGACGATGCTATTGCTTGGTAGTTGGTAGTACAACAGAGAAGACCAGATCTCTGATTCGTACTTGACTACTAGATGGCGACAACAATATATTGAGTCCGTTGGACCGGTGAATGGGTTGAAGTTTTGGGGAGAAAATGAAGAAACAACACTTTAGGCACCAACAAGAGAGGTTCACAAGGGAAGGAAAAAAATCAACAGAGAAGGATTAAGTGTGTTACCTAGTCACCAACTAAGGGGAAAAAGGTGACAAACCATGGTCGAGATATGTTGTGGTAGTGATGGCCATAACTCTTGCAGCTGTTCGATCCCGGGTGTCCCATTTAGGCCTAGGCCGCCAAAGAAGTCTAAAAAGAGTCATACGACAACCGAAGTCGCTGAGTCTCAAGATCTTGGAGGTCGTAGTCAGCCAACTCAGACATCTACTGCTCCTGATTTGGGAGAATGGGTAAGGTAGTTCGTTGTAATTATGTGATGTGTATTCTCTTTTTGATGGTTATGTCATGATTGTTCTTGTCCTGAATTATGTGATGTTTTGTTATGTTAATGTAATGTTTTGTGGTCTATGGTGGTTTATGCAAGCTCTTTGATGTTCTTGTTGTTGTTGCAGGTGGACGTGATTTGCATCTTCTTTGGCATCAAGTAGTTCTTTTAGTGTGTTTGGCATCAAGTAAAAGAACACTTGTTGGGTGTGTTTGGTATCAAGTAGTTCCTTTAGTTGTTATTTCCGATTATTAAGAGTATAAGTCTACTAAGACTTGTGTTTTTATCCAAGTTCAGACTTTTGTAATGGCTGTTTATGTTTTTCAGACTTGTGTAATGACTCTTTATGTTTTGGTATGTACCATATTTCTTCTCAGTTTTTGGCCTTTTGTGTCACGTATGAGAATACCTTTTTAAAGCCTTTCATTGAATACTTTACTATATTGTTGCATAAAGTCTTACATTGTGAATTTTAAGATAATAAGGTCTCAAGAACACCATACAAAATGCATAAAAACAACAACCACCAAACTAGCAGGAAAGAAAAGTTTGAACAACCACTTAAGATCATAACCTAAGACCAGAAACAACAAACCAGTTTCTTCAAGAAACACATATCTCCTACCATTTCCTTAACTTGTTTCTCACATTCCGCTACCTCAATTTTCCGAGCTTCCATCTCTATTTCAATGCCACGAACAATGTCATTCATGTTTTCCATCTCCTTGTCAACGACATTTACAATTTCTTTAAAAGATCTTATCACAACCTCTAAAGTTTCAATCTTTGTCTTCATGTCTTCTATCTCCTCAACCACTGACAAATCAGTCCATTTAAACAAATGATTTTTGTCCTTGCAAAAAAAAAACCACAATCTCAGTTCATAAGCTTCAGGAATAGAGATAATCGCAATATAAGACTTGAAAAGGTTTACCAATTCACAAAAGGACAAGCATGAAAAAGTCGTTCTGGGTTCTTATCTGTTCCTGAAGTTCTCATCACAACTTCTTCTCCGCACCTACAAACAATGGGAAATCCTCTTCTTCTTCTTACACGAGCACCTAGAAAATTTTGACTTTTCAATTAGAAACCGAAACCTACAAACAAAACTTCCTTGATCTTAATTTTAAAACGCTAATTGACTAAAAGAATCTGACATGAATTCTCCGAAGACACCATTTGATTCCATGATGTAGTCATTCTCTCTACTTTCGTTCCTATAAAGCCTTTTCCCATGGAGAAACCCAATTTCTTTCTCTAATAGACAAACCCAATTTCTTAAGACTAAAACGACGTCGTATCTTATATTATTAAATCTATTGATTTCGTACACCAAAATTTATTAACCCAATTCAGTTTTATTAACCCAGAGTTATACCGCAATCAGATTTAAACCGAAGTTTTTGATAAACCAAAATTGAAAAGGACAAAACGATGTTGTTTGTGTCTGTTTCGAGGAGTCCATTCCAACAGGATGGCTTACATGGCGTCTGAGTCATGCCCGTAAACGCAAACACGGTGTTGACTAAGGTCCAAGCTTGATTTTGCCAAACACTAAATAGTGTGGGTACGTATAGTAACATTAACAAAAGTGTGAGTATTTAATGGCACACTTAATGAGTTGGGGTACTAATCGGGACCTTTGGCAAGAGTTGGGGTACGAATTGGCCGTTTTCCCATATAATAAGTTATAACCTTCAAAATTTAATTGTGTGCTTCTATCTTTTTTTTCCTTTCTCTCTAATTTAGAAAAAAAAAAAAATCATTTAAAAAATATAAGAATAAGAAAAATCATATCTTCGAAAGTTCAAGAAAGCAATAAAGATTATTTGACTCTAAATCAATTGGATCGAAATCGAAATTAATGTCGTATTATAGTAGAGTATAATACGTGTTATTTGAAAGTGAAAATCTATAAATCCTAATGAAAATAATATTCTTATGGGAGTGGACCTTCTATTACTTGATGAAAAGATTAGTAACATATTATATTTTCTATTTATATTGATATTTTGATAAAATGATTAGTAATATATTATATTTTCTATTTATATTCATATATTCATATTATAGATATAGACACAATTTTATTTTATTTTAAAAATAGAAATACACAATTTAAGTTTTTGTGCGTTACTCAGAGATTTCTTATCGGGTTCTCAATATTATTTTACTTAGTTTTAAGGATAATCATATTTTGTTTAATATTTATTATAATTTGTTTCAAAAATTTTAAAATAAATCTTGCATATACGCGGGGCTTTATCTAGTACAAATATAATTTGTAGAAGTTAACCTACCGATTTTAAAAATTTAGTACATCTTGAAGTTTTTCTAAAACAAATAATAAAATGCCTCCTAAATAAACACCAAAATATTTAGATTATTTGGCGTTGTAAAATGATATTTAAGGAAGCCGAATAATATAATCTTTCATTTTTCTCTAAATCTTTTAAAACTCTTAGGGGTTGTTAAACCCTCCTATTTCAAAAATTTATTACATTTCCACGTATTTCCAAAACAATGAATAAAATGCCTCCAAAGTTAACACAAAAACTCTTCCGACCATTTCGCGTTCTAAATGGGTCTCTAAAGATGCCTAATAGTATAACCTTTCAAATTTTACAAAATACTAAGAAATTCGTAGGGGTTAACCCACCGATTCTAAAGATTTAGTATATTTTGAGGTTTTTCCAAAACAGTTAATGAAACGTGTCCAAAATGAAATCTAAAAAAAATCTATCATTTGCCATTGTAAATGGGTCTCTAAAGAAACCTATTAGCACAACTTTTTAATTTTTCAAAATATTTTGAAACTCGTAGAGTTAGGGTTAACTCACCGATTCCAAAAATTTTGTACATTTTGACGATAAATGAAATGTGTCCAAAGTGAAATATAAACTTTTTCAACCATTTGGCATTGTATATGAGTCTCTAAAGAAGCCTACTATTTTCCAAAACTTAAACCCACTTGAAGATGGAGATGGAGAAAGCAATATGGAGACTGAAAGAAAAATATGTGACAGAGGCCATGGGGGAAAAGATCAAACTATATAATCTACAAATTGAGTCACTCTAATGAAGTCAGCTCGAATCAAAATATTATTATGAGTTGATATTATTATATCGGCCTAGTTCATTATCAATCTTTTAAGTAATTGAAAGTACCAAATGTGTCATGCGTTAATGTATAAAAGATGATCAAACTATATAATCTACAAATTGAGTCACTCTAATGAAGTCAGCTCGAATCAAAATATTATTAGGAGTTGATATTATCATATCGGCCTAGTTCATTATCAATCTTTTAAGTAATTCAAAGTACGTGTCATGCGTTAATGTACATGTGTTGAATTGTTTACGGTCGCGAGTTAGAGATTACAGAGGCAAGTTAACAAGAAAAGCACAATCTGCTCAATCAATTCACTCTGCTATCTAGCTCCTGCAACTTGTAACCATTTCAGGGCTATTCCCAGCCCCTAAGCTTGTGGCAAGTGACCGTATTGCTCTAGAGATCAACTCTTTCTTATGCATCTTACCCGAAGTGCTACTCTCGGACGCTTTTTCTTCCTCCTCCAATGTCACACACAATCCTCTCAACACTCTTCCAGAAAAGAGGCTTTCTATAGAGTTTCATTTTGAGATTGTGAAAAAAATGTTACATTTTGAGATTTTTCTTTTTCCAAACTAAACAAAAAACTTTACCTAGTGATTGTGAAAAAACTAGTACATTAAAATTACAATAAAACCTAAGTAATACCACCGGAATCATGATATTTTATTTTTAGCGAAATATTAATTTATCAAGAGATAATTGGACCAAAAATTTAATTAGGGACTCGAAAATACTATTAATTTATCGAATATTAATTTATAAAAATTCTACTGTACTTGAAATATATTATTTTATTTTAATTAGGTGCGACAAAATAAGAAATTTATGTACGATTTTATTTTGTAAATAAAAAGAAAAATGCTGGCTATCTAATGCATAAATTTATTTAGGTAACTCAATAGTAGTATTAAAAACTTGAATTTGTGAGGAAAAAGTTAGAGTTGAATGATATGTTGTCTTTTTTATAAGTGTGAGAGTGTCGACTGGAGTTTCACTAAATCAAACGAATAGTGGATGATAGGAGTCAGCGAATTGTGGTTGAGGAGGACCCAACTCCCACCAGTTTGGAAGGTGTCTAGGTGGTGGCTCCTCGCTAGCCTCCCTTGCTTTCCTCTCCCTCTGAAGACGATGATAACAATTCTCAAGAACCGTCTCTACATGGGCGGCATTCTTTCTCAGCTTTTCTACCACAATTTCGGTGGAGCTGCTTAGTAAGATAGAGAAACATGCCATCAGTTGGCTCATTCATAAACTCCAAGTGATGATCTCTAATCTCCCCAGAATCCCCTTGGTTTGTTTAAAATGTCTCTCAAAAGCCCTCTTTTCCGCATAGCTACAGTTCCTACATATCTCGCATTTCTTTACTGTCAGAAAAAGATTAATCTCAATCCAAACAACTTTTTTCTTCGTTTCTCCTTTTAACATCAACGGTTGCCTTTAATAATAACTACATTACCTGGCCAGGGCCAAGAGTGCAGAGCCAGTATGGTATAAAGCTTTACATCCCAACCAATTGCCTGCAACATAGGATTCGAAGCATAACAAGTGCACTGAAACTTGAACTTCTCTAACTAGTCGTGGACAAACAACAGACCTAATAACAACTAACATATCATCATAATACGCTTGGAAACATTCTCAACTTGTGTCATTTTTTAATCTAAAGTTTCTTACAAGTTTAAATGGAAAATACCTTCACCAGAATACGAAGTTCCACCACCTAGAAACAACCAAAGAGAGTGAATTTAAGAAAAGAAAAAAAGAAGAAAAGGCTCATCAGTGTCATAAGATGAATTAAGCCGTGAGCTTACAGCACTGGCAAGAGCTCGCAATCTGCATCATATTCATTTCTTTTTAACGAACCCACCAACCATGGTTTGGCATTGCTTCTCTCTACAGCCACTGAGTTGATACTAGTCAAGGTTGCTCCTTCTTTCGCCTATGTACTAAAATCGGTTCACACAAGAGGAATCGGAAAGTTGTCCATGTTTTTAGATTTTTTTTTAGCAGCTCTGACGGCCACCACTCTTGCAGCATTGGCTGCCCTATTGGCAGCTGCAACCGCTCTGTTAACTCTCTCATCAACCTTGTCCACATCATAAGCCTTCTTTGCTGCTCTCCGAGCCTCCTGCGAATACAAATGTTTGACTATCTACGAGAAGAAGAAGAAGAAGGATAAAGTTCCAGAGACAAACCTGGACTGCATTTAGCACTTTGGAATGGTTGACTGCAACAGGAGACACCGGACAGTTTGAATTTTGTGTACTTGGAATGTCGAGGATCCCATTTTGCCAATGGCCTGACTGTGTTTCTCCATTTCGGAATGTATACATTCCCAGCCCTTGCCGCCTACCTTCATGCCAAGCTCCCTCGTATCGGTGACCATTTGCAAAACCATAGACCCCGAATCCATGCATCTTGTCAGCAAAGTATTCTCCGGCGTAAACGTCCCCGTTCCTATGGAATTTTCATACAAAAAGCACATGAGAAGATACAAATTGGATACGGCAAACATTTGATACAAGCTGCTTTGTGAGGAGCAATCCCCAAGTCACCTGAAGTGGTAATGACCCAGACCATGCTTGACTCCCCACTTGAATTCCCCAACATAGCGACTTCCGTCCTCGCAGGTGTGAACTCCACAACCGTGACTCTGACCGCTGGACCACTCGCCGGAGAACATGTCTCCGGTGTAGAATCTGTAAACCCCATATCCGTGGCGAAGACCCTGCCTGTACTGGCCCCTGAAACGGCTGCCTCTGGCCCAGGTCTCAACACCATAACCATCGTACTTGCCGTCAACCCAGTCACCTTCATAACTGCCGCTCATGTAATAGTAGTAGACGCCGCTACCGGAGCACTTGCCCTTGTGGAACTCTCCCTCGTAGACGTCTCCGTTGGTGTAGACCTGCACCCAGCACCCGGAGCTTCCCCTTTTGTCAGATTTACGGCGAGAGCCAATGGACCAGAAAACGGGCAAAGGGGTCCTAGACGGGGAGGGGAAGGAGCGTGCGAGGAACAAGCGGAAGGAAGGGAGGCGATGGAGGGCGAGATTTAGCGAAAAAAGAAGGGCGGCGGAGAAAGCAAAGGCGGAGAGGAAATCGACAAGGAAGGGTCGAGTGGGATGGGAGAGGAGAAAGTAGGAGAGAGGGAGGAGGAGGAGGAAGAGAGGGGAGCGGCGGAGAGAGCGGGAGAGATATGATTTGAGCAACAGAATCGGGGAAGAGGATGGCGAAGAGGGAGTAGGAGAGAAGCGGTGGGTAAGGAGAGGACGCTTGAAAGGCGCGGCCGAGTAAGATGGATCACGGTGGTGGTGATGAAGATGGTGAGATACGATCTGAGGGAAGAAAAGAAGAGGGGGAGATGGGTTGAAATCGGAAGAGACGCCGCTGCTCTCTTTTCCGATCTGAGCTTCCGATTTCTTCTGATGCATCACATAAATGGAGATCCCGCTGGTCGATTTCAGAGATGGTTCGTCGAGAAAGATGTTAAAGGGATTTTTCAAGCGATTCTTTTTTTCATCAAGTAAAAGAGAATCCAAAAAAAATCCCCCCGAGAGTTATGCCCATAAATCAACCATACCACATGGTAGCTCATATTACCAATTACAGCCTTAATTAGTTTTTTTTTTTTGTTTTTTACTATTGTATCTATCTAAGTAATAGTCCTTAAAACGAGTCACGTAAGGGAAAAGAATCATGTCTTCTCTCTAGAGCTTTAGTCGCCGCCGTCTTCGCTTGCCGTCTCTGGTGGCTTCTTCAGCGTCAGAGATCGGTCTTTTTGTTTAATTCGCTTATTTTTGCTTTGTAGTTCTTGTATGTTGGTGGCATGGCTCGAGTGGGATGAATCGGAATATGCTGTTCCGATGGTTTTTCTCTCCAGATCTGGTCGCGTCTGAGTGTTCTTATGACTAGTGGATCCGGATCCTTAGTATCTTCGGTGTGGATGGGCTGCAATCTTCATGTGGTCTCTGTTGCGCTCAAGATCTGTGAACCAGATCTGGTTTTCCGCCGGCTTCATCTGTTGCTCCGCCGTCTGTGCTTCTTGTTTTCTTTTGTTGAGATCGTTTGGTTTGTTCGGCTCCTCTTCGGTTTAATTTATCTCTATCTCCGTTTCTGGAGTTAGGTGATATCCGTTTGGGTTAGCTCGCTTCCTGTCGCTTCCTTCTTGTCTGATCGAGAGCTCTTCAGTCCATTGGCGCTTCTATCGAGGCGTATAACCGTCGTATCTGACAACGTCGCACTCGGAATAGCAAGTCTATTGGCCGGGTTATGAAGGCTGATCTTTTGAGTTGGAAGTTGTTTGTCTGTGTTTGCAGGGAGGTCTCTTTTACCGTTGATTGACCGAGAAGGTCAAAGTGTTCTTCGGTAAATTTTAGTAATTTCTCGTCCTATAATCGGTCTCTAGAAGTTGTGAAGCTCTTGTTGGTGTGTTTTCTAGCTTGAGTTGGTTTTGTGCTTCATTTTGGTTAAAACCGAGTAGTTTGGTTTCGGTTTTTTTCTCTCGTTTGCTGTGTGTTTAAATTTGCCTTGTTCTTTGGCCTTTTGTCTCCCTGTGTGGGCTTTATCTCTGAGGAATTGTTAATTTCCGCCAGCTTAGTATCCCAAAAATGTATCCCAAAAATGTATTCCAAATCTGTATTCCATCTTGGGTTTCAATAAAATTTTAGATGAAAAAAAAAAAAATCTAAGTAATAGTCCTTTTTTTCTTCAAAATTGGATACTAGCATTATTCTGAGATCAAACGAACCCTAAAAAATATTGTATTCTAAAAAGCAAAAATAGATTCATAATTTTTTTCTTAAATAGCACAAAATCAAATTAGTTTATGAAAATATTTGTTTGCTCTAAATAAATTAGAGATAAAAGTATATATATTTGGATTCTTTTTCTCCAAATTAAGGTTTGGGTTTTTTTTTCCAATAAAAATAAGATTTAAATCATTTTTCAGTTGAATTATGTGCTACTATTTTAAAAATACTTATGAATGTATTTTTGAAGTAAAAAAAAAAAAACTTAAAATTTGTCCATCTTGAAAATTTGCCATTAATTTGGTACGGATATGGTATTAAGACTCTTTTTTTTTTTTCATCTGATTTTTATAGATAAACGACCAAATGTCATAATACAAGGGTGGAATGCGCTTTTGGGATTCGATTGTATCATACAGTGCCGGCGGAAAAACAATTTCCCCGGAGAGAATGCCCACGCAGGGAGACAGATGGCCGAAAAGACTATGGTATTAAGACTCTAAAGTTGTACAATTTAGACGAAATTCCAGATAAACAAACTGATGGAGTTATATATTTTTAAAAAAATGTCTGAAATATTACCATTCAAATTCAACACAAGAATAATAAAACATTTGAGTCTTGATTAAAAATTAAACATTCAACAGAAAGCAAATGTGGAAATTTATACAGACTTTGTTGACCGAGGAGATGGAGCGTATAAAAGTGGCGTAATGCCGATGAGTGTGGAAGTAAACAATGAGTTGTACCTGACCCTCAGATAATTCGGACCTCGAGTTCCAGTTATATGCCTTTGGCTAGGTGCTACGTTGGGCTCCTGATGAGTTAAAAAGACCCTGCTATGTGGTGAATGGCTGCTGCTGTTTTTATGTAGTGCCATGCGGTGTGCGTATATTATGAAGGAAAAGAAAATGCAAGCCGAGATTAAAGAAAAACACGCACATAAATGGAGAGACCATAACATTGAAAACAAAGGTGAAAGATAGGTCTTGATTGATTTGCTAAGGCAGACAACAAATCCAACGATAACAACAACAATGAAGAGGCAAGTTTTGATACAAAAAAAGAGAATCACTCGTAGATCCAAGGATGAAGGCTGCTCTGCCAGTTGACAGGTCCATCAGGGAACCACAAGGCAGATTCCTTGTTAGCACTCTCCACCGAGTCACTCCCATGGATCACGTTCCTGCATAATATATATATATTCCCAAATCAATCAACTCGTTTGTATAATTTCCGGATTTAGAGAAAGAAAAAAATAACAAACCTGCCAATGTCAATTGCAAAATCCCCACGGATGGTTCCTGGTTCAGAAGCTGCAGGGTTTGTTGCTCCGATGATCTTTCTTCCAGTCAAGACAACGTTCTTCCCCTCCCAGATCATTGCAACGACTGGGCCAGAAATTATGTAATCAACAAGACCGCTAAAAAAGGGCTTGGCAGACAAGTCTTGGTAATGTTTCTCGGCGAAAGGGCGGTCCACAGTGATCAGTTTTAGACCTGTCAATCAAACCAATGAGATAATCAACTAATTACTAATTACCAAGCCACAACGGATATGATCCATGAAGAGAGTTACAATTCACAACCATCATGCAGCTGGAAAAACTACCTTTCAAAGTGAAACCCTTCTTTTCAAACCTGCAGATGATTTCACCGACCTGAAATACCAAAATATGGAGTCCGATGAAACATAAAGAGCAGAGATAACCACGAATTTTGCAAGGAAATTCAAAGAATCAGAAAGAAAAAAAAACATCCGAGAGCTAAAGGATCAGGGAAAATAGAAACGTACAAGGCCCCTCTGGACGCCGTCGGGCTTGATCATGATAAAAGTTTGTTCCATTGTCGTCGGGCGATACAGAAACAGAGACACAAGGACGATGATAGGAGGGAGTTATATATGTACACCAGTTACCAACCCTAACTCTATCTTTAAAGGCTGGGCCCATGGGCCTTTCAGAATTATTTCATATATCTATTCAAAAGGCCTAGCGGTATGATGGGCCCTGGCCAAGTATGACATAATAAATACGATCCAGCACAAAGCAGAGCGACGGTGAGACGGACCGACGACGTGTCGCTTCCTCTCTTCCTTCCAAATCGGATTTTGTGCTCCGGATAAACCCTAATTACAGTACAGTAGAAGTAGAAGAAGAATAAGAAGAAGAAGAAGATGGATATTGAACAGAAGCAGGCGGAAATAATCGATTTATTCGTGAAAAGAGCTTCTGCTTGCAAAGGCGAAGGCGATGCTCTAGGATCTATCCTAGTCGAAGCTACATCGCATCCTTGGCTATTTGCCTTCTCCGAGATTTTTGCTCTATCCTATGTTGCTGAAGTCTTGTCGAATCTATGCCTATTCTTAACTTTTATTAATGTCCATGCTCTTTTGCATTAACTGCTCTGTTTTTTTATTGTGTTCACCGCAGCTTGAAGGAAGCACTGATTCTGTATATCTGGATGTACTACGTTTATTTGCGCATGGCACCTGGAGTGATTACAAACGTACGTTCGCGTGCTTTGCCTATATGGTATATGGACATTGTTCTTAATTTCGTCTTCTATTTCTCTACTATAGGCAATACTCGCTGTGCCCAATTGGTTCCTGAACAAATTCTCAAGCTAAAGCAGCTCACTGTCCTTACCCTGGCGGAGATAAACAAGGTTTTTCTTCTTTCTTTCTTTGTTTTGTTCTTCGTTTTCTTATTCTAGCATATAATATGTCCACCTGCATCTTATTGTGCTTGTTTTTCCGTTCAGGTGTTGCCCTATGATATACTGATGGTTGAGTTGGATATCACAAACGTACGTGAACTCGAAGACTTTCTTATCAATGACTGCATGTATGTGGTGAGTTTCTGGACTCAATTATCTGATTTTATGTGCCATAAAAAAGCACAAACAACTCGAGTGTGACGATGCAGATACTTTATGAATTTTTACAGGGTATAGTTAGAGGAAAACTTGATCAGTTGAAAAGATGTTTTGAGGTACTTGCTTTTCCCCATATGATCGTTTCGTACATCTTCCAGCCCCTCTTGAACCACTGTATTCCTTGCAAACATGCAGGTTCAGTTTGCAGCGGGTAGGGATCTAAGGCCAGGGCAACTTGGGAATATGATGCACACACTAGAAAACTGGTAGCTTCTTCGATCAATTTTTTATGCTCTACGTTAGAGTCTCTGCAAAATATGTCTCTGCAAAATATGTTTTATGTAGGGAAGTTGTGTATGGTAAAATAACCCTACCCTAACCCTGAAATAGTCATTTTATAAAGGACCCTAGTTCAGAAATTCCTAAAAACCCTTGATTAACATCCCTAGTTTTATGTCGTTGAGAGTATATGTGAGATGAAAAGATTCATGTTTAGGTTGAGCGCATCCGAAGATCTGCTGGCTTCGATTCAAGATAGGATCAAATGGGCGGACAATATGAGTGAGGTGGACAGTAGTAATCGAAAGCAAGTAGAAGAGAGGGTGGAGGAAGTGAAAAAATCTCGTTCCATGAAGGTACCTGTAGATTGTGGCTGATTGTTCTTTTCATCGTCGATTAGGTTGTCATTGTTTTGCACTTCTTGGTCTTTTATTGGATGTAGTTGAGATGAGAAACTAGACTCGTGTAATAAAAATAGAACCAGAAATCTCTAGTCTTGCCCAAGAGAGTAGCTAGTAGGTTGGAATTTTAATACTTGGTGAGGGTAGATGGTGATAATTGACAATGGAGACCATTACGACTTGGACATATATATCTCTATGTAGTCTTACTTACATTGTGGCAGAAGTTGCACACTGTGGGCAGGCCGACGCTGAACTCAGAGGGCACGAAGAGACATTTGGTGAACCAAGTGGAGTGATGGACTATGAAGAAGAGCGAAGCAGACCCAAGAGGTAAGTGACTCTGTTACATTGTCCAAAACCCACTCACTATTGATCTGCTAATTAGGATCCTTAAGCTCTCGGATAAGCTTTGATTAGGTAGAAATCAGTTACTCTAAAACCATGGCCCATGGGTGAGCATCATTCTTCAAAGTAGATAGATGTGAAACGATGACATAGAACAATAGTTATAACACCAAAAAAGGATATCTAGAAAAGACATGAAGTAGGATATGGTTGAGATGGAACTCATGGAACATGATAATGCTGTGTTGCAGGAGGAGGCATCCGGTCCCATGAGACAAGGGTAGAGAGAGCAGAGAGAGAGCAGATGGAGAGAGATGGAGAGAGCAGAGAGAGCAGAGAGAGAGTAGAGATGGTTGTGGCTGAGATATAGTGAGGTGGTGATAATGTTATCCAATTTTGCGGGAGCAATGTAGGCCCTTTTGGTTGACTGATTGCCATTTAAAAGTGTAAATCCATTTCTATCGACTTTTGTGTGAGGAAATAAATGAAATATTGTTAATGCGCTATTGGTTTTAACAAGTCTCTTTTAGCGTTTGTTGACTGGGTTGTTGAAAGAAAATAAAATGCTTATTGTTGAGGCAGCAAATGAATTGTAATCAACGTAGGTACTAGGGAGAATGAATTTGGAATGGACAATGAAAGAAAAGAAAAAAGAATCATATGAAACAGATACATGTCATTGTGGTTGTGGGTGCTTTTGGAATACAGACAGCTTTAATCCGAGGGAAGGAAGTCTAGCCGTTAGGTTAATTATGTTGGTGTTGTTTCGCCTTTTAGGTGGCGGGGGCTCCTCCGGTGAACGCTGGCGTTTAGTCACCCTGACGTGCTCAGCCTTGTCAATGCCGATAAGGTGAGGAAAGTTAAGCTTAGCCTTGGAGCCTCGCATCTTAAAAGCTGCCCGGTCATACGCCAGGGCTGCCTCCTCGGCCGTCTCGTAGGTCCCCAACCACATTCTGGCTCCCTTCTTTTTGGGATCTCTGATCTCTGCCGCGTATTTACCCCATGGCCTTCTCCTTACTCCTTTGTAATTTGCCCCTCTTCTTGGCGGCGCAGACGATGATGAAGCTGTCTGATCGGAATCATCATCATCCTCCAGCAATTGTCGGCGAATCCAATCCAGAACTGATGACCCGTTATCCCATCTAAGCTCTGCCTCCATTTTCCTCACTCACTCTGCTTCGCCACTAATGTCTTGCTGTTTTTGGATCTCAGGTTTACACACACAAGATTATATATACATAGTAGTTTTACACGCGCATTATTTAATATTATTATATAGATCTGCATTTGCCTGGAAGCGCCAAATCAGTCACGTTTTACTCAATGTTCTTCTACTATTAATTAATGGTTGTTGTGCCAATATAAAAAAAAAGAGTAACAGACGAAGGAATCTTGATATTACGTATCAATTTTTTAATTCACAGCACGAAAAAGCTTAACTTTCAGCATGAGTTGTTTTCTTAAATAATACTCCGTATATTGATTTTTATCACAACTGACAAATGCTATATTTTCTAATATCAAAGGATATTGGGCCAATGTTAATGATGACTCGGTTATAGGGCTAGGTGATTTCTATTGGACCCTATGTTTGGCCCAATACATTACAAGTCTCGATTTGGATAGATCATCCATTTCATTTCTTCGTCTCGAATCGATCTCAGTTCTCGATTCGATTTTCCAATTTCCATGGGAAGCCACCAAGGTTTCAGCTCCTCCGCCACATGGTTCTCTCACTTGTGTGCTTCAGCCCGCCGATTTAAATCACTGGCTCCTCCGTCCTCGCAGACTACTGTTCGCTCCACCTCCGGCGACTCTTTGGTTCGTCGCCTCGGCCTTTTCGACCTTATACTCTTGGGCGTCGGGGCGTCCATCGGGGCCGGTGTTTTCGTCGTTACCGGAACCGTCGCCCGAGATGCTGGACCCGGTCAGTTGGGGAAATTTTCAGTAATTTCAGAATTAAATTGGGAAATTACAACTTGCAATTTTCCATGTCATATATAGGAGTGACGATGAGCTTCTTGCTAGCTGGAGCATCGTGTGTGTTGAACGCGCTCTGTTATGCGGAGCTTGCATCTCGTTTCCCTGCTGTTGTTGGAGGAGCTTACATGTACTCGTACTCAGCTTTCAATGAAATCACGGCTTTCCTCGTTTTCGTGCAACTCATGCTTGATTATCACATTGGTGCGGCTAGCATATCTCGTAGCTTGGCAAGCTATGCAGTTGCTCTGCTTGAGATTTTTCCAGCTTTCAAGGGCACTATTCCTCTCTGGATGGGAAGCGGCAAAGAGTTGTTCGGAGGGGTTCTCTCTTTGAATATTTTGGCTCCCATTTTACTCGCGCTCTTGACCTTTGTTCTTTGCCAGGGTGTGCGAGAATCTTCTGCTGTCAACTCTGTTATGACTGCTACCAAGGTCGTGATCGTTCTCGTTGTGATTTGTGCTGGAGCTTTTGAGATCGATGTAGCAAATTGGTCTCCTTTTGCGCCTAACGGTTTTAAAGCAGTGCTTACTGGAGCTACTGTAGTTTTCTTTTCGTATGTTGGATTTGACGCAGTTGCTAATTCTGCTGAAGAATCCAAGAACCCTCAGGTCTACGTCTATCCATATATATATATATATATATGTATAGATATTTGTTCAATGTAGATTTACTGTTTACACAGTGCCTTACTGGTATGTATCATGTTCAGCGTGATCTGCCAATCGGAATTATGGGGAGCCTTGTGGTATGTATCTCGTTGTATATTGGCGTATGTTTGGTGCTCACTGGGATGGTCCCTTTTAGTCTCCTCAGCGAAGATGCTCCTCTAGCTGAAGCCTTTTCATCAAAGGGTATGAAGTTCGTCTCAATCTTAATCAGTATCGGTGCTGTTGCTGGACTCACAACTACTCTGCTTGTTGGACTTTATGTTCAGGTGAATCTACATATATATATGTACCTGGATTTTTTTTATGTGCAGCCAAAAGGTATCTCTGAATTTGGTGGTCATATGATAACAGTCCAGGTTATATCTGGGGCTTGGAAGGGATGGTCTATTGCCTTGTATCTTTTCCAGAATACACCCAACGCTTCACACACCTCTTCATTCTCAAATCTGGTGTGGCATTGTTGCTGGCGTCTTAGCTGGCATATTTAACATTCATAGTCTTTCCCATATTCTGTCAGTTGGTACATTGGTACGTCAAGGTCTTAGTTTTACCTACATTGTTCGGTGCGTATCCTTTCCTGTTTAACATTAGTTTTGGTGTTCAGACTGGGTATTCAGTTGTTGCGGCTTGTGTCGTGGCTTTGAGGTTGAACGATAAGAAAGAAAGAGACTTGTCCAATGGTAGGACGTCATCAAGTTGGCAGGAAGGCGTCATTTGCCTTGTTATAATTGCATGCAGTGGTTTTGGTGCTGGCCTTTTTTACCGTTTCAGTGCTTCCATTGTATTTCTTCTCCTCTCAGTTGGTGTAGCAGTTATTGCTTCAGCAGTTGTCCATTATCGCAAAGTAAGTAGCCTTAAGCATAAGCAAATGTTATTCTTCATTACAGAACGCCAAAATCAATTTGAAAAGCTAAATACTTAAGTCTTTTAGTCATACAGCACAAATAAGAGCCCCCAAGTAAAGCATGTTCTGGCACTGGGAAGTTCACGGTGATACTTTGAAAGTCTGTGACAAATACAATTGAAGTAACTTTTGGTTTAAAAAAAAAAAGTTTGCTTACAGCAATTAGATATGACAAGACGATGCAGTTGAAATAAACCCTCGTTGTTAATAACCTCAGCGTTTGGCTTCCAGGCTTACGCTCAATCTCTGGGATCTGGGTTTAGCTGTCCTGGTGTACCCATTGTGCCATGCGTTTGCATTTTCTTCAACATCTTCTTGTTTGCTCAGGTACACGGAAAGAGCTAACTTTGTACTAATCTCATATACAACCATATGATTTAACTTTTTAAAACTTTGAGCTTGCACTACTTTGCAGTTGCACTATGAAGCATGGATAAGATTTGTTGTTGTGAGTGTGCTTGCAACAGCCGTGTATGCCTTGTATGGGCAGTACCATGCAGATACAACAAGTACGTTGATTTATGAGAGGGCACCTGAAACTGAAAGCAACTCTGGGTAAAATTGCTTCAACCATGCAAGCCATCTGTTGAGTAGCTAGTTACAGTGTTATGCTAGCCATTTGTCGAGTAGCTAGTGAGACATAAACATCCATTGTAAGGATTGAATGGATGAGTGATTCAGATATTGTAAATGAAATGAAGATGGATCAGACCTATGTTCTTCTGGCGATTAGTAAAGAAGGTACACTCGTCTGTTAATACAAAAGTTTCAAAATAATTTAGGCTGTGTGTTTCAAAGTACAAGAGATGTCTGTCTGATCCCGAAGTTGATAAACAAAACAGTTCATTCCTACCGGATCAACTAAACCGAAAAATCATTAAAGAGAGAGAAAAAAAAAAAGGAAAGGAGAGTGGTGGTTTAGGCGGGCAAATAGGACTCGAGCATAAGTTTGGCAGGGGAAGGTGTTGAAATCTCTACGATGAGGTATGTGTATTTCCATTCCTTGTCTGCTCTGTCTCTAAACATCTCCGCATACACTTTCCCGGCTCCTTGAGGCCCACGGATGTAGAAGTTTACCTGTTCAAATATTTTTATTATTTTCTTCTCTCTTTCGTCTATTTCTATTAGCAATAAGTTAACAATGAATTACCTCTACATGCTCTACTCCGTCTTCATCAATGAACACTCTGTTGGGTATTCGTTGACGAGCAGCTCGGTTTCTGGTTTCTTGTCCGTAGCCTTTGATGGGGGATCCAATCCTAACCCTCACCTAGTTAACAAGTCAATCTCTCAGCATCCTTTCATTTGTTTTTATGACTCAATCTATGGAGTTAGTTTCTTATTACCTGCCCATCATCTTGAATTCTCTTCAAGGCTTTGTCAAAGATCTTGTACCTACAATAATACACAAGAGTGTCTCGTTAGATTATTCCTACTCCACAAGTGTCAGAGCATATAGATTTCAAACTAGACATGTGAAGAAGCCTCACTCTTTTGGTTGAAATATGAGCTCTTTAAACACCGCATACGCAGCAGCGCCAGCGACCCCAAGCCCAGCCAGAATAACAAGACTGTAGGAAGCACCTTCTGTAAAGGTCACCGGCTTCTCCGGGATATGGTACGTAGGAGAATCAAAAGGATCCTCCACAGTCGTCACCGCTTTCTTAGCCTGTCAAGAGAGTATCAGTGTCCAAAAGCATATATATATATATTCTTATTAACTAGAAAAGACCTACCTTATCGTGCTGTTCTTTAGAAGTTCTTGATGCGAAAGATCTAGAAAAGCAAGACGAGTTCATCTTCTTTTGACGAGTTTCAGTACACATTCTTGCTTGCGGATTTCGGAAGCCAAACAATAGACCTGAAAACAGATCATTGTCAGAACAACAAGTACACAAGGCAAGGATTCCAAGTTTGATTACAAATTATTTTGGCAGACCCTTGGCTCCATTTGAGTCCTGCACAAGAAAAACGACGAGAGCTATTAAACTAACATGTATTATCTATGACCCCTAAAAGCGTAAGCAGCAAAGAAAAGTTTGCGTTACCACACTCTTGAGACCCGAATCGGAAATAGCTTGCCTTGATGCTCCTCTTTGTCTTATCAACTGCATCCAAAGGGAGAGAACATAATGTTTAACAATAAAAGGGAAGACGACAACGGGCTCTAATGCTCTTGAGGCTTTAAAATCCCTCTTAATATTTGTAACGTGTTATCTTGTCACAATAGAGCTTCAAGAGAATCAAAACTATGCAAGTCAAATTCCTTTTTTTCCTGGTTATAAAGACAAGCAATGAGAAGAATAATAGGGCAGTCCCCTCTATTGCAAAAGATTAGCCATTCTACTGAAGAAGAATGCACAAAGGAATGAAATCCTTTTAAAAAAAAAAAAAAAAAAAAAAAACATGCCAGTTCCCGGAAAACAGCTAACCGGTTTTCCGAATTCAGAAGCGGAGGAGAACGGGAGAGTTGAAGCCAGTTTCGATTTGGATCGGCAGGCGAGGGATATCGCTGTTCTCCTTATGAGGTTCATCATCTCTGAGATTTTGTATGCAGCTAAATGAAGATAGGAGGAGAGAAAAAATGAAATTCGAAATCTGAATCACAGAAGCTTTACAAAGGTGAAGAAGCAGAAGGTGGATTTGAGGTTGCCGAGCAAGGCGAAGTCGCTTCTGGGGTTTTATCGCGTAGCACGTGCCAAGAAAGCACGCACGTGCGTTTATTGGGCTTGGGCTCATGAGATGATCCGTTTTATTGCAGATGTTGTTGGTGGGTTGATATATATTACGTCAAACAAACAGGCTTAGTGTGATGGGCTTCTCTGTTATTTGGGGTTTATTTTTCTCCAGTTCAACAAATTGGCCCATGCTTATCAAGTTCTTGACAATCATGCTTATCAAGTTCTTGACAATCCACATCTATGACCGATATGGTGAAGATGCAATGTTCTTTTGCAAATTACTCCTTGTTTGTAGGAGTTATTTTAAAGGGAAAACAAACCTTGTGGATTTAATGCAGAGCTTGAAAATCAGAACAATAGCACAACCAAGAGTCTTGAGGAATATTATTTGCGTTACGTTCAATGTGTACTACTAATCACTTCTCATGTTTTGTTGCTTTCTGTGACTAATGAAAACTACTTGTACGGTTTAGGTTTTTTTTTTTTTTCTTTCTTTGTAAACTGGACTTCATGGTCCTTATTTTTTAACCTCACACTGAGGATCGAAACCATGGCTTTGGTGACTGGGTGGTAGCTAGGCGACACTACAAATAACAATAATTTGGGTTTTTCAGGTGAACAATGGAATATCTGGTTGCCAGGTAACGTGAATGGCTTGAACATGTGTTAGTCCTCCTGATTGCCAGGGTTCAAGTGATTTGGTATCAAAATTATGATGATACCTCACATTATATTCACACTGAAACTATCAAGACATCAACTAATATAACATTAAAAAAAACAAAAAAAGAGTCTATATATAACAAGTTCGAAAGTGATTGTTCTTAATCAAATAGATTCATTTTAAAACATAGAGTCGTCGTCCTTCCTGTCTCTTATTATGATAAGATTTACAGCTTGTTTGATTGATTTCAAAATGCAAAAGCGTATTTTGATGATAACGAAGCTGTAAATGGTGGTGAGAAAAAAAAAGGCAACTGGCAAAACTCAAAAGCTGTTAGTTAGTTAGGTAATGGTAAATAAATGGTAAAGTGGTTAAAAATTTGGGATGTTAAATAAAAAGAGTGAAAGAGATGAAATCAGAGAGGAACCCTAGAAATGTCACAAGCATTTCTTGTCAACAATCGACATGCACAGCCACCACCACCACCACCGTCCGGATTGCGATTGCGATTCCAGCTCCGTCCTCTCTGATCAGCTGCTCCTCCACGTGTTCTCCAAGCTTCCCATTTGTCACCACCTGACCACTTCCCTCGTCTGCAAGCGTTGGTTGTATCTTCACGGCCGCTTGGTTCGATCTCTTAAGCTCCTGGACTGGCACTTTCTCGAGGGTGGTCGTCTTTTCGCTCGCTTCCCTCATCTGACCGACTTCGACATCGTCCGTTCATGTATCCCCGTCACTCCAAACCCGGGTGTCTTGTTGAGTTTTAAGGCCAGCTTGTCTCTCGGCGACACAATTGATATGTTGCCGCCAGATAGGATTGATCAAGGACTCCAATTGATCGCCCAAAGGTATCCGAAACTGAGGAGAATTGGTGTGTTGGGTGCGAGCGAGCACGGGCTAGGCAGCCTAGCCGTCGCGTGCCAGACATTGCAAGAGGTGGAGCTCCATTGTTGCGGAGATTTGTCCTTGAGGGGGGTTTCAGGATTTGTAAATTTGCAGGTAATGAAATTGGGAGATGGTTTTAGAGATGCTTGTGTGGTGTCGGACATCGGGTTAACCATTGTAGCACAAGGTTGCAAGAGACTAGTGAAGCTCGAACTGTGTGGCTGTGAAGGAAGCTATGATGGGGTCAAAGCTATTGGGCAGTGCTGCCAAATGCTCGAGGAGTTGACTTTTCGAGACCACAGGATGGATGGTGGCTGGTTGGCTGCTCTGTCTTTCTGTGGGAATCTCAAGACTCTGAGGCTTGAGTCGTGCAAGGCAATCGATTCTGATCCTGGTCTCGATGAGCATCTTGGAGTCTGTCCGATGCTGGAGGAGTTGCATTTAGAACGGTGCCAGCTGAGGGATAAGAAGAGCGCAAAGTCTTTGTTTCTGGTTTGTCGACATGTTCGGGATCTTGTGCTGCGTAACTGCTGGGGTTTTCAAGATGATCTATTTGCCCTAGCCTCAGTCTCTAGGTAAGCAATGAATCTCTCTCTCTGTTTCTTGTTTGCATCTGATTCTGATTCTGATTCTGATGAAAAGGTGTGTCTTTACTCTTTGCCAGGAGAGTGAAGCTACTTTATCTTGAACATTGCTCATTGCTGACGACAGGAGGTCTAGAAGCAGTGCTTCTTTCATGGAAGGATCTTCAGAGACTAACCGTAGTTTCGTGTAGTAAGATAAAGGACAGCCAAGTAACTCCAGAACTTGCTTCCCTCTTCTCCCTGCTGAAAGAACTCAAGTGGAGACCCGATACGAGGTCTTTGCTGTCATCAGATCTCGAGGGCATCGGACTGTGGAGAAAAGGCGGTAAATTTTTCACCAGTTCAAAGGGTACAAGGTGAAACAAGGGACACTGCATATGTCTTTGTTCGTCTTGTTGTAAATGCAGTTACTGTGGTACGCCTTGAATTTTGAAGGCACACCGCTTAGCTTTACTCTTAGAGTGTAGTTTGTTGATAATATTAAAAGACACTGAATAAGCACATGAAGATAATAAAACATACCCCTCTGTGGGATTTTTAGTCTCTTCTTCCGGGAACATATATATATTAATGTCATCTCGCCTTTGTGGTATTTGGTCTTTCTGGTTTCTTGCGACTCTGCAGGTTGAAGCTGAGATAAGAGAGCAGCAGCTAGGCCGTTGTTGAGTTTTCGTAAGACACGTTTAGGTCTCTAGTAATCCAATGATGCATATATATATATATATATATATATATATATATATATATATATATATATATATGAATTAGTTTTAGCATCGATGGTAATGAAACTAATGAATGTATTGGTTTGTTGCCCCGAGTAAATCATTTAGGGAACCCGAACATCTGGTACACTGGTACATGTATTGGTTTCTTTAAAGTTTACATCAATAATATCATACGGGTAAAGTCTACCATTCTTTGCTAACATTTCTGTATTATTCGTTCGAATTGAGTATTAAGTTTTGGTTGATATGGACATTCCATATTTGTAAAGAAATGTCATATTTTATTCCAACACTTTTCGTCCACAGTTGTCAATTGTTACCAGCGAAAATGTGGATTAAACAAAACATGATTCACAGTTCCATCTTTGTGATGTTTATATTTGGACATCAAATTTTTTTAAAAAACACACAGTATTCTACGGCTTTACATCATCTCATGCATATATACACATAGCTAATGGTGCAATGGACGAGAATAAGACCCTAAGTGGAGACTACATCCGGCTTCAGACCACCATAGGAACGGGCCACAAATGGAATCAGTTTCTTAATATATGGTGCACACTTCTGTTCCAAAAACCCATATCTTGGATTCTGGATGAGCTCCTTTAACATGATGAGGAGCCCCCATGGATGTGGCCCCTGCACGATTAGGCGCTCCAGCAACACTCTTGTTACCTGCTCCTTTGCTATTTCCTGCACCATTAAATATACAAACATGACTCATGACGTTGGAGAGTGTGTTTCCTAGTATCAAAGGCATGTTCTATCTTTCAATAAGGATCTTACGTGGTCCGACTCATAAAACAGATAGAGCATGATGGAGGCGAAGTAATGTGTGTGGCTGTTGGGATAACGTAGCTGATTGGCCATTGCACTAAGCAAAATGAAACGTCCTTCCGTGTCAAGTTCCCAGCTTAAAAACTTGAACATGTGCAAGGCGGCAACATTTGCATTAGTCTCGTCTGACTCTACCTGTTGAACAGCCTGTGAAAGAAGACACCATCAGATATAAAAAAAAACTCTCCACAGAAATCAAATACATGTTCATCTTAAATAACTTACATGCAGTCCAACGTAGAGGACAAGCGAGTTGACCAATGGTACATTGTATCTAGTGCCAGCTGAATCAGCCTCACTGGTCGGGAGAAGTAGCCTCTGCTTCAGTTCATGTAGGAAACTAGAATTATGTTGCCTCATCTGCAGAAATCAAGCAATAATAGAAATTGACGTCTGAAAAGAACAACTAGGGAGAAGAAGCAATGAAAACGCCTGACTAATGGCACAAAATGGAAAAACAGAAAAAAACACCAAATGTATATTCTTACTGAAAGGTATTCATCCAAGTGGCTCTTCATTTGCTCTTCTTTAAGTGCAGCATCGACCTCGGCAAGGATATGGGGAGCTTCAACTATCTCAGGCAGTTGATGAATCTGCAGTCAAGTCATACTCAGTCTCAAGGACCAGGAAACATGATCAACTATCAACTATATTTTTTGAACCTTAAGGTTTGGCGTAAACGGATCTGGTAGCCTCTTGTTTCGCGGATAAGAACTGAGTACAATGTTGCGCATTTGTATGCAGCTTGAAGGAATCAGATTGCAGAAAGTAAAATGATAACCACAAAGAAACTCCGGGTAGTCATGACGCAGCACCAACAATACTTTCAGTGTGCCTTTGTATAGCAAATGAACCTACGCGATTGTTAAACAAAAACAAAATAAGACCATCATAATCCTTCATGTTCTCTCAAAAAAAAAAAAAAAACAACAGACAAAGGCACAAACCGATCGCCTTCGTTCAGCATCCCCCAAAAGAGGCTCAAGAAACTGAAACAAACCCACCAGCAGGCTTTGAAAATACGGCCAACCCTTGTGACCGTTTAGAGAAAGTAGTTTGGGCATGAAGCTTTTGTGGCTAACCAGCTCTAGCCATGCAAAAATGGAAGAAACAAAATGAAAAAGTGTCATCACTCATCACCCAATCATAGGAAGAAACAACTCTACTGCTTCCCCGCCTAGTGGTTTAATTAAAACTATTCAAGAGAAACAAGTATATGTCGTAACCTGAACGCGGGAATGTTAAGAGGCTGCAGCGTGTGAAATGCATTTGCAAAATATATTAAAACCTGCAAAAAAAGATGAATATTAATACCAAAATCCGACGCACCTGATAGTTTGCACCCATCTTTCGTTTTACAGTCTGAATATTAATAGCAACAAGTTTACAGACAAAAACCGACGCACCTGATAGTTTGCACCATCTTCCGTAGGGCCCAGGGAAGATGAATCGAGCAGCAAGTTGATGAACAATCTGAAATATGGTCTTGGATCAAGTGATGTCTTTTTGTCATTTGCGTCCTTTAGCAGAGATCTCACCGTGACAGTCATAATCTGCAGCCAGCAATCAATGTCCGCTTTGTTTTTTGGTCACAGGCAATAATTAAAGAGATGAGCTTTTTGTCTGACCTTGGAAAGAAGAAAGAGCTTGCAGCTAGACTTCTGCTCACGAAAAAGAAAGCAAAACAGAGCTTAGCACAATACATTTTGGAACCACAAGTATACAAAACACAAGTCTAGAATGGTAATATTTACATTCAAGATACAAAACACAAGTTTGGCATATCTATCGATGGCAATGAATGATGGATTCCAAACTTGCTGAGAAGATTGCAGGGAACCAGATTTAATTCCCTCCGATGATATGCAATGAGCAATAGAATATTCCTAAGAAAACGGAGAAATCCAAGTCAATAACAAAGCCTCTTGACTATATTCATGCGTTAGATATGTTGGAAACATTTAAGGCTAAATTACTGTAAGCTTGCGGAAAAAGCTATCGGTTATATCATCCCCCTTCAGTAGTCCACTTTGATGCAAATGCAAGACAAAGCCGGTACATGCGTCATCATTTTCACTGGCAAAATTGCAGATCTGATGCCATTTATCAAAAATAATGGCTACCTGCACCACAAAGACAAACGCATCAATAGATAAACAAACACCTAGAAACGTATATACAACCAAATACGTGCACCTAGAGAGGCTACTTAGTATCATATCTTCCTATAGATGAAATAACCGATAATCCATAACAATGAAATGGATAACCAATTAAATTTTCTTGTGCAACTTGCAAAAAGTGACGCCAGAATAAACCTTTGAATGCTCGGCTGCATTGGTAGTTAGCTCTGCTCGGTTATCAAGAGAAATATTTTCCGATTTAAGCTCATCAATCATGTGTGGTTGAGATCCTTGTGCCACTCCAAAATCTTTGTTGCTAAAATCAGGATTTCCATCTATTTCTCTCGTCCGGTCCTTAAGAAAGGAAGTTGGTTTTACATCTTTGATATCAACCCCAAGGTTCTTGAAAAAAACCTGAAAAATGATTGCACCAAGAGGAAAAAGTATAGCTCTTTGATACACAAGGGGAACATTAGTCATCTTTTTCAAATCCTTCTTAGAAACACATACCTCTATGTCAAACATGAGATTCATCTTAAGTTTTGGCATCGAATAAATCTCTGATAGCAACTCAAGTATACACATAGTCCATGGATTCGGAGGTCGATATGCGATACTGCATTTGCAGGATTCCAAAACCTGTTCCACAACTTACAAGTCAGCCTACAATCAATAAGAAAAAGAAAAAAAAAAAGTAAGTCGAATGGGTCAACCATGCAAACCTTAGAAGTGAAGGGAATGATGGCAATCAACAGCCCTTTTTCATATGCCTGTAAAGAGAGGAAACAAAAAAAAATAAGTGCAGCAGGAACAAAATAACAAAAATGATTACAAAGAAGGAGAAGCAAAACGTAAAAAGCAAGAAGTACATCAATTATCAGAGATTTTGGATCTATTTCACGCGCCCTTAAAACGTGATTCCTTCCAATGGTCAGCTTCCCAAGCCAGCTGCCTAAGTTTTTAAGCAAGGACCGCTCTTCTGAACTTGACTTTATGAGCTCTGAACCTAAAAGAACCTGAAAAAGCAACAAAAGATCAAGCAATTTGCCAACAAAATAAAAAATCAACACAGAAAACCGTTGAATATATATTACCTTGCAATTGTCATAGGTAGCTTGGACTAATTCCTTGTACAATGGCTTGGAATTAACTTTGTCCAAGAATTTGAAGTACAAGTCATGAAATTTCCGCTCGGTACTCACTCTGTAACACAAGCAGGAAAAGCAGTAAGAAGAGACTGGAAAATTGTCTCATTAAATAAAGCACGACTACAAATACCTTTTCATGACCATATACTGTGCAAACCAAGGATAGTACTGAAGAGGCAAGATTTCTGTGAATTCTTTCGCTTTAGATTCAATGTTTGCTGCTGAGACATTATTCATTATGAAAGAGACTTTGTCCTGAACCTCTGAAGGTGGAGCCTGGATTTTAAAAAATGAAAAAGAGACATTAGAGACATTGGAGACATTGATGAGCCTGGATTTCAAAGATGAAAAAAGACATTAGAGACATTGGAGACATTGATCTTCATTGAGATATAATATATATAAGCTAAAAAGCTCATAAGCATTAATTTCAAGTTATAAGAGTAGAGCAAATTAAGCACACTACCTGCATTGGAGTCTCCTTTCTCTCCACTGCAGAAACCAAGGTTCCTATGTTCAAAGGAAACCCCTGCGAGAAAAGCGTAAAATAAGATTGGAAGCCCAACACGAGATCATGACAAGGTTTTTATCTCTGCCAAAGAGCTATAAGTGAAAAGAAAAGTATCAACAACTAAATCCGAATTGTCTTGAAATAAATTAATCTAGGAAGAGAAAAGAGGGGTCCGTCAAAGCAAGGTTCACTGAACAAGCCATGAAGATATCAAACACTTGCTTCATTCATCCTCAACACTGGAGGAGATAGGAGACAGTAGAGCGTGTAAACTGAGAGAGAGAAATTAAAGAGTACCTCACAACTCTCTTGAGCATTCGAATGAATCATGAGGATGGCGATCGGAGATCCAAAGGTCACTGAATTCGACACAGAGGGATGCTGAATATATATTTATATATATGTGTGTGTTCGAATATGATCGTTCCTTGGTTCGCTCGCGTTGCTCATACCCTTCTTCTTCGCCTAATTTATACAGGACATGCGTGCAAGCGTTAGTCTTAAACGTCGTCGTATCAGAGTAAATGCCAATTGGCCCGTTTTGCATTTCCTCGAAATCCCAATGGGCTTCTTCTTTTTTACTTGAAAGCCCATCCATACAAATACCAAATATCTCCGTTAACCGGAGCAAAGCAAATCCACACATGGCCCTCGCGCTCTCCTCCGCATATCCTCCGCTCAAGCTCCGTGCCCGAACAAGCTGTTCCATCTCTCCGAACCTCGCGGCGCAGCGAGCCAAGCGAAACCTACTGGGGCTCATAGCGGACCAGGATCGAGGTCTCAGAACTCAGAAAGACGCCGCGAAGCGAGAGGCAATCGTGAATGCCATCGAATCCATGGCGGTGATCGGGCGCAGCTCCATCACCACAGGCGAATCGCTCTCGGCCACGTGGAGACTGATGTGGACGACGGAGAAGGAACAGCTATTCATCATAGAGAAGGCGGGGTTGTTCGGGACGCGCGCCGGAGACGTTCTGCAGGTGATCGACGTGAAGAAAGGGATGCTCAACAACGTTATCACTTTCCCGCCTGACGGGGTTTTCTTCGTACGCTCTGCTATCGACATCGCTTCCCCGCAGAGAGTCAATTTCAGGTTGTTATTGATTCAATGATTCAAAGTTTCAGGTTCCACAAAGCTAATTTGAGGTTATTGATAATCAGATTCAGTAGCGCGGTGCTCAGGGGAAGGAACTGGGAGATTCCACTGCCACCCTTTGGCCAGGGCTGGTCAGTGCTTCTTCTTCTTCTTCTTCTTCTTCTTCTTCTTCATACGCTCCCTCTAATTCTGAACTTGGTTTTGTAAATGGTTCGACTTGCACTTGCACAGGTTTGAGAATGTGTATATGGATGGTGACTTGAGAGTGGCCAAGGACATCAGAGGAGACTACTTAGTTGTTGATCGTGCTCCTTTTAACTGGAACGAATGATTGTATAAAGTAGAAAGGAACCTTAGCCAAGCTCTCTTTCGTGTATAATTATATATACAGTAGACACCATTTCCATCCATCTCTCTCTCTCAACATCAACATGCATCTGTCTTTATTGGGGGGCATGAAAATAGGGAGGAAGAGAAAATTGTGGAGTATCATTTCAAGTGTGATCCTTGAGAGTTTATTTAGGTTTCTTGTCTGTGTTTGTTACAAACACACCATCCACATTTTCTAAGCCGTTTCTTTTTCTACATAAATTGAAAAGGCCACTAGAGTCCTTTTTTGCTGTTTTATCTGCAAAAAAAAAAAAAAAAACAGAATGTTGGGGGTACAAGAGAAACAAAAGGAAATAGGACAAAGCACAAGGCGTGTTGCGAATCAGGGAAAGGCAACAGTGCTTGCTCTCGGTAAAGCCTTCCCCAGCAATCTTGTTTCTCAGGATAATCTCGTGGAGGAGTATCTCCGCGAAATAAAATGCGATGACCTCTCCATCAAAGACAAGCTGCAACACTTGTGTAAGCTTTCTTTTACCACCTTTCTCTTTCACCCTCGTATTCGTATTCCTAAGCATGTGTTTGTGTCTTGTGTCTTGGTCTTGGTGGTGCTAGGTAAAACCACAAGTGTGAAGACACGCTACACGGTCATGACCCGGGAGACGCTGCAGAAGTACCCTGAGCTAGCAACCGAGGGTTCCCCAACCATCAAACAGAGGCTTGAGATTGCAAACGAGGCGGTTGTGCAAATGGCGTATGAAGCGAGCTTGGCTTGCATCAAGGAATGGGGAAGGGCATTGCAAGATATCACTCATCTTGTCTATGTTTCCTCCAGCGAGTTCCGTTTGCCCGGCGGTGACCTTCACCTCTCTGCGCAGCTCGGCCTTAGCAACGAGGTACAGAGAGTGTTGCTGTATTTCTCGGGATGCTACGGAGGTTTGAGTGGGCTCCGCGTGGCCAAAGACATTGCTGAGAACAACAGAGGCAGCCGGGTGCTGCTCACCACCTCTGAGACCATGGTTCTCGGCTTCCGTCCGCCCAACAAAGCTCGCCCTTACGACCTAGTGGGAGCTACTCTCTTTGGAGACGGAGCGGCTGCACTGATCATCGGAGCAGACCCTAGAGAGTCAGAATCTCCCTTCATGGAGCTTCACTGTGCCCTGCAGCGGTTCTTGCCCGGAACGCAGGGGGTGATCGATGGGCGGATGTCGGAAGAGGGCATAAGCTTCAAGCTGGGAAGAGACCTCCCTCAGAAGATCGAAGACAGCGTAGAGGACTTCTGCAAGAAGCTGGTGGCCAAGGCAGGCCCAGCAGCCTCTGCTTCACTGGAGTTGAATGACCTCTTCTGGGCAGTTCATCCCGGTGGACCGGCCATCCTGAACGGGATGGAGGCGAGGCTGAAGCTGAAGCCGGAGAAGCTGGAAAGCAGCAGAAGGGCGTTGGTGGATTATGGGAACGTAAGCAGCAACACCATCTTCTACATAATGGACAAAGTGAGGTATGAGTTTGAGAAGAAAGGCAGAGGAGGAGGACCTGAGTGGGGTCTGGGCTTAGCTTTCGGACCTGGAATCACCTTCGAGGGCTTTCTCATGAGAAGCCTCTTCTAAGTATGGGCTGTTACGTTATGGGCCTACAAACTATAGCTTGAAAATATTATGCTTCTCTTCTTTTTTTTCTAAGCGAATCCGACTAAGTATAAGTTAACTCTGATAACAAGTATGTTATCAATTCTGCACATTTAAGCTGTCAAGTCAACAAAACATTCAACAGCTATTAAGCGAGGGCATTAAAAGAAGGGACCTATATATAAACTATATGGTTAACTATTTAAGTATCATGTCCCCACTTGTCCATTACGTGATTACTACAAAAAGGTCACATAAAAAATTATTTTTAAGAAAGAGAAAACACATCTCAACAATCTTTTTAAATTTGATAGTTGCACTATACAGTCTTTGGGATGAGCCAACGTGTTCCAAACTGCCACATCGATGATGCTCCGGCGGCCACCGTCCGGTCCACCACAGCCGCAGATATCCCCATGTACGTACACCTTTTCTTTTTTTAGTCAGATCTTGATATACAATTGGCCTCAATATATAAATTCTTCTATATATCTTCTGCAGGCTAGATTACGAGGTTGCGGAGCTGACGTGGGAAAACGGGCAACTGGGCTTGCACGGTTTAGGTCCGCCACGAGTGACAGCTCCGTCAAAGTACTCCACAGGCGCCGGTGGAACGCTGGAGTCCATAGTGGACCAAGCAACTCGCCTCCCTAAGCCTAGGGATGAGCTCGTCCCATGGTTCCACCACCGCTCTTCCACGACCATGGACGCGCTTGTGCCTTGCTCCAACCCCCAGGACCAGCAGCGTGTTGGCTCCACCCGCGTCGGCTCTTGCAGCGATGGTTATCGCATGGCCGGTGGGAAACGAGCCAGAGTGGCGCCCGAGTGGAGCGCGAGCGGGAGCCATCGCCTGACCATGGACACTTGCGGTTTCACTTCAACATCGCTGGATGATAACTCCAGCTCCGGCGGAAAGCCTTTCTCCAAAACCACCACCACCATCGACGATCGCGACTCCGTCTGCCACAGCCGCTCACAGGCATATTTCATTATTTTAACTCCTTATTAATTATATATATACTCTCATATATCATTTTTATATATAGATTAGTAAAATGAAGAAAAAAACATTTTTTTCACAAACGATAGATGGAGGAAGAAGAAGACAAGCAAGCCGGAGGAAAATCGTCAGTTTCAACCAAGAGAAGTAGAGCCGCTGCTATTCATAACCAATCCGAACGTGTAATTTATTTTAACCTTTTTCACTCTCTTTTTTAAAACATGCGTGACCTCTTGATATTATTGATTTTATTGCAGAAAAGGAGAGACAAGATCAATCAAAGGATGAAGACTTTGCAGAAACTGGTTCCCAATTCAAGCAAGGTACCTCGTTTTACATGCATCATTTATAAACTGTCGCTAAATTATAGTAATCATTAGATTCTGCGAGTGAGTCTATAAGTACGTACGTATGATACAAAATAAATATAGAAATACTGTGCTAGTTGATTAATTAATTAGTAGGTATGAAAATAGCTAAAGGGGATAATATGAGAAAAGGATGGTGGACCAAAGCGAAGTGAATGAATCAAAAGAAATGGACCTTATACGATGATTCTACTCCACACACTCATGCTCATCAATCTCTTATTTGTTTGTCCCCTAATAACTTATTTTACATCTCTTTAAATTATTAAAATTGGTCCGGTTGGTCCATTCATACGCCCTAAATTATTATATGCCTTCTGGGTTCTGGCTGTCGACTCAAATTCAACCAAAACAATTAATACAACCTACATTACATGTTTGTATAATATACGCACATGCATGCATGCTTGACTATATATGTTCATCATGCGTGGCATTGGTTTGGTTAAATATAAAATATGAAAGAGTGGTTTGATATACACATTTTGTAATTAGACGGACAAAGCGTCGATGTTGGATGAAGTAATAGAGTACTTAAAGCAACTCCAAGCACAAGTGAGCATGATGGGCAGAATGAACATGCCTTCCATGATGCTTCCCATGGCAATGCAGCAACATCAACAACAACAACTTCAACTGTCTCTCATGTCCAATCCCATGGGTTTAGGGATTGGAATGGGGATGCCCGGTCTCGGTCTCCTCGACCTTAATTCTATGAACCGAGCTGCTGCAACCGCTCCTAGTCTCCATGCCAACATGATGCCAAACCCATTTTTGCCCATGACTCCTCCATCGTGGGATGCATCTTCTTCCAACGACAATCGATTTCAGTCTCCTCTCATCCCCGATCCTATGGCCGCCTTTCTTGCATGCTCCTCGCAGGTGGCGATTCCTTTCTTTTTTTCTTTCTGTATATGCTACTTGTGTTCTTCATCTTGTCAAAATCTAATTATGAATTTATATATTAACTATCTTTCGAATTGCAGCCAACGACGATGGAAGCATATAGCAGGATGGCTGCAATATATCAGCAAATGCAGCAACAGCTTCCTCCTCCTTCAAATCCAAAATGATTATTAATATTTCAACATCCATATCACGTCTATATGTATGTTTTAGTCAACTTACATATTCCATCATATTTTTTATATGTATAGGCTACACATGAATTATGATATACTTTAACCAAAAAAATGGTTGTCATTAGATGTTGTCCGAGAGAAATAAAAATTAATTTATGCTTGAGTTAATTTGTATTGTAACCTCACTCTAAACGAACTCCAATTTTCTATGACTATTGGTTGCAATATACATACAGTAGAGAATCCTTCGTTTTCACGAATTTAATTATGTCACTAAGAATAACTGAAAAGCCAAAATGGAGGAGACACGAGGGCATATGCTTTGTCTGCAAAATTCCACAATAATTTGATGATAATGTTACTATGCTACAAGAAACAAAAAGAAAACGAAAAATAAGCGAATATATTATTTTAAAAAGGTGTCGTAAATGATTGGGTGTCAACAGGTCACTTGGCCTTGATCATCACCACACGTTTATGAACTAAATCTAATTATTAATAGCCAAAAGTGACTCGAAAAATTGTGAGAAAAAATGCCAAGTTAAGTGGAATAGTAATCAATCATCATGACCATATTTTTTTTTATAAAGGATTTGATCATCATGACCATAAACCCTAGCTAGCTCGTTTGCTTATTACTTTTATTCCCCCTTTTACGAATTAAAAGATCCCAGTTGTCCTTTTATTACTAAACAAACGTACAAAAAAAATATATATATATATATATATATATATATATATATATATATATATATATATATATAACTGAACTTTTATATGATTTAAACTGCTCTGGGAGGACAATATTGAGTATATGTCGACTATGTTGGATATCAATCCAAGCCCCACATCGGAAGATTAGACAAAGAAATGTCTAATATATAAGTAGTGTCCAACCAAACTAGTATGAGACCTTTTGGGAAGGAGCCCAAAGATAAATCCGTGAGAGCTAAGATAAATGGGCTCAAAGCGGACAATATCATACTATTAGAGAGTTGGACACGGGCTTGAAAAGCCCTAGAATTGGTATCAGAGCCAGGTTCAATGAAGTGGACCTGGAGAGAAGTGCATGTGGGCACAAATAGATGCGGGAAGAAATGCCCTCAAGATGACCATATATACGATAAGGGATAATCCAAACTCTTGTGGAGAGTTCCGTAGAGTGAGTACGGCAGCACAAGATGGAATCCAAGTGTCGTCCCACATCGGAAGATTAGACAAAGAAGTGTCTAATATATAAGTAGTGTCCAACCAAACTAGTATGAAGCCTTTTGGGAAGGAGCCCAAAGATAAATCCGTGAGAGCTAAGATAAATGGGCTCAAAGCGGACAATATCATACAATTAGAGAGTTGGACACGGGCTTGAAAAGCCCTAGAATTGGTATCAACAATACATCGCTAAAATTGTTCGGAGGGTGAAAGTTCAAGATACAATGAGTAATGTTAGCCAGTTATTCTAAATTTATATCAACCTGATTAGAAATCAAATATATATAGACACATATCCAAAAGGTGTAAATTATATATCCATTGGTAGCCTGGCATCTACTTCGAGATGCAAAAACATAAAAAGCATGCAAATCAGACCATTAGTTAGATGAGTTCGAATTCGTGCCAACAATATTTTACGTACAATATACATTTTTTTTTTTTTGCAGCACTCTATAGTTTATGATCGAAACACGCAGGGGGGGAAAATGACATATGAGGAAATCAAATCAAATAAGATAACTCCAAAAGTCGACACCAGTTGGTTTGATAGTTAAGTATGCTATATATACTCCCAAAAGATATACTTTTGAAACATCGCGAGTCACAAGTCACAACCACCGTTTAGTTGTGGCTGATTAGTGCCACATATTTTTTTTCTTATGATACAATTTAGAGTTAAGAAGTACATTTACATAGAAGGTAAAAAATGGGGATATCACTCTTACCATAATCTTACAATTTTGAATTTTGGGTGATAAAAATGTGGATTCAGATAAGAACACAAGGATGACATTAGCATAAAGATCAAATATCGTGGTGGATATGATTGGGATACATATATGTCACGAGTCTGGGTGGTAGTTTTATTGTGAAAAGTAGAGTCAAATGTTGGTCAGATGCGATTCCTTTCACACTGAGAAAAGAGAGATGAGTATTCTAAAACATGTCATATCTGATGGACTCTGCTCCTAGAGGACCCAAAGGGCTGACCGAGACAAATAGGCCCAATGAAAAAGCCCATTATGAGTCGAAAGAAATGAGAGTAAGAGATGACAAGATTCCAAGTCAGATGATAAGGCTGGTTATAAATTGCTTGGGAGAAGAATCAAAGAAACGCATAAGTCAACGGATATCTCTTTTGATTTGGACGGCTCTTACTCTCAGTTGTGTATGTATGGGAAAAAGTGGTTGTCATATACGTATATTCTAATTAGCTGCATGGAATCGTACGATTATTTGACCATTTGATTGAATTCAATCATAATAGAAATCTGATTTTCAAGTATAAATTGTTAGTGTTGTTGGCTAACTTATGATTTCTAAAGCAAAAGTGTATTGCTTTCATACCCCAAGGAAGGAGGAACATGAATAAGAGGAAACGAACTTTGAATATGGGTTTTGAGAGTTTTCGCTGGGCTTTGTTGTAGGAGTGGTTGAGGTTTATGTTGGTTTTTTAATTTTCTGTAAAAGAACGAACCAGTAGTTTTCAAAACCCTTCCTAGAGACGTAATTTGATCAAATCACACAAACATGTCTCATTCTCTTATATTCTATATTCCGTTTCTTTTCATCTACAACTACTACTCCTTCCCACTTAAATCATTTTTATATAAAACAAGATAACTAAAAATAGATACTCTAAACTGTATCTGTACATACCTCGAGATATATCACTGTTGCTGCTGCTGGCTCCATTCCTACAGAGCATTACATATACTTTACTTGTAATATCATCCTTTGATTCTCCCAAGCTTTTTATAACCAGCCTCACCTAGATCCTAGATTCCTTCATTTTCTTACTTTTGCTCACCAAGCATGCTTCAAACGGCAAACCGACAAAACTTGAGAGTCATCATACTACGTACACAAGCGTTTCAGATCATATGTATCTGCAACTACTATTTCTTACCATATAGGTCTTTGTAGTTTTATTTTCCGCCATCTGGTATTATTAGTTGCGGAAGCCTATCTTCTCAATAACGATCTGGATTCATATAAGTAAGCTTCCCAGCCTCCACTCAGAATTGCCAGGGCTGTTGCATGCACCATCAATTGTTACCACCTTGCAACTTCCAGAGTTTGTGCGTATCACAACTCCACCTTCCATTTTTAACAGAAGATTTGAGGTCAATAATGAAAAAGATAATATCAGAATTGCAAACTGTATATCCAAGTCCTCATGTCAGGCAACATACAAAATATAGTTCCGTGAAGCAACACGAACAGGGAGAACATCTCGATTCCTAAGATGAAACGACACTTGGGATGATCTTTGGAAGCAACTTGTGTAGCTTTTTTCCACACGTATCACTAGAACTAGTAATGCATGTGAGCTCATTCTCCAGAACAGAGTAAGCTTCAGAAAATGCCTGCAAAATCAATCATCTTTACTATCATAAAACTTCTTCATACTAGTATCTTTTATATAAAACCATTGATAAGGATCCAACTTACCTTAATACATTGATGTATACGGAAGCAATTTCTCCCGACATTATTTGTTGGAAACAGAGGATCATCAATGTGTATCGGATCAATACTATAGATAACCAAAACCGTGAGAATAACTTAAGCTGTACAAGTTAGTATTTTGCTTGGAGTTTGACAGAGCTGCGATGTTTACCTATAACCCCTTTCCCGATTCCTGTAGACACCACTTCCTTGCACTGACACACGCATCTGGCGAGGATCAAACACATTACTGCAAAACAAGTGAAAAGAGAAGTTCACTATACCAACTATCAATGTCACCGTATATTATAAAATGTACAAATAAAAGGCAGTTATCATTTTCACTGACCCAAAAAAGTAAAGAAAATCCATTAGAAGCCTCCCAATGTTCTGCAAAATACTTCTTTATAGTTAGTAAGAATTGCATGAATATAACAAGGAAGCCTAAACAAAGATAACTGCTGTGTAACAGAATAGGCAAACAATAAAACTAAGTACTTGGTTAATAGAGCGCCCCAGATGATGCTCATGCTGAAGAAAACGTGTAATCAGTAAGACCTGCAAAATCATAGTCTTAAAAATTACAAACAGATAGTTGAACATATTTAGAGGATAGATGAAAACAGGTGGCTGGATATTTCTGTCCCACATTAGTACTAATTAGAATAGACAAGCACCAATACTAGGATCAACATTAAAAATATACAGAGACTGACCATCTGAAATCCAAAATAAAGGAGCATTTTACGGCTCACCAGGCAATAAGAGCTTAATCCACCAGAGTATGATTGATCCAGGGTACGATCAGCCAAAAACTGCTTTAACACCAAAGCAAGCGGTGTGGCAGCTGGAAATTGCTCAGTCAAATCTTTGACCTGCAGAAAATAACATTTGAGGAAACATGAGCCAAAAGAGGGATAAAACGTTACAGAGCTACAAACATATGAAAAGAGTATAATGCAACTATGCAAGGAATAAACAAAATACATCCGGCTATGAAAAGCAGGATAGAAGATATACCAGCTGTGTGGTTTGAAGACCCGTATGGGATGGAGTTTTGAAACTGATGTCAAGACGGACAGATTTTGCATTTGCCAAACTTCCAGAGCTTGTCGGCAAAGAGTTAGCTGCCGCAGAGTCTTCAAATCCAACCATTTTAGAGTTCCCATTGCTGTCCTGGTCAACGGTGATACAGTCTGGGCCATCTTTTAGTGACTGTATACTGGATACCAGATCACACGGGACTTCCACAACAAGCATGATAATTGGTATCTGCGCAAGCATATACGGATCATATTATAGAAAGCATGATGAGTAACAAAAGATTGTAAATAAAGAAATAAATGAAGAATTACAGCTGTATTTTCAACCGTCTTCAAGGAGTCAGTTTTTACCCACTCTTGATTTGCGAGATACCTGGCTGCATGCTGAATAGCAAAACATGATAGCAAAGATAATTTAATAAAAAAATGCAACCGGTGAACTGTCAGATAAAGGAACTCTTATTAACAAACATAGAAACAGCAGTTTCTATATACTGTATATATAGTGCAGTGCAGGCTCAATTATGGAATATTCACCAGTATAGTATTTTACAAAGCAATTCCAGTACCCTCACATGCAACATGACGTGAGCAACTAGCATATTAAGAAAGGTCCATGTATGAAAATAACAAGACTAGCGCCTAACACAAGAACATATAAGCACAAATCTGATCATGAAAATAAAGCAAATGTAAAGTTAAAACATAATCATGATCGTTTACTGCTACGCAGCTGAAGAGTAGGGAAACATAAAAAAGGAACAAGAGTCTATCAAAGCCCAAAGATTTAAGCAGTGGCAACATGATTTCCGCACTAAGCATACCTGAAGGCAAGTCTCCTTTATACCATTGCGACCCTCCAAAATTCCTGCCTCTTTGATTGGTTCCTGAGACACGTATTTATTATGTATCAGATCTTATAGTTCAATTTTTTTTGCATGAGATTAAGGTTTTTGGTTTGCTCACCAAATTTCTCACTGGGGGAAGACAAACCACAAGGTCCACATCACTAGAAGGGAGGGACAAACCAGTTGCAGATGAACCAAAAATGTTCGTCCTCGACCTGGGCCACAGAACTTGGAGAGACCGGGTAACCCGCTTGATTGCCCAATTGATATAAGGTTTGCGGGACATGTTCTCTGCAGCAACCTTAACGAGCGGTACATAATTCAAGGATCCGCAGGAAATATAAATGCAAAATTCAAAGACGCTCATATAGACCTCAGCAAACTGAAGGCAGTTAGTGAAGCATATGGGGAAAAAATAAAAATAAAATGAATTAGTGTGATTACCTGCTTGCAGAAAGAATCTATCTCGTCGTTAAGAAGACCGTGGATCAATGATAGAGATTCCCCTTGCGTTGGACAGTTCAATAACTCGGGTGGTTGCAGAGGCAAGGCCACATCAGGCTGTAGAGTACGATGATAAACAATGAACAAAACGTAGACAGAGTATAACTATACATAGACGTCAAAGATGTTACTTACATGCTCCTGGTCTCGGCCTAGTTGCGACATTGCAATTAAGTGATCTTGCAGGAGGGCCCCAGGTAGAGGTTGAATGATCGGCCTAACTGCAAGGCTTTTGTTTCTCCAGGGTAAAACAACCTCCGCTCCACAAGGTTCTTCCCAGTTTACTCCGTCATGAAACCAGCCTCTCATACCCCAATGTCTTGGGCTTGAACTTCCAGACCTCACAGTTGGAAAACCTCGACGTGCTCTGGAGTGGCTCACAGGAGAAGGTGGTGGCGGACGAGGAGCACGTGGAACACATAGCACTACAGGTGATGGTGGCCGCTTTATACGAGGATGCTCGCGCCTTGTAGGTGGAACATTTGGGCTTTTAGTATCATAATTACGCTTGTATTCAGATTTTGACATATTTGGGATGATGATAGGACGCAAAATTGGATAAGGAAATGAATCTCCTGAATTTCCTTCAACATCCCCAGATAAGCTAGTCAAAGTACCAGAGACTTCCTCTTCACCTGCAGCTTCACTTGTTGTTGGGGGAGCTTGCAGTACTTTGGTAGATATTTCATTACCTGGCACAACATAACCGAGAGGCTGATTTGCCGGGCCCAAGGAATCAAAAGGAGAACAGAACGAAGCCGCAGTTGGAGAAGCTAGTCCATTTGTGCTATAAGAAGACGAAAACGCAACCATGTCATCAACAGACCTCTTCATTTCAGCTTCATGCCAAGCCCAAGAGCTATCATCAGAACTGAGGGACGGAGGGCGAGAAAAGCCAGTCCCTAGATGATCGGAAGGATTCCAATACATCACTCCACCACCGAAATATTGATTATAGTCTACTCCAGAAACAGTATGCATCTCAAAGTCTTCCTCCAACATCCAGTTATGCTCGCATTCATTCCCTAGCTCGGGATTATTTTTCTGTTCAGGAATGTCCACCAGAATTCCAGAATCATAATTGCAAGCGAATGCTGTTGTCAAGCCGCAATTGCTATGAACCATGGGAGGCCAATCTAGACTCATGGGGATGGGTCGAGAAAGAACTTGTTTGTGGGTGCCTTCAATGGAAGGATTTCTAGCATGATGCACAGAGGACACAAAAGGTTGGCGTACATAAGGATGTAAATTGTGGCCAACATCAAGATGAAGTCTGTCAGTGGCAGTTGGAAGGTGCGCATTAACATGTGAAAAGTACATGGGAGCTACGGCAGGCCACTCATAAGAAAAAAATTCTGAACTGCTGGAGGCAATACCATAACCTGCTTCTCTTCTCTGATGGTGAATCCTCTGGGAATCCCCTTCTTCCATAGTTCTGGATCGTCGTCCATTAGGCCCCGTCAATATGTCTTTATGTTCACCTGGACAGCGAGATTTTTGAGAGTTGACATTCTCGCAGCTTGAACCACCAGCAGGATCCACAGAGGTTAACATGGATGAAATCACATCAGTCTCAGCTTTGTCGTGCAATTCATCCTCTCCAGAATACTCACATTTCACTGCACCATTCACAGATGCACATGTACCTGCGCCATTCTTATCACAGCTAACTGAACCTTGCTCTCTAAGACTCTGAGCATCTATATTTTCCAGAGGAAGCTGATTGGCAGAAGTACAACTTGAATCACATTTGAGATCTTTTTCGACTGCAAAGCTATTCACTGACTTTTTCACTTCCCCGGTGTTTTCTAAACTTGCACACTTCTTATTCTTATTCTTTTCTTTCCTTTTCTTTTTAGTTCTTCCTTTCCTGGCAACTAACCCTGGGACAACCTCCTGATAGATATTATCAGTTTCAAAACAAGCTGAGTTCTATTTAGCCAAAATATGAGGAAAGAAAATAATTCACCATATTTGCTGCAGAGGCCTCGGAACAATTGATCATTGTTGACGCTGTAGGAACTTTCTTGCATTCTACCGCATCTCTGCTTTTGTGAAATTCCAACTTAGTTTGATCTTTCTGGAGATATCTTCAAAGATCAGGTTCAGGTGCCCACACAAATGTTTATGAAAATAAACGAATCTGTGGACGGATAGAAAATATGTACCTTCACGCTTTTCTCGGACAAGATCACGTTTTTATTAGATTTAGCCTCCGGGGGTGGCTTTTTCATGTTCCCGGTCTTTCCTTTGTGTTTACGGCTGGTTGAACCAAGCCTCTGCTTGGATGATGAACTTGGGGAACACTTCTGAGTATTGTCTTGAAGAAGCTCAAGTTTAACAGAATCAACAGAGACTACCATAAGAAAACCCCGTAGTTTTCTAAATATGCAATCAACTAAAGTTGTGAGAGAACCTAATGAGCTGAAGAATACACTCTGTACTGGAACTAAGCCCTTTTCGCATGAGATGAGCAATGAAGCAAATTCTTGAAGCAGGTATAAGGCACTTAAATTACTGGCTACGGTATTATGTTTGCTTGATAGAGAGTTTGGCTTCAAAATCATGTCAAAGAATGAGGCTGCAGAAGTATCTGTACGCCCTTCCCTTGCAGTGCTCCCATCAAAATTGAAGAGCCACATTTCTCCCCGGGGTGCTTGATTTGCTTCTCTGAGAATCTCATATATCTGAGTTAGAGTGACAACAGAAATTCAGATAAAATCAAACTGCATATAGAGACTAGTCTAACATGTAATGGAACATAGTGGCAGAGCTCAGACCATTCCAGGATGCAAGTTCACACTAAAAGAAAAGCAACCTTAACTTAGAAGGAAAGAGAAACTGAATTACGGGAAGCCAAGTAGTAAGCATCATACCACTATGAACATTCCTAGTCCATAGTCCATAGTCATAGCGTATAATATTTTCTCTAGTCATCATTTATATAAGTTCCAGGTAGAGGTAATACATTAATCTTGACATACCAGAGGCTTTGCGGACTTGCCGAACAAAGTAGTCCAGATTTGCTTCTGTGTTGCGGCATCCAAATTCAGCCACCAATCAACACAGGCCTTGTGCCTCCAATATGCATTTGCTGCCGCAGCAGTATCCTTCAGTTTCTCTTTCAATTTCAGTTTGATTCCTCTTTTCTTCCCACTATTGGAAATGGTGTTCAACCAAGCTAGTCTCAAGCTTACCTCTAACCTATTTGCGAGGAAGGCTTCCATTGTATAATAGCCTTTGGCTTTGAGCCAGTCCAGTTCAACCCAATTCGACCCCAGATCACTCTCTTCCCCTCTCAAGAATTCCCCGTTCGATAACGCATCCATGGCCTCCACGAAACGATCCACGTTGGTCAGAAATTCCTCGGCCATGAGGACCGAATCGAGGGAATTGACGGAGGAAGAGCAACCTTGAGTCATTTCTCCTTGTGTAGAACCAAAGAGCCGAGCGGAGTCGAAAATCGAGCGCTCAGAGGCGTTGGACTCGGCAGCCCTGGAGATTAAGCCGCGGGATTTTTTGAAGCAGAGAGTGGGAAGATCGAGGGAAGGGAGGTCTGGGAGGATGATGAAAGAGCCGCGGCCTTTGGTGCGGATATAGCCGAGCATCTGGAGCAGAATTTGAACGAACTTGGGATCGACGAAGGTCAGGTGAGAGAGGCGCTGGTGGAGGCTGAGAGAAGAGAACCATCTGAGGATCGCGGACCTAGGATTACTGGCTATAGAAGAATAAGAAGAAGAATGGGATTGATACAGAGAGATGTGAGACGTGAGAGAATCGATAAGCTGTTTCTGAGCCATGGACGAACCAGAGGAGAATTTGGTTGGGAGATGGCGTTTCTCCATACAAAGAAAAATGGTTAGAGCTAAAGTTGCGGAAGAAAGCGACTTCCTCGCTAGCCGGAGAGCTACGAACGGTAAATAACTTCCGGTTATGGAACCGGTCTGATTCAGAAGATAATTTTATCTAAAATGGGCCTTCTAGATTAGGCCCAATTCTTAATGGGCATTGTTACTCGTGTTTATTCTTCTCTTGGATGTACAACCTGGTTCTTGCAATTAGAGATGTCAGTCCAGCCCAAAGCCCGCGGATCAAGCCCATACGGACATTTGCGGGACGGGTTTGGATCGATAAAAATGTCCGCAAAACATGTGGGGCGGGCTTGGGCCTATAAAATTTGTTCGCAACCCGCGGCGGGCCGACTCGCACGGACGTATCAAAAACATAAAGCCCAATGGACAGGTCCAGGCGGGCGGACACGGGCTGGCCCGATTGACATCTCTAAGAACTATCCAGTATATGTAGATCTTGATTCAAGAGGTCCCATGGAAAGACTCTTGCAATAGCTTACATGCATGATTGGATCATACTAGTGTTACTTGTCATTCTCAAAACTCTCTAGAACTGTTGTCTTCTTAATGTTTCTCAGATTTTCACTTGTTATTTAAGTTTGAATTTTCTGTCTATTTAAGTTTGAATTTTCTGTCTTTGAACTTCTTGTTCATTCTTGGATTGGTTTTTAGATTTTCAATTTGAATTTCCTCTTAGACTTAGGGGGGGTTATTGGATTGATGATTTAAGAGGATTTGTTTTTTTTTCCAAATCACCTCTTATTGGATCTAGTATTTATAAAAATCACTAACAATCCAAGGTTATTGAACTAATCATTTGTACAAATTCCTTAAAATCTCCTCTTATTGGAAAATTAGGATTTCACTAATAAAAACTGTTTTGAGAGATTTGTGAGAGATTTTCTAGTTAAAAACAAAAGAATCCAAATACCACCTTATGAGGTGAGATTTTCCAAATCCTCTTAAAACTTCATAGATTTGGATTTATCCAAATAACTCCAAATCATTGATACAATAAGCCCCCTTATACTTTTCGCTGAACTTTTTGGTTGTTGAGAATGAGTTAAACTTTTATTAAACTTTTGTTGCTATCCCGCGGGCTGGCCCGCAAAACCGCTAAAACATGCAGAGCGGGCTTGGGCTTATGTTTTCTATCCGCAACCCGCATGGACAGACCCGCATGGGCATGGTAAAAACGAACGGCCCAATGGGCATGCCCAGATGGACGCGGGCCGGCCCGACTGACATCTCTACTTGCAATGAATTAATTTTATCAAACAAAAAAAAATGTCACCGAGAAGACACGCATCGAGTTTAAATGTGTGGTCGGATCGGATGGGAATGGGATGGAATACAAGCTTTGGTTAATGCGTATCTATTATTATCGTTATCGTCAGTGTCATGTGTCATTTTAAAATTATTACATGTATTATCATCTAAATATTTTTTATCTCTATATTTCCTTAAAAGTCAACAAATATCCGAGACTAATAAATATTTATTTAATTTTAATATTACTAAATATTTATTTAACTTTTTTATGTACATAATTACTTAATTAGAGATTTAATAAATTAGTTATACAATTATAATATTCAATTAGAATACTTAATATTTATTCAACATTTTTAGAAAAAAATCATAAATATACGTTAATATATATATATTAAAATCATATCAAATTTAACTTACAATAATTTTTAAAAAAAAGTTTCACCACACATTAAACATAAACCAATTGAAATAAAATGTGAATACACAATTAGAGGATTTAATTAGACCATTAACTCATATATTTTAAATTAGTTACACAATTAGAGTACTCAATTATACCACACAATATTAACTTAACATTATGTTAAAAAAAGATATATTTACATTAATAAAAAATATTAAAATCATATATATCAAAATTAACACCTAATCATTTTTACAAGAAGTTTAACTACACAACTATCAACAAGAATAAATTTGAAAAAAAATTACAGAAAACAAAATTATCAAAAACTAAATATTAAAACCATCTCAAAATTAACTTTCATTTGTACAATGTTATTCAAATCACTTAACTACTTTAATATGTACATTAACTACGCATTTACTCATACTAAAATCTATTTAACTAAATAAATTTTAAGATTAAATGTGATTACATGTAATATATAACTAGGTGATAACCCGCGCCCTGCGCGGGGTGAAATATTTGTTAATTTTTTTATTAAAATTATTGGTGTTTTTTTTTATTTATTTTTCATAATTTATTCTTAATTAATATCAAGAAAGAGAACATAATATCACATTCTAAAACCATAATATCAATCACAAGTAATAATTCATATTTAAATTGTTATTGTTTTAAAAAATTGGTAAAATTGTATATATTGCTTTTAATTGTTACAGTTAAATAGGGTATGATTGTTTTTCTTCCTTTTTTAGAAAAAATAAATAAATATTATGTGAAAAAATTCAAATTTGGTAACATTATATATGTTAAGTTCAGTATGTATTAAATAAAATTACTGCTTAAAAATATGATAATTTATGGCTGATTTATAGGTTAATTTATATTTGAATCTACTCATAACTAAAAGACTTCCATATAAGACACTATATTTATTGGCTACATCATCATATAATTAGAAAATCTCGAAAAAAAACTCAATAATTATTTTTTAGAACAGTAAAATGAATTTATAATTTTGTGTGAAATTATATATGGGAAAAAACATGTTTACAATTAAATTCATTATATATTCATTTTTATATATAAATATTTATATATATATATATATATTCGGAAATCTAGTATATTGAACAAAAAAAATTGTATCACTAATTTTGAATTATTTATATTAGTATTCGATTCTTGAAATATTTTATAATAAATAATTTTTACATAATATATGTTTTTAAGTGAAAGTATATTATCAATTGGTTATATATTAATATAAAAATAAATATGTTAAAAAATCTTATATATTGGAAAAAAAAAATCTATAACTAATTTTGAAGTATTTATATGAATATTCGATTTTAAAAATATTTTATAATAATTGTTTCATATATTGTTTATGTTGTTTAGTGGAAGATACATGCAAATCTTTAATATTTGTAATCAAATTAAAAATAGTGTAGCAATGGCATTGTGTGTAAATATGCTAGTAAGTGATGTCTTTTTTTATATTTATCTTGAAAGTGATTCTGGTGTTGACACCTCAGCATGGCAAAGTTGTTAATAACACATGAGCATAAGTTTATTTCTTAAAAATGTTTCTCTTTTAATATATAAAGGATTTCAACTCAGCTAAATATTTAATGTCTAATAACTTTTCATAATTTTAAAGACATTATCAATATACAAGAGTAGAAGCTCATAGAAAAACAATACAACAAGAATCTGAACACTACACACTTTCAAAACCAATAAATTATCAATATACAAGAGCAAAAACTCCTAGAAAAACAATACAACAAGTATCCAAACACTACACATTTTCAAAAGCATTACAATACACTACTTGGACTATACTATAAGAATATCATTTACACCACCTTACGGAAATCAACTCCATCTCAAAATCATTTGCTAATTCCGTCAAGAATACAACATCAGGTACACAATCCTTTTTACCACTGATCAAATAATACAACCAAATAACTCAAACTTCAAACATGCTGTTAGACAACTATATTATCATCACGAGACGATACCAGACGAACCTCAACCCAAATTCATGAAGAAAATTAGATGACGACTCAGTAATCAAAAACTTAAAAACAAAATCAAGTTACGAAATAAAAATATGGTGATTTTACTATAGTTTTCGATAAGTTAAGAGACACTAAAACTATGATTTGTAGTCATAAATCTACCATAAATATATTGCATAATCTTGACAAACATAAATTACTAATAATAAAAAACAATTTTTTCGAAAATTCATAAAAACGAGTTTTCGTGCATCGCTTAGATTTTCCCCTAGTTAGAGTAAAATAAGGATCTTGTTGGCAAAGCTAGGGTCTGTTAGACAAAGGTACCTTTTGGCAATGTACATATCTACTTGTTTAAGTCCGATTCTCTGATGGCATCATCCTCTTGATAACATATTACACAGACAAACACAATGTCTAAAAATCAATAGCTTATTATCCTAACAATCACATCGCTATATAATCGATCAAGCAAAACTGAATGATTTCAAGTTCCCTCTGTTCCCAACAAAACGACACATTACACGTCTAGCTCATATGAGCTTGAACACAACAATTAGAAATCAAACTATCCAATTTGTTAAATTATTTACACTTTGCAATATGTAACAAAGACCAACACAAAATATGTCAACAGATCAATTATTTATCCACAACCACAAAATCCTATTCTCAGATAACTACTATGGGAAAATCAAGTTGCTTAAATTCATTGTATATTAAAATAGTTACCCTGTATTGATTGGTGTAAATAATAAGACGACCCAAATGCTTGGAGTTATCTTATGTTCGATATCTTTTCTAGCTGCTTCACTACTATGCATATCTAGCTCTGCAAAGAATTTGAAATAAATAGAGCTGTTGTAGACAACTACACACCAAATAGTGAAAAAGTCTACAAATAAGTGTTCAAATGTGTTAAGCAACCAAAGCGAAAGTTCATGGAGGCAAGAGGTCTAAACTGGAATTCGCTGGACTTCTTCTCCTCTAAGATATTATGATGTTATTAGAAAATGTATTAGCTTGAACTGCCTGAAGCTGAAACAATTAATCAATAATAGGGGAAGGTTCAGTGATACAGATCATCTCATATTCATAACCAGCACACAGAGAAAAGGTTTATTTTAGTTAGTAAATCTGCAAAAAGCACCGAACACGGCTACAAAAGTTTCAAATTATACTCGACTCGCACCAGCTCTAACTTCAGACATATACGCAACCGAGAGACCATCGCACCTTTAATTCCCCACTTCACGTCCATCAGCTCACATGTTAGTAAACAACTTGCTTTTAAATTGATACTCTTATTTTCTAGCTAAAACAGAATGTTCATATTACGTAAGGAAGAGAGCCAACTGAATTCATGCAGCCCAAGAAATACACTAATTAGCTTGCTAATTGTAAAATAGAAAATGTAGTCGATCAAATTACCTTAATTTTGGTTTATGTATTGTCCGGATCAAAGGCTATGCCCTGATGATCACCTTTTTCTATATGAATTAGATTCTGGAAAACATAAAAACAAAAAATTAATCACACATCTAAAAACAAAAAAAAAACAAACAACAGAGAACATTCGATGTTAGATATTAATATTACAGTAACGCATGAACATAACTATAACCTAGTGGTAGCCGGAAAAAAAAGTGGCTGAATCCAAACAATAGAAATTATAAACGGTTTAGTATATATAGTTTTTAGAAAGCTAGGGTTTGTTATTTTATTGATTGTCGATAATCTCAAATAAGATTTTTGACTGCGGCGACTATACACTACAAGAAAACAAGCGATATTCTGACGGATTTTCCGACGGTTCGAATCCGTCGGAAATTTACCAATGGAATTCCGACGGGTTTCAAACGGCAACAAAACGGTCGAAAATCCGTCGGAATTTTCAGGATATTTCCGACGGGTTGGAATCCGTCGGAATTTTCAGGATATTTCCGACGGTATACCGAGTAAATTCAATTCCGTCGTAAATAAGGAAATATTTTTGACGGTGTATCGACGGGTTTGAAATCCGTCGGGAAAATATATATGTTGGCTAAAGATATTTCCGACGAATTCCAACCCGTCGGAATTTTCATGATATTTCCGACGGTATTCCAAAGGAATTCTGATGGATCTGGGTTTAGGGTATCCAAAATGTGCCCCAGATGGAAAAAACACTACTGCCCAAGTAAAAATGATATATTTGAATATGTTATTATGTTTTATCTGCTATTAAAACCATATATAAGCGGATATAACGAAATTCCAACTGTCACAATTATTTTTGCGATTTCCAACGGAATGCTGACGGGTCTGCACATATTCCGACGGTATTCCGACGGAATTCTGATAGATCAGGGTTTAGGGTATCCAAAATGTGCCCCAGATGGAACAAACACTACTGACCAAGTAAAAATGATATATTTGAATATGTTATTATGTTTTATCTGCTATGAGAACACTAGACATTTTCCTATTTATTTTTTTGAATATAATTACAATATATTTCCGACGGATTTCCGACGGGGGTACATATTTCCGACGGATTTCCGACGGGGTACATATTGCCGACGGCTTTCCGACGGTGTTCCGATGGGAAAGGGTTTAGGGTTTCCAAAATGTACAAATGATGTACCAAACACTACAAAGCAAGTACAAATGATCTATATGAATATGTTATTATGTTTTATATGGTATTTAAACCCTGATTTTTGCAATTTGTATGATACATAAGTTTGAATAAGGTAAAGTGTTAGTATAAGTTTAAGAATGTTTAAGTATTAGTATATGTTATAGTTTTGTTAATTGTTATTTTTTTTTGCATTTCAACTAAAAATATTATAAACATATGCATTTCAATTCAAATATGAGAACACTAGACATTTTCCTATTTATTTTAATTATTGGTCCGGTATTTGATACCCTAAACCACAATTCCTCGGAATACCGTCGGTAAATCGTCGGAACACTTATTAAAATATCGACAGATTTCCGACGGGATCTTTTTTTTTTTTTACCGCGAAACCAATTTTAGAAGGCGCGTAAAAAATTGGGAGTGAAAATTAGGGCGCTGATTAATTATTTTTCCGACGGATTAGCGACGGGTTTATTATCCGTCGGAAAAATAATTATGTATTTTGGACAATTCGAGGATCCACAATCTATCTTCTCCAATCCCAGATTCCGTCGGTGAGAGCTTCGATGGTTGTTGTTCGCCGATGGATCTGATGCGGTCGGAGCCGATGCAACTCGTTCAGGTCATTGTTCCCATGGAATCAGCTCATCTGACCGTCTCCTACCTTGGTGATCTCGGCCTCGTCCAGTTCAAAGATGTACGTATACTCTCTCTCTCTCTCTCTCTCTCTCTCTCTCTCTCTCTCTCTCTCTCTCTCTCTCTCTCTCTCTCTCTCTCTCTCTCTCTCTCTCTCTCTCTCTCTCTCTCTCTCTCTCTCTTTGATCACCTCTCCATGTCCTTTCACTACCTGTAGGATTTCGATGTCCATTGCAATAGGTTTCTGTTGAAAGATTTTCTATGAAATTTGGTCTTCGATTGCGATCTAAAGTTTTTTTTTTTTTTTGTTGAGTCTTCTTCTTATATGTCCATTTTGATGTTGATTCCAGCTTAATTCTGAGAAGAGCCCATTACAACGGACTTATGCTGCTCAGGGCTCATGTCAATGCGAATGCGAATTGATTATGCTATTTTCGCCTTTTGAATTTTAAATGGTGGATTTCTTTTCTCTCGTTGTTGATTGATGAAGATAAAAAGATGTGGAGAGATGGCGCTAAAGATACGTTTCTTCAAAGACCAAATGTCAAAGGCAGGAGTTTCTCCCAAAGTGATCCTAGAGAAAGGAATTGATATTGATTTGGATGATGTGGAGGTGAACGGAGATGCTTGCTTTTGATTTTCAGGACAGCATTGCTTCCGATTTCTTCATGCTTCTACTTTTTCTTCCTTATCCTTTTCAGGTAAAGCTTGAAGAGCTAGAATCTGAACTTGTCGAAATCAATGCTAATAATGACAAGTTGCAGCGATCTTATACTGAGCTTGTAGAGTACAAGCTCGTTCTTGAGAAGATACTCATTGCGGTTTGCAAGTCAAAGCAGCAGAAACAAGTTTTGAATGGTTCTCCAAAACAGTCCGAAGGTACTTTATTGGTCTCACAATTTCTCTTTTGTTCTCTTGTTCATTAGTACTCTAATCATGTTTCTTCTTTGGTGTGTGTGTGTGTGTTTTATGCAGGACAATGTGTTTGCTAACGTTGTTGCATCGATTCAATACCGTGCCTTGGCTAATCAGGCGAATGATGCTTTCTACAAACTCAGTAACACAAGGGGCCAAATCCAAGCTTATGTCTTTGATGGTAAGTGTCTTTGTTAAACACAAAAACAAAAGACATGATTTTAGAATGTGTGAAGAAAATTGAGCATTATGAGTTTTCTTGTTTTTGTTTCTTTCTAGTGATCAGAGCAAGTGTGCCTAAGCTGCTTCTGGATGATGTTTTCGAGCAGAAGAATGAAATAGCGAAAGCGGTTGATGTTTCTTACTTAATATTCTTTTGATGTTTCTTACTTAATATCTTTTGATGTTTTTAACTTAGTTATCTTCTTTTAACAAACAGTTGAAGCAGGTGGAGTTATTCCTGATTACCTCGTTGTAATGGAGAAGAGACACACCAACAAGAAAACCGGTGAAATACAGGACCTTGGTGTTGGAGAGGTTGTGCATAAATGCAAGAGGAAGAAGAGTATTTTCTTTTTCACCTAATCTAATCTTTTGTAAGAACAAAACAATGTTCTTTGTATAAAAACTAATCTTTTGTATGTAAAATATTAATTTCGTAATTTAAATTTCAGCTTCTTAAATTTGTTTAATTTTTTCATTATTAATCGATATTAATATCAAATTAATAATTAATCGATATTATTAACAAAATTAAGCTGCAAAACCGGTTTCCAACAATTTAAACCCGTCGCTAATCCATCAGAAAACCGTCTAAACTCCGTCGGAATTATATCCATAATTCTGTCACAATTCCGTCGATACTCCGTCGGTAATATTTTCGATGCATTTCCGACGGCATATTACCGACGGATTATCGACGACATATTACCGACGGATTCCGACGGCATAACCGACGGATTATCGACGGAACTCCCGACCCAGACCGTCGTCGATACATTCTCGGTAATCCGTCGGTAATATTTTCCGACGGATTCCGACAGATATTTACGATGGATTTCCGACGACTCTTGTTTTTCCGACGACGTGGAACTGACGAACATGAACGGTCGGAAATCCGTCGAGACAACGGGTTTCCGACGGATGATCGACGGTTAGGTCCGTCGGTTTCACGGCTGTTTTCTTGTAGTGATAATGTGTGGGCTACGGCCTAGAAAAAAAAAAAACAACAATAAGATTTTATTAGGTTTAATATGGATACTTAGGAATTTAGATGATGAGTTTGTCTCGTAAATTTGAATCGAGAATAAAAAATAAAATATTAGGAGATTAAAACTGATAAGATAAAAAGGAAGATATTCATATTTTTTTTTAATTAGAAATCAAAATCGAATATAAAAAATAAAGATTTTCGTTAAGATTATCTCAGTAATTCCGCGGCTAAGAGCGAACGTGGTGCCTTTCTGACTTAGCAAATATGAAGACATTAAGGAAAGTTCCAAGCTTAAAATACTGAGAGAAAGAAAACAACCATTTTGATAGGTTATAATGGTTTATATGAAAAAGAAAACAAGCCCGTCTTGCTCAATTGGTAGAGTCCAAGGCTCTTAACCTTGTGGTCGAGGGTACGAGTCCCACGGTGGTCGTTATTTGTTTTTTGTTTTTTGTTTTATTTTTGGTTTGCGAAAAAAATAAACGTAAAGAGCTTTTACATATCTTTCCTTTTTTTTTCCATCTAGAATTTTAGTTGAAAGAGAGTTACAAGGTGTTAGACACCAACCAACCTACAAACAGAGACAAACAAAGCCGGCAGCCGACAGAAAAGACTCCGGAAATAAAGCCGAGGGAAAAAGATAAACCCAACCCCGGAAACGAAGCCCACAAGAGGGAAACTAACATCAAACAAACTAAGACCTATGGAACTAAAGAAGAGAAAGAAAAAGATGTAAGAGGTTGAACCGAAAGGAAGAACCGCACCAAATCAAACTAAAACGCTGCCACGCCTTGCTTCAAACTTCTTGAGAACCCTCATAGAAACTTCACCCTCACCAAGCCATCGGCCAAACTACGGTTGCAGACTACGGTCTCAGAGGCTTGAAGCTTCTCTTCCCTGAAAAAACAACTCAAACAACCAGCCTTCCAACACGCCAAAAGGTCCTAACTGGCAGAAGTGCCCTTGGCGGTTTGAGCTCTCGAACAGAAGTGAAAAAGCAGCAGGGAGCAAACGGAACCACACCGGATAACATCAAACAGGAGGTGAAAGATCCGGAACCAGGCGAACTCCACCGAAGCAAGACGAAGCAAAGACGCAGCGAGATAGGAAGAAGAGGTGAAAAGCCAGATCTGATGGGGATTGACCGAAGATCTAACAGATCCGGACCCACCAACCTCAAGAACACAAAGATCTGAGCAGATCTGGAGAAGCAACCTCTGAAATACCTGAAACTTTTTCAATCAAAGAGAACCATTGATAACCGGGCAGCAAACAGTCAAAAACAAAAACAACAAAACAAAGAGCTCCAGACTCCGGTGCTAAGGAAGCCATCGGAGCCGGCAAGGACAAAAACCAGGCGGAGGCGCTTCTTAGTTAGAGAGAAGGAGGAGAAAAAACTTTTACATATCTTTCCATGGATGCGTTTAGTTTGGATTTCTTCTGAAGTCGTAGAAAAGTTGTTTGTTGAATGGAATTAAAAGTGCATTATGCATAATTTTCAGCATATGAACAGAAATGGGCCAGTAATAATGTAAAGCCCACGTAAATGCGGAATATAAGCCTAACGCCTAAAAAACTAAATGCGGAATATAAGCCTAACGCCTAAAAAAGCCCCATTAAGTGAAATTAGGGTTTGTCTTTGTCACCAGCAGTCAGTGAGGAGAAAGAAAGAGAGAGAGAGGGAGACTGAGAAAGACGTAGCACACAATGGGGCGTATGCATTCTGGAGGGTTTGTTATTCTTCTTCCTTTTCCGCTACGTTAATCGTGAATTGCGAAATGTAATTGTTCCTCTTGGTAATTGTAGAAAGGGTATTTCAGCGTCTGCGTTGCCATACAAGAGATCGCCTCCGAGCTGGCTCAAGACTACTTCTCAGGACGTAAGATGAGATCCTTTTATCTTATTTTAGTTTTATATACCTCTGGTCAAGTAGTAGCTAGCTTGGTTGAATTGAATCGGGTCCCTTTTGTGGCATTAGGTTGATGAATCAATCTGCAAATTCGCGAAAAAGGGATTGACCCCTTCACAGATTGGTGTTATTCTCCGTGACTCTCACGGGATTCCTCAAGTCAAGAGTGTCACAGGGAACAAGATCCTGAGGATACTCAAAGCCCATGGTGTGTGTGTTTTCACTACTTGGTCCATTTTGTCTAGTCGTCTGATAGATTAACATAATTGGTTGCTTGTCTCAAGGCCTTGCTCCGGAGATCCCAGAGGATTTGTACCACCTGATTAAGAAGGCTGTGGCGATCCGTAAGCACCTGGAAAGAAACAGGAAGGACAAGGATTCCAAGTTTAGGCTCATCTTGGTCGAGAGCAGGATTCACCGCCTCGCTCGCTATTACAAGAAGACCAAGAAGCTCCCTCCCGTCTGGAAGTAGTGAGTCCTCTTTCCATCTCTCATGGTTTTACAACTGATATCTCCTACCTCTTCTCTGACTTGTGGCATTTACACTCTTCCTCTGCAGTGAATCCACAACCGCTAGCACCCTTGTGGCTTAAGCCGGAGTAGGTTCCGCTTTTTGGTTTCTACAAGTCTCTTTGTTGCTTCCCTTTTTGTTTTGATGACTGATTGAATTCTCAAGTTTACTCTTTTCTTTGATATTTATCGGCCTCTCCTGCTCCTTTCTTTAGTCAAGTCATATGATTATCAAATCAAAATCATTATTGAATCCTTCCTACATCTTATTCTCTTTAGAATCACAGTCCCTTTTAAGCCATTAGCATACCATTACAGTGAGTGAAAGCAAGTTGTTCTAGGAGATTCTGAACAAAATGGTTAGTGGTAGTTGCCGCAAGTTTCACAGAAGAAAGAATGTAATCTCGAATTTATGGTTCTTATGCAAGTGTAAATCGTTTTGAGTTTAAACATATACGGAAAAGAGAGAGAGAGAGAGAGAGAGAGAGAGAGAGAGCAGGCTAAAGGAGCAGCAAGTGTTAAGTAAAAGTGAGAAACAATGGCAAGAATCTCGAATCAAAAAAAAAAAAAAAGAGAGAGGCTCACACAGCTACAAGACTCAGGGCCAACCAATCAGCTAGAAGCTTTCTTGCCGCCATTGTAGTAACCCAAATACCATCTGGCAAACTTCTTAAGACCCGTCTGGAGATCGGTGGTTGGTTTGTAACCCAGCTCTCTCTGCGCGGAACTGATATTGGCATGAGTGAACTGCACATCGCCGTTCCTGGGCAACTTCATAATGTTTCTCTTGGCCTTCACTTTCAGAAGTCTTTCAAGAATGGTGACCAGATCAGAAACCGGAACCGGCGATGTGTTGCCCAGATTGAACACCCTTAGCTGAGCCGCACCGCGCTTCTTTCCACCACTCCCCGTGCTCTTCTCGGCCGTGTCCAGAGCCCCCAAACATCCCTTGACAATGTCGTCAATGTAGGTGAAGTCCCTAGCCACAGTGCCATGGTTGGCGCCTTCAAAGATGGAAATAGCTTTCCCTTTGAGAATGTCTCTGGTGAAGAAGAAGTAGGCCATGTCCGGTCTTCCCCAGGGGCCGTAGACGGTGAAAAACCTCAAACCGGTGAGAGAGAGGCCGTAGATGTGGTTGTAAGTGTGAGCAATCTCCTCGCCGGCTTTCTTAGTAGCGGCATAGAGACTAGCTGGTTGGTCTGTTCTGTCCTTCTCCGAGAAAGGGACTTTGGTGTTCAATCCGTAGACGGAGCTAGAGGAAGCCCAGACGATTGCCGGCTGTGGATTGGCCGATTTACAAACCTCAAGGAGATTGACGAAGCCGGCGATGTTGCTGTGAACGTAGGAGCTTGGGTTTTCCATGGCGTACCTGACCCCTGCCTGAGCGGCCAAATGCATAACGTGTGTGAAAGGGACGACCTCGAAGAGCTTCTTGAGGAGCGCGGCGTCGTTGATGTCTCCTTCGACCACGAAGACACCGCTCCGCTCGAGAAGGGCTTGCCTCGCTCTCTTTAGAGACGGATCGTAGTAATCGTTGAAGTTGTCGAGACCCAGGACGCCGTCTCCGCGTCTTTTCAGGGCGGCGGAGACATGGGTGCCGACGAATCCGGCGGCTCCGGTGACGAGAACGGAGACGCCGTGGCGGGTGCGGACGCGGGCGGAGGATCTGACACGTTTCTCCCAGGCGGGGCCACCCCAGGAGTAGGTGCGGAGGGAGCGGCGAGAGGGATCGGAGGAGACGGGATTGGAAGAGGGAGATCGGTAGAAGAAGATGAAGATCAAGCCGAGGAAGACGAGGGACCAGAAGGCGAGCTTGGCGACGGAGGATTGCCACCGGGTGCGGTGGAAGTAGGGAGACTTATCCATCTTGAACTTGCCGGGGGTTGAAGGAATATCATCGAGATGCGACATTGGCTTCATCCAGATTCACAATCAAAAATATTTACCACCTCTAGATCTCAGCTTGCTTATTGCGATAATGGCGTCCCGAGAATCTCCCAGAGATTGGTTTGTTCGGTGAGAGTTTTTAGGCCTTCCGAATTGAAAGGGAAGATCAAGAATTCCCAAGATTTTGTTTTTTCTATTTTTGGGACTTTTTTTTTTTTTTTGTTTTTTGTTTTTCCTTGTTTTCTTTCTTTTACACACAAACACACACAACACACCACGCAGAGAAGAAGAAGAAGAATGAAGATGGTCAACGAAGGGGAAGAAGAGATGAGGTGGTGCTGGAGAGTCAAAGCTACTCTCCCATTTCTCCTAACTACAACAAATTCATTTCAGAGGTTTTTGTTTGCAGTGTTGTTACTTTCACTGATTCTTCATTAGTAGTTTTCTTCTTTATTTAGTAAGATTATTAATTTTGGTTTTATATTCAAAATTATCATTAGTGGGGATTAATGTGGGAGATGGATTTTTAGGCCGTCGCTATATAAGTTTCGTCTTCTTAATTATGCAAAAGTGTCCTTCTAACCGTAAAATCTAAAATATTTAATTCATCAAATTCGATGCACTAACTAATAATATCCATTTACAAATGTACAAAAAAGTTACGCACACAAATACATGTTTAGGTGCAGCCCAAGATCGTCACGTGGAACTCCCAACGGTGGATAGTAAAGTTTAATAATTACACTCAACTTAGTATAGTAGTAATAACTTAATGCCAAGGGTTCAAGAGCAAAGAGTAATCTTTTAGTTCTCCTCAAGTAGCCAAACCCACAACATTTGCAATTCCTTCCAAGAAAACCAAACCGATGGTGACTTCAACACAAGTCTATGGGTTTGGATACACATTCAATCATTCCAATATATATTACCTTTTTAGAATTGTAAGAGACTATGGATGAAAGTGCTCTAAATTCATTTATTCTCAAACACATGCCGGTTCAATATTCCAGTTAGAATGTTGCTACTCTTTCTAGTCAGTTTAATCAGTCTTGTTCAATTAATAAATTCACTTCACTTTTTTTTTCTGAAAAATACTTTCTTTCTCTACATTTCACATTTTCTTTTCCGGTCTAATAAATTACATGCTGATAATATAGATTTAAGTAATTATATCAATTTTCACATGAGTTTATATTCTAATCAGAGTTAAAGTCCCTATGGTTTGGATCTTCTGATAAATAAACCTTTTGTCAATTAAATTATAAAGTTTAATACAGCTTTGATTGATTGTAATATATAGAGGGGATTTTATTCTTCTAATTTCTTCATTGTTTTGGTAGCATTAATCTCGGGGATAGGAGACAGACTTTATTTGTGTATTTTCCCTAAAACATTGGAGTTTATCTAATAACTATACACTCGAATCATATATATAAGTGATATTATATTCAAACAAGTATTTTCTATGTTCTTGATCGGACATATGCAGGTAAAACTTGGATACGATCAAGCCCTAATCCCTATTACCTCCATAAAAAGGAATACAATCAAAATCATTATTCAACCATGCATATATAATTATATATCAATATGAAGACACACATCATTTATCTTAATTATTACAATAATTATAATCAATAGGCATACAACCTTCTATCAAATACCTTATTCGAGCATGCATATATATTATAAATCAATATCGGAATGACACCATATATGTCTAGTTGAACGAGCTAGTGTATAAGTGCAATTCATCTATAAGCAATTAAAACACAAAGATATGTTGAGATATATTAGGATTGGTAATAACAAAGGGAAGAGGGGTCAGACATAGGAGCTCCAAGCTGAGAGTGAGGCTGAAGAAGCCTCACCTGCCGTTTCAAGAACTTGGTGTAACGGATGGCTTCATCGAGCATGGAGGCTGTGTCCATCTTTGCACCGCCTGGTACCATCCTCTTCAATATTCGGATCTTCTCGCTTATCCTTTCCCGACGTCGGCGAGCCACCACCGTCTGAGGGTCCTCGCTTACCCTTACGTTACGGCGGTTTGGCTTAGGAACAGTGGCTGGATCGATGTCTACGGGCTGCATGGCCGCGATCATGTATTGCATCTCCTTCATCGCATCCATTTCTTCTTCTTCGTCTTCTTCTTCTTCTTCTCCTTCTCCTCCTCCGTGGTCGGAGAAAAGTGTCGGCGGGGACGACTGAAAGTGACTTAGGGTTTCGGGAGGAGGATCTATCATGAGATGAGGATCGTGGAGGAGGGGGTGTTCGTGCGTGATGAGATCATTAGGTCTGTTCCAATTCATGAGGAGATGATGAGGCTGAGGCTCCATCATGATTATTGGGGTTACGACTTATCTGTGGATCTACTTTTATGTTTTAATTTGGACAAGAGACTCACTCCCTTCTTTTTATACATACCAATTTCCATTTTCATCTTTTTATAATGATTTCTTGACATATACTATTCTGATTAGCGAGAAATATCATCTCTCTATATATATTTATGTATTTACTGATTTCCTTGACCCCATTAATTAACCTCATTTCCATATGTGCCATGTCAGTGTACGAATGCGTATCTGTCGCCTTGTTATGTACATGATTCCTCATATTTTATATTAGGGTTGGACCTGCGCCCTGCACGGAGTGATGGTTTCTGAATTTGTATTTTTATTAAAAGATATCTATTTAACTATCTTGAAATTTTATGCGATGAATTTTTATCTTGTTTTGGTTATTGTCTTCGTTCATAGTGCGAAAATTAAACATCTTAAACTATTTTTTAAAAAAGTAAACAAATTAAAACTTTGACTATAGCCATAGATTAAATATGATAGATTTAAGGGAGATACATAAAATTCAAATGACTATAATATAATAAGATAATTCAAACAAACAAAAAAAAACTGAAAATAAATCTTTATTCTTTAAAAAAAATTATACTTCATATATTTCATAAGATAAGAAGTTTTAGGTCTGGGCATATGGATTATAAATAATTTGTTCTTCATTCAGAACTAAATATGTATTATTATAATTCCAAAACAATTCAAGCAATAAGAAAAAAAACTCCAGAATCCAAATTATCAAAACAGCAAAAATATAATTAATTTTGTATTGGTTGGAAAAAAAAATTGTATTGAAAATTGAAATAGATGGAGTAATACTCAAAATTTTGATGAAAATAAAATATCTATAAAAAGAATTTTTTTATTTGATTTAAATATATACAATTTAATTAAAAAAACAGATTAAATCGAATAAAAATAACAATTTACATTTGGATACCTACTAAATGAGGTTTATTACTCATACGGTTGCAAATAATCTATTTTTATAATATATTTCTACACATTCACACAACAACATATGAGAATTTTAACAGTTTTAGTGATTATTTTGTTTTTAAAAATTCAAATCATAGCATATACATAAAAAGTTTTAGATTTTCTTTATTAGAATTTTTATATGGTGATTCAAATTATTTTATAAAATACATTTAAATAAAGATGATAGGAGATATAAAATGATTTTTTAAAAAAATATTATGATTGAATTAAATTGAATCTCATATCTTCCTCATTTACTAATTTTCGTAATTGCCTATTAAGGAAAGAGATTGATAATTTATTATTATTAATAGTTACATATATAATTAATTTAATCATACATTTGATTCTCTAACAAAAAATATGAATGACAACGTTTGTAATTATTCTAGTAAATTAATTTTTATTTCATAAGTAATATGAAAAGTGCTTTGGTGATGACACGTCAGCATATGACATTTTTGTTAATAACACATAAACTAAAGGTTATTTATAAAGTGTTTTTCTTTTAATATATTAAGGATGATTGAATAGAAGATATTATGCAGGTAAAATGTGCTTGAATTAAATCAAAATAATTTTTTTGAAAAGGTTTGTCTGAAAACTACTGGTGTTTTTACATCACATTGTGTTTCAGTTCCCACGGTAAACAACTTTCAAACTGGTTCAAATGTGATCCGTGGTTATGCATGCGAGTTTTTCCAAGATTAATACTTGCTTCATTGAGGTTTCACTAAGATTCAAACTTGCTTTAGATCTTGAGTTTAATTAGTTGTGTTTATGGAGCTTTAAGTGGTTTCTTCAATACTGCGGACTAAATTATGAATTTGCATAGGCTTAACTTTGTTTGTTATCGCCAAAAATAGTAAAGTACAAAGGAACAGTGACCCAATATCTAAAACCACTACCAACTAAAAAACTTTACTATGTAGAATATAAATTAAAAAAATACCTTTATACAGTTTCAGATCAATTAAAAAAAAAATGTTTTCCAAAAATCAAACATATGGTTTTTTTATACATTAGTGTAGTTAGGATAAAAACTATATGTACATAAATATCATTATAAAAGTTTATTCTAGTTTAAATTTATAAATATAATTTTCATGAATTAATTCTTAGGTTTTGTTGATAACTGTTAATTTCTTTAAATAGTTTTTACATAAATTATTATTTTAAAGTATTTCCTAGATCGAATTAGTTAGTATGTTGTCTCAAATTAAGAGTTCAACTCATAAATTGCCAAATATCCCCGTACATGACACATGTGATTTGGCAAAGGAAATTAAGGAAAATGTAACCAGATCATTAAAGTTAAGTTTTGGAGCAAATATTAATATATTTCCGTTTAAAGACTGAATATATATCTACCTTTTTTGTAAACTTATTTCATGGACTAATATGTGCTTGTTTATATAAACCTTGTTATAACCATTTAAATTTGTATACGTACGTACGGAGCAATACAAGAAACACATATAAAGCAAAATCCTATAGACCACAAAAGATAGAAGAAACAGTGTGTGGTCAAAATCATGGTTACTCAAAAAGCAAGATCAAGAACAAGGGATTTAATTTAGGGTTTTTCCTAAGGACGAAGAAGGAGAGAGACTTTGCGAGATTAGGGCAAAAAGGAGCATTGCACTTTAGTGTGGATATCATTGCCATATGGAAGCATAAGTCGCTCTTGTAATAGTTACTCAACACATGTCTCCATTTTTAGTGCTCATTATCTGACCTAATTTTCTCCTCTCACCTTCTCTCTCTCTCCTCTTTTGACAACTCCTATACACCAAAATAGGCAATTAAACATCATTGTTCTTTCATTTCTTGTCTTTCTTCTAAATTACACACGGTTTCTTCAACCATTTCTTGTAAGCCCTTTCAACGGTCTTGATTAGATCTTAAGGAAATATGAGCTGGATACGATGAATGACTTGTTCAACGTCTTCTCTTCTTTATGATATATATGGTGTCGATTTCTAGTTCTAAGTTGTTTTATTTGACGATTTACGGGATATATATCTAATATCTCTCCCCCATAACTCATTACACGGAGTGGGGACGGCTTCCTCGACATTAAGGTATTGTCGATGATTTAAATTTCTAATTGGATAAGTAAACCTATAATCACCACTAAAAACTATTATTAATCGGACTTAAGATGCGTGTACATGTCGTTCTCCACAAGAAATTCTATATTTACGTTCACTAGAAAGGTATAAACTGAAATCGATGAACCTGTAAAGAAAATTAAGAAATCAAATGGAGAAAGCGCACCTCTTCTTTTCACATTGCCGGCTTACTTAATGTGTTTGAAGACAAGAATTAACCGGTTTTATGTAGTGTTCATACTTGTTATGAACTCATCAACTACGTACTATGCAACATCGATTAATTAAAAGCTCTTTATTTACTTCTGTCCTTTTTCTTAGAAGTGCATGGAGTAATAATATCTACACATATATAACACTTGAAATTGTAGTAGTTATTTCTTACAATGAGAGGATGTATAAGTATAATGCTATCATCCAACTACGTCATGAGTCATGACGGAAAGATGACGTTGTTTTGTCATCATTTTTTGGGTTAAAATGCGAAATTCAATTAATCAGAAAGGCAACTCAATTTTTCAGAAAGCAAAGCAGAGCAATTAAGCTTCCCATGGAAGAAGAAAACAGAGCACTTGGAAAAAGTGAAAAGAAGCAGCATCCATCTCCCACAAGTTGTTGCAACCATCACTGTGCTTACAAATTGAGGATTTGAAGAGCGAATATGTGAAGGTAGTACATGAGTACATGACTGAACGTGATATGGATTTATGGTTGCATTCCTTTTACAAAATTCATGCATGTATCACACACCAGTTGCCAAAGAATGAGAGTGAAGCGTTGTTTAGTCAGCAGAACAATGGGTAATGAAGGAATGTGATATGGGTTTATTGATGTAAAATGTGATCTGCTTGTTTTCATTCTCAGCATTGAACTGAGGCGGCGTTCCTTTTGTACACATTGTAACATTTTCATAGTCATAAATTGATCCATAGTCACACATCCTATATAATTGCTAACCACTTGATGCTATACTACTTGTAAAATAATATTTTGCAATACAAATCCTAGTTGATACAATTTGATCTGATAGAACTTCGGGAAAAGAAAAAAAAAAAAAAAGGTGATGATCTTGATACATGTGGAGAATCAAACATGAAACAGGTAAGATCCTAAATTACAAACTAAACATCTTTCAACATGTGACATCGCGTCACAATCTTCCTGAACTCATCCAAACTTAGCTGAAACCCAAAATTGAAGAGAAGCTTAGTTGTGTTTAGCATTGATTAATGGTTTCCTAAACCCAATGAATAAACATAGCACCCACCTTTCCGCCCCTGTCCATGTCAAAGCAGCGAACCATGTCTTGTAATTCCTCCTCAGTCCATGTGAAATCATGCAACCTCGCCATTTTTGCCACATCTCTCACAGTAATGAAACCTTTTCCAGCTTCTGCCAAGAGAGTTTAGAAGGCATTCAAACTCGAAAGCTAGCGAGCGAGGGTGCTCTTGTGGGTGCTCTTGTGGGTGCTCTTGTTATATCTATATAATATAAATATATATATATTACCATCAAACTGATAGAAGTATATGAGCAATTCATCCTCTGTAATCTGCGTCTTGCTCATCAACTCCTACATATCAATGCACACACTTTGGAAAAACAGCACTCATTCCTGACTGATATCATAATAGCAAGTAATGAAACAAACCGGTTTTTTCTTCTTCCAAGTTGATGCTTCTTGATCGTTTCTCATTCTCATTCTCTTGCTAGGGGTATTACTACAAGTACCAGAGCCTCCTGCTACAGAGTCCTGTAGGGAAAGCGCTATTGCCTGCATTGTATTGCACTTGTGAAAATCTAAGAGTCTTCAAGTCAGCCAATCTAAGAGTCCGATATGTACCTTTTTTAAGTCGTCATCATCTTCATCTTCATCTTCATCCTCATCCTCATCCTCATCCTCTCCAGGGGATAACACTTTTCTCTTTGATGCCGAGCTCTTGATCTTCTGCTCAAGTAACAGTGTCAAATATTGATTTTCACATTACACAAAACTACTAATCTATCTATCAAACTACAGAATTGAAATTTGAAATATTACCTTTCTTTTACGAGTTGAATTCCCCACAAACTCCTCGTCTTCGTCTTCGTCTTCGTCTTCGTCATCTGCCTCTCCGGGTCTATAATCATCCTCTTCTTCTCCGGATTTCCGTTTTCCTCTGCCTTTTCCCGAACCCACAAGAGCCTTGGCGGCATTGGTGATGCCCAGAGCTTCCAATCTGGCTTTGTTCTCATCGATCCTTGAAAACCTCTGCTTCTCATACTCCGACATATCACCCTTTGCTTCCTCGCCGGAACTGGAGCTCTCTCCTCCATCGGATTCTCCGCTGCTCGCCATTTTCGGTCCCTTAGGGATTCGCTCTTTCTTCCACTTCCCCCTGATTTTGCCGCCTCACGTCGCTACTCCTTCGACTTGGGCTTTAACTTGGGCTCATTGTTGACATATAAATTAAGCCCAAATATATGGGCTCTCATTGAATGTTCTTCTAGGTGAGAATGAATTCAGAAACATATACACTATTAAGTTATGATAAAAAAAAATGTGAAATCAGCTTAAATAAAAATATTCTCAATCTTCTCTAAGAAATACAGAATATAAGTCTAAAAACATATAACTCAATCAATATGAGCCTTCTTAATCCATCTTTTTATGTTTTTACCCTTTTAACCGCACAATATGCAAATAGACATATTACTGTTTTTGTTTGCTAAAATATAGACATTTAAACTTAAAATAAAGCAATTCTTAAAAATACTACCAAAAAAATAAGTTTGTATCCAAAAATATCATAAAATATATATTTGTGCTGATTTTTAGAATATAAGGCAATTGTCAATTTTTTGTTTCTCCTACATCTCAACAAAACGACTTTTATATGACATACAAATTATGGCAAATATCGGTATCTGTGATTTGCTTTATCTTGAATTATTGTAATGTTTTCTGTTTGTTTTCTTCCTGACCATTACGAACATCTATATTTTTTCAGGCAAACTAAAGTGATTACCAAACCCAAAACGTACTTAAAAGATAAGTTGGGAGGCCCAATACAGTAATGCGATCCATGCAAAAGAAGAAAGTTTCCACCTTTCGTTATATCGTATGAAGGAGAGAGCGCAATGCGAATGGTGTGAAACGTGTGATTGGTAGATAATGGCCCTACACCAACTTTCTCTTTTCTCTTTATTATTTTTTTAAAAAAAAATTCTTTAATTTATTGTTTTATTAAAAATTAAAACTGTGCCCATCTATAAAAATTGTGGGGATGGAAATACCGCGTTGTTTCTAAGCTGACTTGACTTGTAAAATGATTTTTTTTTTTCATCTAAGATTATATTGATATAAAGAGAGAAACACCTTCCAACACATACAAACCACAAAGAGACGCAAGCTTGTAAAATGATAAAGCAAGGAAAATAATAATAAAGACAAAAAGCGAAACACAGAAGATAAAAGTTAAGAACCAAAACATGTAACTGATTGTCAAGGATAAATAAATAGCTCAACGTGGAAATATGTAATAACTTCAAACAATTAGTAGGTTTGTATATATAAGTATAACCTTTTTTTTTTTTTTGGTTAAAGTACGAAGAACTATTTAAGCTATATAGAGACAAACATAGAGATGGAGAAGGAGAACTATACTTAATCTTCTTCTGTATATGATCTAGGAATTCTATGATCTAAATAATTAATGACTCCATTAAGAATATAATACGTTGAATATTAATTTGAGTAGAGTTTGTTCATTAAAATAAACAAAAAAATAGACTAACTAAAAAATAAATGGATTACTTGAGAGTTGAGAGTTGAGAGGTTGAGGAGAAGATATGGTGGGCAAGCTTGGCATCTACAAAAGGTGAGATGGAGACTAAGAGAGTGAAAATTGAATCAAAAGCTTGTCTCGTTAAATTAATTATTTAAATTAAAAAAAACACAAGTAAGAAAAGAATTTTGCAATAAAAAATGTATATTCAACTTTTGTTATACACACAAAAACACACCCATCAATTATGTACAACCTTTTGTTAGCAAGCCACGCACATCTCACAATATTATAATTACCTATATACTCTTCTTTTTGTCAAACTAAATGTTTCCAAATTTACATGTATCAAAGCACATTTTTAGTGGTAAAGTTATCAATTCAGATTTTCAATCATTCTAATTAGATTTTGTATTCTACTGGCTTTAGTTAATATAATTAGATAAACAACTTTTACAGAAATTAAAACATTTATGTTTGTATAAGAACAGAATAAACGAAAGAAAACGGTTGAAATTATTACTTTCATGAGAAAATATATTTGTGTGAGTAAATTTACTTAGCAAAAATAGTATTCCTCTTGAGTACTCTGAAGCTGTGGTGGCATATATAAACAGTATAAGATTCATTATATCACATTCTTTTGGCCGGGTTATATGCAATATTTTTTTGTGGTATAAATGATTTCGGACTTGGAATGATCGGCAACCTAAGTTTATTTGAATATACCCGTAAATATCGGGTAATACCCGAACCGAACCGAACCGATATTCGATCGGGTTATCCGAATGACCCAAATTATAATTTTTTAAAAAATATTTTTATGAGTTTTCGGATATATTATAATTTTTTAATTTAATTTTTCGGATTTCCAGATATTTTTGGGGTTAATATATATATTTTTTAGGTTTTTGGATATATTTTTAGGTTTTTGGATAATAAATACCCAAAATATCTGAACCATAACCAACAAAATTTGAAGAAATATTTGGTCATAAAATTATGGATCCGAACCAATCCGGAACCGAAAATATTGATCCAATACCAAACCGAAATTCTTTAAAAACCTATATAAATATAAACTTTATATACTCGATAGACCCATATCCAAATAGTTCCAACCCGAAACCGACCAGCGCATCAGAAGTCCCAGGTCTAGGTAAGATGGAGAACAAATTTTAGTTAAAGTCTGATCATATTAACAAAATCAAAAGCTCCCTAACTCCTAGGAGAGTATTCTTCGAGACAAAAGTAGTTGCTGTGTCTACTCTAAAGGATAAAAGAAAACATATAACTCAATTAATTGAAGGACAGCCAAACATAAAAGCTGCGTATTTTATCATCATCATACTTTTCATAAGCAATGAACCGCCAATTATTATATTTTTCTTAATAATATTTCACACAAATTGTTCTTTCAAAGTTAAAGATCAAACACGAAAAAAAAAGAATAGAAAGGTCGATAGCTTTTTAATTTTCATATCCCTTCCATATCAATTAACTATACTTTTTCAATTATTATTGAAAAATTTCAAAATTACACATTTTTAGTGTCAATTTTCAAAACTACACCTTAACTCTATAGTGTATATTTTCAAAACTATATTTTTTCATTGAGTAAAAGAATTCTAAATTCTAAAATATAAATCTCAAACCCTAAAATATAACATTGAATCCTTCAATCTAAACCCTAATCAATAATTAGTAAACCCAAACTTATATATTAAAATTAAAAAATATATAATTTTGAAAATTGTCACACTATAGAAATAGTTTTGAAAATTTACATCCCAAAAAAGTATTTCTTAAAAAAATTCATTATTATTTGTATCGAACTGAGCAAACCGGATATCCAAAAATATTTGTTAATTTTTTAAATATTAACAAAGCAAATCACATAATTAGATATCCAATATAAACATAAACACTTACTTGATATTTTTTCCATGATATCCGTCTATGTGCCCAGTTTAAGTTGTGTTGTTGAAAAATATTATTAGAATCTACTTGGAGACTGAAAATTTCATAATTGTATAATATTATCCGATCCATGATCCATCTAACAATGATTTCATAATAACAAACTAGAATAATGAATGTAAACTGGTCATAATGAGATTCGATCCTAGTGAGTGATATACATCAATGATCATAAATGTGGTAATTAGTTTTCCCCGATTTTTAATATCTTGCGAGGAGAACTCTGTCGAGAGCAGTCAACATTTAACTTGGTAGCCCGATGTGATGATGACCACCTAGTCTAAGTGCTAAGTGGAGCCGAGCGCGCGTGACCATGGCCTCGTTGTGTTCTTCCACGTTGGCCTGTTACCCCAATGGTTGACAAAAACTGACCGTTGATCATCTCTCACAGGGAAACGACACATGTGGTATCTGCCGTACACGTGTATGTTGTTGACCGATCAGGACCCTTCTTCTGCTCCAGGACACGGCTTATCTGTCAAATATTCAATCAACCAACATTTATCGCACAAGAGACAATAACTTGGGGCTTATTGTCGTTTCTCACAACAACAAAATTTTACAATCCTCATCTTTCTTCATCGTCCTAATCAAATCTTTATATTTAGGTTCGTCAAACGGGAGTGTTTGATTATCTAAAACTAAACAATGTAAACGAAAGAGTTAAGAAAAATTGTGCATTTCGTTTGTTTTGCATTTTGATATACTCCTAATTGACAGGAGAGAAATGCAATTAATGTGTAAAGCGATGGCCGCATTTATGTAATGCGTATGGACCATTTAAAAGCAAAAGCAAACCTTTGTTTCGTCGGAGATAAAAAGTTATAAACGGCGCAAACAAAAATGTATTGTGGACCATTTGAATTAAAATAGTGTATATTACTACAATACAAAGACCCATGTGACATCATGGAGACATATGTTTATAAATAAAGGAGACCCTCACAAAGACACAAACCACAACAAACTCTAAGCATTATATAATCATATAATCACAATAATGAGCATTGAGCAGTAGCTTTCTGCCTTGCATCAAAATCATCACCTACCTATTTTTAATCACACTCTGTAACCACAAAAATAAAAATAAAGTTTTAAAAATTGAGCTAACCAGGCATTTCTATCATTAAATTTAAATTTCGCAATTGACATCATGGTAGTCGACAAAATCTCTACAAACAATATTGGATTTAATATATACAGTAATAAGTGTTTGATAAACACAAAGTTAATTATTACTCACAAAATTAGTATATTTTGTGAACGATCTAAACTAAAATCCACCGCACTGAGCAAAAAGTAGAATGGGAAAACTAAAGATTAGAAAAATATGTCATTTTAGATAATAATTTAAATTAAGAATTTCTGTAATAATAATAAGAAGAAAAAAAAGAAAAAGAAAAAGAGAAGCAAGTTGGGTGAAACTCCGGCGAGAGTCAGGAGCGACGACATCTCCAGGCGGAAACTCCGACGAGTTCTCTCCTCTGCCAACAAAGAAGAAGAGAGTTATGTTTCTTCTCGACGTGAAAGCCTCTGACCGGAGTACGCTGAACCAAACACTCGGCCTGAGACTCCGTGAAGTTACTATGCGTCACCGGCGAGAACCCCATCTGCAGGAACATGGCTTGCCACGTCATCATCGGCCTCTCGCTCGGACGGATACGATCCAAAACGAGCTTCTCAATCTCCGGCTGTATGAGAAACCTCTCGATCTTCTGCATTGCGTCGAGGTTGGAGTTGACGGCGTCCAGGGACTCGAGGAGAGCGGCGTGGGAGTGGAGCGAGTGGAGGAGCTGTTGCGGGAAGGGCAGATCCGTCCTCTCGCAACCTCTGTCGGAGCAGACGATGATCGTGGGAGAGAGATGCTTCACGAAACGGAGGACCAGCGGGAGGTACGAAGGCATGGTGGAGAAGGACGCGGCGGAGAGATTAACGGCGACGGCTTCTTTGTCGGAGAAGTTAGGCCAGGAGATAGAGCCGAGGAGGTCCAAGCTCATAACTTGGATGTCGAGAGAGATGTTGATCTCGGAGGCGAAATGCTTGAGGTTGTCCTGAGTGAAGCCGAGCTCGAGCTGGTCGTGGGTGGCCGGAGAAGCGAAGACGGTGATTTTGAGGGAGAGGGGAGGACTGTTGCTGTTGGTGCTGCTGTCGCGGAGAACGAGCTCCTGCATGAGGGAGGCCCATTGGCCGCCGTAGCCGATGTCGAAGTCGATGATGTGGAGGCGGTGGAAGCCCTGGAAAGACTCGAGGAGGGCTTGGTTGGAAGTGAAGTTGGCGAATTGGAGGACGGGAGAGATCTCGGAGAAGGATTTGTAGGCGGCGATTTTGAAGATGAGGGAGTAAGGGTTTAGGGTTTGGGAGGCGTTGAGGAGGAGGAGCTTGTGGAGAGCCTCTTTGAAGTAGAAAGCTGCTCTCTCGAAGGGCTTCCCGACGGGGGAAGAGAGCTGTTGATTGAGCCGCGCCAATATCTCCTGAGCCACACACGTGTCACCGCCGCTCTCTATCGCCTCCGCCGCTTTCAGAAGCTGCTCCGTTATCATCCCCTGATCCGAATATCCCGCGTTGAGCCGCTTTGCCGGAGGAGGTGTCGCAGAGTAGAAGACGGCCGGGTGGTGAGTGAAATGAGTCTGGCTTTGGTTGATTAGGAGTGGGGGAAGAAGAAGCGGCGGGTCTAAGCCGAATCCGGCATCAACGACTCCGAAGCCGTAATCGGAATGGTGGAAAGCGGGAGATGATGAGGTCTGGAGAATGTCGTTCAATTGGAGAGAGGGATCTTGAGAGTCGCCCATGATGAGCCTGAGGATGCTTTGCTCATGCTCATGCTCATGCTCATGCTCATGCTCGTGGGTAGGCACTTGCTCCCAATCCCCCAATCCCATATGCCCGCATTGCTCATCGGTGGTGGCATCGCCGGAGATGGCAGTGGAGGTGCCGCCGCCTCCGACGGCGCTGTTTCCGCCGTGAGAGGAAGACACCGTGGATGAAGAGGTTGTGAGAGGACTCAGTGCGTCAAGAACAGAGGTGGGCTCCGAAGATGGAACGTCCTCTGCTTCGCCGGCTCTGGTTTTGCGGCGGCTCAAAAGAGGCGACGGTGGTTGGGAGAAGGAAGACGGGAAAGTAGAGAAATAAGATATCTCCTTTTCTTGAAACTCTTCAAAGGGTAGGGGCATTGCAGACTTCGAAGCAGAAAACAGATGAGAGATATTATCTTGTCTCGTCGTCTTCTTCTTCTTCAGAGCTGTGAAAAAAGACTCTGTTGGGTATATGGATGGATGGATGCGTGCAAGAAATTAAAGTGCCAAAGTGCGCTTCAGCTCTCTCTCTCTTCTCTCTCTTCTCTCTTCTCTCTCACAAATGTTAAAATGTTACTAATCTCTTTGCTTTCTAATCTATAGTATGTGTCTTCTAATCCAACCCCACTCTCACCACGCGCGTGTTCTTTCATTTAATATATCAAAGATAAAGTTTACTGTTTTTGTTGGCTTTCGTGAATTTCATTCTACAAATAGCTCTCGTCTTTCAAGTTTGCCTAAACATATTTTTGATGAGGAATTTCTTCTCTCTTTTTCTTTTCCAATCAGTAATGCAAAATAGGAAATTAAAGTAACAGAGTTTAAGTATTGATCGTCGGGTTATACACTTATAATCATGTGCATAAGTCTGCCATTATAAGAAAAATGATACTTTACCCAAAAAAAGAGGATATTATTTAAGTAATTTAACTCCAAACATTGTCTGATTCGAAGCCGGATGATGTTTGAACGGCTAAGATACTGTTCTTCGACAAACCAACGTGTGGCTACCATCGATTTGATTTATAACCAAAACACAAAATTGGCAAGTATCACCATGTAGGATTTGATATACTTTTTCTTTAGAAAAAAAAACAAAAATTTCCATATTTTGTGTTGTTTTTGTTTTTTCCATATTTTGTGTTGAACTGTTTATTTGTAAAGATTGGGGACTATTTTTTATATACTTTTTGTTTTTATGATTATAACTTTGTGGCTTACAAACTATATTTGGGATATTTTTCGTGTTTATTTAATTATAGTCTTATTATATCTTAAAGGTGCTGTCGTCTTTTCCTTTTGTTCTAGGGTTTGGACAAGCTTTTGGATGATTTTATCAAATGCACCAATCAAATCAGCCATCCTTTGTTCAGGCTAAACCACATATCGCAATGCTTAGATTTGTTCTTTTGCTAGGGACATTAATTTAGATTCATAAATTCAAACCAAGTGGTGAATGCATGTATATCCTTGGAATTGCATTAAAATATCTTATTTATTTTGTTGTTTGAACGAAATGAGTGCTTTTACTAGCCTAAATATATATGTATGAAACATTTTTGTACACGTTAATAAAGAAGGAACTATATATTTACCATTTACGTGTATATTTAATTAAGTATCTTTATATGGTTCATCTTTATTTCGAAAAGAACAAGTGATTGAAGATCTGTGAATGATGGATGTTTCTTCTGTGACAAGTTAAATGCACCAGAGATTGAGAAAGAAAGGGGAGGTAGTCCTTTATTGAGCAGACAATGGATGAATGTAACAAGTCACCAATCACCATATACATCTAACAATGGAAAAACCTAAATTATTTGATAAATTAATAAATGAATAATGCAATCAGAAACAACCAAAAAAAGAGGTGGGTGATTTGATCTTGAAGACAAAGTCGGACCAGTTTTGCAGGGATAGTGATTATTGCTTAAGTTTCATAGCATTAGTACTTTCTTATGCAAAACATTTCGTTGGTAAAAACTATATCACATTTCTAAATCTTTGATATGCGAAATTTGCAACAAGAATAAATTGGTGTATTCTATGGTAAGTTTAATCCCATATTAGGTAAGTAAAATGTTTTATGATAGTTAACTTACTTGGTAACCATAAGAAAATGCTCACTTTGCCAATTGCCCGCATGCATGTGGCCTAGTGGTAACTCAATATGGGGCAATGCGTAAATTCGCTTTTTTTTTCCTGAGTTTAACTTCCACTAAGAACAAAATGGTATATAATCGGAAAGTAGGACATGAAATTATCAGTGTTGTTGGCTGGTTGTATTGCATGGTTCTTGTAAAGAAAATTAAACCTATTCTATCAAGTTGGATGCCAGAATTCAGTTGAAAATTCGGAAGTTAAGTTTTCTCTGTGGGGTAGGCTCATTCAGCTTGATTGAACCATGCTCTAGCTAATCGTAGATCCCCGGTCCAATTTTGATCCTGATCAACAAACTGATGTTCGCCTTTTAGATATATTATAAGTTATAACTCTTTAGTTTATCCAATATCCATTTACAAAAAAAAAAAAAAAAAAAAAAAAAAAAAAATCTTAGTTTATCCATGTTCCCATGTGATTTGCTAACTACTAGTTATCACGCTTTTCTCTCTTATATGGTTATTAAATATCGAATTGATCTCGTGGTTATATATGTTCAGTTTTATGCCCATCTAAATTAATGATTGTTATATAAAAATGTGGAAAAAGGTAAATTTTAGGTATATCGATCAACCAGTAACCTTTAAAATGACACAAACCTAATACGTACTCTTGTACACCAACACACTTTCAAGTTTGAATCGGCCGGCAATGGATGCAATGATATGTATAACATGTTTCTTCCATTATATACTTATCATATATTGGACGTATTAATGTATACGTACATGATACATGAATATTATATATATGGGTTTGTTTCGTGGAGGTGAAGTAAGTGGTGAAAAAAAAAAGTTATTTTCTCTTGTCTGAAGACACCCTTTGCCACAAGCAAACACCCAACCCCACCCAATTCAATTGGTTATGAGAAGTATACATTTCTACTACGTATACGATTAATCATTTTATAAATTGAAAAGGATTTTAATCTTATTGATCTTCCTAAATGATCGGATATTTGTATGAAAGGAATCGTGATTTAAAAACAAAAAAGTCGGCTAAATATATTAATCCTGTCAAACAATTAGTTATATAAAGAGTAACAAAAAACTAATATAGAGGATGACGTGTTAGAGTTTGTATGCATGTAACTATATAAATGATTGCGTCGTTCATTTTGTATTAGATTTTAGGATAATGATTAGATTAGACAAAAATTGATCAATTATTAGGAGATCACATGGGAATGATAGAAAGAAAAAAAGGTTTGTTCTATCTCTAGACCCAAGTAATACTAATATCATGATTAAACAAAACAACAAAGATCGGCGGGAAGTCATTAACAATTACCACAACATAAAGTTGGTAAGGACATTTCTCCTCCCTAACTATACTTTTTTTTAAAAACCATTCATCTATTAGTCTAATCTGAATTCTCATTTAAATTATGACAATCCAGTATCTTATTATTATTATTATTATTTTATAAAGCTTTTCCCAAAATATAACAATGAAATTTAGATGTTGATCTAGTAACTCTAAAAAAATATTTTATAAAAATATATTGTAATTTAATTTAAAGCATATAAAATAACTAAGAAGAATACCCTAAAATAAAACAAACAAAAAGTTTGGGCTTTCCATCCAACTAGACTTGGGTTTGGGCTGAATTGATAATTGACTAAGATGGAGCATAGGCCTGAATTTTGATGGCGACTAAAACGGTTGATGATGCACGTCACTGGACTGACCTAAACTCCCAACCGATTGGATGTGTATGTACTATGTAGGTGTAAGGTGTGGTCAGATTCAATGTTAATGCCTTTTTGAGGAACTCTGTTTTGATGAGTAAGCGATAGTTACACATCATTCTGGTTCTCTTCTTTTTGCCTTTACAAAAGTCTGAAAGCTGCATTGTTTCTGCGTGATCTTCATCTTCACAACGTGACATTACCATCTGATTGTCAATCCAAACCATCAAACTAGCTTCGAAATCGCACGTTATAAATTAGAAGGGACTTATCAAGTTGCTTCTATGACTGGTGTCTACTCGCTTTTCCATTTCCCATTGCTTTGAGTTGAGACATAGCGAAGAGCGTTAATTACTAGTAATAGCCGCTACCATTACTACTATCTTGCCAAAATTGCCATGGATGGTCCTGCCTAGTTACATGATCGTTTACATACTAAGGCTCGTATTGGCGTTTATTTTTTATTTTTACCATTTGCCATATTTTCATTATGTTTTTCATTTGCTATTCACTCTTTAATTTGTCTCTTCTTTTTGGAATATTAATACTCTGACGAACCACAAACAAAACCCCTCAATATTTAGATGTTGACTAGGAAAAAAAGAAAAAAAGAAAAAGAAGAATCTAAATGCATAAAATGTTCAGTAACAAAAGCAAGAATATGATCACATAACAATAAAAAGAAGATAAGAAAGTGTCTCTTCTTGACAAGATAACAAGAATTGGTTCAAGATCAACAGACGAATCCCTGAGGGACAGTCTTACCGCAAGAGTTGAGAAGCAAAGTGAGGGCAACAGGGATTGTGACCGGAGCGACTAGGACAAGGTTGGTTTTGAGGGCGGTGCAAAGACAAAGGGCGGCTTCTAAATCAGCCAAACCTTTGACGAGTGAGCAACACTCCTGGCTCGGAGGTGTACCGATGACCTCACGAACCAGACCTAACCAGCTCCCACATACTCCAAACTTGAACGTGTCTCTCGGACATTTCATGGTGCCTTGTTTTGCCGGAGGAGGAGGGCATTGCTTGACGGCGAAAGAGAAGGAGAATGTTATGTTGAGGAGCAGCAAGACAAGAAGCGTTCGCAAAGCTTTCGAGATAGCCATTAGTTTTAGTTTGAAGATGGGATACCAAAAGAAGAAGAAGAAGAAGAAGAAAGATTTGATTTTTCTTTCTTTTGTTGGGGCATTTATTATCATCGTGCCATTGTGGCTACAATCGTTCGTGATATCTCTTTGTCTGTAAAACGTTTTTGTCTTGTTATCGTAATAATTGAGATATGAGGCAAATCTTTTCCGATCACTCGAAATTGTTCGAAAACGACAAGAGTGGATTCTTGATGGATTCATACATGACGAGATCTTAGGAATTTCCTTGGAGGAAAAGTTTATTTGATTTATATTCTTTTTATTATTGTTGTATTTATAAGATAACAACTGAACTCGTAAACCCCTTGGAGAAGAAGTTAAGGATAAGAAAGACCTAGCTCTACAAGCAACTCTTTAACCAAAAAAAAAGGATCTACAAGCAACTAACAATATTATTATATATATATTCGACAAACACAGCTTTCTGATAACAAAAAGAGAAGGAAGAGATCCAATGGGGTTGATAAGAAGCTACTTCTCCTTCATCTTCGGAACCATCTGTGGGGTTTATATAGCGCAGAGCTACAATGTTCCAAACGTTGAAAAAATGACCCAAGCAAGCTATTCCATGGCCAAGCAGCTCGAAGAGAGATACCGTAAGACCAAGACCAACAAGCCCACACTAGACTCATAATTCTCTCTACTTTCTTTCTATGCGTATCACACTTTGTATGCTTTTTTTCTTTTTTGTTCTTTCTTAATAATTCAAACTGATATTGATTTGACCTGATTCCAATCAAGTACCAACGATCTGCTGAGATGCTCTTACTAGTTAGTTACACACTCAAGAGTGGGCTTTTTAATGAATAACAAGTAACCACCACCCTGTTGCGGTGCTACAGCTACTGATTTTACAGCTTAAGAAAATGAAAACAAGTCATGAGTTTTAAGAAAATAAGGTCAAAAACTTTGTTGATGAATAAAAAGGATGATTGATGACCATAGCGTTCTAAGTCCGGTTCAAGATGTAGCCAAGGACGCAGCCTAGCAGACCAACCAGCAGCATCAGCACCAAGGAATGACCACCTGACTGCTTCTTGCTTGATTCTTTCCTCAACAGTTCCTGAATACACACAATACTTATTATTCCTTTGTTAAGAAAATGACACCTAGTGAGCTCAGGTGGACTCGTACCAGTTCCTGTCGAAGCTTCTGACTTTGTAAAATAGCAGAAGTCTTCTCTTCCGTCAATTTGGAAATCATGGACCATGCCTGCGCAAATACAACCATGTTATGTTGAGATTGACTAGAGCTCATAACACACACACACACACACACACACACACACTATGCAGGTTGTGACAGACAGTGTTACCTCGGAAGATTTCTCGTTTGTTTCTTCTAGCGTTCTCGAGACCTGAAACAAGAAGATGCATAAGTTAGTTTCTAGTCAATTTCTTAAGAAACTGGTGCCTATGGAAAACATCTCACGTCATCAAAGAGAGAGCCGGCTTGAGAGCCAAAGTCGTTCCTGGGAGAGTTGCCTTCTTCAGAACCTTCTGGGACAGGGGAAGGCGGATTAGCAGGGATGTACACCACCCTCAGTTTGAATTCCTCCATCACCCTACCGCCCTCCTTGTTGAACTGCGTATTTATGTAAAAATATCCATGTAACCAACAAAAAAAAAAAGAAAAAAAAAGAAAAAAAAAAGCATTTTGCGTCCAACCAACCATTTCAGCGAGGACTTGTTTGGACGTGGTACCATCTGAGACGATAACGGTCTGCACAAGGAACTTGTCTTTGCATTGCATATCCAGAGGTGCCTCTTTCTGTGCTTGCATCGTCACTACCCATGGAGCACAAATTGTTGTACCAACAGTTTCTCAATTCCATAGATTGAAGCAAAAGAAGACGAAGAAAGTCGAACCTGTAACATTGCAGGATTCTCCGGGCAAGACAACACCCGTGTTTGGTCGGACACAGTACTTCCGAGGATTTGTTGTTTTAACCTGTTTCAGTGTTTTTGAATTCCCATAAACATCCACAAAGAAAGATACTTTAAATTGCAATCCAAGATGAAACTTTTTACCTTAAATGCGACAACTTTTGATGTCTTGTTGGTCAATTGCATCGAGCACGAGCTTTGCTTCTTCAACTCAACTTCACCCAACAAATCAATCGGATTTTTCACATCAAACCACAGGCTTTTCCCAATCAAACATCGCAGTCGCAGCAATCCGAATTCAAAATCGAAGGCCCATTTTTACCGAGAAAATTTTTAAAAAAAACTTACAAGGGAACTTAAGCTCTGTAGGGTGGATATTGATGAGATCTCCGGTCGTCATGATTCTCGATCCCCCTCACGAATTTGATTTAGGGTTTACTTACAATCCACCAAATTTCGATTTTGATCACACAACACAAGAAGAATTTTAAGTTTTGTAAATTGTCTTTCCTTTTTTTCTTTCTTATAGAAACGTAGTTAATGCCACATAGCTTTGAGTTGACGGTCTCTAATTGACTGTGATATATTCTGCGTAAACGACCGTTACTTTAGCTCTTGACGGAACATAAATGACCGTTGCAACATCATCAAGTTCAAAGGTTTCTTTTTGCTCGCACGTCAGTCAGTATATGATAAAATGACCCAAATGACCTCCACCTCCGAAAGGCTCCCTTCGATACAATGTGCGCCGTTTTTTAAAGATCGGTTAGGTCGTCTTTTCAAAAATGTCAAATCCATATTTATTCGTTTGACCCCTATTTTTAATTAACCGTAACGGTTTCAAAAATGTCAAATCCATCGGCTCTCTCGTTAAGTCGTTAATTTCTACAGTCTGCTTTTGGGCTGAGCATGAATGGGCTTCATAAAGCCCAATGAGTTTCAACAGTCTGTTGTTTTATTGACATCATGGCCCACGGGCTCCATCTACTAGTTTCTTTTCTTTTTTCTTTGTTGATTCTTTTGACTTCGTCCTGTTTTTTTTTTTTTTTTTCGTGCGCTAAAAACCTAATGTGTACGTTCAATCTTTCAAATGGCAATAATATCTATCAACTTTGAGTATGCTGAATCATCAAAGAAAAAAAGTAGACATTCTTTCATTCATTTATGGTCAAGCTAGCTACTGCCTAGCTACTCGCTACTGGTTTGTTATTAAATACATGCACAGCTTAAAGAAACTGTAAATAATATAATCTTTCCAACGGAACATTTCTAACAAGAAAAGTCTCCTGATCGATGATGATTATCAATATATCATAATGATAATTAAGTTAAGTTTGAACTGAAATTTAACCACATTTAATTTGATCAAGAAACTTAATTAAATTAAAAGACTAGATAGCTAGTTATGGGTCACCCCAACATTTGCCGCTGAGCCGTAGAACCCTTCTCTTCCCAGCATCGCATCCTCTCCTTCCTTCAATGTCAACAATTATGTTACTTAATTAAATTTTCATGATCGATAATCAACTACGTAATAATAAATTAAACATATGTAAAGTAAATATAGTAACCTGCTGGCGCACGTTAGCCTTCTTCGTGGGAGGATGGTCAGGCATGAGACCAAAGTGTATGTGAGGGAAATGAGCCCACTGTTTCACACATTATGTATATCTATTTTAAAAACTGACCACTTTTACCTAAAATTTGTTTGAATTGAACAATATAATATATACACAGCTTCTTTAAATTATTAATTTGGGTTACAAAAAAAAATATAATATATACATAGCTTTTAGGTCTATTACATTTCTTATTCTTTTTTTTTGTTAACACATCGTAAAAGTGTATGATAATTAGTTCATATACATAAGTATTTATCTTATACTGTACTTTAAAACAACAACAAAAATGGTCAGAATTATACGACCTAACCTAGACTGTATATCTGAATGGGGCCTTTATTGAAACCCTAGACTAGATCCTAAGTCCTGACTCCTGAGAGCCTATTCTAATATATGATGGACAAGACTTATATCTTATAGATTATTTCGCTTTTGTGTTTGCTAAAGCAGTGTGAAAATTTATTGAATTTAAAAGTAAGAGACGAGAGGATTAATTAAAGAAAGAAAAGAGAGAAGAATGAAGGGGAAATGTACATTTTTGGCAGCAGCACTGAAGGCTTCTCTGTGGCTGATATCAGGGTTGCCTGCCTTTATACGTTGGATCTCCTCCCTGCCACATTTTGATTATAATCTGTCGCATCAATTTAATTATGAGTAAATGATTAATTAGGGAACTTATCCATATTAAGCAAAGGAATAAATACTTGATGAATCGATTGTAAGCAGATGGTACTCTTTGTCGCTTCTCTGGGGCTGCTTTTCCACAAACAAACAAACAGAACATATTCAATTTTAGATTTTTTTTTTAGAAAAAGTTATCGGTCTCGTGTCTCCCAAAATAATCTAAAAATTTACAAAAATAAAATAAAAATAAAAATAATATCCCTCACTGAGACTCCTTTCTCTCTCCCCCTCTCCCTCTCACTTTGCTCGTTATCATCATCACTTCATCATTATCTTTCTTACGATCCATCTACCCCAAAAATTCATCAATTGGCGTCTACACAGGTATAGCTAGATTTCCGGGGGATAAACATTTGAGCTATTAATTTTGTTTTCTGTTATTAAAAAAATAAAGAAGCGAGTGAGTACTCACATAGCCGGGAAACTAAATCTGAGAAAATCGAAAACAGACGAAAAAGTATAAACAAACGAGATTTTTTAAGGTTCTCTCTAGACCAGTACTGTATCTACGAAAGGGAGATGAAAAGTTAGAGAATCGAACTAGGATATGAATGAATGGATATAGGGTTATCTTTGTCAATTAGGGTTTTTAAATTTGGTTTGGATGATGATGAAATAATAAAGAATAGAAGATGGAACGTTACGTCTATTGGCTGGTGGTGGCCGAGGCAACTCGAGTGGATCCACTCTTCCGTTGCGAGTCGCCATAACCAAAGACTCGTTGGAGTGGTGAGCTGCTGCCTGATGGCTCATCATCATGTTCATGTTTATAGTCTGCCCTCCGTTTCTCATCTCCTCCTACCAAAAAAACAGGAGACATCAATAATTGGCAAAATGACAAATCAAACAAAATTCACTTTCAATGTTTTTCTAAGAAACCCTAGCAATATAAACGTTTTTGGATTGAGTTTCATAGAAGTTGCGTTTCTCTAGGATCGCTGAAAATCAAAAGCCCTAATTAGTTTTTTATTAATGAAAAAAAAAACGGATGTACCAAGAGATTGAGAGGAGGAGGAGGAGGAGGAACAAATGAATGGCCAAGGTTGGAAACGGAGGGAAGAAGAAGAGCTCTCATGTTCACAGTTACCGACAATAGGTTTGAACAGTGACCGCATCTGACAGTCACCGTCTTGAACAAACTACTCGGAGGAACACTCACCTGCCAATAAATATTACGCATTAATTAATTCATGTAAAAACCCTTAGCTAAAAATATGGATAATGAATGAGATCAGGAATCCAAATTTACAGCAAGGACAGTATCGCAGAAGCTGCAATGGACGTAACAGAGCTGGTCCGAAGATGAGATGTGGTCCGGTGGATAAGCTGGAGCTGAGGAGGACGACATGGACATGCTCGACATAGACGACTTCTTCTTTCTTTATTTTTTTATTTTTTTCTTCTTCTTTCAAACCAAAAAAGAAAAGAAAAATTAGAGTAAAAAAGGGTTTGATTTGATTGAAAAGATATGACTGATCGATCAGATAGAAGTAGATTCTCCTTCCCCCACACCTTTTGACAATGGTTGGGTGATGAGCAGTACCTTATATATGTTAAGTAGTTCTCCAGAAGTTGAAGTCCAGTGAGAGAAAGAGAGAGAGAGAGAGAACGGTGGAGAATATAGAGGAAGGATGTGGTAGAAAGAGAGAGAGAGAGAGAGAGAGAGAGATTTTTATTTGTGTAAAATATGAAGAGACACACACTGTACCTAAACAAATTGGCAACATGTGATGAAGAGTCCATTGTAGAGATAAGCTACATACCTGCATTCTCATTTACTTCCTTTGAACCGGGATTCTCTTTTTCCAATCCATCCGTTTCTTCTATTAATTAAACCGGAACTACTCTCTGTATATATAACAAACCTGATCCACTTTGTTATTAATTTTCAGATGATCAAAATCTCCATACAAAAAGAAATATGTTGACATCGTGGTGCTTGAATTAATTAGCTATATTTAATTTATGATCAAACTGTAGCAGGTCGGTGCGGAATAAACAAAGATTTTAAAGTTTTTAAAATACAAGATTTGTGCAGCATCAAACATGATAGATACGACAAACATGTTCAACTTTTTTTTTTATCAGCTATTTAAACCGCATATGAGCGGAAAAAACAAAACTTAAATTTGGATTAGTGCCGTGATACATAGAAGATTTAACCATGTAGCTCCATACCCATAGGATTTGGAGTTCATTATAATGTCTCACATAAGAAGTGGAGATAAATCTAACATGCTAAGTTTTAAATCGAAAATAGATGCATTTCTACAACAATTATTTTGTTGGTTAAGCATTTGTTACACGGATTAGCCGCGAAAATCCAGATTGAAAAATACGAATGAAAATCTTATAGTACGGATATTAAATAGTAATAAAACGATTGAAAAACCTAAAGTAGACGAATACGTAGAGGCGAGATTTGATCTATTTCCTTAACTCAATAAATCTCCTGCAGTGTGGCGGTTTGATGAGATTGAGAGTCCCAAGATACAACTACGTGAGACTATAGTCGCGACACTCGACTATGGAATCTGTGAACTATTATTCTACGTTATACTCTCTAGACACTTACGTTTAGAGAAGAAGAAAGATGTAGGAGATTTGATGGAGAGAAGATTTTCGAGTGAATGAATAATGAGCGAGGTGAGACCCTTTATTTATAGTTGAGAGAGGCTTGATTCGCAAGGGATATGCTCTACGCGCAGGAAAAAAATATTCGGAGAATATCCTTTACAGCCGACAAGGAATATGGATTTATTCCATATTTATTTTCGTGTTAATCAAACCGAAAATCCGAACTCAATCTTCTAGAAGTTTATGGAAGATTTATTCTCGACATTATGCGATTTCGTTTTGGGCTTTAACAAAAAACGTTGATAGGAATTTGGCCCAAAAAGAATAGTCTTTTGTGGGGGAAGCCCACATTCACCAAGACCCAAGACCCAAGACGGCGGCGGCGGCGCGCGTGCGCGTGTGTGTTTTTGCATAATGGCCCCCTTTCTCTCAACCTCCATAGTCTCCCACTAAAAACTATTGAACATTGTTTGGAAATGTCGGTATTTAAACAAGAGGAAAAAGTTTATTCTTTCCAATGTAGAACAAATGAAGTGCTTTTTCATTTAACTCACTTAACTTTCTCATTCATTTTACATGAGCCAAAGCCCATTTCTTTTCACACTTGTCCACAATTTTATTCAACCCATTTGGTTTAAAATTTGGTTCCAATTATGTCGGTATATCAAAGTAACACAATAAAGTAAAAATAATCACCACCTACATTTAAAAATCATATCTATATATGAAAACAGCGAACACGATTTTGAAATCAAGTTGGTGTTGTGTTTATGTACCTAATTAAAAGCAGGATTTAAAACTGAAGATGCAAAATTATGTGAGCTAAAAGCTGGTCGGTCAGAAGATGCATTAGACATAAGATCAAGACGCAGAAGTGGATGTGTCAAATAGCCTTGCTTAGCTAGATCAACTTGCAAAGAATACAAATATATTTTGTAACAGATTGAAAAAGGATAAAACTTAAAGAATAAGATTATACCTTACTGAACATATTGCTTGAAGATACTAGAGTTAGGATCTTAGATAATTTATACAAATAGGTCAGAGGGTCAAAGGGTTTTGTCACACTCTGCCGCAAGTTGAGAGAACCAACCTTGAGCTTTACGAAACAAAAGCTTAGAGGTGCATGGGATCTTTAAGAAGAGCGAATTAGGGTTAGAAATTGGTTGGAAATATTTTAAGGATTTAGAGTTATGTAACCCCAGTTAAATGTAATCGTTATAAATATTAAGTTAAAAGATTTTAAGCAAATAATCATTCGACTTAGAAAGCACCAAGTCTACAAAGGTTGTTTGTTGAATTTCTCACACCGACAAGAAATTGAACTGATGCTGTGGTATCTCTGCAAAACTCTTGGCAATAACACCTATAAAGTAAAAAGGAGTCATGCATATAGATCTTTTTTTTTTCAATATATATATATTTGTAAATGTGTTTTTGATGTTTGACAAAAACAAATATATATGTTTTTGATTTACATGCATTTGCAGTGAATCCAAGCCAATAGTTTGAAAACTATATACTGATCAGGTCACTGAACATGCATGTTTGAATGCAAAAAAAAAAAAAAAAGGAGGAAGAAGAAGAAGAAGATAATGTAAAATAAACGAACATCGGAGGTGAAATCTAAACTAGTTACGGTTCGAATTGAATAGGAAGAAAATGCTTTTTTTTTCTACCAAAAAAAAAGGACGCAAAGTTCGATGAAGTGGGAGAGAGAGGGAGAGGAAAGGGACTTGTGCATGGAAGTGATTAAGCAAAGGCTCATTCATCAGTTGTTTTCACACTTATAAAATTTCTGCCACACCACTCTTTCCCTCGATCCTCGTCAATCCCATGCCCTCCTCTCTCTCTATATTCATTCCTATGTATATATATACTCATCATTTTGTCATCATTCTTTCAATTCACCCGCAAGGATGTGTGGGTTCGCTAAATTCCATAATCCAGGACCACCTTTTTGCTGTAATTTTTCAGGTTTTCATGGTGTTTAATTACTAGGTCATTGTGAAATTCAAATTTATTCATTGTGAAATTCAAATTTATTCATTGTGATATTTTGCAAGTCAAATACTTATCATATACAGTATATAGTTTAAATAAATATATACTATAGTTATTTTGCAACTTAAGTAATTCTGTAATTGTAATGTGTTTTTCTTTTTTTAAAAGAGAAAAATACTAATATCAGATACAATAAACCATGAATGCAGAGATAGACAGAACATTAAAATCGAAGACGACATAAGGCGTCGAAGTTGACTAATTATAAAAGTATCAATCGCAAAATCATACAACGGATATTAAAGGAAAAAAGTTCGGAAAAGAAGAAGCTTATTTAAGAACATATAAACACTGTCTTATTTCCGATTTGACCATTCATATCTCATACAAATATATATATACAGAGCTAGAGCTAGAGCTAGAGCTAGAGCTAGGCATGTATGTATAGTTTTGTCAGAGATCTCATTTTAATTTACTTGTCTCTTTTAAGACATCTTCCTTCCATTGTTTCTTCTAAAAAAATATTAGGTCTGGATTTATCTGATGCATTTTTTTTTTCGTTTTTAACTTGGGATAAAATAATTAATATGTTGAAAATTTTCCTTTTTCCACCGCCCTGAATGGGTGAGAGAGCTGTCATTTCTCCCACAAACACTTTAGAAAACAATCAACATCGATCTGAGTATATATATATAAATGCACGTGTATATGTCTCTCCTTTGTCACTATTTTTCATTAACATTCCCGTTTCTAGCCACTTTCTTGACCGTGCCACGGTTTACGATTTACGATTTACCATGCCTTTTCAAGACCCCTAACAAAACACACAAGTATTTTGCGCTTGCATGTAAAACGATTACTGTAAATGGGCTCTAATAGAAAAAAGTGATATGGGCCTTTAAGTGTTACTCGATGGACAACAAGACATTACAAAGATTGTGGTGTGTTTTCAAAATTGATGGATGGTGTGAAAGGAACTTTGGTCGCCGGCAGCCACGAAGCAGCGCCGACGAATTTAGGCAACGTAAACTGTCGAGCTTCCTGGATATCGGATATCACGTGAACCCCGGCCCAATGGACCCGGTTGTCAGTACCCGAACCCGGACCCGTGTTTCGATACTCCCCGAAATACAAGGTGGTCCTCCTAAACGGCGTCGCGTCATCCCAATCGAGCCATCCTTTGGGATCAATCAAGCGATCGAGGTACGACCCCATCACCACCGTCCGAGCATACTCTTTCCATGGACGGCCCAGATACGTTTTCACGCCTCCTCTTGCTCCCATCTGTGTCCCCGGAGCTTCTCTCACCACCGAGTTATGGATCACGATTCCCGTCGTCTGATTCGGGCTGACTCTTCCCTGTGCGGTTATCGTGTTCACTCCATTCGGCGGGCTACGAGCGAATATCCGGCAGTTCTGGAAGACGGAGGCTGCGTTTCCGAATATGAAGTCGACGGTGCCGTATACGTCGCACTGCCTGAAAAACTGACGCCCGGAATGGACGTAGAGCGTGTCCTGGTAGCCTTCGATGCTACATCTGTAGAACACCGACATGTCCGAGTTCGATCTAAGCGCCACGGCCTGTTGGCTCTCCGGTCCTGCCGTGTTCCTGATCGTCATGTTCCGCGCCACGAATCCGTCTCCCTCGGCCACTGCCATCAATTTCTTAATTTTGTTACTTAATTATCATCCCAAACTAACTAACTAACTAACTAACTAACTCAATTACTGTTAAAGTAGTAGCAATGACTAACCAAAAGTGGCGGATTTATAAGTGGAAAATCCTCGGGCGTTGCTTTTGTCGCCGGTGACGATGGTTTTGCCGATACCGTCGCCGATGATCATCATGTTATTGGAATTGATTCCCACAGTGACATATTCCTCGTAAACCCCTTGCTTGACATGTATGACGTATCTACGGCTTCCTTTGGGCCTCTGTCCCGCACCATCCACCGCCTCTTGGATGGTCTTGTAGTCTCCGGAGCCGTCTTGAGCCACCACTGCATCCACCCTTTTACCTACAGACGGCGTTTTCATCGCTATACCCATTGTTTCCATGCCCTGTTTCGTCAAAGTTACCTTGTTAATGGCCAACGCGTTAGTGACATGAATGGTAATGCTTTGGAGCATGGACTGCAAGGAAGCAGATGCGACACCACCGAGCACTGACATGCCTTCACGACACGTGTCTAGGTTGGTGAGTGCGGTGCTGAGCCATGCCTGCACGTCGGATCTAGAGCACACGTTCACGGGACAGGACACGCTCTGGTTGAGTCTGTGGATGGTCTGGTCGTACATTTCCATACAATTCTCCCAAGCTTCCTTTGAATCAAAATGTGCGACGAGAGAGTAGGCGTCGCTCCTGGCTTTCAGGGCTCCATCTAGTGTTCGTTCTACAGACAAGTCCAGGAACTGTGTCGCGCTTTGTATGGGTTTACTGGCCCAAGGATGTTGAATCAGCAGATTCTTGCATTGCCCCGGGTGCGGCGTTTGATCGCACCTTTCGTCTATTGCCGCCATCTCATTCCCAAGAACCACCTTTGAGGTTGAGGAGGCAACATAAGTTGTAATCAGAATTATCAGCCATTTTGCAACATGTACTTGACCCATAATCGTTTCACTTTTCTTTTATGAGGGAGGAGGTATCAATATATAGATTTGTTTTATAACCATGAATACGTAAGTTACAAATCGGATTGGTTTTAAAGCATGTAGCAGTTCTAACCTTGTTAATTAATTGTGGAGAGGTTTTTGTTCCGCTAAAATTATGAAAACTCCCTATATAACAACAATCCAATAAATGGAATCTGTTTAACTTTGATTCATAACTTATACTACAATGTATAATTAATTAACAGTGTAAAATATGAATACAGAAATCATGTAAAATGGGGAAACACAGATTAATCCGAAATCAAAACTCAACGGAACGCTACAAAGTCGAAGAAGCTCAGCTTCATCTTGTCCTAAAAGACGCACTATAACTTAATTTGACTTAGAAGGAACACGTACAGTAACTAACATTCAGCATCAACAATCTTCCTAACGATTGTACAGAGAGCAGAGAGCAAGTCTTCTTGGATCTAAGACCAGGTCTGGAAACTCAGTCGGCCGATAAAGAAATGTTGATGTCAGTGGGCGAGATGCTCGGGATGTCCTGTCCGTTGGTCCAGCTGGAAATGCCGAATGAAGAAGGTGGCTGCTCTCTCTCTGCGTTTGAAGCCGGAGGAAGAGGAGGAGGTGATGACAAGACCGTCGCAGAGGTATGATCGACTTTATGCTTCCTTGGTTTCTCATGTTCTTGTTGATCACTCGTTACAAAACTGCCAACAACAAGCTGTTTCAAGAAACAAGAAAACTTGTGTTACGAGAGATTCCAATTCATGAATAACCTAAATAAATGTTGATTGGATTCAGTGCATGGGTGATCAATCACCTGAATAGGAGAGGCAGCAATGAGGAGGCCAGCAACGCAGCCACCGACAACACGACCATCAGGACCAGCCAAAGAGACGCTCATGCCACCAGACCGACCTCTTGAACCTTGGTTCTCTGTTTCCATGAAAGAACCAGACAGCGACAGTATCTCAAACAGACCCTGCATGCCAACAACAAGCCATTTCTTTATCCTGTATAAAAAGTCTCTCAGTTCCTAATAACTAGTTCAAATGAATGGAGCGAGAGAGAGAATGAGAGAGAAACCAACCTCGTAGGTGAGAGTACCACCGCAGGAATCAGGCTGGCGAAGGGTGACGTTCGATATGACGCCATTTGCGGATAGAATACAAACAGCTCGAGGTCCTTGTTGTGAAAACGATATGACTCTCATGCTAATATCCTTCATTCACAAACGCAGTGGTTGGTTGCTAAACTATGAATTATGAGAAACAAACACAAATCTCCTCTCGACTAAACATTTTTTAAGGCCTTTTTCTTTCCTTAACTACATACATACCTCACCAGTGTTCACTGTGATTATGTGTGGTGTGAAATTTGATCCAACACCAACTCCACCTCCAACCCCACACCTTTCACCTGCAACACGGATGATTAAACCCGCAAAGTTACAATCTTTAACAAACCAACATAATGCAAGTTCTATCTTGACCCTTTTTGCAGTTTTGTTTGTAGAGTATGTTGTACAATACCTCACTTAGAAAACATGGAACTAATCTCTATATTAAGGAACACTGCAATTCTATATACAGCTCAATAAACCTTTCATAACTTTATGCAATGTGTTATGTGATGCATTTCAATTAAGAAACTTTCCAGTTCAAAAGAAATCCAACTAAACTAAGCTCTACTCGAAACAGAAGTAAGCTTGGTGCAAGTGGAAGAAGAGAAACCGATATGAAGAAATCAAAGTGTTACCTGAAGTATGGAAGCCCATCCTCTTCATGCTGAAACCATTAACCTTCCCTCTTCCACGTTTCTTCAAAAGAGGAGCTGATGAAGAGATTCGCATGGGCAGAGGAGTACCATTGGCTTCGTATTTACGGGGTCTGCCCCTCTTCTTCTTCCCCATCATTGGGGCGTCCATGGGAGCGAGCGATGACCCCAGAAACTGGTTAGGGCTCTCTGATGGTCTCGGGGCCATATGATACGCTGATGGAGCTTCTGCTCCTATCACAGTCACACCTGAGCTCATTCTTTCGCTTGTTTCCATTCCAACTTGTCTGTTTTCTTTTTTCTTATTTTAAGCAAAGCCCACAAGAGAACAACCTAGGAAACCAAATGTTCAGGTCAATACAAATAATACAAAGTTTCAAAGCTTCTCTTCTCAACAAGACATATTCAAACTGCTAAAACGAAAAACGTCTCATTTCCTAGCATAATCATTACATTTTGTTGTTTTTTTCTTATGTAACACTACAAATTGGCAAGTTTCACTTGCTTAAGGGGAAAACAAAAATATCCATAATGAATTAATGAAAGAAGATATATAGATCAGAGTCTGAAACATAAAGATAAAATTAAACAAAAAGGAGGTTAAGAGGCAAAATCATAAGCAATGAGATCGCACTAAAGGTACTAGACACAGTTATGGAGTTTAAAAAAAAAAATGAAAACAGAGAGAGTTGAGGACCTCAAGGCTGAAGCTTTTGTCTAACCTATAGAGTTTCTCTGTCACTGAACTTTCCACATTCTCAGATTTCTCCTGGCGGTCTCAGATGACCCCAAAAGCACTCTCACGCCGGAGAATTGTCACAACTGAAGGAACTTCCGGGAAGGATTTTACGATCCAAAGAGTAGTATTGGTCGGAACAAGATTGAAAAGCCGTCAACTTCCCCGGCCGTTCCCACTTCCCGGCGGTACAGACAAAACAAAACCAAGAGCGTAAAAATTTACGATGAGAAACAAAAAGATTAGGTTTTTTTTCTTTCTTTTTAGATTTTCAAGAGTAAAATACTAATTATCTTGTCGTTAAGACCGACAGTGAATTTTGGTTAATAATACTTTCACGTCCGGATTGAAAAAATTCATATGTAGAAACTATAAAATATATAAAGAAATACTATTAATTACTATGTCCCCTTTCTCCGTAAATTTTAAGTTCATTAATAACAACTATGCCATTGAGTCTTTTAGTACGTGGATATCTTCGGGTAAATATTAAAATAATAATTTAACTTCTCTTCGTACTATTTGATTTAAACTCAAACCAGTTTGGTGCTAATGTTATTTACTTGATCAGAGGTTTTTTAGAGTAGTAGTAGACTAGTAGTATAGAGTATGATGGTATGGTATGGTATGGTATTATTAATATACAGTAAGTTGTGTACATTTATAGATGGTGCGAGAAAAGGGGAAACGAAGGATTGCATTGGTGGGTGAGATGTAATAAAGTGACAGGCAGTGAGAATAACAATCGGTTTGACTTTGTCCACTTGTCCTGCTGCCTTCTGTCACCTTTTTGACTCGTGTAACTCTTTTGAATTGGCTTTGCCACCACATTACAATATTAGTATTATTTTTTCTCAAAGCTATATCCTCCTTTTTTTTGCAAATATTCCAAAACTATCTATATTTTTTAAAAAATTTATGCTTATTGTGAAATGACAAAAGCATTTTAGATGTATCGGAACATGAGATTTTTAATTGAATCACGTGTTTGGTACGAAAGTTCATTAAAAAAAAAAAAAAAAAACTGGGAACAAATAGAGTCAAGTCCTATATTACTTTTACTTGCGGGGAAAAAAACTATTGATTAAATCAAATTTGAAGTAACAATTTGTGTGTTTAATAAGAATTGATCCGTATCTCACTCAATAGGATCACGGCACATGAAAAAGCTTTTGGAACATCATTACGTGTCAACATCAACACACTCTTGATTTCCAGTCAAATTTTCGAGGTCTCGAGGTAGGCCACCTTCGGGATTATATTAATTTACTCAGATACTATAACAGGACAAGTTATTAACGCTAATGATTACTTTATTTCACAATATTAATGATCTAATTTTATTTCCCAAGATATTTTGCTCAATAAAAAACTACAAAAGAAAGAATATTATAAACTCGATATTTGACATTGTTTTGACTTTTGAGAACGGACTCAAGAAAGCTCTTTAAGGAAATGGGTTGTTGGGCCATAACAGTTTGGGCTTCGCTCACCTACATTACTGCTCTTCGGCTCTTGTGGATTACGAATTTTCATAATTCGATTTCGACCCAAATAATTAAAAAAAATCGTGTGTCAATTGACGTGGTTGTCAAGTCGACGTCTTACGTGAGACTGTGAGATATGAGGTTTAAGCTAATCCAATAGAATCTATTAAACACAGCTTAAGCTACAAAATAATCAGAACCTGATAAATTAAGGTCTGAGAATAACATATTGGTTAGATTGGAGAAGATGGCCTGAATTTGCCTCCCGTCATATACTGAGAGACGAACTCACGGGTGAGCGCGTTGAGATCACCGTTCTCGTCCAATGGATCTTTCAGGCCCAACAATGTGCTAAAATCTGTTGAATCCTCAATATCTTTTTGTGGCTCTTGTTGTTGTTGTTGTGACATGCAGTTAATGTCCAATAACGAGGAAGACACCTTGTTGTTGCTAATATGGACAGAAGCAATGAGTTGTGCATTAGATGAAGAATCTGCTTCTGTCGGTGGATTGTTTTGAGGGTTCGGCGGAGGAAGGTGTTGAAGTGTTGAGAGATGAGTTTGGACAATGTCTAGCTCCGCCTGTAGATTCATCACCTGTTCACATATCGCACACGACTATTACTAATAGTCTCACATACTCACATTAGTTTTTTTTTTTTTTTTTTTTTTTTTTTTGTAACATATACATTAGTCTAATCACCTTATTTTAAAAATTCTACATAAGAAATTTTGTTGTCAAACTGTTTAATTATATTCAACCGATCGATGTTACTATTAAAGAAAACAATTTGGAAGTTGAACCACAAAGATTGACACTTTGACTTTCTTTAACTCGGTTTTTCGGCAGACGAGCCCTTGGGAAGACGCACGTTGGCTTTTTTCAATTTGTTAGCTAATTCTGGTAACCCTTGACCCTTACTAACCAACTGAAAATAAAAATTCAGTAAATGCATTTTTCAAGAAAAAAAAAAAACTTGAATCCAAGATGGAACTGTAACTGACGTAACAAGTTAATCAAGTCACACGGCTTTAAGATGATGCAAGCTATGTGGATAGAAAGATAGATAATCTCGTCATATATGCTTAACCTAATGTTACAGAATGAGTTTTATAAAATAAAAATTTGAACGAGAATGAGTTAATTTTACAGTGAAGACACAATACACACACACACGCATGCATTCTAAATTTTTTTGAATAGATCATCAGAGATATGCATTTATAAATTTATATATGCATCTAGGAAAAAAAACATTGGGTTATAGAATACCTGGTGTTGAAGGGCGAAGATTTGACCAACGCACCCGTAGACGGGATCGCGAAGCCTAGCCAAAGCCTCGTAAGAAAGCGTGACGACGGCGTCAGGTCTTCGGCTGGCCGGAATCATCAAGAGGAGCTTGGAGGTGTTGCTGGCTCCGAAAACCTTGTGCACCGCCGCGAAATGAGCCGTCCCTTCCTCGGAGTCGAAGTAGGGAGCGAAGACGCATTCGGTCAAGCATTTCCGCCGGAGAAACTTGCATGCGCCGCAGGGACTTCCACCGCCGGTGGTGCTGCCGCTCATTGTTCTGTTTAGGGGATGAATGGGTGAAGCAGTGTCGTCGTGGACCAACTATATATCCAAAGAGAGATAGGTTAGTTTATGAGTTAATGTTTTTCAGTTAATGTAAAGCATAGAGGATCGTGTCAGGCGAGAAGAAATGATGTCTTGCTTTTGGTGGTGGGTCATTTATAATCATTACATTTTCTATAATTGCTTTCTTTGTGTGTGCCAGGTAATTTGTGCATAGTTTTAAATAACACGCACTAGAATAGCTATGTTAAAGATAATCGTAAAAAACATTCTCGAACCATATTAATGAAAGCGTATAGCATAAGGTTTTACAAGAAAATTGTTTGACAACAAAAAAGACTTGCAGATGGAGAAAAATCAAAATTCAGAAAATAAAATGAAATTATAGTGACTTCAAAATAATAATAATGAAAGAGACTTCAAAAATAAATGAACAATCATAGGTTTGAGACCAAATATAAATCTTTATAAACTTTTTCGTTTACCACTACTATAATTCTTTAATTATCAGCGAATTATCACTCTAGCTAGGCCTAGAAAGTAGATACTACAGACTAGGGGAATTAGTATGGATTTAGACAGTTGGATTATAAGATTTGAACGAGTAAACAGTAAACAGTAATGAGAAAGGATGTAATGATGGGCAAAAGCTTGGAAGCAACGGCAAAACGTATATTTTGTATATTATACATATACAACAAATTAAGGACAAAGAGAAAAGCTTTGCGTGAAGCAAACACACATATTCTTCTGCTGACGTATCCATTCTCTCACTCCCCAACCGTCGTCGCAGGTTTCCTTTTACCCACACATGTGACCCCTCACCACACGCGTGTATTCATCTTCTTTTTAACTCTGGCCAGAGTCATATAGCTAGTTAGACTTACATTTATCCATTTATAATAAATAAAGAGAAAAATATAAGTAATTAATTAGTATATATGTATTGCTTCTTGTCTCTACAAATCGTAATGTCAGACGCTGACATGACACTGATCACTGTTTGTTTCGCCGCAAGTACAATCTCAGTTAGTCACTGTCCTGTCAATGTTTCTGTTTGACATGATGCTGACTCTCATCCAAATTTTGGGCCTAGCTCTTGGGCTTTTATTGTTTGTCCACAGGCCTAGTCTTTAGTGCTCTGTTCTTGAAGGTTTTGAATCTAAATTAGCCAATGTTAAATGACTAAAAAAATGTACATGGAACAGATAGCTGTTGTAATTACTGTTTTCGTTTCCAATGTAAATAGTATTAGAGACTATTAGGTAATGCATTACTAGTTAACTTACTACTATAAGCTAAAGCCATAATGGACAATACTTGCTTAATTGGTTAGTTGATAAAAAAGTGTCTAATTTAGCGTACGCAAGCGGTGAGGAAAGGAGTAGAAAGAGGGCGTGATATGAGGCCACGTGTCGCGTAGAAAGAGTGTCTGTCAATGTTGCTTGTTCACAGTACAAAGATTAGACAAGAGGCGGACGGCACGGTGACACGAGAGCTGTTTACCACTGTTTTATTATTTTTCTCTTTTTTTGTTTATTATTTGTACTTCTGATATACTATTATTATCTCTTTAGTTTTTTTGCCTTTCCTATTTTCATCCTCGATATATTTAAACATATTAAATCAGTGTAGTATATGTTGACAAAAGAAAGAAAATAAAATTCAGTGTAGTACATAAAATAAAAGAAAAACAGATTGGAGCGTTACATTACATTGCATTACTCGCAAAGTGGAACCCACGCGTGAATGGTTGCGTCAGCAAAGTTGCACAGAGCGGTTACGGTCATAAAAGTCATAACTCAAAACGTGGCCAACCTTCTGACCAGTTCGATTAACCGATTCTGCTGAACCAACCAAACCTTAGATTGGTTTTCTCATCAAACCCGTAAAATATTGGTTTAGTGGAAGTTGGAGATATAATTTAGCTGGGCTCACTAGTTGCTACCTACATTTGGTGATTGGACCGTCGTCACACATGATGATGATGAATATGTTACAGTTTTACACGCACGCACACATCTATCTGATCATTTTGGCCGTCAAAAAATTCTTAATCATTATAGTGTAATATATATGATTCCGCAGTGAACTGAAATTACATAATCTTGTAAATTTATAAGTTTTAGAAACATATGAATAATGGGATATTTTTCCTATTTTGTATCCTAATCGAATATTGCGTAACAGGATTCCCTGTCCAATATATAGATTGCGTACGTACCCATTAATTAACTGTATTATATTTTTTTTTGCCAACCATACCCATTAACAGTACCCAGTATGAAGTTTAAGCATTTCATCATTTTCGGATCATCTGTAAATAAATCTAGCTGTTTTGGAAATTACTTATTCTCTCGCTCTCTCTTCATTTAAATCGTAATTTGTAACATAGATAGTATCATAGTACTGATTTGTACTATCATCAGAATTCAAATTCAGCAATTGATGGACATGTTTAAGGCTTTAAGCTATAAACGATAAACATAAAAGTAAGCAATAATGCAACAAAAAAGAACTCTATCATTTAGAGAATCTGGCGGAGAAAAAATTGTCGAAACTTTTTAGACACATAAAATATCCGTTTAATAAAACAAAAACAATTAAATTAATTTAACGTATAGCGTCGAGCCGTTACATTTTAAAGATACATTTGTTGTTTCAAAATCACCGCAAAATCCAAATTTTTTATATTTCAATATATATAGACTAAATATTTTTAAATAACCGCTACAATAATCATTAATTAGCTTAATTTCAAGCTCACTTTTATATAACAATCAATTTGCAGAACTAATTTGTAACTGTATAATTATATCGATTATTGAGTGTGCATCAATACATTTGTATATACCTATGGATGCATCAGTTTGGACCGGTTGTAACAAGAGTAAAAGTAAACCAGAAGTAGAAAAACGAAGGAACAGAATAACAATGAAAGACGTTGAGAGATATGGAATGTTTTGCTTCACGCAAAGAGCTTAACACGAGACAAGTACGCTCCATCGCGTTGCTTTGAAGGCTTTTTTAATTTTCTCTTGTCTTAACCATTTTTTCTTTGGTAATACTAATAACACAACTAATTAAATTATTATTATTATTATTATTTAACAATATGCATTTAACATACATTTGTCATCTTATGTACTAAATACTACATCTATTGATGTATTAATGGGAGAATTGAGAAATAAGAAAATATTTCCAGTTATTACAAACCAAACCCTAGATTAGTTTACGTCCGATCTCCTCCTTCTCCCCTTTCCTCTGCCCCAAACGTTTTCCCTTTTATTTTATTTTTTGGTCATCACGAACCAAAAACATCCTAATCTCGATGAATTAACTACATATATCTCAAAACCCTAATCACGAATCAGCAAGTAAGAACCTTTCTTACATTAAAAAGGAAGAAAAAGAGCAACTGATTGGAAGATGAGCAGTAGCGGAAACCCTGGAAGCAGCGGTGGATGCGGTGGAGGAGGAGGCGGACCGTGCGGCGCGTGCAAGTTCTTGAGACGGAAGTGCGTCGCCGGCTGCGTATTCGCGCCCCACTTCGACTCCGAGCAAGGAGCGGCCCACTTCGCGGCGGTTCACAGGGTGTTTGGAGCGAGCAACGTCTCGAAACTCCTCCACCATGTTCCCGAGCATAAAAGATCAGACGCCGTCGTTACAATCTGTTTTGAGGCTCAGGCTCGTCTCAGAGACCCTATTTACGGCTGCGTCTCTCACATCGTCTCTCTTCAGCAACAGGTAAAATTCAATTAATTTATTAGTATATTAAATTAATTACTTACTATCATATGATCACAAGTATGATGCGAAATCGCAACAGTTTTAAGTCGATCTACTGTCTCTATGTCGTTACGTTGATCAATTCTTTCAACATTTTCCAAGTTATTATGTTTTCAATTTTTTTTTATTTTTTTTTTTTTTTTTTTTTTTTGCCACAAAAGAATTTGGTTTTATAAACTTAACTGTCTAAAGTACAAATTTAATCTCTATTTGTTTTCTTGCTCTATCCCTCTCTGCTTGTCGTTGACTCGTTTCTATTCAAGCCTCATGCAAATTACTCTTTCTTAGTTATCGATAAAAAGATATTGTCTTGTGTTTTAATTCCGATGTGTTCTTCTTCTTGGATATCTTTTCATTACTAGATTGTTTTATTCCGCATATATATGTCTAAATTGGTGGTCTTGATTGATCAATTACTCCTGTCGCGTGTTTTTGGCATTAGTAAATCAACATTTGCTCGAATTCGGCAAATCTTCCAATAATTAAATATTGCTGGAAATATCATTATCTTGATTCTTATCTCTCTTTATTATTTTCTTTTGGCATTATTATCACTTTTAAGCATATCTACATTTGTATTATATGATATGTAATCTGTCACGCAAAAAAAAAACAGGTGGTAAATTTGCAAGCTGAGCTATCATATGTACAAGCACACTTAGCAACTCTAGAGCTGCCACAACCACCGCCGGTTCCGGTGACGTCTTCTGGATCTCCGCCGCCTCTTTCCATATCGGACCTCCCCACAATTTCACCGTCGGTGTACGACCTCTCCTCCATCTTTGAGCCGGTGTCCTCGACGTCGTGGGCCATGCAGCAACTACCTCGACCCTCGGATCATCTCTTCGGTGTCCCGTCATCATCGTCCAATATCGGTGGAGTGGGCGAGTTCCAAGCTATGGCGCGTGAGTATCTTCACGGCGGGCAAATGCCAGCTCAGCCACCGCCGGGGACCAGTGGTTCTGGCTCAACAGTGATAAAACGAGAATGATGTTATTTTTGTAAATGTTGGTTAATTTGGAGCTTATGAGATACATAGCTAGTGGTATGTTTCTCCTTGTCATATATCTATACTTGTACTTGGTCTAAAATTCGTATCTAAATTGTTGGTTACAATGTCATTCATTCTCTGTGAGTTTTAGTTTATGCTTGGCAGAAAAATACTCAATACTATTCATGTCCTATGTATTGGAGAAATAAAGAGTCAGAAGTTGCAAAAATAAAAACATGCAGAGATCATGTTGTTTTGGTCGGATCAAAACAGTGTGCATTGCTGTTTGACGATCGCCAGAAGCTGAAGGAGATATCATGGTATTGTTCTTCGTGTATATAAGCTACAATGAGATTTTAACAATACACTTCGATTTTGTAGGATATTATCTAAGAAAAAAAATTAAACTTAAATTATCTTACGAAAACAAAACAAAACATTTTTGACAACGATATAGAGAGTTTATGGAGATAAGCCTTTTGAAAGATGTAAATATCGTTTTATATAACACATTAAATATTGTGTTATATGGCAATATTTATGAATATGTAAATTATATTATATGTCGTGTTTGACTTTTTATTTATCATACATTGACAAAAAATATTAAATAATGTTAATATCTTATTTGTATATATCTGAAATAGTATTAAGGTTGAAACAGGAAATTAACAATTGGCGCGACCGTGTAACCTCCTATTTCCTCTGGCTATATATATAAACTAATCAAGAGAGAGTGGGTTCCATATTTGTTTGAGATTCAATTTCTCTCGACTAAAAAGAAGATGAAACCCGAAAGCAGAAGGAACAAAAGCGGTATGAGCTACGAGGATGAATCTAGCTTCAATCTAAGCTCGCTCAAGGAGGTTATAGACTCCTCCACCGGTGAAAAGAGTGGCAATCTGATGGATCTATCGTCAATGTCGCACGCTTTATCCTGCGTGAAGCGTAAGATGGATCGGAAGAAGAAGAGGGTGGTTCGTTCTCAGTGGAGAGAAAGAGCCTCCGCAAACGGAGTGATGGATTTAACTCCGGAAGAGTTGACGCGACTCTCGGAAGGACTCTCGGAAGAACTATTCAAAGGGCTCCTCAACCTTCTTCCATACGAAAACCAAGCCTCCTATAGCTTCATCAACACGGAACCACAAGTTTGTAATCTTAACAAACAGGATGATTTCTCCGACTGGGTTTTTGTATAACTCTCTCTCGTTAGTTATTTTTTAATATTACTTTTGGCATTGGTGTTTCTCTTTAATTCTGGTATTTGTTTTCAATTAGTTTTTGGATATAACTGATTGAGAACCAAAAGATGTCTTGATTAGTATATAATTTATTTACCAAACATAAAAAAAGCACAAATATACTTAACTATGATGAATGATCTATACAAGACTGAGTTACTTAATACTCCTTAGCTTCAACTTGAATGAATCAGTGTCCTTAGGTGGCTTATAGTCTTGACCGACCTGCTCCTTGTCAAACGTGACCAGGATGCAAGGCACCAAATCCTTGACACAAATTACACTTTGATGTTAGTGTGTGTTCAAACAACGAAGCTGGACAGCAACAAAGGGAAAGAAACATGTCAGTCACCCTAAGTTTTGCTCCAATTTTCTTGTAATCCTTTTTCTCCAAACCCAAGCAATCAATCCGCACCAATTCACTTACGAGGAAGGCGTCTCTCACCATTGGAACAAGACTACCATAATACCCATTCTTTGCTGTGAAATAAAAGGCAAGAGTCAATTTTAAGGATTTTAACAGCACCAGAGAATAAAGAAGAAAATAAGGTCATGGAAAAGACCGAGTTTTGTGAGGGCAGGAACCGCTAGGCCTTTCTTCCTCATTGCTTTGGTCTCTTGGATGCTTAGACCATCGATTGTTGTTTGGATCAGCCTTATGAGGTTTCCACAACATCAAAGGGATCTTGGGCCTTTTCTTTGGATCGTAGTTTCGCCCTCTAAACAAGACAAGGGTGTTTAGAAACAACCTGTCCAAACGTTTTATCCTGCAACAGCAAGGCAACATGGTGCTACGAGTCAGAGTCATTCTTCTTCAGTTTCCTCAGTTAGCTAAAAGACTAGAAGTAGGAAGTTTCATCATCATCATCATCAAGGTTCAAAGATGATGATACCTCAAGGTGGAAGATGACGTTTGTCATGTCGAGAGTTGGGACTCCGAGACATTTGCCCCGAACTGCTTCAGCGTGTTTCCAATGGTTATAGATATCTTTCAGCATGTTGTGAGTCAAACCATCTCTCCCTACACACCACCAAACCAACCACTCTTAGCATACAAATAGCACTACACTAGAGACAATCCGTTATAACACACAACACAAGACATTTATTTCATCGAACACACACATAGTGTGCATACTAATTTCTTCCTATTTACTTGAATACATCAACACCCATAAGCTATACTAACAAGTAACAAGTAACAACAATCCTACACCAAATATATAACCCACACCCTTATATCTTCTTACTCCTTTTGAATTATAGTTACCTAATTCATGGATTTCACCCTTCTCTTTTCTGATTTTCTCTCGACAACACACTTTCTCGTCGTCGTCCAAAAAGAACAAGTGTGTGTGTATATATTAATATTAGAAAGGTTCTCACAAAACGACGCTCTATTGTGAGTTTTTGCTGATACATTATAGTGGGCCGTAAATGAATTCTACACAAGTGTTTTTAATCAAACGGACCAATTTGAGAGGCTATCATTTTGACCCGAACCGGTCATCTTCAACCTACGGATGTATTCCACAGTTTACTTTAGATTCAACATCCGTAATTATCATCTTCCTAATTTATGTATTGAGAAAATTAGCATATAATATAATTTTAAGTAGCTTGTACTATATATGTAACTCAAATCTATTTACCGTTTGATAACAAAGACTTCATTGTTGAAATATAATTTGTGTCAAGGAATATATAGATGATGATGACATAAATACGAGTTAAATTTTTTTATGAGAAACATTGGAATATAGAGCCTTACAAGACACAGTATCAACATTGGAAAACTTTAAAGCTATTATTACTAGAGAGTTTATATAGTCAAAACTTAATTTCTTGAACTCAAATTCAAGCAAGCAAACTTTCCTTTTTGTTCATACTACTACTATAAGCATACACACATGTGTATAATCTATTTGCATAACAGCAAAGTAGATACAATTAGATATCGCAAGTGGCCAGTCTTTTCCTTCTAAGATACCATACCAACTAATATTTCTAACAAACTAAAAAAAAAAAAAAAATTCTATTAATTATATGTTTACTCTAATTTTCGGATTAATTTTAAAAGACACAATTATATCTGTTTTCAGATTTCTCCACAAGGTATTCTGATTCTCTATTAATAGAGGAGAATGTGTCATCATCTTCTTATAACTCAATAACCAAACTTATCATGTACACAATACTACATATGGGAAGGCCAAAATATTCATGTCACCATCATCTTCTTCTTATTCTTGTTATTATTCTTCTTGGTGTCCTTTGGACATCACCAGGATATGCTTCAGCCGCAGACGAACATGTAAAGGTATTAACATACATATTTTTTCCCTTAGCTTTTTTTTTTGTCATTGAATTGAACAAAATGTTATGTTGCAAAGGAGAATAATTAATTAACTCTTGGACAACTCTCTTAAAAGGATTTTTATATCATTTATTTGGGAGATCGACCGGATAATGGAGACGAAGCTATCAAGACACACATAAGTCTTCTCTCCTCTTTGAATATAAGGTATGACATGCACATTTACATGTATCAACACATGATCTAAAATAAATCAAAGCGCCAGTAATATCCTACTTGGTTTTTCTGTTAATACACTTTATCCAATAAATAATATATATATCTTGAGAAACAGCCAAGAAGAAGCACAAGAAAGAATGGCATATAGTTACACTAAAGCCTTCAACGCTTTTGCTGCCAAGCTTTCTCCACATGAAGCTAAGAAGATGATGGGTATGTTTATGTCTATATATGTTGTTCCTAGTTAACCATCATAGTATATATCTTTTTTTTTTCTTTTCAATAACACGTAAGTTAAATTGTGAACTAATCCCTTGTTTATATGATATCACAAAATAACTTCCACATGTACTAGTGAGTTTCATAAGTTATCAAATCAAGTAATATAATATTTATAAACCGGTGCAGAGATGGAAGAAGTTCTTGGTGTATTCCGAAATCAATATCGCCAACTTCACACAACAAAATCATGGGATTTCGTTGGACTTCCTCTGACAGCAAAAAGACATATAAAAGCAGAGAGAGATGTTATTATTGGTGTTCTTGATACAGGTTCATATGTGTTACTCATACTATATATTTGTTGTGGACAAAGCTAGCTACATTTTCTTTATACATGCATGTTACACCTTTCTTTATATGTGCTTCTTAAATAAAGTTATCTGAATATTGTGTAAACAATGATTGATAAAACAGGAATAACTCCAGATTCAGAGAGTTTCCAGGACCATGGTTTAGGGCCTCCCCCGGCGAGATGGAAAGGATCGTGTGGACCTTATAAAAATTTCACCGGATGCAACAAGTATAGACATTATCTCCATATCTATATACATTATACGTTGTTAAGTTAAAACGTTTTCTCAATCAATATTTTTCTTAACATTCTTTACCCTATTCAAACCTCAAATATGAATTCTTAAATCACTGTTATAAGTAACCTAAAGGAAAAAAGGAGTTGGTTGATCAATTTTTTATAATTTAGGGAGCTTACAAGAATTATGAGTTAACTAACATAAGGGTCTTTATTGATAATATATTATTGAATCAATGAATTTGAAACAGCAAAATAATCGGCGCAAAATTCTTCAAGCGCGACGGTACTGTGCCTGTCGGCGAAATCCTATCACCGATCGATATCGATGGCCATGGAACACACACCTCATCCACCGTAGCCGGAGCTCTAGTCCCAAACGCGAGTCTCTATGGCATTGCAAACGGCACCGCCCGCGGCGCGGTTCCGTCGGCGAGGGTGGCCATGTACAAGGTGTGCTGGGCGAAATCCGGCTGCGCCGACATGGACATCCTCGCGGGATTCGAAGCAGCGATCCACGACGGCGTAGACATTATCTCCATATCTATCGGCGGTCCAATCGCGGATTATTCTTCCGATTCGATATCCGTCGGGTCGTTTCACGCGGTGAGGAAAGGGATCCTGACGGTGGCGTCCGCCGGGAACGACGGACCGTCCTCAGGGACTGTAACGAATCACGAGCCGTGGATATTGACGGTTGCGGCAAGCGGAATCGATCGGACGTTCAAGAGCCAAATCGATCTCGGGAACGGGAAATCCTTGTCTGTAAGCATTTCTAAACCATCTCCTCTCGTTGGCTTAATGTTGATTTAGGATTACGAACACTAAAATCTGTGAAATTTGATAATGAAAAGGGGATGGGAATAAGCATGTTTGATCCAAAAGCCAAATCGTACCCGCTTGTAAGCGGCGTTGATGCTGCTAAGAGCAACGACGACAAGTTCTTGGCGAGGTACATGATCTGATTTGAATAATGTATACATGTGACTAAGACGCAGACATGTTTGGTTGATGATTGATGCAAATTGCGAAAGGTACTGCTTCTCTGATTCTTTGGACCGAAAGAAGGTGAAGGGAAGGGTAATGTTGTGTCGAATGGGAGGAGGTGGCGTGGAGTCGACTATTAAAAGCTATGGAGGAGCTGGTGCCATCGTAGTTAGTGATCAGTATCTTGATAACGCTCAGGTTTTCATGGCTCCAGCCACCACTGTTAATTCCTCCATTGGCGATGCCATCTACCGATATATCAACTCCACAAGGTCCCTTGTTGATTGATTTGTCTCTTGTATACAAAGAAACAAGCCTTGGATTGGAACAAGTGTGTGTGTGTGTGTGTGTGTGTTTTGACTTTTGACTTTTGATGCAGATCACCATCGGCTGTGATTCAGAAAACCCGGCAAGTGACCATCCCTGCTCCTTTTGTTGCCTCTTTTTCATCAAGAGGTCCCAATCCAGGATCAACACGCCTACTCAAGGTATTTATGAATAAACTTGTATCATTCATCACTGTTTCTAAAAAAAATGCCAAGATATCTTATATGTTGTTTTGATTGCGGATTGTAGCCTGATATTGCTGCACCGGGGATTGATATATTGGCGGCCTTCACACTCAAGAGATCACTGACAGGGTTAGATGGGGACACCCAATTCTCAAAATTCACCATCCTCTCTGGCACCTCAATGGCCTGCCCTCATGCTGCTGGTGTTGCTGCTTACGTCAAGTCTTTTCATCCCGATTGGACTCCCGCTGCTATCAAATCTGCCATCATAACCTCAGGTATCAACATTTTTACAACCTGAAACAAAGAGAGAAAGCAGAGTAACAATACGTGAACTTTCTCTGTTTGGCAGCAAGACCGATGAGCACAAGAGTGAACAAGGAGGCAGAGTTCGCCTATGGAGGAGGCCAAGTGAACCCAAGACGAGCGGCGAGCCCTGGCTTAGTCTACGACATGGACGACATTTCCTATATCCAGTTCCTATGCGGTGAAGGGTACAATGCAACCACTCTGGCTCCATTGGTGGGGTCAAAGTCGGTGAGCTGCTCGTCCATTGTCCCTGGACTCGGCCATGATTCTCTAAACTACCCAACAATTCAACTGACGTTGAGATCTGCCAAAATGTCGACAATGGCTGTGTTCAGGCGGACAGTCACCAACGTGGGTCCAGCATCGTCGGTGTACAAGGCCACAGTGAGGGCTCCGGAAGGAGTTGAAATAACGGTGGAGCCAATGAGTTTGACGTTTGCAAAGGCATCACAGAAGAGGAGCTTCAAGGTGGTGGTAAAGGCAAAGCAAATGAGCGCAGGGAAGATTGTGTCGGGATTGCTCGTGTGGAAGAGCCCACGCCACTCGGTTCGGAGCCCCATCGTTATCTATAGTCCTTCCTCGGATTGAATTAAATTTATCTTCATTAACTCCACGGCTTTACCTCGTTCGTATGACTATCTTTGACCATCATTATCCAGGTTTTATTTCTTCTACAAATCTAAATTTACTTGCATATGTTTTACCAGAGAAAATATCTCATATTCATAAATTTAAAACAAGTAGCAGCGACCAATATTAGTTATAGTTCCGCCTCCACGGCCTAGCAAGGAATCTTTTCTGACGCCGCTCAGCAAGAAAAACCCAACAATCTTGACACCCACTAAAGTTACACAAGCCATAGGCTTCCTCTTGATTTTCAGCCATCATAACAAGAAACCTACATCCTCCCATCCAACCACCACCGAATTGCAAGGCCTTTTCGTTATCATCCACATGAACGAAAGCATATCTGTAAAAAAGGACAAAAACACGCACAAGGGTCAATCTTAAAAATTGGTATTAAAATTTTTTATTGGAAGATGAACAAGTAAGTCACTAACCCTAAGGGAACACCGGTTTGACACTCTATGGGAACAAAAACCCGTGAGACTCGACATCCACCAGACTCAAAATGTTTCCACAATGCGCTCTTGATATCATCCCTAGCAAGGCAAGTATTAATTCCCCTAACGAACATAGAAGAGCTGTCGCGTCCATCTGAATCTTCAGTTTTAAAACAGCACTCATATTTTGCTAACAACTCCGTTTTCTCTTGGGGTTCTGCTTCTTCCTCCAAGTAGGTAGAAACTAAATCAGCATCATTTCTCAGCCTATAAAGAAACAGATGACCCTATAAAGAAACATATATACCTTGGATGAAGATGAAGATGAAGGAGCCGGGGCCTTGTTCATTAACATCTCCTGCAGGTTTTTCATAGTTTCAGTCATCTCTTGGATTGATTTCCTCAGTTTTTTCATTTCCTGCCATTCCAATACAAGGAAAATGAATTAGATTACAGAATCTTGAAGCATTCTTAGTAGAAAGTTTTCATTCTCATAACAAGTAATTAGAGAATAAAACGCAACAATAGCAGGCAGCTACGTAATCTTTATGTCACGCCTAAGAAAAGTTTAATAATTAAGACAAAGATGACGACTTGTCAAGTTCCTGACCTTGATCTCAGATTTCTTCTTGCGTTTTTTCGAATTTACATCGGTTTCCGAATTATGCAGCTCTGTCTCAGCTAAAGATAAAAAAAAAAACACAGTTCAAATTAGCTTAAAACGTTCCAAAAATTAAATCAACGCAAATATCTCTATATTGACCATCGAGCAATAAAGAAAACCCAAATTTCTTACCTTTCTCCAAAGGCTTCGTGCCCTTATGATCTGATGCTTCAACATCGGTGGACGTGGAGCATCTCTTCACTCCCTTGCCCTCCTTCCCCATGGAGAAGATGAGATGAAAACAAAAAAGCGGAAAGCGGCTAGGTTTTTGAGAGTTTAGCAAGATCCCTACATGATATATATACTGTATATATACTGTATAAGCTAGGAATCCTTTTCTTTTTCTATTGTGGGCTGGACTTTTTTTGTTACCTAGTTAGATTAGATCAATTAACAAAGATTTCTGTGATTTGACTGCACAGTATTATTTTTTAAAAAATTTTGGTACCCGACTCCAGTTAATATATTCGATTTCTGGTTTGACTAAACCATTCATTGGTTTGTTTTAATTTATTATTCTTGTATCCAAATATATTTTTTTTTTTTTTGCATCCAAATAATTTTACTCTCTTATCTCTCTCCCTTCTCTCTACCTTTTCCTCTTTTCCGTTCATCATCGTTTGCTTCTCCGGTTTTCGGTGGCAACGCGGAGCTCTGAGAAGTCCTTCTTTCCTTTCAGTTTTCTTTTGCCCAATTCTTAATATGTGGTTTTCATATCTATCCTTTGCTTGTTTTGATGGTGGTCTTTTAGAGGGATGGTGATGTTCCGTCGGAGACGAGTCATGCAATCCATATCTGGGAGGTCGAGATCTGGTGATGCTACCTCCTGATCTGTCTTCGGCGACCTCTCGCACTTTCCTTTCCTCTCGGCGAGTGGGTTTCAAATCTTTTTGGTAAGATGGTGGTTACTCCAACAGAGTGATCAGGAGGTGCGGTGAAGATCGAGTTCTTATAGCTTGAACTGTTAGTGTGCATTGAGTAAAGTTTTTGCTTGATAGAGGGCGCAAGCGGGTCGTGAAAGGGGACTCCAACAGCTGAATACGGCGACAATAGTCCTTTCGACAGTCGTTTTCAAAGACGGCTTAAATTGGATGCTGGATCGGCTCTCACTCTTTAGATCTGTGCATCCTTGTCTCTTCTCCGATGAGATTTTAAGGTGGCGTGAAAATAATTGAAATTATAAGCTAAGCTGCATGGAATAGGGAGCGGGTATGGAAGCGACAAAGCGAATTTTTATAAAAAATTAGGAAGCGGGTACGTGTTGGAAGCGTATATACACACATATACATATTATATATATATCTCATAAAACATTAAACAAAAAATCATAATATATAACATCTTATATATAATTAGGGAGTGCTCTCTCCATCTAGAGTGTCCACATCAGCAAAAAAATCATTAAATAGTATTTACAATATTCATTTAATACATATCTATTCATATTTCTTCATATATACTTATATTTAAAATATAAATAAAATTAAGAAAAATACACAACACAATTAATAAATATAAATTACGTGATAATTAGTATTAAATTATATATTGGAAAAAATGTAATGATATATTTAACTCAAAATAGTATATACCTTATTAATCAAAAAGTTGTAAGAGGATTTATCTTTTTTTTAATGTTGTAATGTGTTTACGAGTTAAAGAATACATAATCTAGGGAGTGCTCTCTCCATCTAGAGTGTCCACATCTGCAAAAAAATATATTCATTTAATACATATCTATTCATATTTCTTCATATATACTTATATTTAAAATATAAATAAAATTAAGAAAAATACACAACACAATTAATAAATATAAATTACGTGATAATTAGTATTAAATTATATATTGGAAAAAATGTAATGATATATTTAACTCAAAATAGTATATACCTTATTAATCAAAAAGTTGTAAGAGGATTTATCTTTTTTTAATGTTGTAATGTGTTTACGAGTTAAAGAATACATAATCTAATTTTGTTAACATACTAGAAATCTAATGAGAAGTTAGAAGAAAGAAATTGAACATTTTAAGGATTGTGACATATCGGTTTTAAAAAAACAATATAATTTCCTAAACTAAAATTGTATAAAAGAATCAATGGTCATCATGTTCAAATGCTACAATAGAAAAGCAAAGATATATTTTGTACCATATTTCGAGTTAAAAATGTGATTCTACATCATGTTTAAGAATTATTTATTTGATTCAAATGCTTACTTATAGTTCAATGGAACTGAATAAGCAAACTATTTAAAACATGTTAATTTTTTAGAAAAATAAAGTCGAAGATGAAGTACAAAGTTAACATCTTAATAAAAAAAAAAATATTGAATATCCTTAGTGTAAGTGTGGTTAAATTAAATCACAACAAAACCAATAAACTTTAACACAAAACCATTAAAATTCAAAACAACTGATAAAAAAAACACAGAAAAAACTATCGCAACAACCCCGCGCTTGCGCGGGGCTTCAATCCTAGTGTTTTAAATAATAAAACATTCAATGTAGGTTTGAATATTTTTCTCTTTAAGATATATTTTAAAATAAGGTTATATGAAAGAAAAAGAAAAAAAGACATTCAGAATTGTAAATGACTTCTCCAAAATATCTCCACTTAAGACCCAAGAGCAATTATAATTTTATTATAAAAGTGATATAGATAAATATATTAATCGGAAAACAATAAAAAATGAAAAATGGCATATCACACACGAGTTGGGCCATAAAGTAAATTTTCAAAGCCCAAATTACAAAAAAGACACGTGACACATTTGCTCATCGTCTTCTTCGTGAGTTCAGATCCGGTCGTTCACGATTCCGATCTCCATTATCACGCTCCCACCTCCGAATCGGTCGCTTCCACTACGCCTCCAATCTTCAAATTTTAGGAATCACGATTCCTTGGCGATTCCTCACTATTCCGAACGATTCCGATCCCGCTTCCGATTCCGGAGCGGGAAGGGCAGCTCCGCCGGCGATTGTGTGCAACGTAGATTCTAAGTTCCTGGAAGCGGAGGCTCATTGACTTAACGGCGGCCGAGCTCAAACTAGACGGTGGCGGCTCTAGGGCTTTTTTTGTTTTTGTTTGGGTTTCTGTGTAACCTGTCAAACCGAGTTTGACCGGTTAAGGTTTGTCTGTAAACCGAGCCCAATTTGTTTGATTATTTGGGCTTTATCTTTTCTTTTGTAGGTTTTTTTATTAAATTTAGTTGTATTCATAAAAACCCAAAAAATCTAAAAATAATTCATACGAAAACCCCTTTATAAAAATCTATAATACATTAAAATAGTTTTTTGGGGCTTCTCAGGCCACCCACGTAGGATTTCTGAGAAGAGCTCCCATACTGCCACGTCATCTATTTCGGTCCCGCATTGCCATGTAAGCAGCAAGCAGCGATATACAGTGCCACGTGGCATAAGGAAGAATAAAAACGCTACAACTCTCGCCCCACGAGCCTTACGCTTCCCGACTGCCTTTTCAGATTACCTTTTTTTTTTCTTCACAGCTGCAATCTCCGATTTCAAAATCACAGCTACCCCTGACCACTGACCACTCTCCCCGTCTACGGCGCCGGTGTTCCGATCAACTCCGCCTGATTCATTTCCGATTGCTCCAGGTAAAAACAAAAAGCTACACACGCTGTATTCTCTGATTCCTATTCTTTTCTCTTGAATTGTTTGTGGTATGCTCGAATTCGATGTTATAATGTCGGGGAAGAGGATCCATCGGGATCCAAACAGCGATTGGCTCCATCGCGATCGATCTATGATCTCTAGATCTTACGGAAATTCGTTCCGACTCCAATCTCCGGGACCCGGATCCGATCGTACGCCTTCGGCCCTCCATAAACTCAAGCTCTACGAACCCAGACCGGTAAGGTTAAGCGATTTAGCAATCAAGATGTCGAACTCTCTTCCGTTTTCTTCGATTCTTAAATATTGTTTTACGCCTCTTTTTATGCATCTAGGGAAGCTCTGGAACGAGCTAAATGCATGCTCGCCGGTGGAGACACTTACTCTTTTCTTCCCTTCAAACATCAAGGTTTCTCTCAGAATCACTAATCAAATCTCAGATTCAAGTAGTCTTTTTTCGCTGTTTGAATGCGTGAATTGAGTTTCTTTTATCTCTGTTGTTATGATTGGAATTAGGACGCTTTGTGAGAATCTTTTTGGGACCTGTGAATGTTGCTGCAAAATCCGGACACCTCTAAACCTACAAAGAACGCAAATCTCCTAACTTTAGATGTTGGGAAATACAAATTACAAAGTCTGATAGATTTGTTCCTTTTTGGTGCTCTCTTCCAGTCTTCCGCTTCGTGGTACGATATGTAGTTAACAAGAGATGCCTCTTACACTCCCCATAATCTGATCTCTAAGAAAGTTTCAAGCTCCCTGCTTGACGATTCCCTCTCTCTCTCTCTCGCTGTTCGAATTTAGGTAAATCACACTAATGGGTTCTCACTAATTTCCCTTTAAACTTCTCCTTATATTGTCTCTGAATATGTCATGTCTTACAGATAAAGTTGGAGCAATGCAAAGAGAGAAGTCCGTGTGCAAGAGGTTAGCTTCTGGGAAATCAGTTTATTGATATGTGGATGAAAATGGAAATCCGTGAGCCAAACTATATATATATATATATATATATATATATGATAGACAAATCAGTTTAGAAATGCGATGTTGTTCACTCGAGTTTTGAGGCTATTTGGTTGGAAATACTAATACAAAAACATTTTAGTGACTATGAACTATTTCTCTATATTTGGTTCACCAGATTGAATATCATATTTAGAACTCTCGAATTTGTAGCAAATAAAATCATAAAAGAACATAGGAACGGCATGAATAGAGAGTTAGAGTTACTTCCCACAACTTCTTTCTTTGTTGTCGTCTTGTGGGTTTGTGAGTTCTCTGAATTTTGAATGAACAGGATGGGTGGATTTTGGAATGGACATTAGAAGCAAAGCCAAGGTAAATGATACTCTGTTTATTCATCCTCTGTCTCTTTCTCTTTTCTTGCTTGGTTGATCTGATTTATTTTCTATAATACAGACACTCGCAAGTGGAAATACGACGGATCCAGCACCGTTCAGGCTGTTTGAGCTGACAGTGAAGTCATTCTTTTGTATTGCTCTTCGATCATCTATATATTGAAACAAAAAGGAAACATAGTTTAATAATTTTGTTTTGCTTTTTTGTGATAATGAATCGAAAGCCGTCAGGCAATTTTCTGGGATCCGTTTAGGATAACCAACAACATTATGGGATAAGCAAGAACATTATGGTGGGTTGATTTTATATTCTTAATTTTCCAAATTCAATCTTGATCTAAATCATATTTACCAAATTATTGACTGTTGTGATATTCATATATGCAGGTGATGTGTGATGAACTCGATTTATTACATGTCTCTTTATGACAGACCATCACGGAGATCTCTGGTGTAATTACCAGCTTATCCAAAACCAACCCCGGTTTGTTATATTGTAACATATATTTGAATAGGTTTAGGGTGATTGGAATGGAGCTGGAACTCAATGCAATGACAGTACAAAGCTGATGAGGAACGATGGAGGATTAGCAGTGATACAGGAAGTGATAGAGAAGCTTCAAGTGAAACACAAAGAGCACATAACTACTTACGGTGAAGGCAACGAGGTTTGTCCCACTGGGAAGCATGAAACCGCAACCATCAACAGTTCTCTTGGCGATTTGCCTTCTTTCTGCATATGAGGCTTCACACCACCGCTGATCTGAGAAAGCTAGGTAAAACGACTCATATTAAGTTTTACTATATGACCTTCTTATTTGTTCCGTTTTTAGAATTCTCTCATATTGCTCTCTCGATAGGAAAATGAAGCAATTATTGGAAGGGCTCCACAAAAACTTCGACGACCCCAATGGAGAGCGAACCACTTTTATTTTCTGCTAATGATTTATTTGCTCGGATAATCGTCATAGAAATCCTCTATTATGTGATTATGATTCATAACTTTTGGATCATTTCTTCTGCACCACATGCATGTATCTTTCATTTCTATTGCGTTGAGTTGTGTGATTATGATTGCTAATGACCTCGAGGGAAAGAAAAAAATCATCAAAATTTACCTTACTAATGTTTTGATCTCCAATGGTTTGCAATCAGTTCTTAGGGATTCAACAAAGATGTTTGCATGTCGTTCTTATCTATTGGCAATATCTAATTGGGTTACTTGACGAAAAATTGTTCTCTCACTTTTCTTGTGAAGGAACGTGAGGAAAATCAGAGAAAGCATGAAGCTAATTGATGAGACAACAAAACACACTTGCAAAAGACATAGAAGAGAGGAGTTGACAAAAAATGTTTGAGAAGATAGAGGGGAGGAAGCTAGAGAAAGCTCAGAGTGTTTCTTAAGAACTCTAAGAAGGCCACAAAAGTATCCCAATAAAGAAGAAAAACACACAAACTTTTAGAGGAAGTAAGTTTTTTATTACAATGAGTATACACAAATTTGCTGATTTAATGTTTGCGAGTTTTTATCAGGTGACAAAAGAGAATATTACATCCTTCTGAAAGATTTTCCATTCTCTTTCACCTCATGAGCTCATGTGGGTTCCAGGCACATGGGTTTGGTTTCCGGTGAGTTTATAGAAAATAGAGATTTTGATTTTACCTAATACGTTACAAGTAATCTTTCATTCGATCTTTAAGTTTGACCCCCTTTTAAACTAACGTTTTATATCAAGCATTGATCTGACTGCTAATTAGCTAAGATTCACAAACAATGTGGCATTGCTTCTCCACAGTCTGCTCAGTCTTGAGAGGTGAGGTGTATGTATACTATAGTTTGATGTATGTATAGGTGTTTAAATTCAAAAAAAAATTAACATTGAATACATATGGTTTTGACAATGCTTTGAATATAAAATGATTTCTTACATAAATATAATCTCTTTCCCTCAACCACACACATAGCAATTAGAAGAACTGAAAAAAGTATTTCCCTCGAGGTATTTAATTTTTTAAAGAAAACGTTGCTATCTTCAGCCTTACACTATGTGTTAACTAACTGAAGATTACTTATTCGTTTGCTTTCAAACAACTACTGTATGTTACTGAGCTCATTTCTTAGATTTTGCGTGGTCTGGAAGAAACAAGGAGTGCTTCTTTTCAGTAAAAAAAAAAACACTCATGGTGTCCCATAGTTTGTAATGGTATGTGAAACTCATTACAACTTTAACATGTGGATTTTGTGATTATTTTTTCTGAAACTCTTTTGGCTTTTGTAGTGATGAACTTCTCTGTGAGAATCGAATTTGGTTCTTATCATCAGTTCAAGAAGGGGAACATAGATCATATTTGGTGCGTGTTGCGTGTTTCTTTTTTTCGTCTTCACAAAGAAATACATGAATTTGGTTTTCTCTTCTGCTTTTCTGTGCTAGCCTTAATAGCAGACACAATGTTGTCAAAAAACATATAAACAATATTTACTTACTGCCTATATATTTCTTCCTAATATACTGAAGTCTTCCACAAGGGGCATCGTAAAAAAATTATAGAAGAAAGAAGATATGATCTCATCGTATGATGCTGGCCGGAGAAAAAGATATATACAACAGAGAAACCTGATTTGACATGAGCAAAAGTCTAAGAAATATACCACTGGCTAGACAAAAAAGAAAGGGATTGCTGGACTATTAGACATGTCCTGTATTCTTATGAAAATGAGGAATTTCCATTGGATTAGAGATTCCGTGCGAATAAAGAGAGACAGGGAGGAACTTGGTATAAACATCCACATATGCTACAACATTCTTTCTCTGACTGTTTTCTTCTTTAGAAAATTTGCTACATGTTGATATCCCTTAACTATTAAAAATGCGTAAGCTAAAAAGGGATTTCAATATCCTTCAATTACGCATAGGTGTGAGAATCACTAGATTTTGGAACATATCGTAGTTTTGTGTACTACTAATGTCGCAAAGAAATTTCCAACGCAATTGAGAGTATGACATGAGAGGTTCGAAGTTGCTTAACAATAAAAAAATTATATTTGGTTGATATAATCAAACATGAACTTTTACAACGATACTTCTGAAAACTTATAAAATGTATTCAGTGTCTACAATTTGTAGTTTAGTAACATTTGAAGATAGCTTTGAACTTATATATATTTACAATCACACGAATGCTATATTTAGTATAAAATATGTAAAACAAAACCGCGCGTAGCGCGGACCGACCCCTAGTCTATACTATATAAAAGTTGAGGCTAAATGCCTCTAAGGGTGTCCACATCAGCTTTTAATTTTTTTTAACCAATTAAATTATGCCAAATCAGTATCTCTAAAATTAAGAAATTTTCCAAATTTTAAACAATCAATAATACTTTTCTATATCATCATCTAAGATTAAGAAATTTTCCAAATTATAGATTTGGAATATCGAAAGATATAAGAAAAACATGTATAAATTTTTAGTAACACCAAAAATCTACTTAGATTTATATTAGAAAAATTTCTTAATTTAAGATAATCATTTTTATTATAGAAATAATCACCGAAATTTTTTAACAAATAAGAAAGAACAAATTTATAAAGCATATATATATATATATATATATATTATATGTGGACACTCTAAATAACTTATGGATCGATATCAAATTAGAAAAAGCTTATGTTAAAATTAGTTTACAAATTTCAACATAAAATTAATATTTTACAAGAGGAATTGAGCTCTATAATATATAAAAGTTGAGGCTAAATGCTTCTAAGGGTGTCCACATCAGCTTTTAATTTTGTTTAACCAATTAAATTATGCCAAATCAGTATCTTTAAAATTAAGAAATTTTCCAAATTTTAGATTTGGAATATCGATAGACATAAGAAAAACATGTATAAGTTTTTAGTAACACCAAACATGTTAGAAAAAATTCTTAATTTAAGATAATGGTTTTAATTATATAAATAATCCCTGAAATTTTTTAACAAATAAGAAATAACAAATTTATAAAGCATATATATATATTATATATGGACACTCTAAATAACTTATGGATCGATATCAAATTAAAAAAAACTTATGTTAAAATTAGTTTACAAATTTCAACATAAATTAATATTTTACAAGAGGAATGGAGCCATGTAGAATTTTAATGGTGAAGAATAACCTAGACAAATAAGAAAGAAAAAAAGTTGAAGAAAAAAACAGACACAAAGAAGAAGAGTAAGAAGATAAAACCAAAGAAGAGCGAAAACGAGTATATTGAATTGCGAAGACAAAATAGAAAAATAAGGCAAAGATGAATAAGAAAAAACCAGATAAAAACTTGCGAAGAAAAATTTGAAAAGGAAATCGAATAAAAACGAAGGAGAAGAAACCAAACAAAACAAAAAACTTGCAAAAACCAATCTAAAGAGGAAAGCGAATAAGAACGAAGGAGACGAAACAAAACAAAAACAATAAAAAAGAATAAAAAAGAAGCGTGGAGACGAAGAAAAGCAAACGCAAAGATGAGTGAAAATGAAGAAGAAACCATAAAAGAGAAAAGACAAAGAAGAAATCAAAACAGAAGAGACTGAATAAGAATGAATCAAAGAAAATTTAAAAACATAAAAACAAGAACGATGAAGAAAATGAAAAACAATAATATATGTCGATTAACTTCTCTTCATTTTGGTTTTATAACCCTAGAAAACCTACCAAAATATTAGCTTATCTTTTAGCTTAAATTTGTTTATGTGTACATTTTCATTTTTAAGTTTGGTTTGGTGTATCAGATAATGAAAATATGTTCTGCATAGGATTAAAGAGACTTATGCTAAAATATGTACAAAAGCAATAGAGTGAGGAAAAAATTAGAAAGGAGAATAACTAATAAAAAGAAGAAGAAAACAAATCTAGCAAAACATTAGCATTTTCGATGGAAATAATTTATCATAGAAGAAACATAAAAATAAGAACCAAGAAGCAAAAAGAAAATGAAGTAAATGAAGAAAAGGGAGGACGGAGATAGCAAAGAACAAAGCCATAAAGAAACCAAAAAGATAAGGCTAGAGAAGGAAACCAAATAAAAAAAATGAAACCGAAAAATAAGAAACTGACAGCTATGCGTAACTATATCTCTATGATTGAATAAATTAAATTATTTAAATTATTATTAGACATTGCTTATTACATGTGTGAATATGTAATTGTACCATCTCTAGCTTAATTTTGTTTCCGTGAATCTTTTTCATTTTTAAGTTTGGTTAGGTGTATCAGATAATTAAATTTTTACTCTACATAATATTAAATTAAAGAGAACTACAATAAAACTATTTATAAAAGGTATCAAATCCTGGAGAATAATCAAGAAAAATAAATAAAATAAGCTAAACAAAAGAAATATAGCAAACTCCTAGCAACTTCGACCGCATGAACTAATTATAGAAAAAACGGAAGAACAAGAACCAAGACAAGGACAAAAATAAGAAGAAACAATAAAAAAGGCGAAGACAATGATATTAAAGAACGAGGACAAAAGATAAACAGAAAAATAACAAAGATGAAAAATGAGACCGAATAAGAAATTGCAAGGACAAAGAACTGAAGAGGAAGGAAGACGAGAAAGAGTAAAGATGAAGAAAAAAAAATCGAATAAAGAGCGAAAATAAAATAAAAAAAAACTAAAAAACATGAAACAAAATAAGAGAAATAAGAACATTGATTCACTATAATCAATCATGCTACGGACGAAAAAAGCTTATGAATAAAAATATTTAATCAAATTATTAATACAGACCCGCGCGTAGCGCGGGTGAAAAACCTAGTAAAATAAAAACTTGCAACGTTTTTCTTCTGTAATTAGGTAGGGTTGTATGATTAGTAGAGTTTTTATTAATCTTACAACTTAATGTCCCCAGCTTTTTCTATATAGAATAATAGTCATATCGTGGACTCCTGTCCAATAAACTTGCTGATTCTTTAGATTTGTGAGGATCGGAGAAGCCATTTCATCGAATCATCTGTTGTTCGGTAGATAAAATACAAAATTTCAATCAAAATAATATTTTGCGTGCACATGTGTGTTCGCATGCAACAAATAGAAACTTTCAACTACCTTCTCATTGTAATTCACTCAAATGACTTAGATTTTTCTACGATTTTGGACTTATATTTATTTTAGGCCTGGGACTTCGGGTATTCGGGTCGGGTTCGGGTAGGAACCGTTCGGGTCCGGGTCTATCGGGTATATGAAGTTTATACCCATATAGGTTCCTAAGGAGTTTCGGTTCGGTATCGGGTCGGTATTTTCGGTTTCGGGTCGGTTCGGGTCCATAATTCTAAAACCAAATATTACCCAAAAAATTTCGGTTATTGTTCGGATTCGGGTATTTCGGGTATTTATTAGCCAAAAACCTAAAAATATACCCAAAAACCTAAAAAATATATCTGAAAACCCAAAAATATATTCAAAATCTCGGAAAATATTCACGAAAACCCCAAAAATATCTGAAAATCTGAAAAATTAAATGAAAAAATCAAAAAATTGTAATATATCCGAAAAATTATAGAAATATTCAAAAAAAAATAAAAAAAATTATTTATAATTCGGGTCATTCGGATAACCCGATCGGGTATCGGTTCGGTTCGGGTAATACCCGATACCCACGGGTATTTAAATATTTTACCCATTGGGTAAATAGTCTTATATCGGTTCGGTTCGGTTTCGGGTACTTCGGGTCGGTTCGGTTCGGTATTTTGGGTATGGGTAAATAATCTCAGGCCTAATTTATTTGTTAGCACTTAAAGTTGACTGGTAGTTTGTAAATTAGTTCAATCTTTTACTCAAAGTTAGATTAACAACATTCTTCATACTTCCGTCGTCCAAGCCAGGCTTAACAGTCCAAAGCGATAATCAAGACCGGCAGAAAATAGAAGTTCAAGGCACTGACGACGAAGATCCAAAGAAACATCTAGAGGAAACCAGCAGCTAGCATGTAGTAGGTGAGCAAATTCATATGCGAGAACTTGGAAACAGGCTCTAACGACTTGACTAATATCTTGGAACAGAATTTGATCATGCGAGTAACCCAGCAAGAATATAAACCATTGCCAATGGAGAACGCGATGAGGCAAACTCCAACAGTATTCGTGGCTGACATCTGGAAACACAGTAAGAGAATTCCTGAGGATAGAGACATCCGAAATGTACTCCAAAGTATGAAGTGGATCATGAAATCAGGCTAGAGCTGGAATGGCACTTGCTAGGAGAATGCGAGTATGATGCTCACGAAAGATGCTGCTTAAACTTGTGGGAGTAGAAATCTGAGGATCTTTTGCTCTTTCCTTTTGACACTACCACTGGATCTAATTAGACTTGGGACGCCTTTGAAGATAAGAAAGCATACAAATCTAATAGCCACAACCTTGTGCACCACGAAAGAACTTGTTTGTGTACTTTGTTGAATTCACTGAAGCCAAATTTTGATGCAACCAAATAAATTTTGGAAATTTTTTAATTTGCCAACTTAGACTTCCGAAAATTCAAAAGCAGAACAAATTATAGGCCTACAAGTCTATCAATTTCCTACAAATTTTAGGAACCATCAAAAGTGAGAAAAAAAATTCAAGCAAGCAAGTAATCTTGAGAAAATTACCGATTAACTTCTTGAAAAATGATAATATTATGAATTTATGACTGAAATGAAATTACTTGAGGGGTTGGGGTAAAGAGGGAACGAGACTGAGGTTGAAGCGGCGGCCGCGACAGAGACTGATACAGCAGTGGTTGAGGCTCTTTGGCGGTTGCGCAAGAGTGGGAGGAGTCTGCATTGGCGGCAGAACTCCTGAGTAAGATCGGAGAGGCTGCGCGAGATTGGGATACAATGGGAGGCGATGTAGTCCAGTGCATGTTATTGGAAAAAAACAAACGTGAAGATGATGAGAGAAGGAGATCGTTATCTTGTGCGTTGACGTGTAAGCTACCATAAGCGACACTTTGTGTGAACTAAATCCGCACAACAAAGATTAGTGAAAGATTTAAGAGAAATTAAAATTATGTGGTGAAACACTAAGACAGATCCAAGGATGGTGTTTATTAATAATTGTTTCGGTAAATTACAAAGCGTGCGGCGTGTGCCTGTTTCTAGAGTAAAAAGTGATCTCTAAAAAAAATGAACAATGATTATTATTTATACAAATAAGAGAATGACTTTCTGAGAATCTAGAAGATATTCTTTCCATAATCCTCACAGCCGACTCTGGCTACACACTACTCCATTTTATAGGGCGAACCGTTTTTGTGGGCTTCAGCTCGAATCGTTACGTTAGATGTTGGTTCTGCTCACTAGACATCACGGCTTGGCCCTGTAGCTCTCTCATGGTCTGCGATTGGTTTGTGCCAACTCCGGTTTGGTTCTTGCATAGTTCACACCACCTTCGGTTTGCTGGTGGTTTAACTCGGTTTGACTCGTGCACAGTCTGTGCATCTTCCCGGTTTGTTCAAAAATCCAGAACAAGCCCTTGTTCTCGCATTAAAAATCCGCCACGGATTAGATACATCTAAGATATCTTCCTAGGGTTGGTCTCTGATTCGCTAGCAGAGTCTTTCCTTTTCTTTGGAGCCATGGAGAGGAGAAGTGAAGAAGAGGACAGGATCGATTCTGTTGGGAGATTTGATCTAGAAAGGAGAAAACGATGAATCACAACCCTAGTTTGATGATAATGTAACTAGCCAAAACAATGAAACTAGAGCTACAAACAAATCAGCCAAGCAAGACTAAAACGCAGAATCAAAAATCCAGAACAAGCCCCTTGTTCTCGCATTAAAAATCCGCCACGGATTAGATACTTCTAAGATATTGTTAAGGATATAGAACTCTCTGTAAACGGAATCGTACTTTGTATTGAAGATAGAATGCGAATTACAAAGAGTATTGATCACGATCTCATCTCGATCGGACCCTAGAAAAAACTCATAAAACGCATAAAAAACTTCTCAAAGGAAGACGGCTATTTAACAAGAGCTTTTCCACGTAACAGCAAACCCTCTCTCCTAGCCTGAGAGGTTTGCTTTACTCTTTTACTATTTAGAGATGGATTTAACTTTAACAGAAAATAAAGTTTCATCAAAAAATCAGTTTCTTTGCTTCATGTTTATTGTCGTTTGAGAGATTTTATGAGTGTCGGAGTTTATGTCATCTCTATCTTTTACGTTAATGTAAGACCTAATATTTAAACTTTTACAATTAGAGTAATAAATATAACATTCCAAAATAACACATTGCCAAATTTGAGTTTACACTGCCACATTAAAAACAAGAAAAGCAAAAGAACGCATTACTTGAGTTCAAACAATCCTCACTTGAATCCGATCAGATAGTGAGATTCTCCTGGATGCCGAGGAAGGATCCGACAATGTTTCCACCGACATCAGGGAACTCCTCGCTTCCCGCAAGTGGCCGGACTTTGCCTTTCCCATCGACGTCCACCGGATATTTCAACAGATGTCCCCTCATCTCCGTCACCTGCTCTGCCCTAAACTGTTTCCAGTTCTCCTCCGCCATTGTTCTCACCTTGCTTACACACTCTATGCTCTCCGGCTCCTCAAAGCTATCATCTAATCTTCCCATGTGTTCTGCCCAAAGTGACATTCTATACCCGTAGATCTGCCAAATTTGATATGATCATTTAGATTATAGGAGTTATTTTTGAATAATCCAATCTTCTATTACCTGACCGCGAGGACCAGATTGTTGCCTTGCCCATGTATGCTGAGGCTGATAAGCTCCCATTGCAATCTCCGTGTCTCTCGTGCCTTCCATCGATCTTTGGTTTATGTTTGCAGATCCAATCACCACATACTCATCATCAACAACCATTCCTTTTGAATGAACATATATCATAAATCTTCTGCTCTTTCGACATGATGCCTGTTAACACCATTTATCTTCAGTTTAACAACTCAAAAGACGATGATTAAAACCAAGTCAAGCAGCTGGTTTAGTTACCTGAGGAGTGTTATCGTTGCTTGGACTTGCTTCGTTCGCCATTTCTCGGTTTCCAAGACAGAAGAAATTCAGATAGTCTTGTGGGGAGAATTTTCCTTCAAGCCCGCTCTCCACTAACGCATTGTAGATAGTCCCATACATCATTTGCATCGTCTTGTTCTACAAGGACCACAACAACTATGACATCTTTAGTTTCACATGGAGTAAGAAGGAGGTCGGTTAACGGTTGCAAAGACATATCTTCACCTGCCAATACAGAATCCTCTGTGTAGCGGCGCCGGTTGGAACTCCTTCCGGCCACATTGGAATGACAATATATGCAGCAAACCGTTCATTTGCCTTAATCTTTTCAGCAATCTTCAAAGCAATTTCCATAGGAATCAGATTATTGGCACCTACATGACGATTCACCATATAATAAACAACCTTAATCAAGACTATCATGGTCATTGACTCAAGTTTAGAAAATAATGCTCAACAACGTAACCACAAACTGAACAAGGCTATGCATCTGAAAAGTGAAAGTGATCAAAACAGTCTCTCTGTTTCTATGTATCAATCCAGGAAGAACCAGATTGAGTCAGAAAACTCGAAAAAGCTTAAAGTTGCTCATTTGAATTAACAAACCTATGTCCTTGTGAGCATTCCAGTTGTAGGAGGATCCGATGAAATACTGGTTCTCGATGTAGATAAAGTGTTGAGCTGCACGAATGGCCTTTACATATGCAGTGTGTATGCTCATGTCGATGAGCACGTTCTTACCGCACATCAAGTTCTGTGCCACACAAAACCATCAATTTCCCAGCCATATAAGTGCTCACCAAATCATTATGACAGCACAAATTTCCTTTTGATATTTCAACTCACCTTGCTTGTAGCATATTTTGGATCCTTTGGGAAACCTTTCACAGAGTTTGAATCGATTGAACGGAATATCTGAATCCAGAAACCAGACAACCATCAGCTTCAATGGACTATGTGGATTAAAATACCCTTTATTTTAATAGCCATGGACAGACGCATTTAAACTTAAAAAGAGTTATGAGGTGCTTACCTGAACATGCCAAGCCTCGGGGTAATTTGCACTAACAGTAGGAGCATCAAAAACTCCTAATATATCTGGGATCCTTTCAATCCTAAGCAATGCATCATCATATGATGTCTTCAGTTTATTGATTCTGTGAGGCTTCGCAGCCTTGAGCCACCTCTCCTCAAAATTGGTCAGCACATCGTAGGCCGCTGGGCCATCAATCTTACTGTGCAAGTCATGCCAAGGTTCTCTTGGACAACCGGAGACGTTACCCTAAATTACATTTAAGGTTTTCTCATTCTTGCTAAAAACTAGTTAAAATATTCGCCACCAAAATTACACTATACACTACTTAGAAAGACAAACGCACATAAAAGAAACCTACCGTGAAAGTGGGGTTGTGATAGTCACCTTTATGATCTGTTTCAAGGGTCCTAAACAAGGCATGTTGAGGAGTATCGTATCGACCATCGCAAAGATCAAGTCCGCCTACAAAAGCTACGATTTTCCTTCTGTTACCCCCAGCATCGGCATCTACTATCACTGTTTTCTGGTGATGTGTATAGATTGTTCCAACTTCCTGATGGACTAGTAATGTATAAATAGAATTTCCGAAAACCTCAACTAAAAAAAAAAAAAACACGCAATTAAAGGATTTATACCGTTTGTTTGACCCAACTATGTCGCTTTCCAGCATTTCGAGGGCATAGCAAAACTTGAACTGACGAGTGCTTGAAAAAACGGCGTGTCTCCTCGTCATGGGTTCCCATCACCCCATCCTGTTCAAATTAACAAAAATTGTATCAATTTAATTTCCTAAAGGGATCTTTATGAATACTTAAACCCAACTGAGAGGTTTGCAGTGACTTACAGTTTTATATCCCAAGATGTCTCGTGAAGTTGGGTCGTCCCAAACCAAAAGCAAGACTCTCACACCTTCTTGGGACTTTGTTCTTAGGAGCTCACCAAGTGTACACTCTGATGCAGGATCTCCTTCATCCCTACCAAGCCTGACCTTGTGCCACACTGACCAGCCTGTAATATAAATCAAACGCCTAGCCTGACATATGGCGTGAAACATATCGTGCCAACACTTGGCATGCTCGTAATACATTCCATTGCCGAGTCTTATCCTCGGGAGCATCCCTTGAGGTACATGTGCATCTTGGTACAGTGTCACATTCCCACCTTCCCGAAGAGGGAAATATGTTCCAGGGACTCCCTGGTAATTAGGACCTCTGCCGACTCCGCTGTGATAAACACTGAGTTTATCCATTGAGGTGTACTGAATCGACAATGTGAGAGTTGCACCTGGTTTACAAGGCTTTCCATTGCTGCTCCGGATCGAGTAACTTCCTTGGACTGTTGCACCTGAGTAAATCTGCTCAACCGGGATCGTAACAATTCCGATAAGCTGCGAGCCCACAACATCACTGTCCTTAACGACGAAATGGACCTCCGCAGCATGATGAGCAACAGGGACGTAAAAATGCTGCTGCCAGACTGGATTCTCGCTGTTGCTCATGACGTATGTTCTTCCTATCACTGCACCTGCGACTGATATGGAAACGTAAGGATCACTCGTGATCTTCTTGCTCAGCTGACCTTCGATCACGTTACCGATGCTCCCAAACACAGCACCCAGTGTTTTATGGAACATGTCCATGTTTGGGAGGTTATTTGCACGAGAAATCCAAATATCCAAGTTACCATGTAGCAAGAGGACCTTCAAGGAGGCTTTGCCAAAGGGCACAATCTGCATTCCCGGACTATGGGGCGATGAATAACCATGGCTAGACGAATCTAACCTGCCAGAGTGTGACAAATGAGAATGACTTGAAAAGGAGTTATTAAAAGGGTGTCCATAGGTGTCCATAGATACAGCAAATGGAGCAGATGGTGCTGGTGGGGATGCTGGCACACTTGGCTGATTGACAGAAACACTGAGACCGCCCATAAGGTCATGGAGAGGAGGGTATATAGGTGGGGAAGATGATCCACCACTGCTTAAATTCTCAGGAGGATCTCGGGGAGGTGGTGGATACAGGCCTGGCTCTTGATACAAACCATAGCCGCTGCCAAAGCTAGGGCGTGGCTCAAGTGTTGGTTGATGAGGAGGATAAGGGTTAGTGTAAGGGTATGGCTGAGGAGGAGGAGGTTGATATTGGTGATCATAATAATGAGGATACGGTGGTGGACGGTGGCTATAGTCTAAAGGACCCGAATGTGACATTGAACCCTGGTGATGAAGCGATGGTGGATGGTGGCTATAGTCCAATGGACCCGAGTGAGACATTGAGCCCTGGTGATGAGGCGGTGGCGGGTAAGGATAGTGTTGATAAGCTTGGGGAGGTGGAGGTGGAGGTGGAGGAGGGTATGGATCTGAAGCTACTGGGTAATAAGGAGGGTATTGAGGAGAATGCGAACCATAATTATTCTCCATCTCGATAACAATTAACAGTTAACACACACAGCTGATTTCTGATTTCTGAGTCGATTCCTAGATCAAACTAATCTGGTTTCAACGCAAGCCAACATAATGCTCGCAGGATTCACAAAACCTTTCTTACTCGGGGCTTAGAGGATGATTTTCTGAATCAACGAGGGGAGTACTTACACAGGATTGGAGCAGCTTATGAGTAACTACGGCGGAGTTACGCAGGTTACCGGAGATGACAATGGTTGTTGATCATTGCGGACAAGACAAACAAAGTACAAAGACGACAGAGTCTGCAAATTTTGATATTTTCTGGGTTTTGTCCTTCTCTCCTTTCCTAAAAGGTCAACGCGGTCAAATAGTTCCGCGTTAAGCCACGCTTATTTTCACTATTGGTCCACATTTAACTTAATTATTGAGACAAAATCCTAAAAAAATATATATATATATAATGCTTTTCTAATCCTCGTCTCGTTAAAATTTTATTCACTTTGTACCCTTTTTCTCTAGATTAATAGAAGACTAGTTGCGGACCCGCACAGCAGTGCAGTGCGGGATTACGTTTTTGTTTTTTGTGTTTTTTTTTTATAACATGTGTTAATTTTAGTGTTAGTTCAAGAGTTGTGTGTTTTTTGTTGTGTTGTTGTTAAAATTGTCAAGTATGTTAAAATTTGACAACGCCTCCGAGCTCCGACCTGTCGCTCTTTATCCTTTTTAAAGCTTGATTTGCTTTTCACATAAGCGAAGCTAACTTGAGAAGCTTTTTTTCTGTTGGTGAAGAAATTCATTTTTCTTGTTCTGATGAAAGCTCCACCTCTGGTAATTTCTCTGTCGCCGTGGCTTCCATGGCCGTGACTCCATCTGCTTCTCAACCTTGAAGTAGTGGATCCGCGCATTGTGCGGGGTTATACGTTGGTTCCCGTTTTCGAAACGATTTTTTTACATGATTTTTTAGTTTTGTATTAGTTTAAATCTTGTTTGCTGTTTGATTTTGTAATATTGTACATTAGTTTTCGTTTTATACAACATTCTATTTTTAAATCTTGGAAATACCCATTTTAGAAATTAAAAATAAAATAAAAATGAAGACATGTTTCCATTTTTTCCACTGCCTTACTTTTCACCGCTTTATCCATTTCAATTTATGTGGTTTGTGCAAGGTTGCGTGTTATGCTTGTTTATCGACACGATTTGGTTACATTATTTGTTAATATATGTCAACTTTGGTATTACTTTTAATATTATGTGCTTTGTTTGATTTTATATTACTTTACCAAATTTTTATTCTTATTTTACATAAAACTGAATAACTTTACCTTTCTTCCTTTCCCCTGCAACTTTGAAGATGAACATGTTCATAATTGCTTCCACCGCTCAATCCATTTATTCTCCATAGTCTTTTTACTCTACTTGATTCGAAATACATGTTCTTTGTAATGAACTCTACTCTTTACTCTACTCTACTTTACTCTTTATCCCTTTCACTCTACTTTCCCTTCTTCCTCCACCTGATTCAAAACAATCTCTCCAAATTAGATCTACTGAAAATCGGAAGCTTCATCAATCGACAAACGATTACGATGAACTCTGTGAAGGATACGCTTGGGAAATGACAGAAGATGGCAGCGGACGCCACCAAGAAGGCCGGGGATCTTGCCGACAACGTTTGGCAGCACTGTAAGCTCCCCCCCCTTACTCGCCTCTTTCTTCTTCTTCGACGATCATATAAATTGCAAATTTAATGATATATCTCTGATTTCTGTCTCTCGAAGATTAAATGAAGATAGATAGTCTTGATTATGTCCTTTTGTAAATTTAGTCTTCATCAGCTCATGCTTCTTCATGAGATTATGTTTCCACCACCGACAGAAAATCCAGCCAATAGTTGTGCTATTGATGATCTTCCTTTTGAGCCAAAACACTCCGGAAATTCTTAAGATCCCTTCAATTCATAACATTTATTGCCTATGACTCTTGAATCTTCTCTTCGGTTCTTTTTAATGAACTCTCTCTGCTTCTCCTTTTTTTTTTCAGTTTCTCATCTAAGTTCTTTTATCAGAGCAAAGGCTAAAACTTGGGGCCATGCTGTTTTCTGGAAAAACAGCTATGCTCTTGTAAACTTTGTTCATAATTGCTTCCATCCGCACTGCACTGCTATGCTCTTGTAAACTTGATTCGACTTATGGCTCATTGATGATGGGTCACGTATTATATAGTAGTAGGGTTTTTCTTAAAATTGGAAATCTCGCTAGCAAAAGTGTAAAATTTATTTTATGGATGTATTCTAAAGGGCTGCAAAAACGGAAATATGTGATTGTGTTATATGTAGAGGGAAAAATCGATTGATTTATCCTTGCAAAAGTGTAAAATTTCTTTTATGGATGTATTCTAAAGGGCTGCAAAAACGGAAATATGTGATTGTGTTATTATCTACAGGAAAAATCGATTGTTTATGGTTCAATTGTTTGTTGGTTTAAGAAAACCAAACTGGTTTGATTTAAGTGGAATCTATGTCCGCGTCCAAACATTGGGTTTTAAGTTTTTTTTACTAAATTAACCCTAGATATACCTGTTTCCAAACAGATTTTGTTCATAAGGAGGGATGGTTTTTTTGTCCAAAAACAAAGATGTACTTCTCAATTAATAGTATAGAGATTTCATCATTTTGAATTATATATACAGATGGTATAATCCGACCCTCATCTTGAAACCATGCAACAAAGATTCAAAATTTCCTTATACGTGAATAAAAGACAGATCGTTGGGGAATTTTTGGACATGATTTGCAAAAGAACGGGCTCATTTACCAAAAATCTAAACTAATTAAGCTCGAAACATGTTGATTTGAGTTTTTTTTGCTGTACATAGAAACTTTTTAAATCCTAAAGCCAATATGATTTTTTTCCCACTGTAATTATCCAAGAACACAGATCTCTGGATTCATCCAGCGAAGTAGATTTCTTGATCAATATTCTTCATCTCTACCAAGTGATCACTCAAAATGTGGAGTTGTCCCCGGTGGAACCTAGGGACGCACCGTGCTTCTGTATGATCTTAACCGACTCAAGAAGAATCCCCTGTTGTGTTGCGTAAAGCTCATCTTTGCCCTGAGACCAACAATCACCATGTATGTAAGTAGATTTTCATAAATATACCACATACTTGGCTGCAAATGTCGCTACTAGTAGTACATATTTAAAAAATGAGACTAAAGAGAGAAAGAGATGGTACCATGTATATGAGATTGCAGCCAATGGTGAGTTCCGCGAAAGATTTCTCCACTCGGGATAAATAACAGTAAGGAGCTTCTTTCCCTAAGAAAACTTTTGTGTTTGACCTCAACGTTTCCTTGATCTCACTTGTTATCTCAGGAATCTTATCCAAGTCATCAATCTGCAATGGGATCTTGGATGCTATGGCTCGCCATTGAGCCCGTGACTTATTCACAATCACCTATATTTTATATCATTTATACTTTAGGGTCATAGATTGTGCAAATGAGATAATCAAATGGCTGTGGGCATTAATATGCATGATGCTTTTGACTGAGTATAAGCTTTCTGCAACATGAATATGCATGATGCCAAATAGTTAGACCAACCTGACTCGAAAACAGTGAATTAGGTACCAAAACCGGAAACTTTTCAGCATTCAGCAAAGATGTTGTCGTAAGTCCCATCTCAACAACTTGGCCTTCTACAGTGCCAGCCTGAAATGTGGGGACAGAGAAAACATTACATCTAAAGGAAAATATACAAGTGGGAATCGCCAATGGATTTGTTTGCTCTATGAAACTTTAAGAAAATGAGCAAGTAACAGGAAAGATTTCATATTTAACTAACTTTGATTGTATCTCCCATAGAGAAAGGCTTTGAGAATTGCATGGACAGACCACTCAGCACATTCCCGAGGATATCTCTGGCAGCAAAAGCAGTGGCCACTCCTGCATAGGCAGATCAATAATTGATGAGTTATAAGCAAATCTTATACAATCAGTAAGACATACACGAAATGCTAGCAACCCTGGAAAAGATAAAACTACATGCTTGTGGTGTCCTGTAGAGACTTTGTTTTCTGTTGAATCCTAACAGTGCTCATAATAGACTGAGCAAAAATACTAATTTGAAATGGGGAAAGAGTACACAGACCTCCAACTCCACCAACTGTCAAGATAGATTGAACAGCTACCCCACATGCTTCTGCGGAAGCCATCAAACCGATTGCAAAGAGACCAACTGATGATACCTTGTCCAAAGTCAATATCTTCTCCCTGTCTAGCCCACCAAAACTCTTAGCAGACAACATTCGGGTAATCACATTGGTCTTCCACCGATGTAGGAACCACACGAGTGACAGGATGACTGCTCCTCTCAACGCTGGGGAAAAGTATTGAGCTGCTACTGTTGTTGGAGCCACCATCACGGCACTATAGCATATATATCACAACGATCAATCATTTTTAATCTTCTAAAACAAACTTTTCAGATACAACATGTTACTCAAGTTAAAACGACTCACATTTGTGCAAAAGCCATGAAGGTCAAGAAGTAACGTGTCGGGTCCTCTAAAGCACCCCAAAAGCTCTTCTCATATGGAACATCTTCGCTCGACAAGCCTACGGGAAGCAAAGCAGCCGAGCTTTGCATTGCATATCTGTGGAACCTCCTCAAAACCTTAGGCATCACAACCCAGGAAAACAAAGCAGCAGTCATAGTGAGACTGACGGGACCAATCACGTCTTTAAGATAGGGGTTCGAGTCTAGCAGTTGCTGCACATGAGGAGTCAGCTCATTAGAGGCTTCGTTAGCCTTCCTTGCAGTTTCAGTAACAGCATCTACGCTAGTCTGCAACACGTCCTTGGCTTTCTCAACCCAGTCAATGCTATTCCCATCGCCAGAGCCAGTAGCACCAGGGGATACAATATCAGGTTTCGTGCTGAAAGCCCGTGCATAAGATGAATGGCCTAACAAAGGGGTCGAGTAAATGAAAAGCTTAGCATTAGGCATTCGCAAATTCGATGAGAAAGGGACCATCGAAGGGGAAGCTTTTGCTCCATCGAGAGGATATGCGCAGCCAATGGCCCTGACATGGGAGTTTAGGAGATTGAAACAAGCATAAGGCTCCTTCTTCTTCTGGAAACCAGAAAACACCGGAGATGATTTCGCTGGTGGCTGCTTAGCATATTCAGCTAGTCTCGAAAAAGGTCTTCGTACGTGAGCTGAATGAGGTTTACAAGACGATTTTGTTGATCTTTGAAGTGATTGGAGAAGCGATAACCTAACTCCGGCCATTGAGCACTCGATCTGCAGATTAGCGAACAAATTTTCCATCATTATCGAAAGACAAATTAAACTCTTCAATAATGTGAACATTCCGAATCTGAATACGTCAAATCATCCGGTTCTTCGCGTAGTAATCTGAATATGTACTCTCAAAGACGACTTAGAGGAATTTCTTCGAGATTTTACGAAGACCAATTTGAAGTCAATGGGTTTAACGATTTCAAAAAGAGTTTACAGCACTATTATCTCCTACCTGGAGAGACGACTTGATTGATGATAGCTTAGCTTCCTAGGACTTTATGAATCACTCCAAAATTCTCGCCGGAGATAATGATTCCTTGCTCCGTTTTTTTTCTTGACAAAGAGGGAAATAGAAGAACGAGTAGAGAGACGAGAAAGCGGTCACAACTTCTTTCCGTGTGAATTGATTTTGTACCGTTAGATTTGGCTACAGGTGTTTTCCATCTGACGGCTATAATCTCATGGTGCTTTCAATCGCGATTGGGTCAAGCAGTTTCTAATTCACGCTTAGGACTACGTGACGTTTATTATGACACTGAACCGTCAAGCCTTTCTACAATGGAACATGTAAACGTCGCGATGTTTTTTGTCCCAACAAATACGGTATATAATATATAGTTTTTAAATACTTTGGGAAATAATTATATAACCAGTATATGGACAATTTTTTTCCTTTGCTGATTTACTTACAACCACAAATAGTAGATATCTAAAATTACTATATTGCACTATACATAGCTATAAACATTTATAGATTGTGGAACAATATTTCAATTTGTTAACTATTACATTCAAGTAAAAATAAATAGTAAGTGTTATTTACTGTGGCTTATCAGTTTAAACAATATTTCAATTTGTTAACTACTACATTCAAATAAAAACAAATATAAATGTTATTTACTGTTTATGTGGTTTATCATTTTAAGCAATTGTGGGCCAAAATTCAAAAATAAAAACTTTATTATTAGGGAAAAGAGTACATACCAAAATCTTTTCAAACCTAACACTTGAAAACAAAAATTATTATCAAAAAGATAACCTTTATATACACGTAAATTTAATGAATATTTTAGTGTGAAAAATAAAAAGAAAACAATAAGTATTGTTTATCAGGATAATTGTATCTATAAATATAGTTGGTCACTATAATTTTAAGGGGAAAACCTTAAAATTCCTCAGTATTTACAATTTGATATTATTATGATATTCCAATATAGAAAAGCTTTTGTTCAAAATTTGCACGGTATTGGCATTAATATTTGATAACGTAATAAAAGAAAGTCAAATCCAGTCCGGTACATAAAAAAATTTTTTTCTTGATTGGCCAAAATAATCTGTTTTCTCGTCAATCTGTTTAAACCAGTGGTACATATGTGTGTTTAGTATCTGGATGTACATATTTTATACAGCGAAAGCTTTAAAGCTTTAACCTTTCCTATTTTGCTGATTCAGATGGAAGAGAAAGACACAGAGGGCGTGAAAGGCAAGAAAACTTTAACTAGACGTTAATCTCAGGTTAGAATTATGACTTTATAAACTTATGGTCCAAAATTAAATGTTTTTAAAAATTTAGGGACCAGAATAGCAATTACATGATTTTGTTTCGCCGCTCCCTCTCTTTCTCCACATAAACACATAACAGTCTTTTCTTTATTTTTTTTTCTCAGCATCATCGTCGACGACGGAGCTTTTTCTTACTCTCTTCCCTATTCTGAAATCTGAAACCTAAAAAGGTTCGATCAATCTCTCTATGCCTACGAATCATCATGTCGAATCTAATTAGGGTGCTTTGCTAGCGATCAATCGATCAGGTCGAATCTAATTAGGTTGCTTTGCTATCAAATAAAAGTAAAAATAGAGGTGTTATTTTCCGTTTATGTGGTTCCCTATCGTTTTAAACAAATGTAAGACAGACGAAATCAGAAAATAACAACTTTAAATTTAGCTGAAAAGTGTACATTTTAAAAAAAATATTTTCAATTCAACAACTTGAAAAATTATTTCATTATAAAAAAAGTTAACATTTATGTACAAGTGATTTTACAAGGTACTTTGGAATCCATCTGTTTTTAATGAATGTTAATATGGTATAATTAATTGTAAATTTAATTCTTATTGTATGTTGACCAGTGTTGTTATGCAATAAGTAGGGTAGGATTTATCAAGATTATACCATTTTCATACTACATTAAGAAATCTAATTTTTCTAATGAGCATTCTTAGATTCTACTGTTGTATTTTTCCTAAAATAGCAATGACCAAAGCGAAAATATATACTATCTCTTACCAAAAAATCGAAATTGGTTTGATTTCTCCAGTTTTTTAGAAAACCTTGAATCTCACAAACACACTGCCATACAACGAAAACGGTGTAGCTTTCGTACTTTGGCCGTCTTCTTCTCCGCTGGGGGGACAAAGCCCTAAATCTAATCTGTTTGTTTATCATTCAGCGATGGGAGAAAACAATCACAAAGAGCAAAAGCCAATTTCGTATGAGAAATCCAATAAACCCATTTTTTCTTCTTATGCTTCTTCTTCTTCTTCTTCTTCTTCACCATGCTCGTTCACGGCGATCATCATCCTCTTGATCTTCCTCTCGTATTTCTTATACTCGTTCAGTTTCATATCCTTTTTAAACCCGTATTCTCCTTCTAGAATCCCCAATTCTCTCCTCGTACCCGTAATCCGACTCGGGTCGGGTCAAAAACCAGAGGAAAAAACAGAGCTTAAGCACATAGTATTCGGAATCGCCGCGTCCTCTGATCTGTGGAAGCATCGGAAAGAATACGTGAAAACATGGTGGAAACCAAACGGAGAGATGAAAGGCGCCGTTTGGCTCGACATGCCCGTCAATGATTCCGTTTCTTCGCCTTCCTCTCCCTTGCCTCAGATCAAAATCTCCTCCGACACGTCGAGTTTCAAGTATCGTCACCGGAACGGTCACAGATCAGCGATCAGGATCACCAGAATCGTATCGGAGACGGTGAGGATGCTAAACGGAACTGAATCTGAGAAAGACGTGAGGTGGGTGGTGATGTGTGACGACGACACTGTGTTTTTCCCGGAGAATCTTATCAGGATTTTGAGAAAGTACGATCACAAACAGTTCTATTACATCGGAGCTCCGTCGGAGAGTCATTTGCAGAATCTGCATCAGTTTTCGTACGGAATGGCGTACGGAGGAGGTGGGTTCGCGATAAGCTATCCGCTGGCGAAGGTGTTGGAGAAGTTCCAAGATCGGTGTATCGAGAGATACTCCGATCTGTACGGATCCGATGATCGGATTCATGCTTGTATGGCGGAGCTCGGTGTTCCTCTCACTCGAGAAAATGGATTTCATCAGGTTTGTCTTTTTTTTTTTTTTTTTTTTTCAATTATTATTTTTTATTTCGAATTTTACCTTTACCGAGTAAAATCAGGCCAACAAAAAAAAATTAATAATAAATATACATCAAACTGTTAAAAATCGAGTATTTAATCCTAAAACCAATCAAGCAAAATTGAAATTTCATGATTAATATTCAAATGCTTTTTTTGTTGGCTAACCAAGATTTGGGATTGTTTTGTCAAAAAAATAACATTTTAGATGTTTTACACCAAGATTCTAAATTATAAAAATCGGTGATTAAAGTTTTACTTTAATTATCTTTTATGTACAACAGTTTGATGTATACGGGCATCTCTTGGGTCTATTATCGGTTCATCCACAAACACCAATAGTCTCAATCCATCACCTAGACGTAGTCGAACCTATATTCCCAAAAACGGACCGTGTCAGTGCCATAAAAAGACTCATGATCCCAGCAAAACTCGATTCAGCTAGCCTTGTCCAACAGTCGATATGCTACGACACAAGCCGACAATGGACAATATCTATTTCGTGGGGATACACGGTCCATATCACACGCACGTACATGCCAGCAAGGATGATGGAAATGCCCACTCGCACTTTCAACGACTGGCACAAACGTCATGACTTCACTAATATTGCCTTCAACACACGTCCCATAACTTACACTGATTGTCAACGTCCACGCGTGTTTTATTTGTCTCGTGTGCTCAACGATTCTTCTTCGGACATGACGCTTAGCGAGTATTTTAGACACAACGAGTGGAATCCTAAATGCAATTGGGGAATTCAAGATCCTTCAGACATTAATCGGATTTTCGTCTACAAAAAGCCCAACCCGGATAGGTGGAATAAGGTAATTTTTCACTTTTGTTAATTTACTACGTATATAGAATTTTAAATTTGTTCAGTGTTAACAACAAATATTGTCAATGTTTTTTAGGCTCCAAGGAGAGATTGCTGTAGAGTAGTGCCTACAACGAAGAAGGGAACAATGGTGATCAATGTGGCAGCTTGTGCAAATGATGAAACTGTTGCTTACTCTGATAAATAGTTTTCTTTTTTTTTCTTTCAACTTCACAATTCACATGGCTTGGAAAAAAACCGTAACAAAGAGAAGTTGTTTATTTACTGTAGTCACATTTTTTATACTTAGGAAAATAAATTATAAAAAAAAAAATTCATCAACTATTTGGTTGATTAAGTTTGGGCCTGTAGACACAATCGGCCCATTAGACGCATGAATGATTTAGACAGGAACAAAACAGCTGGAATGACGCGTTGACTTGGTCTCAACTATGAAAAAATTCTCTATCTAAATTTAATTTACATTTTATTCTTGTCTGATCGAAATCGACTGAAAATTTGTGCAATCTTTCCGCTAACAATGGCGATTCTGTACACAAGGATCGGATTCCTTCTCTTTGCTTTCCTTGTATCCTCTTCATTCTCCGTCTCTGTATCTCTCTCCTTCTCTCCCGCCGACGAGTACCTCATCAACTGTGGCTCCGACGTTGACTCCACCGTCGATAACCGCGTCTTCGTATCCGACGCATCATCAGCGTCTAACGTTAAGCTCTTCTCCCCTGAAGGATCAATCGCTCTCCAAGGAGAATATCTATCTCCGAATGTTCCTCAGATCTACCGGACCGCTAGGATTTTCGCGCGGCAGGCGAAATACGAGCTCAAAGTCCGCGAGAAAGGGACTCATATGGTACGTCTCCATTTCAATCGCCTCAATTCCTCTAAAATCGATCTCAGAGACGACGCTGAATTTCACGTTACCGTCAACGGACACGTCCTGCTTAGGAATTTTAGCGGCGATTACGACGAGTCTAGGGTTAGGGAATTCCTGATTTGGGTCGATGCCGGAGAGGTCGTAATCAGGTTAATTCCTAGCAGAGATTCGAAATTAGCATTCGTCAACGCAATCGAAGTTATATCTGCGCCTGAGGATTTGATCGCTGACACTGCAACCTCTATATCCCATGACGGAACTGGGAAACTCAATGGTGTAGCCAAACAAGCCATGGAAGTGATGTATAGAATTAATGTTGGTGGTAGAAAAGTCACTCCTTTCAATGACACATTGTGGAGAACTTGGGTTACTGATGATGAATACTTGAAAACCGGCGATGCCTCCTCTCAGAAAGCTTACTTCACCGGTAGGATTAAGTATAGGCCCGGAGGGGCCAGCCGGGAAGTTGGTCCTGATAACGTCTACAACACCGCCCGAGTAGCTAGACGAAGCAACGGTGTGGTTCCTCGGGTGGTATTGAGCTGGGATTTCCCGGTGAGCGCGGGTTACAAGTATCTAGTCCGGATGCATTTCTGTGACATAGCTAGCAAATCACTGGGTATGCTGTATTTCAACATCTACATCAACGGGGAATTGGCGTATGGAGATTTCGATATCTCATACGCCGCGGATAACGTCCTTGCTTCCCCGTATTACATAGATTTCGTCGTGGATGCTACTTCAGGATCATCGATTACGGTGAGTGTTGGACCATCAAACAAGACTAATGTTGGTGAAGACGGACTTGATGCGATATTGAACGGTGTTGAGATCATGAAGATGAATAACTCGATGGGCAGTCTTGATGGGTTTGTTTCAGCAGATACGATTCTGACTTCTTGCCCAAACAGAAGAAACCGGAGCATATTTATAGCAATCTTGGCGTTTATGTGTATATTTATGAGCTTTTACATTGCCACTCAAAGGAAGAAAGTTAGGGATGACTATGGCTGGACCAAGCTATCCATGGTTGTCCGTGAAGATAATCCAAAGTCCGGGAATCTATTTGCATCAACACAGCCTTGAATTGATCCATGGCTTTTGCTTGTTGGGTATATTAACAATCTTTTTTCCTCGAGTGTTTTCTATCTTGATACTTGATACGCTGCAATAATAATTATTTTTTTGTTTATTAGGTTTGTAATGTTTCACAAGAGTGTTTCTGTATTGTACTATTGTTTATGTATATGTATCTGGTGTATTATTTAATCGATGATCTGTAAAGAGACTCAGAAATGTATAATTCACGAAATGGAAACTTTTTTTTGCTTTGCCTAAAAACTTGGGAGATCAACGAACGTTCGGACACGATGTTTAGAATTGAGAAAAGTTTAATGCCTTCACAAATTGTACTCTTAGAGAAAAAAGATCTGATCTCATAGTTTCCAGAAATAGGATTTATAATGAATAAATTAATCAAACAAAATACTAATAAAGGGTCAAAACTCAAAAGCCACAGTGATGTCATGTGACTCTTGTCCCCTGACGATTAGCAAAGAGAAGAATGGAACGGGCCGTACGGTGTATCATATTCATATGTTACCGTACCGCATGACCACCACCTCCGAATCTAACAAATTATTACGTTATATAAATATATTTTATAAACATGTCACTAGACTTTCTTCCAAAACATGTCACAACACGAAATCAGAAACTATACTAAATTAATAATTAACTCTCAAATAGCATCTGAGCAATAAAGGTTGCATGGTCCTTGGCCTCTTCCCCAAAGTCAATATATATATATATCATCTTTTACTATCTTCTTTTAATCCATCTAGTTGATCAATATTAATACATTTTTACATCATATCCATGGAGAGAGTCACATGCCTGAACCATGCACTAGTTAATACTTAAACCATATTCCGTACGAGTCACTCCATTACAACACAATCTCTTATATATACACTTCTTTCTCCTCTCATTCTCCGCAACAAAATACGATCAAGAGCAAAGAGAAAGAGAGAAGGGGATATGGACAAGAGTGAAAGAGTCTCCGCAACAAGCCCATCATCGGGAGATGAGTTCAAGGATGTGATTAAGGGTTTAATTAAGCTCATAATGCTGGGGATTTTCCTAGGAATCATCTTTATTTGGATCCTCATGCCAACCTTACTCTATCGAACCAAGTGGTTACCTGTCATGCGTACTGAGTTTGGTACATCTACCTATCTCGGTGCCACAGGTTTGTCTCAATTAAATCTTCCCCTTTCATTTCGTATATTTATTACAGAAATCAATTTAGCAATTTCAATTGTTTATGTTTGGATGGCGTGCAGGCTTGACCTTTTTCATGTTCATGTCCCCTATGGTTCTCATGGCTTGTTTGGGATGTCTCTCTACCTTCACTTGAAGAAACCAAAGATTACTAATCATCTCATTAGGTAAAGTTAATTGATCGATTTTCGGTAAGTTAATTACTAACCACTCATTAGTTAACTAATTCGGAAAGCTATATGTATCTTATATTCTCCGTGACACAGCTTGATTAACACGGATATATATGGTAAGTGGAGGAGGCATGTTCGCAGCCATGAAAAGGCCAATGTTGGTCAAAGGACCACTGGGGATAGTCACAGCGACTGAGTTAATATTCTTGGTAATGTTTGTGGCTCTTCTTCTTTGGAACTTCTTCATTTACTTGCGCAATGCTTTCCCCATGATTACACCTCAGATAGCCGCTAAACGTCACAAAAAAAATGTAAGAAGTGATCTTTCACAAAGTATATGACTAATTTCCATTCAAAACACATGTTTATGTCAATAATATTTCTTAACATTAATTGCATATAGGTGGCAAGCGATGTTGGAGGGAATGGCAATAAGAATCGGGCTAGTGGGTAACGTATGTTTAGTTTAGCTTTCTTATTCATACCGGTGGTGCGCGGGTCATCATTGCTTCCGGTTTTAGGGTTGACGTCAGAGTCAAGCATCAAGTACCATATTTGGCTTGGCCACTTACTCATGCCCATATTCACCGTTCATGGCCTTTGTTTCATAATCTACTGGGCCTCAATGCACGAAATCTCTCAGATGGTGACTTGGTCTAAGACCGAGATGTCGAATGTTGCAGGAGAGATTGCTTTGCTGTCTGGACTTGTGATGTGGGCCACCACATATGGAGTATAATATAGCTTAAAACTGATGATATTGGAACAAGAAATTGTATTACCTTAGGAAATTGTAGATGCAGGACCATAGGGTCCTTCGACAGAATCAGAGAGAGTACGATCGGTATGATCCGAAGAAGAAAGCATCTGGTAAAGCTTGGTAGACCATTTCCCTTCGCTCTTGATCACAATGCTTAAATTCTCTGCTTCGAGGTTACTGCTCGAAGTAATCGTGAATACATTAAGTACCGAATTAATTTTTGTATTAATTTTTAAAAGTAAATCATATTTTATCATCAATTTCAAAACAGTTCAACCAATGAAAAATAATATGCAGAATTTAAAAAATCAAAAGTAACAAAAACACATTTAATTTTGCATAGAAACTTGAAAACACCTTATAAAATGAACAAAAAAAAAACTCTAAAACCTGTGAAACAGAGGGAGTATAACTTTCTTGCGGTTAAAGAAGAGAACATAGTGGGTTAGGGTTGGATTTCTTGCTGCACAAGTAATCTTGATGAGGGCTTTTTTTTTTTTTTCGTTTTTCTTGCTTGCTTCCAGGCATGATTCTTTGGTTATGATTAGCGGAGGCAGCGGAATTACTCCATTCATCTCCATTATCCGCGACCTAATCGCCATGTCCCAAACAAAGTTATGTGAAACCCCCAAAATAACCTTGATTTGCTCGTTCAAGAACGCTTCTGACATCTCCATGCTTGACCTTATCCTCCCTAGCTACATCTGGTCTCGAATTATCATCTGACCTGAATATCCAAATCGAAGCATTCATCACAAAAGACAAAGAACCAAGAAACGAAGAAACACAGAAGATCAGGACCCTCTGGTTCAAACCAAGTCCTTCAGACCAACCAATCTCAGCGATCCTAGGACCAAACTCATGGCTCTGGCTTGCCGCCATCCTCTCATCTTCCCTCATCATTTTCTTGATTGTTGTCGGAGTCATGACAAGATACTACATTTACCCGATCGATCAAAACAAGAACACGTACAATGCTGCTTCAAGATCCATCCTTTGTCTTTTGGTCCTCTGTGTGAGTACCATGATGACGTCAAGTGCAGCTGTGTTGTGGAATAAGAAGAAGTATAATGTTGAGAGCAGTAAACAGGTCCAAAACCTCGACGTACCGAGTCCAACATCTTCTCCTAGCTCATGGGCTGACAGAGAAATTGAGAGTACTCCTCGAGAGTCACTTGTTCAATACACCAGCCTCCATTTCGGTGAACGACCAGACCTCAAGAGTAAGTATATATCAATTATATACTTAACTATACTCAAATTTTACCACATGTATATGTGTGACCATTAATTTGTTTTTGTAATGTGTGTGTGAAAACAGAGTATCTACTTGAGACCAAAGGTTCGAGCGTGGGAGTTATGGTGTGTGGTCCGAAGAAAATGGGACAAGAAGTGGCGAAGATCTGTTCTTCTGGTTTGGCAGAGAATCTTCACTTTGAATCTATCAGTTTCAGCTGGTGATTGCGCATTTACAAATATATATGCATAACTTCGTGTGATTGTTTTGTGTGGACTTCTCTGTTTTTCTAATGAGTAACCATTGTATTTCTTTATGTTAGGATTTGGTCCAAATCGAGGCGTGGAGTTTTCAGTATTGTATTATGTGAATTCTGAAATGTTCTTGATACATGTACTGGAATAATTAGTGGACCTTTTATTTTAATATCCAATTTAAAAGACAAAGTTTTACGCCACTAAGAATGAGACAACAGATTTTAAACCTTGCAGTAAACTGAAAAAAAATGAAGAAAGCAATGAGCTAAGATTTTAAATGTGATTTAGCCATCTATATAGTATGTTATAGTATAGTCAGGGAAAAAGAAATGTGATGTCCCTATTTTAATTATTTATATATATATACTTTGCTTTTGCTTCTAACTAAGGCATGTTATTCAACTATGTGAAGTGTGAACTTCCCTTTTTTTACTTTTTCTTTAATTTTCGTCATTCTTGTCCGTCACCAGCCAACCATACACCTTCTATCCATTGAATTGTAACAATTGTTCTTCTATGATTGGTTGTTTTCCATCACAGTCATTAGCTTTATCTCTTTTACCTCTCACGTTTCAATCGTTTCTCTAAATCCCGCCCTCGCCATCCACGCTAACACCGAATTGTAATATACAAATGATATAAATAGCCATTTTTTTATATGCTCTCTCAAAATCTTTCTTTCTTTCTCCAAATTTGATCGGAGAAAGATTCCTAAACTCTTAAATTTCTTATCTACCAATCTTGAAAAAGGAATCATGGGCTTTTCTTACGGCGGCGCCGGAGTTCTCATCGTCGGAGTTATTCTAAATGATTTTGTGAAAGCGGTTTCTAGTTTTCTTGATCCAGCTCGTTTATTTGGTGTTTATTCGTCGGAATCTAGTATCCCCGGCATAAATAAGATTCCGATGGAAGATATGCTTCCCGCAACAAAATTCGAGGAGATGTCACGGGTCAATCCGCCGGAGAGCTGCCAGATATGTCAAGATGAGTTCGACGGCAATGATGAAGTCCGGTGTTTGCGGAACTGCGTACATGTTTTTCACAAAACGTGTATTGACCGTTGGATCCTTGACGTTAAGATGACTTGTCCTTTGTGTAGGACCCCGATCATCCCTGATTTCTATTTTTTTCGTCTGTAAATAATCAAAAGCTGCTGTTTCATTAATCAGAAATCTTTGTTTTTTCTACTAAGAAATAGTAATCGTCAAAATAAAAATAAAAAATCTAATTTTTGTCTAGATTTTTAGCTCCTTTTACATATAGTTCATTTTCACGCTAATTATTTTTATAAATCATCAGAAAAAAATTATACGGTTCTGTTTCAAATTGTCACCCGAACTTTGCCACTAGGACTAACAAAATTTTGTACCAAACATTATACTGTTCCGTTTCAAATGTGATTAATTTGAACCTTGCTTTGTTTGGGCTCAAGGTCGGCATTGTGTATACGAGTCATCGTTTGTAATATGGCGTTGTTGTATTACTGAATTCATATGTCCAAATAATTTATAGCAAAGACAAATGTATGTGTAACATAATCCTGATTGTCACACTCGTAGCAAATTCAAATCCGACATAAATAGATTAGAAAAAACAAAAAATTATTAATGGATTTGGAGTTGGCCAAGGACCGTGGCAACTTCCATCCTATAGAGTAAGCCGGCCCTGATTAATTGCCTTTGCCCGTTGGCCAAGATTAATCGGCGGTCATTTCCGGAGCTCACCACCATCGTCGCCTCATCCGATCACTATCTCCGTCCATCCCAAAGTGTGCCACACGTGTTCGCCACTCTCTCGCGTGCCTCTCACGCTCCACATTATTGTCCCCTTAATTACTGATTTATAATTTTACCTTAACTTAAGTTAATTAATTAGTTACCTCCCATGTGCATGCTTAGTCAAACACACCCTCACGTGACTCGTCACGTGATATAACACACATGACTCTCTTGTCAGAGAGTTCATAGATCCTTAAGGATTTTAACATTGTTGTGCGTATATGATTTGAACACATTGATGTCATTGCCAAAAATTAAAGAAGACAAAGATAGGATGTTAATTTCTTACATTTTACATTTATGCCGTTGAAAAAAAAAAAACGAGAGGGATATCAGTGAATGTTGTTTCGACCAAAATAGAAAAGGAATTAATGTTACGGTGGAACTTGCCACAGGCGATTCTTCTCCCACTGTAACTTAAATTTGGTAAATTTTAGCGGTAGCTTTCTTTTCTTTTGTAATTTTTCTTACTCTGCCAGAGGGTATAATAGGCAATTAAGGTATAACCTAAGGATAATTCTGTCCGATGACATAAATAAAATGGAAATACAAATATGAAGGGCCGAGAAAAGCAAACAAAAAAGTTTAATAAAAAAAATTAAGAAAGAGAACCCTCCTATCGAGTTCTGTGAGATCTGCAGAAAAAAAAAAAAAAAAAAAAAAAAAAAACTGTTCGGGAAGAAGAGGTGAATCGAGTTATATGCTTACGTGGTTGACATATTTATTTATATATTTGGTGTGTGTGTTATACATATATGTCTGTGCATCGTGTAATAACTTGTTGGCTTCTGTGTTTTTGGTTTTTAGGGGTAAAATGAGGATTCGGAAGAACACGAAGCTGTCAACGATACTTTTAGCGACAGCAGGCTACGGCGGAGATAAACTGGAGACATATGTGTGTCACTTTAACCAGTCTCCATGGGATGTGATTCCGGTTGCTTCGTCCGGCGATAGCGCTGGAGCCGCCGAGTTAAACCTACTCGACTCGTCGTGGTTCCTTCCTTCTCCATCGTCTTCTCCTCCGCCTCTCATTTACCAGGTAATTCAATTAATACCAATATGCGATTTCATTTCGATTTCGTTTCCACCAATGCTCGGCATTTCTTCTCTGCCTGTTATTAGGGTTTTGTTTTGTTTTCTTCTTCTTATTTTTGCTGTTTGGGAAACTCTAAAGAACCCTAAAATTCTGGATTTCGGGATCCTGGGTGTTTTAGTTTATCGATTAGGGTTAATGGGTCGTTGTTATTTAGCTTCATTGAATTACATTTTCGTTCTCTGGCTCCGATTATTCTTTTTACAAAGTGTCTCCATTTTTGGTTTAACTCAGTTCGAGAAAGAAGATAGCTTCGATGGGAATGTGAGCTTGGGCAATTCGAATGGAGCTGATGAAAGGTAATAATCCGTTTTATTCTCACTCGAATCTGTTCCCAATTATCCACTATTGTCTGCTTCTTTCGTTGCTTCTGTGTTTTAGGGTTTTGGTCGTATTCCTTGTTTTTGATAATCGGGTAATTTGATTTTGCCCGGAACGGAATCGGATATTGCGGGCCGACCCGGTTACAATTTCGACTCCCTTTTCTTTATTTATTTTTTTTTAATTTTGTTGTTGTTCAGGTTAAATTGCTCCACAGAAAACAATCGCAGCCTTGTCAATGTCGTTGCCGCGAGCGACGATTACGAGAGATCGCCGGACGTTGAAGACCCAATGGATCGGAGCGATGACAGCGTCAAGAAATCCAAATCCGTCGAGCCTGATTCGCCGGTAAAAACCTCCGGCGACGAGGAGCAAGTGGCTGTTTCGATGCCTGCGCCGCCGAAACGCGGGCGGCCACGTGGTAGTGGCAAGAAAGCTCCAGCACCCACGGCGACGAATCCGCACGAGTTTTACTATTACTCTGGTTTCGGGCCACGGTGGGGAAGAAAAAGAGGCGGCTCCGGCGAGGAGAAGATAGGTAACCTCGAGAGCGGCGATAATAATATGATTATGAGCCAAAAGAGTAGTAGTGGTAGTGCTGAAGAGAGTGACAAAACGGCGGCGTTTGGAGATGTGAATAGTAGTTTTGATGGGTTTGATTACATGGAAGAGGATTATGACGTAGTGGGCCAAGACAGTGATCATGCGAGGAAGAAGAAGAAGAAGAATGATACGGTGATGAAGAAGAAAGGTAGGAAGCCCGTAAAGGAAAGGTCTTTGAAGTCCCTCATGTGAAATATTTTATGTTTTTTGAGGGCTTTTCTGTTTTTTTTTTGTACCTCATTTCTTTCTTCTATTGTCTGTTTTGTTTTTGTCTATGGGAGATTTGGTCTATTTGTTTAGTTTGTTAACATTTGTAGCAAGATCTTCAAACCTTTTTTTTTTTTTTTTTTTTTGTATTTGGTTGGGAGTTTCTTTTTTATCTTTTGGAAAACCATACTTAATTAAAAGAAACCTTTATAATTTGAACTTATTTATGATATAATTTTTTCTTACACTTTTATCATCCTCATTTTTATCGCTTGGCGTTATATTTCCATTCGTTTTGGTGTTTTCTAGTTTTTTTTGTCGATTTTGGTTATCAATGAGACAAATAAGTTTTTAGAAGTTTTACAAAGAAATTTTTTATTATCAAAATATATTAAACATTAACAAAATAATAAATAGATAAGGGCTCTAGAAACATTTTATAATTTTAAAAATTATAATATATTTGAATTAAAAATATATTTAAAGGAAACGTTTTATAAAAAGTATTATATAGATAAGAATAAGTTGAGATAGAAATATGTCATACAGTCTCGATACACTTTAAATTTTTAGATTCATATATACAATGGTCCTAACTTAAAATGACTCACAATATTCATAGAACAACACTCAAATATATAGAAACATATTTAAAAGATATAGTAAAAATTTTTTATTGATTTTGTTAACAATTTTACGCGGACCAAAAGTTTTGATCAACGAATAAGTAAAATCGATTTTTGTTTGTTTTTGGTGCTTCACAAAAAGGAAAGATCAAGCCAAATGATAAAATGGGGTCAATAATTCATTGTAATATTAGTGGTAAATAAAATTTTAAGGTCTATTGCCAGCTAGAATAAATTTTTACCAAATTTAATTTTGGAAACTAAATAAGTTCTTGTGTTAGATTGGTCAATTTTTTAAAAGTCATGCTCGATTTATGCTAACCTTCAAGATGAGAATTAAAGTCAATACTAAAATATCGGCTCAATAAGCCATTGTATTATCAGTGATAGATAAAAAAAACTAAGGTTTTTTGCCAATGAGAAAAAGTTTATACCAAATTTAATTTTGGAAACTAAATAGGTTTTTGTGTCAGATCGGTCAATTTTTGAGGAGTCATGCTTGGTTTATTCTAACTCCTTAAATAAAAAAATTAAATCAATAATTAAATATGTAAGTTATGTAAAGTACATAGAGGTCTTGTAAAGCTCAGTCAATTTTGTAAAATAGCTAAGTGTGGAATATCCAAATGACCTCTTCAATGGTTAATCGATAATGTTCAGTAGAAAACTTGACCAAAACTATGATTTAAAAAAAAAAACAATAACTTCCAACTAAAATCCTGACTCAATGAAAACGGTTTGAAGAAAATTACACTTTGAACAAAAAAATGATTCCAATAAGACATAAAAATGTAAAATAATGTTCATTTAAATAATTTCTCTCTCAAATTTACTCCCATATGTTTAATTTATTTATAATAAATGCTATTTGAATGTAAAACAGTGTTAGTATTAATATATTTATTTAAATGTTTGATATATTTTTGTCATATTCGGTTTGAAACAATTTTAAATTTTATTTGCAGTCAAAAAAAAAATTAAAATCTGATTTGTTCTTTAGAATCAAACCGACATCTTTATTGGACCAACAAGTTTAAATTATTTGTATTTTTCTATTTTTTGTTAAGGGCAAAAACGATATAATTTAAATAAACAATTTAATTGTTTCGTTTAGTAGGAACCAAAACATTTCTCAACCAAGATTTGAAGCAAAGGATGTAAGGATGTAAGGAGCTAGTTTTCTGCCCAATTTTTCTAAATGAAAACATTTTTATCTCAATTTTTTCTTTAACTCATCTTTTAAATCAGATGAGGTGGAAGGTTAGTATCAACAAATAACACGACGGTCATATTAATAGCTTGTGTTAAGCTTTATCAAAAAGTAATTAAAAAGGTTTGTGTTAAGATAATGATAGATGCATATACCATATGAGCTATGTTACAGAAACTCATTAATTAATTTGTACTGAACCACTGAACGAAACTTGTACATTTTTGAAATTATGATTTCTTTTCGCTGGGTGATGACCTGAAATTGAAAATGTTATTTTTAGCGAAACATCTCTCTGTTTGTTAAACAGCGAATTATTTATCTATAGTAACGTCAATTGTCATAACACAACTTTAAATATATATAAAAAATTAAAACCTTTTCATAATAGGATATTAGCATTATTCTCCAAAATGGCACTTTTAAAAATTTGATTATAAAAGTAGTCCTATAAATTTTTGTTTGCAATAATAAAACAAAATCAACATCAAAATGATTTAGAACTCTTTAATGAAAAAAAAAAAGTAACCCCCTTTTTCATGATGGTGGGTAGTAAAAATTTATTTAGGGTAAAAAGTATATTTACAAAAAAATTTATGCAACTTTTGGAATATCAAAATTTAATATACTAGATTTGGAACAAAAACTGTTTTGTACGGTTTTAGGATATTTTTCTTAATATAGTAACACACAGACTAGCATTAGGTTTCAAGAGAAAAAACAATTACAAAAAAACATTTTCTGGCACAAGAATCATCGTGTGTGACAAAATGAAATTAATATAGGTGAAAACAAATACTAGAAGAGAGTTTGATATATGGGAAACCATATTGAAGGCGTAGACTAGAGAATAGAGATAATCTCAGAGACTCGTGTTGAGCAGTTGTCTGTAATCTTTGCGGATACCCCAAAGAATCTCACTGCATTTTTTCATGGTTGGTCTCGAACCTCTAGTAGGAGCTAGACACTGAAACGCCATCTCCAATACCTTCTCTAGTGCTAAGTTGTTAGCTGGACTTCTTTCTAGCTTCGGGTCCAACACCGATATCGTATCTCCATTTGTGAACTTCTTGATCGCCTGATCAAATCAAAACCGTGTAAGTAAAGGAATCAGACAAGAAGCTTAGTTGATAATTAGAACTTACCCATCTGATGGTGATGCGCTCTTTTTGTTCTCTGTGAAGCTCAATGGGACGGCGACCAGTGAGAAGCTCGACGAGCAGGACACCGAAGGAGTAAACGTCGCTTTTGTCAGTGAGTTGATACGTTGTCAAGTACTCAGGGTCTAAGTAACCCGCGGTTCCTTTGACTTGTGTTGAGACATGTGTGGCTCCTGACTCTGTATCTGGAGCCAATCTTGCAAATCCGAAATCTGCAACCTTGGCTCTGAAGTTCTCGGTGAGGAGAATGTTTGATGATTTTATGTCTCTGTGGATGAGAGGTGGCTCTATAAATTATAAACATACATGAGTCAAAAGAATAATTAACTATAATTGCCATGGAAGAAACAAAACAAAACAAGGCAAGAATTATTAGGTTTTATTTATAAACGGGACTTACGTGTATACATGTGAAGATAAGTTATGGCATGAGCTATATCGATGGCGATATCTAGCCTAGTAGCCATGTCGAGAATCTTTCCTTCCTTACCTAGAATTAACAGATTCCGCTGAAGAAGATTGGTTTAAAATGTATAGAAAGAGAGTAGACATTACTCACATTCCAAGTGATCTCTGAGAGTTCCATTGGCTACATACTCGACAATGAGAATCTTCTCGTCATTGTGCACCAAATAACCATAATATCTCACCAAACTCAAATGTGTGACTTGAGACAATGTCTGAATCTCACTCATAAACTCTGCACCTTGACGGTCGTCGTGTAAACTCTGCAATATCAATCAAGTAATAATGGTGAGAGAGTTGGTTCGTAAATCTCCCACGGACCATATAATTCTCTAGAGACCTTTTTGGCACGTTTGATAGCAACGGTTGTGCCATCTCTAAGTCTGGCCTTGTAAACAGTCCCAAAACCTCCTTGTCCGATCCTGAATGATGGGGAGAAGTTCTTGGTGGCCTCGTTGATTTCATCGATTGTGAATCTTCGATTTTGATTCTCTGTTTCCTTTGCGTTATTATTCCCATAATGTCTCTGCACACTTCCTGTTGAGCTCCGTCTACTACGGACACTATGTTCTGTTTAGTATACACCATGCACACAGATACCAAAAACAAACAAACAAAAAGAATCATGTATTATTTGTATTTCCTTGAAAATCCATGTAAACACAGCATTCAAATCGAAGAATCTTCTCATCAAACGGTGAAATTACTACTAACATCAACTCTCATAATTCTGAAACTGAAATGTTATTTCATATCTGAGACTTAATTAACCCTTTCGGAATTTGAATTCTGAGACTACAAAAAAAAAAAAAAAAAAAGGAGAAAGGGATCATCTGTACCTGAATCGTCGAAACCCTTGGAGGAGACGGCGTCGGGAGGAGTGAAGCAGTTTATGAAGATACCGGAGATCCAGCGAGCGAAGGAGTTGGATTTGTCGGTGGTGGCCGGAGGGGAGAAACGATACGTGGGGGTACTAGTACTGTAAGAAGACGCGGTTGCAGGAGAAGATCCGCCGCCGTAGCTATGTCTCTGACGAGAGGACATCGGATAGCTCGATTGCCGGCTGAGCAAAGTTCTGTGAGAGAAGAGAGCGAGAAGAAGCAAGTAATGGCGGACAAGGAAGAGTCAGAGAGTCTGACTTTTGATTACTCTTTTTTTTTCATAAGACGACTTGTTTGGACAATTATTGCCAAACGTTTCTGTAATGAACTAATTTTAATCCGACAAGTTAGATAATTCATAATTATACCCGGATTTCTTTGTTTAACTTATTTATTACAGTTGTTCAGAAAGAAAAATATAACTTATCTATTACATAGTCTATTATTTCATTATTTTGTAGTAATGTTCATCGTTTTTGTCATAACGTTTATTTGAATTGGATAATAATAATATGCATGTGTTGTACAGTGTACACGATAATATATATATATATTCTTTAAAAGAAGAAAACTGTTGATTTCTAATAAAATAACTATTTTTTTTTGGTATTTCATTATTATCATCATCATCATCATCATCATCAATATATCTTTTTCAATTCGGTTAGACGCTCTTACTAAAAATGCAATAAAATAAAATGTACGATTATTATGCCGCCACCCATATCAAAACGCCAGACCAGGGTCCATCTCTGTAAATGCAGTAATCGAAATCATAATTCATCAATCGCATTTAATTTGTGTTTGTTTTTGCTTTTGTTTTATTGCAATTCTAGTGTTTATAATATACCAAGAGAAGGTGGTATGTATATACAATTTTAGTAATTAGTTGGATTACTTGGATTTCATTGTACTATTCTAATTCCATCCGATTTAGACACGTTCTTAAAACTAAAAATCGGCTTAGAGGAAAATAAGGAAATGGTAAATTTAAATAACTTTGATTTTAAGTCAATCAATCAATAGAGGTTAGGATGGAAGATTCATAGCAGTTGAACTGTTGAAGGATGATGATGTTTGACCATACCGTCCATAGTCTCTGAGAGTGACAGAGGTTTTGACAATTTTTTGTCACTCTTCATAATGGGCCTCAGTCTAAATATTTATAGCCCATGTTTCATAACAAAGACCCAACCCAATGATCAGCCCTTGTCTTTAACCGGTAGATATTTGGGAGAGTAATCAAGAAGTGTCTTACGAGTGATATAATTCTAATTACGATGACGATCGTAATCGTCTGAATTTCTTCCCTTCACTTTCAGCAATCGGAGAAGGAAGAGACTGTGAAAATCTCCGGCGACATCTCAGGTTGAATCCGTTGTCAGTTTACGATTCCATATCATTTTTTCTTTCTTTCTGTATTGTCTCTACCGATTCCGAGTTTATGGAATTAGTCACGTGTCAGCCAGTTTTGAAGATGTTGTTATGTTCTAACTTTAGTCTTGTAACTTTGTATCGATTAAATTTGGCTGAAAAGTGAATGCTGGGGTCACTGTTCTCGTTGCAACTTGAGTGAATCCTCTGTAAGGTATCTCTATCAGCTTTTGGGAAAAAGAGCAAATGGAACATTCCTTAGACCTAGTCTTGTTGATCTTATGCATAGTTTAAATCTTGTTGCATTACAGAAACCACTCTTCACTTGATACTCCAAAGTATGTAGTTAAATCTTGTTGATCTTCTTTCTTGCCGAGGAAATCAGATTTCTTCTCTAAACAAAAAAGGAGCGAAACAATTGGTAGATTTAGATGAAGAGGAGGAAGACTCTTGTCCCATTTGCTTTGAAGGTAAGATTTCAAGATAACGCTTCCTTTCATTAGAGGGAGTCAAGTCATTCATGTGCTCTGTTGTATGCAGGTTATGATGTTGAGAATCCAAGACTAAAGACCAAGTGCGAGCATGGATTGAAAGAAGCGATATCTGCCCTTTTTCCTCTTGAATCTTATTTTGCGAATTGCTTGATTCCAGAACCAATATGTGATGATCAAAATATGCATTTCACTTGCCAATTTAACCCTCCGTGTTAGTAAAAGAAAGGAATAGATAGATTAGCTTTGCCTAGAGTGATAGATACTAATTTGTGGAGATACTAAGGTTCCCAATATTTTTTTCTACAGGAACTTGTGTTTGATGATTGCCTGAACTAGCTTTTCGAGATATCATTTGGTTTGGAAGTTTGAAGCTGCGCCTAGTTCGGTTAGTCTACTTCATAATTTGCATACACATATCTCTTTTGTTCATCCTTACAGATAAAAGTGTTCGGTCTCTACAATTTTCCTTGTGTTTTGTTGAATTGGTTATGTTCTTGTGTTGTTGCAGTCAGATATATATATATATATACAGGTATATACATGCAATTGTAAATATCATCTGCTTTCTTTCTCTTCGTTCGTGTGTGATCGGGTTAATGCCCTCATCTCGGTGGGATTCATAATATTCTTTCATGTGTTACTATCAAACAATTTATTAGGCGCTCTTAATAATAACACCTTTAGATTTATCATTATTTCTGTTCGTTAAAGAAAAAGAGAGTCTATTTGATGTGGATATAGTATATCTCCCCAATGTAAGGAAGAAAAAATTGAATAAGTTGATCCACATGCATGACTAATTAGTATGTCGTGTGACACTGTCACCTTCTTAGAAAAATGATTCTGTGTAGCTTTTTGATAAACCCTTCGTCTGCATATATATTATAATAATTTATAAATAATTAAGGGGCTGGATTAGATTAAGATTATTATTAGAAACAACAAAAAAAACGGGCAGAGTAATAATATAAGGGAAAACGAGTTAGGACAGGTCTTCTTTGGGTTTGACTTTTAAGGACTTGTGTCTGCCACCTCCCTTTTCTATTCTTTAAATTCCTCTTATGCCCCTCCCTCTTATTTAATTTATTACTGCAGTTTAAGATATGTGGTGATTCACCATTTCACGTCATCATTGGAACCTATAAAGATTTGATTTATAGTGTATGTGATGACTGTGACGGACATGACGGTGGGGGTGGTGGCTTTTTAGGTTGATGATAAGAGGGTAATACAGTAATCTGGACAAAGGGGCTAAATAGTTCCAAAAACCATTTGCAGTGATTTTGCCTTTTTCAAGATCCATTTGTCCGTGAAATCGCAGGCTTTTACAGATTTATCTTCCAAAAATTCGAGAGAGAGAGAGAGAGAGAGAGAAAAGAGAAAAGAGAAAAGAGAAAGAGAGCTTCTTTTTGGAGCTTTCCCATGTCTATCAATATCACCACCGAGAAAGTATCAACAACCAAACACATCCATTAACAACCCCTCTAAAAGAAGAAGAAGAACCCAAATTCAAATGCCATGTACATATCTTCTCCGTCTTCTTCCTCTTCTCCTCTACCTTCTTCCTCTATCTTCCTCTGAGACTGTTGAAAACAAACTCATCATCAAAGGAAACCAAACGCTTCTCGGTTTCAAAAGTGTTTTCCGGCTCGGTTTCTTCAGCCCCACCAATGGCGAATCATTTACTTCCTCCGACTGGTATTTAGGAATCTGGTATGCTTCTATACCCACCCCAACCTACGTTTGGGTCGCCAATCGCAACCGACCCATTTCCGATCCTCACTCCTCCACACTCGAGCTCACCTCCACCGGTAACCTAATCGTCAGGAGCTCTCGTGACGGCGTCGTTTGGCAGACCGATAACAAATACCCCGGAATCGGTTTCCGGTTCTCGGATACCGGGAATCTGATTTTGATCGGGGACGGCGGCTCTCCGGTTTGGCAGAGCTTCGATAATCCGTCAGATACGTGGCTTCCGGGGATGAATGTAACCGGTCAAACGGCTATGACTTCCTGGCGGACTCTATTCGACCCTTCCACTGGGTCTTACTCGCTCAGGCTGAGTCCAACCTTCAACGAGTTCCAGCTCGTTTACAACGGAATCACACCCTACTGGTCCACCGGAAACTGGACCGGAGAAGCATTCGTCGGCGTCCCTGAGATGACCGTTCCTTACATCTACAGATTCCACTTCATTAACCCCTACATTCCCACGGCGTCGTTTTGGTACATCGTCACACCGTCGGAGGCGGTGCCCGAGCCGCGGCTGACCCGGTTCGTGATTGACTACAACGGCCAGCTGAAACAGTACACGTGGGACCCGCAGACGCTGCACTGGAACATGTTCTGGCTACAGCCGGAGGATCCTTGCCGCGTTTACAATCTCTGCGGCCAATTAGGGTTTTGCAGCAGTGAGCTACCGAAGCCCTGCGCCTGCATCCGCGGTTTCAGGCCTAAGAAGGCCGCCGCGTGGAGTTATGAGGATTACAGCGACGGCTGCCGCCGTGAATCTGGAGGTGACTCGTGCGACATGAGAGATACGTTTGAGGCGGTGGGAGATGTGCGTTACGACGGCGATGTGGAGATGTCGCGATTTCAGCAGGTGAGCAAGAGCATTTGCACGAAAAGCTGCTTGGGAAACTGTTCTTGTGTTGGTTTTTATCACAATGAGAAATCGAATCTGTGCAAAATTTTACTGGAGTCGCCGATTAATCTGAAGAATTCGAGCTCCTTGACCGGAATCACAAGCGATGTTCTGTATATCAGGAAACGGAATTCAAAGGGAAACATTTCTAAAGACATAATAATATTGTGCAGTGTTGTTGGGTCCATCTCAATTCTGGGGTTGGCTCTGTTTGTGCCATTGATTCTGTGGAAGAGGAGTCGAAAGAGGAAGAAAGCAAGGAAAGAAGACGAAGATGGGTTTGCTGTGTTGAATCTTAAGGTTTTCTCTTTCAAGGAGCTTCAAGCAGCTACCAATGGATTCTCGGAGAAGCTCGGCCACGGCGGTTTCGGTGCTGTTTTCAAAGGAACATTACCAGATTCTTCTTCCACCTACGTGGCTGTGAAACGCCTAGAGAGACCCGGAAGCGGCGAGGGAGAGTTCAGGGCAGAGGTATGCACCATTGGGAACATCCAACACGTCAATCTCGTTAGGCTGCGAGGTTTCTGCTCAGAGAATCTTCATAGACTTCTCGTCTACGATTACATGCCAAACGGATCATTGAGCTCGTATATGTCGACAACTGTTGGAACCAAGTTGCTAAGCTGGGAATCGCGTTTCAGGATCGCCTTAGGGACTGCGAAAGGGATCGCGTATTTGCACGAAGGGTGCAGAGACTGTATCATTCACTGTGATATCAAACCGGAGAACATTCTCTTGGACAGCGAGTACAATGCCAAAGTATCTGATTTCGGACTGGCCAAGCTCCTTGGCCGTGACTTCAGCCGTGTTCTTGCCACTATGAGAGGGACGTGGGGCTACGTTGCTCCCGAGTGGATATCGGGTTTGCCCATCACGACTAAAGCTGATGTGTATAGCTTCGGAATGACGTTGCTCGAGCTTATCGGTGGTCGGAGAAATGTCATTGTCGAGAAAGAAGAGCAGGCTAAAGAGACGGAACCTGATAAATGGTAATATTTATAAACAATCAATGACATTTTACTTTGGATGATCAGTCAATTTATTTTATTCAAAATGTTTCATTTTCTTCAGGTTCTTTCCGCCATGGGCAGCGCGTGAAATCATACAAGGGAATGTCGACTCGGTGGTGGACTCTAGGCTCAACGGAGGATATAACATTGAAGAGGCGACGAGGATGGCGACGGTGGCGATATGGTGCATACAAGACAATGAAGAGATAAGGCCGGGGATGGGAACAGTGGTGAAGATGCTTCAAGGAGTTGTGGAAGTGACGGTTCCTCCACCACCTAAGTTGATACAAGCTCTTGTCTCGGGCGATTCGTATCAAGGAGTGGATAATGGTTTGAGTAGCACAAGCTGTAGCCAAGGCCGTGGTTGTTCGGATCTCATTACTGGATTGTCTAGCCCCGCCTCACGGTCGTCTTTTGGTAGACCTAATTCTCCTTGATCAACTCTAAGTTATGGTTTTTGGGCTCTCTAAGAGGGTTCAATTAGTTTAAACTGTATTTTGTATGAGAATGAAACTTGATAGTTGATACTGTATGTCGTTTCCTATTATTTTTCAAAAGGGATGAGAATTAGTCAACAATGAACAATGATAGATTTAACTCACTCCTTACTAATTGGACATCCAGTCCTGAATTAATTATCTATCTACTGTATAATGTTAAACTTTTGCACCTAATCCCAATTTTAAAGGACCCATTAACAGCTAATGCTCCACTTAATCGAGAGTTGATAGTAAAAAAGTCTAAAAACCATATCTTACTTTGACAGTTCATTTTTAAGGAAGCCTTCAAGGGCCTTTGATTTGTAGTATGTTTTAAGCATAAATCAAGAAACCTGAGTAACTAGTACTCTTTAACTGTATCAACGGTCACATAGTCACAATAATGTCAATTTTATTTAGTAGAACGTTAGTTTCTCTCCACGGCTAACCTAAATTATAGGCAAACCAGAAGAAAATTAGAAGAAGAAAAAAAAGTAATTCTCATATCCCATTTCAATAATTATCTTTTGTCTTCGTTGCTTCAATTCTTGTTTCCAATCCTCTCCCCATCTAGGAAAAAAAAAAAAAAAAACTAAAAAAATAAAGACAGCTGTAACGGGAGAAAATGGATATTCCGGTTACGGAGGAGAGAAGATCCTCGTGCTTTGCCGGAAAGCCACCACACGCCATCGCCTTACCAGCTGATGACGCCATCAATAGTGGTCCTTTACATAAAATCACCAGGTGAAACTTTACTTGAGAACCTTACTGCAACAATCAAAGAAAATATACTATTTTTGTAACAGAGCTATAGTAGATTATCATCAGCTAAGCTTGGGGTGGAGCAATACTCATGTTCAACAATGTCTCCAGCACACTCTTTCTTGCTAATCCCTAATCTCATCTTACTGTCCGTCCCAAGTTGCCAAGCTTTTACCCACACACTCCAGAGAGAGCATATATGAGTAACCAAGGCTTCCTTATAGCCAAACCTATGCAGGTGAATCTAATTACAATCCAATGGAGTTTTGAAAAATCAAACACGATTTTGTTCAACACCAATACCCTGTCGATTTTGTTCTTGTTCTTAAGCCCTGCTTGGCATTGTTTTTAAACATATCATAGATTTTGAGAAAAGAAAAAAGAATATTGTTGATCGCAAAGGAAGATTTTTGGTCTTTTGGCTTTCTATGAAACCTGAGAGAGAGAAGAATAGTTATAAAAAGAGTCATTTGTCTATTTCTAGATTGGGAACCACATGTTGCGTGTGATGTAATTCACTGTCCTCCAATTAGATCCAATATTCTAGTGCTTTTGAAAACATGTTTGATACAAATCTCAGTTATTTTGATGATACCTTAGACATGTGGCTGAGATCTTTGGGACCAACGTCGCCATGTCCTTCTGCAATGTCATCAGCAACAGCAGCTCGGAGAACCGCGGCCCTGACCGCAGCTGTTATGGAACCCCTCTTATATATTAATAAATCAACGGACAAGAATGAGAGGGAAGCATTTTTAATATTTTAATCCTTTTGATTGAATACGCAGAGCAATATCCTGATATATTTCCACATGTCCCTCCCTCTAAAATCAAACTTCTTCTCCCATTACAAAGTATGAGTTATATTTTTCCACTTGTCCATCACTCTAGTGGCTCTTAAATATCATATCTTTTACCAAAACTTGCTCATTTTATTTTGTTGAATTTTATGACTTAAGATTTACATCACATTTAAAAGTTGTAGTAGTCATATCGATAGCAGAACTAAATTGATATTGCAGGAGACTAAGTTGATATTCCATTAATATCTTTACGATGTCACTCCGAAACAATTTGCGAACCCAAAGTTTTTAGAGGCCTAAAACAAATTTGAAAATATATGATATTTTTTTGTAAATTTATTTAAGAAATATATAAAAAATATGAACGATAAAAGTATTACTAAAACAAATTAAAAAAAAAAACTAATAGTCGAAATATCATAAATTATATTATTTTTTCAGTTTTCTAAATAAAAAAGAAAAGAAAAATGCTGTGAGAAAAAGAATAATAGGAAAATGAAATAAGACTTTGCAACGAACTAAAAGAATGGCTTAAATGTGGCTTAAATACTATGCTTTAGTAAATTAATGAAGGGCTGGTCCTGTTATTGTTATATGCGATAAAACTCGTTCAAAATAAAACAAAACATTTGATATGTTATTGATTTCATTGCAATATTAAACTATTTGGATTTTAAGATTATTTTATTTTTATGGACTCGATTTGATTTGATTTTATTATGTTACCAGTGCTAGTATCAATATCGTGCAAATTTAGAACACTAGCTTTTCTATTGAAATATCATTGAGGTATTGTAAGGCGAACTAAAAGAACGGCTTAAATGTGGCTTAAATCCTATGTTTTAGTAAATTAATGAAAGGTTGGTCCTGTTATTGTTATATGCGATAAAGCTCGTTCAAAATAAAATAAAACATTTGATCTGTTATTGATTTCACTGCAATATTAAACTATTTGGATTGTAAGATGACTTTATTTTTATGGACTCGATTTGATTTGATTTTATTATTTTATCAGTGCTAGTATCAATATCGTGCAAATTTAGAACACTAGCTTTTCTATTGAAATATCTTTGAGGTATTGTAAGGCGATCTACATTGTTGTTATGGTTCTTCTTTGGTTAGTGGATTGGTTTACGCCATGTTGTTTGGCGTTCGAGAAGAAAAACCAGAGGAGAAGGTCGTTGACTGCGTACAAGGAGAGGCTCTTCAAGAGGGAGAATTGCTCTACAAAATCACCGATATATTTTCTTATCCGACGTTGGAGATAGCTATGAGACGTTTCAAAGACGGCTACCCCATAGCGGTTGTATTAGTTTGTTTTGGGGATGGAACAAGCATTGGTACAAACATGAAGTCCCCAATGAAATTTGAAGGATATCATGGAGTAATCATAATCGACATCAGAAAGATAAGGGGAACTCTTGTAACTATCTGCAAGTGTTCAAACGGTGAAACCCTAGGCAATATGGGCTACATTGCTGTAAGTCTGGAAATTCTACTCATGGTAATCGTCTCTCCCAGCGTGTGTTCTCTCCCTTTTCTCCTTTTTCAGCACAAATTACCATGAATAGAATTTCCAGACTTACATCAATGTAGCCCATATTGCCTAGGGTTTCACCGTTTGAACACTTGCAGATGGTTACAAGAGTTCCCCTTATCTTTCTGATGTCGATTATGATTACTCCATGATATCCTTAACTTCTTGCATCCACAAATCCAAGGCTGAGAAGGCTAGAGAGAAGACTTTGTCTGACCAGTTTGAGGCTAAGAGAGCTAAGAACAAGGCTAGCCGAGAAAGGAAACATGCTCGTAGAGAGGAACGGCTTGCCAAGGTAAATTTATTTTATACTTATGTTGATGATTTTGTTTTGTGAATTCATTTCATGTAATATGTTTTTATGACCTTGTTTCAGGGTCTTGGAGGAGACATTCCTGCCGCCGCACCACCTGCGCAAACCGCAGAGTAAGTTTTCGTCTTCTTCATGATTGTGACCAAACTGTTGTTGTATTGAAGCAAAATGTGAACTTTTATGTTGTTAAATCGCACAATGCAAATTTTGATCGCTGATACTCTTTACTGTATCAACGGTCACATAGTCACAATAATGTCAATTTTATTTAGTAGAACGTTAGTTTCTCTCCACGGCTAACCTAAATTATAGGCAAACCAGAAGAAAATTAGAAGAAGAAAAAAAAGTAATTCTCATATCCCATTTCAATAATTATCTTTGGTCTTCGTTGCTTCAATTCTTGTTTCCAATCCTCTCCCATCTAGGAAGAAAAAAAAACTGAAAAAAACTAAAAAAATAAAGACAGCTGTAACGGGAGAAAATGGATATTCCGGTTACGGAGGAGAGAAGATCCTCGTCCTTTGCCGGAAAGCCACCACACGCCATCGCCTTACCAGCTGATGACGCCATCAATAGTGGTCCATCTTCTCCGCTTCTCGTCAGAGTCTCTGTCTTCGAAACAGAGCATGACACGACGAAGCTTCACCACGCGCCGTCTACTTTGCTCGGAAAACCCACCGAAGACGACGATTTTCCTCCGATTCAAAGCTTCGAAGATGCTAAATATGTCTGTATGGTAGAATCATCGAAGCTTTGGGTGATCGCTGCACCGATAGCTTTCAACATTCTTTGCAATTACGGAGTCAATTCCTTCACAAGCATCTTCGTCGGCCATATCGGCGATCTCGAGCTCTCCGCCGTCGCAATCTCTCTCTCCGTCGTCTCCAACTTCTCCTTCGGTTTCTTGGTAATCAAGTAAATTACTTTTCCTTTTTGTTTCTTGCGTTTTCCTCTTTAATTAAACTTTCCGATAAAAGTGCAGCTAGGAATGGCAAGTGCGTTGGAAACGCTATGTGGACAAGCGTTTGGAGCGGGGCAAACAGATATGTTAGGAGTTTACATGCAGCGTTCATGGCTTATCCTTATCGGAACATCCTTCTGCTTGCTTCCACTCTACATCTACGCTACTCCTCTTCTCATTTTCCTCGGCCAAGAACCCGAAATCGCAGAAATCTCCGGCAGGTTCACAGCACAGATCATCCCTCAGATGTTTGCGCTCGCAGTCAATTTCCCGACTCAGAAGTTTCTCCAGTCGCAGAGCAGAGTCGGTATCTTGGCCTGGATCGGTTTCGTCGCTTTGACCCTTCACATTTTCATCCTCTACCTCTTTATAAACGTTTTCAACTGGGGACTAAACGGCGCTGCGGCTGCGTTTGATGTCTCGGCTTGGGGAATCGCGATCGCGCAGGTTGTCTATGTTGTCGGGTGGTGTAATGACGGTTGGCAAGGGCTGTCTTGGTTAGCGTTTAAAGACGTTTGGCCGTTTTTGAAACTGTCGGTTGCGTCTGCGGTTATGCTTTGTCTTGAGATTTGGTACTTCATGACTATCATTGTCTTAACCGGTCATCTTGAAGACCCTGTCATAGCCGTTGGGTCTCTCTCAATCTGGTTAGCCGTTAGATCCCTTCACAAACTCTAAAGACTTTGCCTTTTTCTGATTTATTGTGAAAACATTTCTCTTGTGATTTCAGTATGAACATTAACGGATGGGAAGGAATGTTGTTCATAGGAATCAACGCAGCTATAAGGTAAAAAAAAAAAAAAAAAAAAAACCAAAGCAACATTTGCTTATAAACAGAAGTTACAGAACGATAGGTTTTATATATGCGATGTTTCTTCAGTGTTAGGGTGTCGAATGAGCTAGGATCGGGACATCCACGAGCTGCGAAGTACTCGGTGATTGTGACGGTGATCGAGTCTCTCATCATTGGACTAGTGTGTGCAATTATAATTCTCATAACAAAAGACGAGTTTGCAGTGATCTTTACGGAAAGCCAAGAGATGAGAAAGGCGGTATCTGATCTTGCTTACCTTCTCGGTATAACGATGATTCTCAACAGCTTGCAACCGGTTATATCTGGTAATTTAAACAGAAAAAAAGAAATCGATTAATCAAACATATATAATGATTCTTGAAAAGTTGTGGTAATGAATAAGTCGTTGTGGATTGAGCGCAGGTGTTGCAGTAGGAGGAGGATGGCAAGCATCGGTGGCTTATATAAACTTGTTTTGTTACTACGTTATTGGTTTACCTCTAGGGTTTTTTCTAGGTTATAAAACAAGTCTTGGCGTGCAGGTAAAGCATTCGCTACTAACCGGTCTTTATTTGGTTTGTATCATTATGGTGAGATTACTTTATATTTCGGTTGATTAATATTTCAGGGGATTTGGATCGGTATGATATGTGGGACGACTCTTCAGACTCTGATCCTTTTGTACATGATTTACATAACCAATTGGAACACAGAGGTGCCTAATTTCAATTTTGTAGATCTTGTAATGAGAAAGCATGATTTTTAAGTGTTCATAATCTGATTTTTACTTTTTATCTAAAATTTCAGGTGGAACAAGCATCGGAGAGAATGAAACAATGGGGAGCTGGATATGAGGAAATGGAAAAATAGTAACTTGAGATTTTGGGGATAAATTTTTTGCTGTATATATATACCTACTATATAAGTTTAATTGTATATATTTTTAGCCAAATTGTAAATGTCAAATATATTTTTGTAACTGATTTCTTTTTTCGTCCTTTTTTGGCAAATTTGTAAACCAAACTAGATTTAGACCCGCGCTACGCCGCGGTATTTTTTTTTTTCAATTTGTTATATTTTTATTTAATCTTGGTCATCATTTTATTATTAAATATATGTGAAATAAAATAGTTTGAGCATGTAATCTGTTTTAATTATCTCTGTGTGAGCTGTCTATTGACTGTGTGAATCTTCTTTTTAGGGACGACGTACCGTCTAGAACATCTTCGAGAAGAACTTGCTCCTCCTCCACCTCTTCTTCTTCTTCTTCTTCTTCATCTTTTTTGTTTCTTAATTTTGTAAGTGATTTTTCGACTTTGTTCTGTTTCTTTGGTTCAACGATAATTGTTTACTTTTTACTCTCTTTCGCATAAGTCTTGATGGAGGAGATGATATTTGATTGAATCTAACCTTCTTAGAAGCTCAGCTCGCTCTTGCTCTGTATACTCAATTGGGTTGTTGCTGCTGCTTGTCTTCTTAGATGAAGAATCTTCTGATCCGTAGTTTGGCTCTTGGTTGTTTCTCGAGCTTTTTCCAGATCTTTGAGACCCACCATGTCGCGAGTGCTTCTCAGTGAGATTTGTTTCTTCTTCGCTTCTCGAAGAACCAGCATCTGATCTACCATCTCCTTCGTAGACATCATTACCTCGTGACCTCATCAGCTTCTTCGAGGACTGCCTTTGCTTGTTTTCAACTGCAATTCATATAAATTCGTCGACTTTAGGCAAAATTCGAATCCAGCAACACATTTCTCCGAACGAATTAGCCAGGTATTAGCATCGAGCCAACAACTCGTGTGAAACAAAGCTACCAAACGATTGAAATCTTATAACTTTCAATTCCTTTTTTTCTACTCAGTGGGAACAATCATAATCGATTTTGTTCGAGCTTTCCATGATTTCTCAGTTAAGACCGGTTAAATGGCGGCGCTGAAAATCAAAAACGAAGACTCGTCGTTGAACGGGAATACTGCTTATGCTAAAATCAGGCACAACTGAGATTTTGCGAAAAAACTGAATGGGTTGGAAACAATAATTCAAATCCATTTTTTTCCGCAACTAATTCTTGCTGAAACTCGACACAGAGAAGAAGAAGAGACTGGCCTCTGAATTCGCGTCGAAATCATTTATGCGGATAAAATCAATTTTACCGGTTTGGTGGAAGAAGAAAGAATAAATTAAACCAATTTCAAATCAAACCGAAACCGGTTAAGAAGCTGAGGTGTATTAATGAAATGCTGACTGGTATTATTTGAAATGTTCCTATTGGCCAGACGTTTTTGCTGATGTGTCAGCTTCTCCCTGCTTGAAAAAGCTGATGTGTCATCACCTGGATTGACACAGGGGGTTTTATGTATAAATTAAACCAATTTCAAATCAAACCGAAACCGGTTAAGAAGCTGAGGTGTATTAATGAAATGCTGACTGGTATTATTTGAAATGTTCCTATTGGCCAGACGTTTTTGCTGATGTGTCAGTTTCTCCCTGCTTGAAAAAGCTGATGTGTCATCACCTGGATTGACACAGGGGGTTTTATGTATTGAATTAATTGAGTTCACTGAATCAGGGGGAAACAAACAGTCAATTACTAGTCAAATCATTCCTTTTTTTTCCTCTCATAATCCTATCCAATCAAATTAGTAACCTACTGCAGCCGGTTAAATTGTAAGGTCTTCACTATTCACTATTCAGGCGTTAATGCAACCGGTGTCCCCAGTATCCGGTTCCTTCTTGCTTTCCCAGAACAATTCTTTTGATTTTACATAAAAGAAAAGAAAGGAAAATATCAAAATAATTAGATTTTGTTCATTTGCAGAGACATCGAGGCGGTTTTTTGGTTGCAATCGTCTCATCGCCATCATCATATCATCATCTTCTTCGCCTTCGTCGTCGGCACGTAATTGACTTTGTCTTCTCCCTTAGCGCTCCTCCATAATTGATCTTATCACTTTAGATCTCATCTCTTGACTGTGTGAGGATTTTTTTCGTCTTGCTCGATTTTCTCCGTCAACGATCGCTTCCTGCTTAATCTGGCTTCTTCGCCGTACTGTTCCGATCGATCTGTTTAGCTTAGTCTGGGTTTAGATTTCGTTTCGATCGATTATTAGTGTAGGTGTTTTTGATTCATTTGAATATGTTGCTTGATGGGACGGTTTTCTCTTTGCAAATCACCACTTTAATCATTACTCTCTGAAATGATTTCCATGGTTGACCGATGATTGTACGACCTGGTTTCTGAATTTCAACGTTGATCTTCTCTGGCATATTCATTAGTTTGTCAAAAAATAAAAAAATTGAACTCCAATATTGTTGTGCTTCTGTGCTCTATGTTTTAGCGTCATTGGATCAGATAGATTGTCCAACATGGTATTGAAGTTGCACATGAAGACAGATTTCCATGCTAATTTCACTCAAGTTTTTGCATTGATTCGTGTATTGTGATACATGAACCTAATAACTTCCACTAAACCTTGTTATGACTTGTGACAGAAGTTCATTGTTTGTGTAGTTTACAATCTCAACGACAATGGCTGAGAAAGAGGAAGTAGTAGGTGAGAACACTACACGTGGAAGTGATTGGGAAGTTGTGTCACTTACAGCTTCAGCTTATGCTGCTTCTCCTGGTCCCAAAGAAGTTGACTTGAAAGATGATGACAAGGAAGTTTACGAAGCAGAGACATCTCATCCTCTATACATGTCTCGCCACTTTGTTTTCCCACAAACTGACGTAGCCACGGAGCCTAGCGAGCTTACCGAGATTTGTCAAGGTAAGGCAAGCAAGAAGATGGATTCTGGATTCTCTGTGGAACAAGAAACCGGGTCTCAGGGGAAGGAAGATGGAGATTTGACTCTCAAAGGGTTGAATCTATCAGATGAGTTTACAGGACTTGAGTTTTTCGAGGAGAAAGGCAAAAGAGAAGAAAACATTTACCAGACGGCCATGAGTTCTCTGCATGATGAAAGAGCTTTTGGTGGATCACACGTCTATGAACAGAACGAGCCTATTCATGAACCGACCGAGCCGCTCACTCCATGTGATGTTTCACCTGATCCGAATCCTACTAAAGACGACAAGCGTGAAGTGGCAAATGTCCCACCTTGCGAAGCTTGGTGGAAAAGAAGCGCTGCGTCTTTGATGTCACAAGTGAAAGAAACAAACACAGTTTGGTCCATTTTCATAGCTGCAGCTGTTATGGGAATTGTGATACTTGGCCAACATTGGCAACAAGAGAGGTGGCAGATTTTGCAGCGTAAGTGGGATTCAAGCATTGGAAACGAGGTATTGATTAAATCACTTGTTCATTTTTAACACATATAATACTATGTCTCTAATATATTAGTGTTACCTAAGTCACTGTTTTGAACACACTATTTGGTTGCAGAAAGCTGCAAGGTTGATAGGACCGATCTCTCGACTGAAACAAGCATTTGTCGGGGGCCAGCGACGGGATTCGTTCATCCGGGTCAGTTCCCAAAACGACAGTTGAAAACGAAGATGACAAAAGGTGATTTGCTTTGATGAATGATGATGACGATAAAAAGAAAAACAAGAGTAAGAGTATAGTATGTGGCTCTAGTGTCAAGAAAACATAATATGTGTTACTTATGATGGGTAAGTAAAGTCTGGTGTTTGAATGGTTCGTGCTTTGGGTCAGGATTTGTGGTATGTGTACATATGGTTTGCTTTGCTTTTTTTTTTGTTTGTATTTTGTGTGAAAATAGCTTTAAGGATTCGATTTCAGTGCTCTGTAACTCTGTTTATATGCAAATTTTTAGAGTCAGTCTCCTTTCTCCTGACATCTTAAGTTCTTCGCGATGTCGCAATGTTTTAAATGTCGGACCGACCCAGCTACTCCGATTGCTAGATTTAGCTAGCGGCCTGGTTCTTTGTGGTAAGACTTTGAAACACAACGATTTTCTGATTCACCTGAAACCTAAACTCGATAGGAAAGAAGCCAAGGTGCAACACGAGGACTTCCCGGGAGGTCACCCATCCTAGTACCAACAAACTTGTTTTGGTTAGAGATTAAGTTCTATAGAAATTCATAACATGTTTATAAACTTTTTTATAAGATAGTTACTAAAATAGAAAAAGTCTATAAAGGTTGTAAACTAGATTATAAAATTGAAAGTGTTTACTGTATAAACCTATAAACGTTCATAAACTGTTTGATGAATATTTGCAAATCATAAACATGAATAATTCTCAAAGATATATGGATGTCCTTCCCTTCTTGAATCTGGTTATCAAATCTTAAATCATCACCTTGCTTCTTAGGGCATTACATCAAGCTTCGGTTAGGAAGGCTCATATATAGGAACATATCTCCACAAAATAAATAATCCTGTTCCACTCGTTCTTCTTGAAAATGTATATAATTTTTTTTTTTAAGCAGTTGTGAACAAATTTACTTCTCTTTTTTTCCTGCGGATTGAGTGGAATTTTGTTCCACATGTTTCCATTATAAAGTAAAATTTTCTAAGAGAATATATTATTTTGTACAACAGATCCGGATGACACGAATCCGTATATCTTAGAATTTTAAGATATTCATATGTGGATCCGTTGGATCTGGATCCATCACTACAATGGCCAAAAAAAATGCTAGGTCGTACAATTCAGTCTAAAAAAGTATATCTTGTTTTCATATAGATACAAAATCATGATTTTGTAAGTTGTAAGTTATAATCAACAATTGGTTATGTTTTTTATTTTGTAAGAACGAGTAGAACAATATTATTTATTTTGTGGGCATTACACCCCACGTTGTAAGTTGTAACCAACAATTGTTTACGAGTGTATTTTTGAATAATTGGCATAAAAACAGAAAGACAAACTTATTTTACCATGATCTTTCAACGTGGAACCAGAAACATAAAAAAATGAATTGCGATTCCTTATAATTTGATAAAAGAAAAATTACACAATCACAAAATGAATAACTATTTTCAACCACAAAATAATATTATAAAATAATAATAATCAACAATTCTAACAATTTTCTATCGATTATGCGATGATGTAATTAATATCACAATTTGTATTCGAAGATTTTCTAATAAGAAATTCTAGGTTTCTAGTAAGTTATTATTTTTCCTTTAGTGATTTTAGATTTTTGTTTTGTAAATTTTCTCAAATTTTCCATTTCGGTTTATGCTTTGGGACTTTTCGTATCAAAATAAGTCAACTAAAACCAAAAATAATAATAAGTCAGCTACGATAGTAAATGCTTTTGCAAAATTAGGTTGGGAGGAAAGTTAACACCGAAAATTAAATGCGTAATCTTGATTCATCATTTGTATATCATTTATATAGGAAAACATTATTGGGCATAGTTGTCTATTTTTCGCCTCATTTTAGTTGTCTCACTAAGGAAATAAAAGAGGGAGAGAGAGTCAACGAAGAATTATAAATGCATTTTGCATATTGAAGTTGGCTGGCCATCTACTCGTTATCTGACATCTACAGTTGTGACTTGTGTTCCATTTTGTTACACTTACACACATGTTCTTTTTTCGCAGATTACGAGTCAATATATGTGTTAATGTGTATATATATTTGAAAATATGATTTTGTTTAAAAATATAAGAAAAATACTTATACTAATAAATTACCAAAAATGTATGGATTTTTTTTTTTTTTTTTACCAACAAATGTATGGATTTATAGTACCAAATACTAATAAGTCTATTATGTAATGTATCTTATAAGAATCTGCTACACGTTTTTACTCCGATGATTAATTATGTAAAGAATTCTCAACACTAACTCGAGTTCAAATGTAGTTTCTTGCATTATGCAGTTTAGAAGACTGAGAAACAAAATCATTATAACATGTAAGATCTTAATCTATCTAGATACAATGCATAGGAAAACTAACATATATTTACAGAGTTATATCTCAACTCCATGGAGTCTTAGATAAACTTTTATTTTTTTCTTTAGTAATATGAATATTAATTAATAATATATACCGGAAACTAAATTTAACCATTTACAATATGAAACTGGTTAGGTATAGATATTGCAATAAAATAAGAACAGGTGAAAAGGGAAACTGTATCACAAGGTCTTCGCATTCAGCCTCCTTTACAGAGTTATATTTGATGATGCTATTGCTCTGCGTGTGGTTATTTATGCTTGCCTGCTTTGCCTAATATGCACATAGTGTATTGAAACATTTGTCACATACATTATTATATGTATTTATGATATGCAGAGTACACAAGTCAGCTCCCTTTGACTTTCACATCTCATGAATGCCATGGCATCTAATCTTACTCGAGATTTGTGCATGTACATAATTGTCTTCTTCAATTTTTGGTTAATATTCTTGGTTGGGTTGTTATAAGGGAAATCATATAAAAAGAAAAATGTAATTAATAGGGTGGCCAGAAAGTTCTAAACAGAAAAACATGATCTAATGTGTTTCTTTCTTGTGGGGTTAATCAATTCACTCTTTAAATCATCTTTAACATTGCAATACAAGAAAAAGAAGCAAATTAGATAAACGAGTCACGAGTTGCTTACCAAATCCCCGAAAGAGAAAAACTGATAAACTAAAATGAGAAGATTAAAAATCACGTCTCCTAATTTCTATGTTGTAACCTTCATAAATTCAAATTAATTAAGGGATAAGAGAAATCTCACTTTTCCAACAATGCGTGATCGTCAACGATCACTTGCAAAGTCAGACCTAAAATGTATATCAGTACACAATGTAACCCATGTATATATATTAATTATATCATGCAAACCCTAATGTCATCACCTAACTATACATGTGTTGAGCTCTAGTTACCCTTATTAAATGTGAGTTAAAAAATATAAAAAAGATTATTGTTCTTTCTACTACTACTTCTTATTCTCATCCATCTTTTTCTGTGCCTTAGTTCTCAACTAATCTCATTTAATCTAACACACAGAGACACACCCAACATAAATAATCTAAGATAGAATATTATTATATAGTTGTATAGTGCAACAGAGACACATATATGCACATATATAAATAATTAACAGTTCTTTTAATGGATTAATCAACATAAAACGAGAGTACCCTTCCTTCTTCCCTATATACTCTCACAATTTTACTAATTTCATGACTTCAAAATCTGAACAGCCTTTATTTTATCTCCAAAACCATTAACCAAAACGAGTTTTTTCAAAGACAACTAAATTTTTAAATCCCATTCAATTAGCATACACTCTCTCAACAGTCTCCATTAATGAGGGTTGCTGCTAGCAGTAACAGTTTTTATTTCCTCCACTTATTTTTCTTCTTAATGCCATGTTCTCTCTGTCTATAAATTTTCCCAAGAAAACCATATCCCTTTGTACTAAACCTTGATTTATCCTCTCAAACACCAGTTTTGGAAACACCATCGAATTGAAATTCCTTAAACTTTCCTGGAAAAATATTATTATTTTCCAGGAAAAACAACCATTCTGTATCGAATCTAGCTACCTACATTCAATCTGTCATTCAATTAACAGACCTCAGAAATGGATGTATCCAATACGATGCTGCTTGTAGCGATCGTCGCAGCTTACTGGCTATGGTTTATGCGGATCTCACGATGGCTAAAGGGTCCACGTGTCTGGCCGGTATTGGGCAGTCTTCCGGGTCTGATCGAGCAGCGTGACCGTATGCACGACTGGATCACCGAGAACCTCCGTGCGTGTGGCGGCACGTATCAGACATGTATCTGCGCCGTGCCTTTCTTGGCAAAGAAGCAAGGTCTCGTGACGGTCACGTGCGACCCCAAGAACATTGAACACATGCTCAAGACTCGGTTCGATAACTACCCTAAAGGTCCTACGTGGCAAGCCGTTTTCCATGACTTCCTCGGCCAAGGCATCTTCAACTCCGACGGTGACACCTGGCTCTTCCAGCGCAAAACCGCCGCTCTTGAATTCACCACCAGGTAGAAGCCTTAACTGGACCGGCCTGTTTAATCTTCATTTTTGCATAATTAATGCATGAAGCAAAAAATGGCTCTAGTTTTCTTAATCCAATTGTCACATAGTTGGCTAAAAGAATTGGCTTTGGATTTTACTTTGTGTGATGTGATACAGGACGTTGAGGCAAGCCATGGGTCGGTGGGTAAACCGGGGAATTAAGCTCCGGTTCTGTCCGATTCTTGAAACAGCTCAGACCAAATGCGAGCCGGTCGATCTCCAAGACTTGGTTCTACGTCTCACTTTCGACAACATTTGCGGTTTAGCGTTCGGGAAGGACACCCGAACCTGCGCGCCGGGACTTCCAGAGAATGGTTTCGCCTCGGCTTTCGACCGAGCCACGGAAGCTTCTCTCCAGCGGTTTATTCTGCCGGAGTTTCTGTGGAAGCTCAAGAAATGGCTTGGGCTCGGCTTAGAAGTCAGCTTGACCCGTAGTTTGGGAGAGATCGACGGGTATTTGGATGCTGTTATTAATACACGTAAGCAAGAATTGCTGAGTCAGCGTGAAAGTGGGGTCCAAGGACACGACGATCTTCTCTCCCGTTTTATGAAGAAAAAAGACCAGTCCTACAGTGAGTCGTTTCTTCGACACGTGGCGCTTAACTTCATCCTAGCTGGACGTGACACGTCATCAGTAGCGTTGAGCTGGTTCTTCTGGCTCGTGACGACGCATCCAACGGTCGACGAAAATATCGTCCGCGAGATATGCTCCGTTCTGATCGAGACACGTGGAACCGACGTCTCGTCGTGGACGGAGGAGCCCTTGGGATTCGATGAGGTCGACCGATTGGTTTACCTGAAGGCGGCGCTCTCTGAGACGCTCAGGCTTTACCCATCGGTGCCGGAAGACTCAAAGCACGTCGTGAACGACGATATTCTGCCGGATGGAACCTTCGTACCGGCGGGATCGTCGGTGACTTATTCGATCTACGCGGCGGGGAGGATGAAGTCGACTTGGGGCGAGGACTGTCTGGAGTTTAAGCCGGAGAGGTGGATCTCGGAGGATGGGAAATTCGTGAATCACGATCAGTACAGATTCGTGGCTTTCAATGCCGGACCAAGGATCTGTTTGGGGAAAGATCTGGCGTATCTGCAGATGAAAACGATCGCGGCGGCGGTTTTGCTCCGGCACACGCTGACGGTGGCGCCGGGACACAAGGTGGAGCAGAAGATGTCGTTGACTTTGTTCATGAAGAACGGACTTCTGGTAAACGTGCACAAGAGGAATTTGGAAGGGATCATGAAGAGTCTCGTAACCAAGGAGAGAAACGACGTCGTGGCTCTTAACGGAAAATGCAACAGCGTTATTGGTGAAGGCGTTGCCGTTAATGCTGCGGCTGTGGCGGTTGCGGTGTAGACGTCGCGTCACAGCTTGGCGGGTGAATAATATTTTTATTTATACTACTGATTTACATAATACATTTTCGTTTGGGTTTTGTGATTGTGGGGTATAAGTTTGTTTTTTTTTAAATTGGGTTGGTTGTGTTATATGAAATTTGTAAGCGATATACTCTTTAAAAAAAAGTAAAAGTTTGGTTGATTTTCTCTATTGTAAGCTTTTACATTTTGACTGTTCTTTTACCCATCAAACTGTAAGCTTAAAAAGAGCCCCAAAAAAATAAAATTACAATTTAAATGAAACAAACCAGCGAACCATTTTGGATATTGATCTTACAAGCAGATCAAATTTATAGCAGAGTAGAAAAAAGGATATAAAGCTTTTTCCTCGCACGATTTCACTGCAGCTAATTAGCCACTTTGTTCTGCGGCTAGTCAAGAACTTTCTCTCCGGTAGAGAACAAGTTCCAGACCAGAGTTCCAATTAAATACAGTGCAACTGCTACTTTGAACACATCATCCCATGAACCTATTAGATTGAGGTCAACAACAAAAAAAGGGTCGTTGGTCAATATCTTTGTTCTTTCAATCCGAGAAATTGAGAGCCAAGCAAAAATAGTGCTAAAATTTAAAGAGGCAGATAATAAAAGAGAGAGACCTCGTTGGAGGATGTAGCCAGTAACAGCAGTGCCAAAGACACCAGCGAGGACTCCTGCTGTGTTTGAAAGTCCTAAGAGTACACCCTGCGATCCACGTCATAGGTGTTATATATATTTAAAGCAAATCATTTTCAAGATTAAAGTTGTTTGGTGACGAAAAGTATTAAAGGAGAGGATGATCTTGTCTCACAGCGTAGCGTGGGCCAATGTCTTGATGATTAGAGTAGAGACCCGACTGTGAAAACGCATCAGAGCCCTGTAGGGGACAACATGAGTCTTAATCTCGGGAGCTGGACATAACTCATGCATGGTTCTAAGTCAGACAACTGTCAGCTTTTTTAAGCAGACATGAGACATTGCATTAATTGTGATGTTCAATTATAGTTGTACTACTTCTGTAAGTCTTAGAAGAATAATGTTGTGTCGGCAGTTGTGTGCAAAGTCAGAAATGGCTTCTTCATGTTTTCTAACAGTTCCAAACTTATTATCTCACAGCTCAAACATATATACACATACCTGGCTGCATGCCATGCAGAGAACCGCCATTGCTGGAGTTTTGACACGGCTCAGCTGAGTCAGGAAGAAGGCAGGTCCCAGAAAACCAATTGATTGCATGATCTGCCACATTCAAAGATTGTTTTTATCAGCAGAAAGAAGTATCACAATAGGAAGATTGTTTTTCACAAGTTTGGCCTTTTTGGATATTCTAGAAGAAATTGTGAAAAGACTGTGATGATCAGTAAAAAGAAGAGCCTATTTCTTGCCTTTCGAACGGCAGTAATTGAAAGACCTCTGCTGACGAGAGTATCAGCAATCCAACCTCCAACATTAGCAAAGACAGCCATCGTAAACCATGGCAAGACGCATAGGAGCCCTGATTCAGTGAGGTTGAACTTCAATACCTGCAGCAATGTCATCAAAGATTCTTTTTTTTTTTCACTTGAATAGTAAGTAACAATATAAATAAAACCATAAGGAAATAATAAGTGACGTTGATGAAAACTCCATGCCTGATTGTAATACGTGGGCATCCATGTCAAAAGGATGAACGTTCCCCAGTTATGGCAGAAGTGGGATATTATGAGAGCCCAGACAGGTGGTTTAGAGAGTATCAGCTTCCATGGAATGACTGTAACGGGTTCCCGCGGTTTGCTACCTCCGAGTATGACCTTCTTTTCTTCTTCACTTAGCTCCGGGTCATCCTTGGGTGAGCTATATGCCTGAGAAGAAGGACAAACAAAACAAGTTTGTTTCTCTTTTCTAGACATGAGAATCTTCTTTGGCTCGTGTCATGGAGAAGAGTTTATACATACATATTTGAGCCATAGCATAAACCATATACTTCCGAGGGAGCCAAACGAATAGAAAACAGAAGGCCATCCGAACTTGGTGATTAGCATAGGAGAGAAGGCCAATCCTGTGACTGAACCGAGATACATGCCACTATAGACTAGTGCAAGCGATCTGCTTCTCTCTGAGACTGGGATCCATTTAGAAAGCATGTTGTTCATTGCAGGCATTGCAACACCCTGTACCAAAAGTAGACAGAGCCTACCACTGAGACAAAGTATAGGAAGAGAAAAGAAATAAGAGAAGAGGCCAACCTCGCCAATGCCCATGAACGCCCGCACGACAAGCAAAAAGGGAAGACCAAGTCTGGCAGCAATAGGTGTCATAATTGTGGCAAAGGACCACCAGACAACACCAAAACCCAAAACCACCTTCCCGCCAAACTTATCTGCCCATATACCTCCCAGAATCTATATACTCAAACAGAAGATGAGCACGTTTCAGGATAAAGTTATAATATAAGAAGATCACAATGATAACAGAAGAGTGTTTGAATTATCTAGACCTGAGTAAGTAAATAGCCCCAGAAGAAAGAGGACTGAATTAGGCCAACTGTTGCACTGTTCCAGCTATATTCTTGTGACATGGGAAGAATTGCAATGCTCATGTTCACCTGCCACACAAGCATTCTCATTCAGTATGAAAAAGGTATCACAAGGAACATATATATATATATATACACTTACACGGTCCATATTGCATAGAAGGAATGATGCAAAGCATAAGAGCACGATGACCCAGCGTCTAGGAAACTGCTGCCACCAGGGAGTTGCGTTGGGTAGATTTCCTTCAACTAAAACAGCTTCAGCTGACCCATCTGCTGATGGCAGTGAGTCTACGACTCCTTGTGTGATATCTGACTCCTCTGATTTGTAGTTAGCAAGAGAAAGAGATCTGTTGATCTTGCCATTTCCATATTCAGTGATATCGTTCCTAAACCTAATTCTACTATCCCCCATCCCTGGTTGAAGGAAACATCCAAAAGTTTTCATGTGTCCTCCTAGTTCATGCTGTAAACTAGCTGCTTGCAGAGATAAAATCTTCCTTGGTTGATGATGATTACGGCACAATGCTACAATTAAATAAATAAAATTGGTTGATAAAAAAATGCACAAGAGGAGAGGGGCATCAAATCAAAGTAAGTAGCATTTGGTTTGGTTTTCTATTACAGTTACAGAGCACAACTTTGTTGGAAACATCCGTACCATTTATTCCTCCTAGTCTCTGGTACAAACTACCTCTTTCCTTCTGACAACCATTTCCTACAACAGATTTCAATACCAAATTAGGAAGATGAAATGAAATTCTTCAATTTCCTAAAGCCAAAGCAATGCACAAGATAATGATATCGCTATACAAAAATCCGGGTCTGATGTCGTCGTGAAAATGCAACTTGAGGCACTCAAATCTCAACTCTCAAGCTAAATATGAGTGAGAATAAGTAAGTTAGAGGGGAGCGGAGCGAGATACCTGAGCCGATGAAGGAACCGAAGCTCCTGTTTGAAATCAAGCCACCGATAGCCATGGTGCTCGCTTTTCAGAATCAAAAGGTCAAGTCAAAGCTCAATGGAATGAAGTTTTCAAGCTTCTTCCATAGAAATGCGGAGTAACCGAAGAAGAGTTTGTTTTGAATAATCTGGGAGACGAGAGGAGAGGAGAGGCAGCGATGATGATGCTTCGTCTGTAACAACGAAGCGGGAAATGGGAAATTCCCTAGTGGCCATATGGGCAAGGCGATGAAAGGGGGGGTCGAGAAGGTGACACGTGGCTCATCATCTTCTACTCGTTGGAACCTCCGTTGTATTACTATTACCAATCTACCCCCGTGTTTCAGTGAGAAATACCCGTGGCTAACTGGTAAATAACAGTTGATAGAAGGGGTGTAATCGGTAGTTTTGGTCGAAAATATCTGAGCCGTTACCGCCGAAGATGACCTCACAGTCAGAAAAAGCAGCTAGGTAGTCCAAGGAACTTATTCTGACACGTGGCAATTGGGCTTTTAAATTAGGAATCCGGCCCAATGTTATTTTGTCATGAATTATGCTTTTTAAAAATATATAAACCTCCTCTATAAATTACATCCCGTAGCACAAAATAGTTTGGTAAAAAATAAAACGGTCGAAATGTCCAATAACCAATAACCATTTCATCCTTTCCCTTCTTCTCCACCAATCAACAACCATAAAGATGACACTAAAACAAATACTAAAACAAGAAAGAAGCTTGTTGGTTTTGTTCGTTCAATTGTTGTTGGTCTTGTTGTTGATAGACTCCACCTTGCCGTCATTACCTCCGAGCAAAAGATACTTATCCTTGCGAGTAAGTTGGGTGCACTCGAAGCCCAACACGTCCGCGATAACTTTCTGGACGTAATTAGCCACTTCGAAAGGAGTCTTACCACCGCCGTTCACAGTCATTTCTTCAGGCAAGCGATCCAAGAAAGTGGCCTCGTAGCTCGGTCTTGGGTTCATGAAGAAGAAGTAAGGGTCCCAAAACTTCACACCCCTCACCGTCGTGCCGTTGAACATTCCTTGGTTACACTTCATCGCCACTGGCACGATTCTGTCGCTTAGCTCCGCGAACAGAGCGCTGAACCTCAGTAGATACTCTTCTCTGCACGTCGTGCCTTCAGGACATATCACCAAGTCACCTGTGCCCAAATATATATATATATCAAATTCTTAATTAGTTATGATGTGAATGTAAGACAATGATGATCAAAGGAAGTAGAATGAAGGTACCTTTCTCGAGAAGTTTTCTCATACGGGCAGCGTCAGCGACACGGTCACGGGTGAGAGCGACAGCAGGAATAGGAGAAATCATTAAGGAGAGACGAGAGACACTGTAAGTGACGCATGAGATCTTGCGGCCAAGAGCAATGGCAACGATGATGGGATCAAGTGCGGTACGGTGGTTGAGAACGTAGAGGTTGCCGGGAGTTCCAGGAGAAGGAGGCGGAGGACGGTGTCCACGAATGGTCAAGTGGATTCCGAGCATCTCGTAAGTGTAACGGACGAATCTTTCTGGTAAAGGGAGGTTGAAGTAGACACGGATGATGGAGAGGATGAAGCCGAAGGGAAGCCAGAGGTAAGTGATGATGGCGTTTAACGGCGTTGGACGTTGGGCTAAACGGCCGTCGTGGAAGATTATGCGAGTTTTCAAACGTTCTTTGGGAATTGTTGTGGCTGACTTACTCGCATGAACCATGTAACCTTTCTGTAATATTACCAAAAAATGTGAATGAAGTTTTTTTTTTTAACAAAATATATGTAGACAATTCAAACGTTATTTATTCATTTCAGACATATAAAATTGAAAGTAGTTGCTAGTATAATAAAAGAAATTGTCTAAACTATGATTTTATTTAATTTTTTTAATAAAAGAAACGATTGTTAATCTATGAAATGTTGGTTCATTAAATGGAGTATGGACAGCCAAAAATGTGGGTGGTACCAGTAGGTGGTTGGGTGTAGAAAGCCAAAAATAAATAAAATAAAACAATTGAGGGGCCCCGTGAAGTGTGATAGGTTGGGTACATTTATGAACCTTTTTAATTATTTTTAGAAGATTCGTGCATTGACATTTTGAGACTAAACCAGTCAACAAGTTAAAGCAGGTTGTTTAGCCTAATTAATGGAAAAATACAAGCAAGCAGGAATCAAGCAAAAGACTTGCACAAGAGAATAAAACATTAGGTAGAGCTCTCATTTCTCAAGATTACCTTTTAAAAAAAAAAGAAGACGAAAATTTTGCTTAGTTTCTCAAGTTATCTAGTCACTAATCCACTTTTGTGGTTTTAATTAATAAAACTGTGGATAACTACTTAGGTCTAGATCAAAATGTTCAATCAGTTTATGCACTATAATCGATTAGAATATAGAAAATTCGGACAGAAAGATTCAAGTAATAGTACCTTGCAAATAGACATGAAATCGTGATCGGAGGTCCGGTCACCGATGCCAAGATCAGGCGATTCGTCGGCAAACTCTTTCAAGATGGCTAATCTCTTGAGGTCACCAACAAGAACACCAGGTTTCTTCACAAATCCAGTGGCCCTTTTGGTTCTGGGATTAACGTCAATCTCTGTTCCCAAAACTTTATCTCCTCCAAGAAAATCCTTCACAAACGCCTCCACCATCACTGTTGGATTCGCCGTCACTACCACTTTCCTCTTACACTTATCAAACACCTCAAAACTGTCTTTCCTCACGTCCGCCGCATAAAACCTAATAAATTAAACCCCCAATTTCAAAAAATCGAATTGAAACAGAGTTTCTAATTTCCATCTAGCAATAGTAAAACATCCCAATCGAGATCTGGATATGGAGGCCGTACCTTGGGAGAGTGGCGCGTGAGACGAGTTCGATGTCGCGGATTTTGAGGCCGGCGTAGGAGATGAAGATGAGGATCTGTATTCCCAGAGATTCCGAGACGAACAGGTAAGCAAATATGACCAAAGGTAAAGAGAGAAGGAGGATTAAGCCACGGAAAAGGCTTCCGGCTTCAACTGCGACAAGCATGAAGTAAGGGAACGAGCTTCTCGACAGAAGCAGAGTCCCGTCCAGATCTGCGGCGATCGATCCATACTCTCCGCCTCCGCATTCCGTTATCGGTGGAAATTTTTGACTCTTCTCCGCCGGAGACATATTCACTCGTCCGAGTCTTGGAAACAGAGTCTCTCTCTCTCTCTCTCTCTCTCTCTCTCTCTCTCTCTCACTCTCTCTGTCGTTACAATGGCGGAAGCAGAGAGCAAAAGGAATGCGGAAGGAAAGAGAGGGAACGTTCCCTTTTAAATGCAGATAGTAACCAGTAAAATTACCAAAATGGGCTTATACTTTTTTCTTATCAATTATCACCCCATGAGATGAGATTTCATCTAAATATATCCGTCAATTATCATTTGTAACAAAATCAATGCATTTATGTATCTAAATCACAACAATCTCACGTTTTTCTTCTTCTACTACCTTTGAAACGAATTTACTTATTCAAATCATATCTGCTTGAAGAAACTATCGACGAATTGGAATTGTTCAAAATATGCTGTGTAGATCATACGTTACACATGAATAGTGAAACAAATTGCTAATGTGATTTCATGAGAAAAACAAAAAAAGCGTTCCTTCTTTTAATTTGAGTGATTGTTATGATCACACAACACAAAAGAAGGTAGCTCAGCAGCTCACCTAGATACAAGGCCGCAATATTAATTAGTACAGAGAGTTATTTCCTTTTATTTGTATGTATGTCATATCCACAAATCCACAACAACATAAAGTCTAGGGGCCACTTAATATCCGAAGATGACTTTCATTCGATTTGCATATTGTTGACTCAGTCGCATTCGATATTTCCCTTTGTTCTACGATTACACAGCAACATGTTTCGTAGAGTTTACACTACACTCGATATTCTTTTAAACTTCGAATGCAAATTGTACAGGTAATCTATTTAAACTATTTTATCTTTATATATGTGGACTAATGATTTATTCCAAGTTGAATTTGTAGAGTTTTTTTGTTATTGAAAACTTTGTTAATTCCCCGCGTTTCATTGCATATTCATTTCCGACTCCATATCGCTTATACATCATATGAATAATTAGGTAATTTCTTGTTCTCACTTGACCCTTTATCCGTTGACATTTTTAAAATAGGAAGGTATGAGTCTCCTTAATGCAAAAATATTCGACCGTTGGGAGTTGCACCGCCTTGAGCCGCTCATTTATACTTATACAAATAGAATAATCATATTTACCAAAACCGACACGATCGAAAGGGCGTGACCAATCTCAATCGCATTAGAGATTTTATTTTAGTACGAAATCCAAATACAGCATATCCAACTGTATCTTAAGTGTTTTGTTAATATTTCAATATTGTACGTATTTTTTCAAAAATAATTATATAACCTTTGTTTCTTTGTTTCAACTTACATTTCAAAGGACTTTTCTGATTTTTGTAAAAAATACGTACAATTAGAAATGCTGGACTACCTATGTTTTATTAATTTCGCCAACTGTATTCAGTTTAAAGAAGTGTAAAAATCGAAAATCATAATGATCAATATTGTTTCGGTTTTAAGGCACAGCAGATATCAATAGGAGTCAGGACAATCAAGGCAGGATTTAAACGATGGTTGTAATTGTTGTATGTATTTGTATACCAAACTCAAACGGACAAATTTAAAGGCCTTGAGTAATCCGGTGGGTAATCCACTTTGGTGAGTCGGCTACTTCTTTTTTCTCAAATTTTTTATGATTTTTCTGATTTTAGATATACTTTTTACAGAATGATATTACTCTTGCAGATGTGGTTTGTTCATCGACACATGCTACGTTTTCCAACATATCCGATTTGCTATTTTCGGACTGATATTATGACCTTTGACTAAAATATCGTATAAATTTTTTGTTTTTTTGTTGTGTGTAAATGTTAAATGTATAAAATTATTGTTAAATACTTGGCAGTGATTTATCTGTTTCATAGGACGTTGCACTAAACCATATGTTTTTATTTCCAGCTACGAATGAATGGAGGGAGGATATACCAGAGAAACCTATAACTAAACATATTTGATCATGAAGACGAGTGTTTGCATATTAGATTTTTACAATAATGAAGGTTTAGACTTTAGAGTAGGGCTCTAACTGGATATCAAATTTATGAATAAACTGAATGAGATGAATTTAGAAAAATGGGATTCAACGAAATGGGATAATAGTAGTTATGACAATAAAACAAATGGAATGAATATATTCAAAAAATTGTTTATGTAACATGAATGGTGACTATGGAAAGGAATATAGTGGAATGAAAATAAATTTTGTTTAAATTAAATAGTATTATTGTGTAATATTAAAGTTTATTTTCATTCAATTCAATCCCTTCCATAAATATGATTCATTTTCTTTCCCACCCCTTCCACTGGAATTGATGGAATAAATTTTATTTTTCATTCCACTTAAATGGTAACATTTTTGTGGAATCTCTTGGAATGAGCTATTCCACACAGTTCCATCCCATCAACGAGAGAATTAAAGAAGTGAGATACAAGAGGCCGTAATAGGCCTCCCTATCGCTCACAAATGGGTCGAAATTTACTGCTCTTATATCGACCCACAATGAGAGACCATTGACGCAAACTAAAACAAATATGTTAGCGAAAAGAAAACACAATTATTCTTCAGTTGCAAGTAAAGGGCAATTGTCAAAACACCCAACAAGAACACAGTGACAGAGGATTAATTAAACAATAATGAAACAGAAGTAAAACAAACCAAGATTCTTACATCGACAAGCTCATTAGAGAATTTCACAAAATCCCAAGCATTGTTTTCTTAAAAAAAGACTCCATGTAACGTAAATACATTGCAAGACAAAAGCAAAGAGAAATTACACGACACTAAAGAACAGATCTCAACAGTTAAAATCTTGTTCATTGTTCAACTCTTGCTCTTGAAAGGAATCGCTCTGATGACAATCGTGTGATAAAGTGCTGCTAGAGCTGCTCCAATGAATGGTCCAACCCAGAAAATCCACTGCAACACAAATACAAAATTTTCAAAAATTTATATCTAAAATAGTAATAAATTGAAGTATAACTGTTTCTTTGTATTGAGTGGTCCTTTGTACTCACATGGTTGTCCCAGGAGTGGTCCTTGTTGTAGATAATGGCGGCTCCAAGGCTTCTTGCTGGGTTGATTCCGGTTCCGGTTATCGGAATTGTCGCCAGGTGTACCAAGAACACTGCAAACCCGATTGGGAGTGGCGCCAGAATCTACAAATGAGCCACGATTATTAGTCGCAAACCGGATTTAATTGTAGTAAAATCAGTAGACCGGACAGATGGATATTAACAAACCGGAAAAGTGGGGTCCTTACCGGGACGTGAGAGTCACGGGCGCTTCTCTTGGCGTCGGTGGCGGAGAAGACCGTGTAGACGAGAACGAAGGTTCCGATGATTTCAGCACCGAGGCCAGATCCTTTGGTGTAGCCGGGAGCGACGGTGTTGGCACCGCCACCGAGAGTCTGGTACGGCGTTGGCTGGAAACCCTTGACGACTCCGGCACCACAGATGGCTCCGAGACATTGCATTATCATGTAATACACTGCTCTGGTCAGAGACAACTTCCGAGCCAAGAACAGTCCGAATGTAACCGCAGGGTTTATGTGTCCACCTGAAACACATATACAAATATACAATCATAAGTTACAGATTTGAAGACCCTAAGATTACGGATTCCAGAAAGATACCTGGAGAAACTACAGTACAATTGGAGAAATGTAAACGATTTCTTGAGATCTAGAAAAAATCCCTACTTTCAAATGCTTTCGTCCTTCACACTTTCTCAGATAAACACTAAAAACAGAGCATTTAACCAGTAACAAAACAGGGAACCAACTTGAGATTTTCTCCAGAAATTACAAAACTAATAGGCTTCTGGGAGAAAGAAACTGGAATAACGAAGAGATATGATGGAGAACTACATAAACCTAAGCATCAAAATAAACAATCAAACAGAGCAAATAACACAGAACAAAAACAGAGAACCCACCAGACAGTACCATGAACTACAAGGACCAAAAAAAAACAAACTAAAGCTAATGAATTTTGTTTGTTTATACCTGAAATTCCAGCAGTACAGTAGACAAGAGCGAAGATCATGCCACCAAAAGCCCAAGCGATGCCTTGGATTCCAACAGAAGCACACATGTTGGGTGCTCTCTTGACTCCCATGACAGTCAGAACAGTGATGTAGAGGAAGAGGAAAGTAGCTACGAACTCGGCGATTCCGGCTCTCCAGAAGGACCATGAGCTCAGCTCTCCGGGCTCGAACAGTGGCGCAGGCGGCGGCTCTTTGTAGTCCTTGTCGGACTGAGCCGATGTTCCGATCGGTTGCCTCTCCGGGAACTTGTTAGCTCCCACTCTCACATCTTCTTCTTTGCCGTCCATTTCTCTTTCTCTTAGGGTTTTTCTCTCTCTCTCTCTCTAGCAAGGTTAAAGTTTTGAGCTTTCTCTTTTTCTTCAGTGTGGTGTGGATAGAACTGAATTTATAGAATATTATTATAATGCCTAACGTCTCCAAAACATTAACTTCAATATTTCTTTATTTTTGTATTTTTTAGAGAAGACAGAAAATCCTTTATAGTATAACAAATAGTTCATTTTTTTGTCAACTAGTATAACGAATAGTGATTATAGTGATTGTTGTAAACCTGTTTGTGTCTTGTTAAGACGAAATTATAGCTTAGTTTGTGACAAATTCGTCCTAATTATTTTCACCAGATGAGTTGTTTTCAACATGTAATACTAGTAACCACAATTATAATTTTTGTTTAGTTTGTTAACGTGTAATCTAGTTTCGTTTTCTTTTATCTTTTTGTCAACTAGTCTATAGTACCCGCTATGTTGATTATACTTAATTAATTTATGATGGTGGATAGGTTGAATAAATTATGTAAATGAATAGTTTGGTAATTTTGTATTGGCTAAAGATAATGATGGAGGAGTGTTCTGGAACGTACCGAGGTGCTCTCGGATAAAGACAATAATCTGACCTGTCTTTTCTTCTTTTCTCGCCACTTTTTTTTTGGGCGGTAATAAAAAATCAATAAATTTGGAGGAGTCCAAATGTCCAATAGTTAAAACGGTAAATGCAAAAATGACTTATTCACTTATTAGCAGGATCACTTATCGGACCGTTGGAGGAAAAAAATGACAGCTTTATGAAAAGTCATATTCTTTGGAATACAGTGCCATACTTTCAAAAATTAACCATTACTTCCAGAAAACATAATGACAAAAAGGTCATAAAATCAGATGTAAGCATAGGTTGACAGAAAAAATCACTGTTATATACTGAATTACTGAACAAAATTATAACTACAATATAAATCTGGCTAATCTCCTAATCAATCACACTGTACATGATGTTATAACTCGATGTAGTCTGATTAAAAACATCAGAGGTTAGAATTAAATTATTTGAATTAAGTTTCCAATTCCGGGTGCTGACGTGTAAAAGGTTTGAACAGCTCAGAGGTGAGTATTGCTTCTCTGTGATCACATGCTTCGTTGCCTAGCGAACAACACTAGTTCTTGTCGTTCAATTTTCCAGTTTCAACTTTATAAATATGACTAATTTACTATGTAGAGGAGTTTCTTATTTATTTCATTTAGATTACAGTATTGTGAAAAAGACGTTTTGAATAATTGTGGAAAGTTAAGTGTGACGTATTCATTTTTGATACGCAACTACAGTACATAGTCACATACCGTCCAGCCAACATATTATCGACACGTTGCAGAAGACAGACCGAATCTCGTTGAACATGTGTTTTCTTTTACTGGGACGGTCCCGACCAAAGCCGTATATGTGACTAGAGGTATCAAATGGGTCAATTAGCTAGATTTATGAAAATCTGTTTTATTTTTAGTGGGTTTGGATCGAATTTTTTTATCCATATATATTAACGAGTTTTAATAGGTTAATCCTAATAGTTTATGGATTTAACGGTTAAACTTATTAGGTAATGGGTTACCTTTATTACTAAAAATGTAAAATTTATAAATATGTAAAATATTCATAAGTTTATCACTAAAAATATAAAATATATATAAATTTATATTTAAAAATGTACACAATTATAAAAATGTACACAATTATAAAAATGTAAAATCAAATATTTAGAAAGTATTGAACTTTTTTTTTTCATGTGTTACTTGTATAAATAGGAACTTCTTCAACATTTTTATTCTTCATTTCTCGATTATTTTATTAGTTATTCATATAATTCTAGTCTAGTAGTTTTCGATCGTATTTTTTTATGGTTTTATATTTATCTAATTATAAATATTTTATTTTATTTTATCACATTTTTTACTTGAAGCTTTCATTGAATTAATAATAATATATAATATGTTTTGAAATTTTATTATTTTATTTTATATACATATGGTACCATTGAACCTATTTACTTATGAGTATTAATATTATAGGGTTTGAATAATAAATTATAACCCATAAAAGAGGTCGGATTGGATCCCATCCTTATAAATTTAAAACCTGAGTGGGTTTGGGTCGGGTTACCCATTTGACACCTGTGATGTGACATCCTGAGCTTTTGAAAAATGTGCCTAATTTTAATTTTGATTCTTAAGCCCATATGAGCCCATTCCTTCCTTGTCCAAGTTGTGGAGACGTGTGTATCGAAACCCTCCCCTCCATTCCGTCGCCGTCAACGTGCAGAGAAGAAGACCAAAGAGAAAATGAAAGAAACTAAGAAAAATCAGGAGAAAGAGAGCTCGTGAGAGAAGAGAAGAGAAGAGAAGAGAAGGGAGGAGAAGAGAAGAGAGAAAGAGAGAGACGGAGTTAGGAAGGAGATCGTGAAGGAAGAGAAAAGTACCGTAGGCGGAGAAGATGCCGACGACCACTAAACCTTCGTCGCTGTTGCTCCACCATTACCACAAGCTCGTAATCATCTCCTTGTCTCTCCATTCTATCGACCTGCTCGGATCCATCATTGACTTGGCCGATGTATCATCATCCTCATCGCATGTTTGTCACCACGGCAACGTCGGAGATCTCGGCCATCACCACCGGCCACCGTCCTTACCACCATGAGTCAAGCACCACCGGAGATAGCAGCCATCACCGGAGCTTCCGATCTGTACCGCCAAGCCAAATCATGAGACTTAATTGCACTCCTTTCTGTTTCTTGCGCTGCAAGCAAGCTCAAACCAATGATCGTAGATCTTCAACTTCACGTCTTCATTTGTTCTTTTTGTAGCTGATCATTGGCGACTGCTCATCTTGTATCATGCTCATGTCCGTTCTCGTCATCATCTAAGGCAAAGGTGAGGATGAATCTTCACCGTTCCTCCTATGCGTTATTCTATATCATTTAACGCCAAGACTTGGATTAAACCAAGCATAATTATTGGTTGTTGCTTGTGAACCATATTTTAGGACCCATATTTGTGTTATATAATTATTTATTTAATTAATTATATTTATTGGATGAATTTAAATTGATTTATTTAAATACTAAACCGACTAATCACTTTAGGCTTAAAAGTTTCTGGAAGTGAATAATCACCTCACATAAACAGCCTCGTGTGATGACGTTAAAAAAACAAAGAAAAACAGCCTCGTGTGATCTTCAAGCCTAGACTAGGGTTCTCGAGTGTAAATGATTCAAACATGTTGGAATAGATTATACGCAAGTTTTTTGGGGGTGGCGATGAAAGCTATGGCAGCTTTCACGAGGATTTCATCGGAAGTGGATAGTTGAAAGTTGGATGCTGTCGAGAACATGGTCAGGGGTGAGAGACGAGATCAATAGTACATCTCTGCAAACATCTTGGAGGTATGGAATGTGGTACTTGTCCGCAGCGAGATAGAGTGCTCGGATGTGTTTGTTGTCATGGCTCAAGGTTCCGCTGTAGAAGAATTCAAGGAGAGACTCGAGTACCGAATATTTGTCGGTCGAATCTTTGCATTCATCAGAGTCCAGCATGTTTCTAAACACTTTTGATTTCACTGCCTGTGAAGATTATCAAACAACAAGATCAGTCAAAAAATATATAAACTCATTTGATCTACTGAAGAGTTTTAATAAAAAAAACTAGTCATAGCTTCTATCAAATGTACTTGTGTATAACCTAGTCTCCTACTCATTCTAATACTATCAACACATAACACATTGAAGATTCATAGCTTCTTAGGTTTGAGAATATTGGAGATAGTTACGAGAACAGCTTTGTGAGTGGGGATTCCAGGTCCATGGCCAGCAGGTTTTAAGATAATATCGCTTCTTTCAACGCCATAACATGGAATTCTACTCTGTCTTTCCTTTTTCTGCCATGTTTTCTTCTTTCACTGTCCTGTGTAAGATTATTTTCGAGGCCTAAGATTAGTTGCAGAGTAAGATCTTAGATATCGATGCCAGACTCTCTCTCTCTCTCTGACCACCTTGATCGGAGACGGAGACGGAGACGGAGACGGGGTTCCGATTAAAATCTTCCGTTACCAAGAACGAGGTCTGCAGTTACATGTGCAAATACGGCTATATTTGTTTACGTTACTTATGAAAGCCCAAAAGCCCAAAGGTGCTTTCTTGGCTGTTGATTTTAGAAAAAGCCTCGATTTTCAACAAATTAATTAAAATTACTAATATTATTTTGGCTGTTGAAATTTATATACTCTCTTCAACTGGTCTTTCGTTAATCCCTTTTGTTTTTCAAAACAATTAAAGGCTAAATAAATGGCGGCCTGATATCAATTCAGAACGCCACGTGTTTCTTCGGTTTAACTTCGTCAAGTAAAGTGACTGGTTTAAAATTTTTAAGTTCACCAAACATTATGATTAAGGCCGCTAGAGTGTTGCTTATCTATCTGGTAAAACAACTCATCTATTGCCCCTTCTCGGTAATTAAAAACAAATTAACAAAGGTTAGATTATTGCTTTTGGCCTAACCCTATTTTTAAGGAAGAACCCATTACTACTGAAAGATATTTCATGTAATTTTCGTCCTTGAAACTTGTAAAGCTGTCAGCAAGATTGTCCTATCAAATTGCTCCATAATGAATTTAACCTTTTACAAACTAAAGTTTTTCCATGACTATTGATGAATATAGCTGAAACATCCATTGACCCTACTAGTACTAGTTATAGTAGTCATGATCCTGAACTACTACTAACTTTATCCTACCCATTCCTCAGTTTCCATTATAATCCAACCAAGAAATAAGTTCACAAGTACAAGTGCAATATGGAATATATTTAATTTGTTTCGCTTGGATAGTTTATCATTATTTAGTTAGAACTTTTATGATCTTCTGGATTTTGAAAATATATCACTTACAAAATCGTTTACTTGCGGTGGTAAAACCAAAGTTGTAATACAAACTTGTGCGATATTTATAGTGATTAGAAGTTCAGAAAGTACATGCTCAACTATCAAAAAACCTGCCATCGTCACTATAATTTCCTTAATGGGAGCAAGTTCTGTTTTGTCGGTCAATAAGTTCCAACACCGAAAAAAAGAATGCCACGTTTGTAGCAATTGCTGAATCTATTATGTACATTTTGTGTATATTTACGTTTGTGCGCGTGCGCATTATCGTGTATGGGTCTACTGATTAGTAACTGTGAGTGTTTCTGTGTGTGTACACATATACTAACATATATATATATATATATATATTGATATCTTAAACGTATGTACATATATATAATTTGGTCCCTGACTAATTGAAGTTGCTTTCAAGGAACTCAATGGAACTAACGGATTCATGGTCAAGATCTATTCGATTATATCTGATTTAACATATGGTTTCGACTTTTAATATGCCACCGATGAATCAGACAACGCGAGCTAATTATTTCTGTTGGACCATTGTCTTTAACTTTATCAGCAAACCCCACATAATATTTATTTTTCCTTTTTGTTTTGCTTAATTGTAACTCTAAATCTGAGCTCTAGTTTCATGTTTGATTGGATTTAATACAAAACTAGTTTCTTGATTAAATAAAGTCCTCTTTGTGTGATTCGCTATGATTTAATTTTCATTCGAGATTAAAGACTTGGTCAATGAAATAAAAAAGTAATTGGATTTGGTGTAATCCCAAAAAATTACGTACGTGTTCTCCATTATCAAAAACAAACAGCCAAGCGAATCCACCAATTACGTCGCCGTTTAGGCCGCGCCCACTTTCTTTACACCCTTCTATTCTCTATTTGTTACAATATGACCCCTATCTTTTACTTTTGTTATTTCAAGCCCTTTTAAAAAATTTCTCCCTGCAGCAGCCATCATCTCCGAGACAACAACCTTCACTGCAAATGTCTCAATTTCAGAGCTTTCAGAAGAAAGAGAGAGATCAATTATTTACCAGTGAGGCTAATGATGAAGGCTGTTGAAAAATCTGCAAATACTTTTCTTCTATCTAAAGCTTCTTTCTCTCTCTCTCTCTCTCATCTGTGTAGAGAATAGAGAAGAAGAGATGGGCCCATATGAAAGTGTTTTTTTTCCAACTGTGTTCTTCCTTTTTCTCCTGTGTAGCTTCTTAAGGCCACGAGACGTTGTGGTTGGAAAATTCGCATAAAGCTTCCACTTTTATTTGTTATTTTTCTCCCATTATCTCTCTCTCTCTCTCACACACACTTTTCTCTTTGCCTTTGCCTAATTGAGTGAGAATCCTCAATGAAAAGTAATGGTTTTGTCGGTCATCGTTAGATAAGACACTCAATTTAATATTTCTCTCTCTCTTTCTTGTTTGTCAAAAGATGCCCACCAAGACAGAAGAAAGAAAATATCTTTTCTTTTCTCTCTATTTGAAATGTTGAACAGTAAACGGTTTTTTCATTTCTTTTGTTGAACCAATTTGGTAATTTTGTTTTTCTCTGTTGGGTTGTTGATCAACTGTGGAAATTGAAGCTGGATTTCTGATTCACGATCAAAGCTTTTCCCTTTCTTTTTCCCCTTTGATTTGATCGTATGATTACGGAAACTCTGTTTCTCGACAAAACCTGGAAAAGTTGTCAGATCAAACAATGTGGCTTCAGATTAAAGCACCAAGACACGCTACCTTGTCCTCCCGTTCAAGTCTATAAGCTTTGAGAAATGATTCAGACATCATTTGCTTAGTCTTGTCTCTCGCCTTGCCTTGAAAGAAATCCCAAATTTCTTCTTCTTTTTGTTCCACCGTTTTGTCCGGCGATCTAAACTGGTTTGTATTAAACAGAAACCCTGAATCTTGGCATCAAAAGGAAGTTTTGGGACTAGTTTGAGCATTACTTCTGCTGCAACTTGCAACACCTTTTTTTTTTTTTTTAATTTATATAGATTTCTATGGCTTTGCTCAGACGTAAGCAAAACCAGCTGACATCCAGATACAATCGCTGTTGCCCTTTAGGCAAGTTTGGAATTCAGAAGAATCTCATCAGGTACTTTCTTGTACTTTCCTCTGCAAGGTATCTGATTTTGCTCCTTAAGTAATGGACTAGTTTCTGTGTATCATCAAGCTTTGTCTTCTTACTTTCCTTTGGTTACTATAACACACCATTAATTAAACAAGTAAACAATGATTAGTGTGTAAGAGGAGTTTGATTTGGATTGGGGAATTGGTAGAGGATCCTTTACTTCTTATGTTCATTTACTCCTCAAGAATCCCAATTGCAGTGTTTCACAAGGATAATTCTGTTTTTTCTCTTTATAATTAAGTCTACTTGTGGAAATTTTTGGCCTTGTTGTTTGTTGTTTTTTTCTCAAGGATCTGCATCTGAAAAGCATTTTATCCATAAGTACAATTTACAAGAGTTCTCATTTGTCAGCGTTCTGTGTTTCTTGCCTCATAGCTACTTATATCTTGCCTCAGTGTTTCTTAAGGCACATCGTTAAAGAAAGATTAAGAAAGGAGCATTATAGAAAGCCATGGCAAAGAAAACTCAAACTCAACGACGTGCAGCTGCTAGACAGCAGAGGGATCAGTTAGGCTGCATGTGGGGTTTTATGAATATGTTTACTTTCCGCCATGGACCATTGGCTCATAAGCTGCTTGGTAAGCCTTTCATGTCTCTGGCTGCAATTTTGGTTTTGATCATTGCTCGTGAAAGAGTTTTGGTTAACAGTTGTGTAAATTGTTCTGTAGCTGCTGGAAATCCTAGGAACAATGAGCTTGGCAAGACCAAATGCCGTGACAAGGATGCTCAAGAAAAACAGGTAAGCTTTAACCTTATTTGAAACATCCTTAACTTCTTCTTCTTTTGGTCTTGAGAGTCTCTTGTGGATTAATTTTGTTGTTTATTCAACTGTCAAAAGGTTGGTGAAGAAGGCAATGTCACGATTACGATTATAAAGCCAAGTGTGAAGAAACTCATAGCAGAAGAGTTGTTCAATGACAATGAAATCAAGAAGCAGAGGGAGAATGATGAAGCAGGACAGTTATCAGACTCTGAGCTCGAAGGAAGAAGGAGGAAAAACCAGAGGAGAAAAAACAAGACACGCAAGAACAGCTGCGATAATTTTAGCCATATTAACACAGTTGGTAGTGAAGAGCCTGAAGTTCATCGCAGAAACAAGAAGCATCATGGGTCTGCAAGGAGTCTTGACATTGATAACATGATCGAAGAGTTCTATTCCGAGATTCATCGAAGAAGTACAAAGAATGAAGTAGTGAAGCATCAACATGAAGATTATAAAGAGAAACTGAGGGAGTTGGTCAAGTTTTTGATCAGTCAGAAGCTCTTACATGGGAACCGTCCCAGGGAAAACAGTGAAATCCTTACATGTAAAGACTTGATGGAAGTGTTTCAGATTCTGGGATCGGACGAAGAATTGTTTCTCAAACTTCTGCAAGATCCAGAGATACTTGTGCCAAGAGACATTCAAGATTCACAGAACTGTCAAAGTCAGAAAGGAGGAGAGGAAACCTTGAACTTAATTGAGATAACCGGAGGAGCATCAGAACAATCTTCTCTTGCTGAGAAGAGATGGTCTAGCTTTTTCAGGAAGAAGGATACACCACCGCAAGAAGCCATCGATGATGACAAAGAATGCGAAGCTTCAGACCGGATTTTCATACTGAAGCCAAGATCATCAAGCTTTTCAAGTCCAGACACAGGGAACAGCCGTTGTTCGTCACCTGATTCTCATTTGATGAGAAACAAATTGCAGAACGAGAGAAACAATTCACATTTCTTTCTTTCTGAGATCAAGAGGAAGCTGAAACAAGCAATCAGAAAAGAGCAACCGGGACTGCAACGTGAGGGTGGATTTGGGGAAGGGTTTCCGAAGAATGTGCCAACCAAAGATCATTTCTTTCTCGAGCGGATGGCAAAGCCTTCAACATCTCTGAAGAAACCTCAGAAAGTTTTACAAGAGCAGAGTGAAGATGATAAAAAGCAAAGGGTATCTAACATTTATACAGAGGCCAAGAAACATCTGTCTGAGATGTTGAACAATGGAGATCTTAATTCGAACTCAGCAAGTAAACAGGTTCAAAGAACTCTTGGAAGAATTCTCTCCCTTCCTGAGTACTTGTCTCCTCTAAGCAGCCCGGGAAGAAGATTGGAAAAGAACTCAACTGTACACAGGAAGTCTGCTTCATCGGATTTCATAAATGTTGTGAACATCAAAAAGGAAAATCAGGCGAGCCAACCAGAGGATGCGATGAAAGATGTTGATATTCAGGGCTGCAATATAAGCAAAGAACCTGAAAATTCTGTCGAGCCTCTCCAACCAACCGCAAGTGAACCTACTGAAAGAAGTGTTGGCATTGAGGATGGAACTGCTAAAGAAGATCAAAGCTCTTCTGCAGGTAAAAATAATAACAAGGCTCTTTGTTCACTCTGTTTTGAAAATACACTAATTAACCAATCCTTCAGGTTCTGCAGATGATGTTGCGATTATCAATGAGATAGATATAGTTCCAGAGGAATCAAGCTCTGCTTTGGTTGGTGACTTACTCACAGTTGAAGCTCATGAGGAACAGAGAGACAGTATCATCTCAAAACAGGCAAGTCATTTTGATTCAGCACTATATACTATTATCTTTTTGTATAGACTTTGAAATGGTGGAAGACTTAAATCGGTTTTGCTGCTTCGTTTCTTCTACAGACCTCTCATGAAGAGAGCCAACCACCACTGGCTTCCTCTGTGGACTCACCATCTCAATGTTTAGCTAAAAGTGAAGAGTGCAAATCAGCTATTACTGATTTTCCGGAGTGGTCAAGCCCAATATCAGTTCTTGAGCCAATCTTCATTGAAGATGATATAATCCCATCAAAACTGCGATCTCAGTCTGGTATGTAAGAAAAGATCCTAGCATGGATTCTACTACTTAATTAGTTCTTCATTATGAGCGAACATTGACTCATCTTTACAACTCAGATGAAGCACATGTGCAACCTTGGTGTATCCACTTTGATGAGAAAGATTCTGCAGCGAAGAATTCTGACAAAACAACTACAAGTGATAAAGAATTGGTGTTTAAGTATGTAAGAGCTGTCTTGGATGCAGTAGACTCAGACTTTGAAGAGCTCTACCTGAAGGCGCAATTCTCTGACCAGCTTCTTGAACCAGCACTGATCAGCAATATACCATTCTGTCCAAACCAGCTTTGTCCTGACCATGAGCTCCTCTTTGACTGCATCAACGAAGTTCTCATGGAGTTGTGCTGTTACCCTCCATGGGCTTCGTCTGTTACACCAAGAACCCGAGTCTTCTCTACCGTTAAAAGCATCATTCAAGAGGTTCAAGAAGCGGTCTACTGGCATCTCTTACCATTACCACTCCCTCACGCGTTGGATCAAATAGTTAGAAAAGATATGTCTAAAGCTGGAAACTGGTTAGACATCAGATGTGACATTGACTTCGTTGGCTTTGAGACTAGTGAAGTGATTCTCGAGGAATTACTTGAAGAGCTCACTCTCAACTGCCTCAACAACACTGCGCTCTCTGGTTCCAGCTGAGTTGAAGACCGATGAGAGCATCCTTGTTCTGTAAAGGTCATGAAAACTGACTACATAATATAGGATATGATGTGTTTGTGCGTGAGTTGTGGTTGTGTTTTTATTTTATTTTATTTTTATTTCATTGATTTATTTTGTATGTATATCCAGAATTTCTTCCCACAAAGGATATTGTAGTGTCCAGGTTCACTTTCTTTGAACCCTGGCCCTGATTCTAATTCTAGGGCTTTTCAAGCCCGTGTCCAACCTTTCACTAATATGATATTGTCCGCTTTGAGTCCATGTATCTTAGCCCTCACATATTTGTTATTGGGCTCCTTCCCAAAAGGTCTCATACTAGTTAGGTTGGACACTACTTATATATTACACTTCTTTGTCTAATCTTCCGATGTGGGACTTGGATTGATATCCAACATTCTCCCCTTCAAGTCAAGGACCACATAATCTCGTGGCTCCTCCACCTTCACGTGGCTTCTCCACCTTCAACGAAACTTGGATCCCTTCTTGTGCTGTCATACTCACTCTACGTGGCTTCTCCACCTTCAACGAAACTTGGATCCCTTCTTGTGCTGTCATACTCACTCTACGGAACTCTCCACCTACACGCACTTCTCGGTCCACTTTCTTTGAACCCTAGCTCTGATACCAATTTTAGGGCTTTTTGAGCACGTGTCCAACCTCTCACTGTTATGATATTATCCGCTTTGGGTCCATGTTTCTTAGCCCTCATTGATTTGTTATTGGGCTCCTTTCCAAAAGGTTTCATACTAGTTAAGTAGTCTTTTTATCTAAACTTCTAATGTAGGACTTGGATTAATATCTAATAGCTCATGCATGTATTATATCTCTTGTAACAAAATTAAAAGATATGGCTAAAGGTGAAAATTGGTTAGACATCAAACTATACATTTAACTGCATTGGCTTTGAAACTAGTACTGATTCTTGAGGAATTACTTGAAGAGCTCATTCTCAACTATCTCAACAACACTGAGCACTCTCTTATTCCAACAGAGTTGAAGACCGATGAGAGCATTCTTATTCTAAAGTTCGTGAAAACTGAAAACTCTCTTCTTGAAGACAAAGCCATTGTTTACACAACTGTAAGCTCTGAACATAGCCTCATTGTCACTAGTCCTAACTTTCATTAGCACATAACCATGTAGATACTTTGTATTACTCAAGTCAATAACTCTCAAAGAGCTGAAACTGCTGAAAGAGAGAGACATAGAGAGGCGATAAAATTCTTGAATGAAACTGCTGAAAGAGAGAGACATAGAGAGGAGATAAAATCCTTTCAAGACCATACCAGAAACTGTTAGTGGTGGGGTCATTATAGAATTACTTTCAAAGACATGACCCTTTTTCTTTCAGGATACTACATAATGTAGGATACGATTTAATGTTTAATTTGACTGTGTTTGTGTTTGTGTGTGAGATGGATAGAGTTGTGATAGTGTTTGTTTTTCATTCGATTTGATTCATTTATTGTTTGTAATATTTTCAGAATTTAACATAGCAATGTATGACTTGGTGACAATTTAAAAGTAAATTCTTTTTTTTTTGATGAAAATTTAAAAAGGTATAAGCTTGGTGGTGGGTTGCTGATTTTAAATCTGTAGAGAATTTTTTTTCACTCAAAGGAGAAATAAAATTTAAGAATCATGAACCTATATATATAAAGTTTTGGATAATGTTTGTAGTTGTTGCACTTTATATGCCCTACTTAGTGAATAACATTTGTTTTGATGGGATTTGGTTATGTGGACACAATAGATAGTACACCTGATAAAGATGGATTTTTAAAAAGTTACTAAAGTAAATATTCATACTAAATTGTGAAACTCATGAAACAGTTTACATTTGAATAATTCAGAAAACAGTTTTAAGAATTTATCTAAAAAGAATCTATCAATAACATAATTGGATCGTATTATGCAACAGTCAGCATTGTTTCCTTGAAGGCTAAATAAATCAGAGAGCATAGAATAACAAAAAAAGAATGGACACTAATGCCTAATGGGTAAAGACCGTAACTTAAATAGAAAAACAACTACACACTTTTTTCTGAACATGAATCTTGTGAATTTTGCTCTCAGATATAAATATAGGAAAAAAATAAAAATTCATCACTATTTTACAATTAAAGATTAGTCTTTAACCGTTGCCAAAAAAAAAAAAACTCTTCAAATCAGTGTTTCTAAAATCGATCTAAGCAAAGTTTTTAATTTCGAAATGGTAAAATCTATTAAATCATAAGAAAGGAAAAATAAAAATGAAAATTGTATCACAAGACGAAACCCTTGTTCGCTTCCAGGCTTCCACCATCATGTCAAACGAGTGTGATAAATACCATTTAGACCCTTCCAACATAAGAGAGAAGCAGAGGAAGAAAGTCGAGGGCAAAATCGGAAATATATTACCAGGAAAAGGTTAAGATTTTCTTACCAGAACAGTGTTTTAGATCGAATTCAATCGTCGATCAATCGAAGAGAGTTTGTTGCTGCTTCTATTCGATTCTTGTTGGTGTTTGGTGTTGTTCTGTTCCTTGTTTTCGTCTTCCTCGAGCTCGCGAAACAATTTCACATCCAATTTTACGGAATCCAAAAATCTGCGAAAAGGAATTAACACAGCAGCATTCGTATTCGTCGTCGCCATTACACCAAAAGCGAGAAAAAGTGCAGAAGAAGAGAGATTGAAAAAGAGTCAAAGTTTAACGAAGCCCAAGAAGACTCTTTGCTTCGTCTTCTTCTTCTCCTTGTGGGCCTTTTTTTTTTTTAATTGGTTTCGTCTTTCCTTCTCCCTTTGTGAATCTCTCGCTCTCTAGATTTCCCCTTCAATTTCTTCAAAGCTCGGAGCTTTTACTTCCAATCTCTCCCTCGATTCGTTGAATCTCCGGGTTCTTCGAGCTTGCCTCATCAGGGCCGATGTCGAATTCGCGGAATTTGCTGTCAAAACCCTAACTTTCGTGCGGGGGTTCCGCTCCGGATTGTGGGGTCATCTGGAGCTCCTATTGGTTAGTTTCCGATTTGAAACCCTAGTTTGTATGTTTATCGTATGCTTTAATATGCACGCTTAGTTCGATTTGGTAAATTTGATTACGGTGATTGTTTACTAGCTCATATTCAGTAGATTTTCCTCTGCTTCTATCTGGATTTGTTGTTCTCTTTCTTTCTCTGCTATGTTCGTAGCTAGAGGCAGCTAAATTGATTTGTGTGTTTTCAACCGGGAATACACTGTTCTTAGATAAAGCCTCCAAATTTTATTCTGATTCTGTTTCATTGTTAGAAATTTTTCTCATGGTAGTTATTCATAAATGGCTTCATATGTCTTGGCGTTTGATTGCTTAATAAGGGTTAGTTTACATTTACTCAAGTGATCATCTTTTGCTCTTCATCATAGTGTAAAATTGTGTCTTTGGGTGGTTCTTGTATCATGCTAAGCTCAGAATTGCATTCGATGTGATATGTGTTATAAGGAATGTTTCCGGCTTAAATTTTGAAGAGAATGCCAAGAGTTTACGCTATTTAAGCTATAGACAGTTTGTGTAGGGCTTGTGAGCTAGTTTATCTTGATATGCTTTCAAACAACTGAATTTCATAGTTTAAAGCCAAGTTTCCTCAAGCCCTCAAGTTTTTATATTTGCTTATATGAGTTCAGTGTAAGTTGAACACTGGGGGTACTTTTATGTTTCAGGGGTTACTTCCATCAAAGGTGTTGCACTGACCTAAGTGCTAAGTTTATGCTGTAAGGAGAAATTACAAAATAAAAGTGGAAGTCCATGAAAAAGTTCCTTATGGTGCTAGAATGTGGATTAGTTCTTAGAGTTTACTATGGTATGTTGATCTCAGAACCAGTATGCCGGTTATAGTTTGGAGAGATGCAAAGGTATCATGCTGCAAACTGCACTAGTGCAGTCAACAATAGCGCTATAGGTGGTGCATCTGCTAGGGACTCAGGAAGAGCTGATTCCTCCTCTTCCATTGGAAACTACTCGCTAAACTCCAGGCATGTTGTTAGAAAAGAAGTCCTTACATAGCATTTTATATATTGATACATTTAAAGACGTGTGAATTACATTTTTTTTTACTGCAGGAGGCCACCACCATTGACACCCTACAAGTTGAAGTGTGAAAAGGACGGTCTGAATTCACGGTACTTCCTCTTTGACCTTATCCTTAGTTCAGTTTTTGTATCTACGCATTATAGTTGATCCCGGCTTCCGCTAGTTTGGGATTTCACTATTTTATTTCCGCAATGCTAATTCCTTGGATGCTTGTTAATGCATGAAGTTGGCGACTCTTTTCCATTCTTGATTTACTTTCTTAGATGGTTTATACCTTTCTTTAAAACATTGCAGACTAGGACCGCCTGATTTTCATCCTCCAACATCAAGTTCTCCCGAAGAGAATCTGACCAAAGAGTATGTTCAGTTTGGATACAAGGAAACTGTTGATGGACTTAAGGTATACATACAACTGAATTTAGTGATGTTTCTTATTTTTTTGACCCTACTAGTTTTTGTTGCATTAATAGCCATCTTCTAATAGAGATTCTGTGCCTTTGGCCTATTTAGGAAGCCGAAGAGATTATATTGAGCCAAGTCCATACTTTTTCGAAGCCTGTCGTCTTAAAGTGCAAAGAGGTATGGTATAAGATACTATAGACGGTGTTTTCTCCCTTATATTCTTGATCTCTATTGGAGTTTGTTTGTGTTTCACATGAAATTGAATTAAATTTCTTTCCTGCAGGCTGTCAGAAAGTGTCTTAGAGCTATCAATGAGTCTCGTGCACTGAAGCGCAAGGTAATCTAGAGATTTTGAATTCATTTCTTTTCAATTTTGGAATGTGCTTTTTGTGCAGAATTTCAGGGTTTCATTCCTAATCATATTACTTATAATTTGAAATGGTAGGCTGGTCAGGTCTATGGGGTGCCTCTTTCTGGTTCGCTTCTATGTAAACCTGGATTTCCAGAACCAAGATCATGTGGGGAGGAGACGAAGAAAAAATGGATCGAGGTACCTTGACATATTATTATGCTCATCGAAACTTTTTAGTGATGCTCTTTTGATCCATGTTTTTTTTTGCCATACTTCTGGCATAACTTCCATTTTATAAATATTTCTCGAAATTTGATGGTTTTTGGAAAAACTAACATTTTCAAGTCTTTGTGGGTCTGTTGGGAGTTCTAAGCAAATGAAAGTACATGTATTAGATCTTTCTAAAGTTGAATTCTTAGCTCACTCTTGCTCTCATTCTTTTCTCAGAGTTTGTCACAACAGCACAAACGATTGCGCTCTTTGGCTGATAACATTCCTGTATATAGGAGAAAAGCTTTATTTGAAGTCCTTATAAGAAACAATGTTCCATTACTGAGAGCTACTTGGTATATAAAAGTAACTTATCTTCACCAGGTACGTTGTTGGGCAATAAATTGATTATCTCTAACTGATTTCTCTGTGTGTTGGTGGATATCAATATTTGTTTCCAACTTGCAGGTGCGACCTAGTTCTGCGGCTATTTCTTCAGGAACACCTGACAAGACACAAAGTTCTCGGTGTGAGCAATGGACAAAAGATGTTATTGAATATTTGCAAACCCTTTTGGATGAACTTTTGTCACGGAATAGTTCATATCCTGCTCAGCAAACTAGAGATAGGTCGCCGCAGATGCTCTATACCGGATCAATGCAGAAGATTAGTCCAGGATCAGCTAGTCTTTACGGTGAGGAAACATCTCTGCATTTTAAATGGTGGTACATGGTGCGTCTTCTACAGTGGCACCATGCTGAAGGGCTTCTTTTTCCTAATCTCATTGTTGATTGGGTTCTCAGGCACTTACAGGTATGCTACTAGATAGATTAATTTATTGATTCAAGGTGGAAGTGTTGTCTTCGTCTTTGTGATTTTCCCTTGTACTCTATTGCAGGAAAAAGAGGTCTTTGAAATTTTGCAGTTGCTACTCCCAATTGTATATGGTGTTTTAGAGAGTATTGTTCTCTCTCAGACATATGTGAAGAGTCTTGTAGCTATTGCTGTCCGTTTTATCCAGGAACCTGCTCCTGGTGGATCCGATCTTGTTGATAACTCTCGAAGAGCTTATACTCTCTCTGCTTTAATTGAGATGGTTCGCTACTTGGTACTTGCTGCACCCGACACATTTGTTGCTTCGGATTGCTTCCCTCTACCTCCTTCCATAGCAGCGTGTGGGCCCAATGACGTTAGCTATGCATCAAAGGCATATGAGAATTTGGAAAAGCTGAGAAATAATTCTGCAGAGATTTCTACCCAGTTTCAAGTGAGAGGAGTTGATTCCCGGTTTGAGTTCCTTTCTTTTGATCATACCATTTCAACCATTCAAAGAAGTGCAGATGACTTGGCAAAGATAGCTAGCGCTGGTTATCCTCAACATAACGTGGCTAAAGCTGTTCAGGCCTTGGATAAAGCTTTGTCGGATGGAGATATCAGAGCTGCTTACTGTTATCTCTTTGAAGACCTTTGCAATGGAGCCGTTGATGAAACCTGGATTGCTGAAGTCAGCTCATGCTTAAGATCATCCCTGAGATGGATTGGGGCTATAAGCACATCCTTTGTTTGCTCCGTTTTTTTCCTTATCGAATGGGCGACATGCGATTTTAGAGATTTCCGGGCTGGTGTGCCTAAAGATATCAAGTTCTCTGGCAGAAAAGATTGTTCTCAGGTGTATTTAGCTATTCAGCTGCTGAAGCAAAAAATTCTGGGTGGAGAATTCGCATCTCGCAGAGGAAAGAACCGTCGCAGCACTTTTCTTGGTGTTTCTAAACCTAGCAGTTCAATGGATGCATTTGAAAGTCCGGGCCCATTACATGATATCATTGTCTGTTGGATTGATCAGCATGAGGTACACAGGGGAGGAGCAAAGCGCTTGCAGTTACTCATTTTTGAGCTTATACGTTCTGGACTCTTTAACCCCATAGCATATGTGAGACAACTCATAGTTAGTGGGATGATCGATGTGATTCAACCTGCTGTTGATCCTGAAAGGAGAATGAGGCATCATCGTATATTGAAACAGTTACCTGGGTGTTTTGTGCATGACGCTTTAGAGGAAGCACAGCTCTTAGGAGGGGATAAGCTTTCTGAGGCTGTGAGAACTTATTCAAATGAACGGCGCCTTCTTCTTCGAGAGTTGCTTGTTGGTAAAGGTAAATATTTGAATAATTTAGCTCTGACAGATCAGAAGCCAAAGAAAACTTCCACTGCTCTTCCGTCAGTTGATTTTTCAAGGACGTTTAATGCCATGACCGATAATGACGGGTTTCAAAAACATACTAAGAGCAGTGTGGATATCAGTGAACTAAAGGAGCGCATATCAGCTCTGCTGCAGTTTCCAGGTATGTCATGTGGTGTGACAAATCCAATGCGAGATGAATTTCAAAGTAGTGTTAAGAGATCAAGTGGATCTGTGCATAGCAAGATGAATCAACTAGAAGCTACACCAGGGTGTGAAGACTGTAGAAGAGCAAAAAGACCAAAAACGAATGATGAAAAGAGCTCTTGCTATCAAGGGAATTCACCATTTGCATCAGATGAAGAAGATAACTGGTGGAGCAAGAAGGGATCAAAAATTCTGGAGCCTTCTCTAAAGGTTGATCCTCCGATAGAGTTAACTAAACAAGTACCACGTGGTAGGCAGAAGATGGCGCGTAAAACACAGTCGCTGGCTCAACTACAAGCTGCCAGGATTGAAGGTAGTCAGGGCGCTTCAACAAGTCATGTTTGTGATAATAAAGTTAGCTGTCCTCATCATGGCCCTGGAGTGGAAGGAGAAAATAAGGTGGTTGATGTGTTTAGAACGTCAACCCCTGTGGATATTGTATCTATTGGAAACTCTTTGAAGCAGCTGCAGTTTGTTGATAAGCGGTCTATTGCAGTTTGGCTTACAACTGTGGTTCAGCAACTTGTTGAAGAGTCCGAAAAGAGCAGTGTGAGAGTTGGGCAGTTCAATAGAGGTGCTCCAGTTGAAGAGAAGAGCACAACTAGGTGGAAGCTTGGGGCAGACGAGCTATCTTCCATATTATTTCTCATAGATCTCTCTCTTGACTTGGTTTCGGTGGTTAAATTTCTTCTTTGGTTATTGCCAAAGGCCAACAGTAGCCCAAGTTTTGCCGTTCAAGGTGGGAGAAACCTTCTGATTGTGCCAAGAAAAGTCGAAAACAGCATGTGTGAAGTAGGGGAGGCTATACTAGTATCATCACTTAGGAGGTGGGTTTTACTTCCCGTTCAATAAGTGATATTACTCATCTATATTTTTGCAAATGTATTTCTAGAACTTTAATTGCCGTGTATGATAATTTTCTTTCAGGTATGAAAACATTCTACTCTCAGCAGATCTTGTTCCTGAGGCCATGACAGCTTTGATGGCCCGTGCTCAGTCACTTATGTCCAGTAATGGAAAAATTTCTGGATCAGCTGCCGTGGTTTATGCTCGCTATATTTTGAAAAGATATGGAAGTCTTCCCGGTGTGGTAGAATGGCATAACAATTTCAAAGCAACGGGAGAAAAGAGGCTTCTTTCTGAACTTGATCATACACGATCAGGAAACAGTGATTATGGAATCCCTCTTGGGGTTCCGGCAGGAGTAGATAATCCTGATGACTATTTACGTAAAAAAATCAGCATCGGGGGTACACGTCCTTCAAGAGTGGGTTTGAATATGCGAGAGGTTGTGCAGCGATATGTTGAAGAGGCGACTCATTATCTCAGAAAACTCATTGGCACTGGGACTATGAAAGCCTCACTTGCTGAGAAAAACGATGACGGCTATCAGGTGGCTCAACAAATAGTAGTTGGACTAATGGACTGCATTAGACAGACTGGCGGTGCAGCACAAGAGGGTGATCCCTCTTTGGTTTCTTCTGCGGTTTCTGCGATCATAAACAGTGTAGGCGTTTCCATGGCAAGGATTTCAGATTTCTCAGTGGGAAATATTTATCAGAATCATCCATCTGGTGTAGATTCATCTAATATTGCACGGTATATTTTACAAATCCATATAACCTGCCTGTGCCTTTTAAAGGAAGCTCTTGGAGAGCGTCAAAGCCGAGTGTTTGAAATAGCGCTTGCAACAGAAAGTTCCACTGCTCTTGCTGGAGCTTTTACCCCTGGGAAGGGATCCCGAGCTCAGCATCAGCTATCTCCTGATTCATATGATTCCAATGCGAACAACACAACTAATGATATGCCGAATGGTACTGGCAAAATTGCGCTGAGCAGAGCAACAAAAGTTACTGCATCTGTATCTGCACTTGTTATAGGTGCTATCACACATGGCGTCATAACCCTTGAGAGGATTGTTGGTCTGCTGAGACTGAGGGAGCACTTAGATTTCGTTCAGTTTGTAAGGCGTACAAAATTGAGCTCTAATGGCAGTGCTAGGTCCGTGGGGGTCTCTAAAGTGGAAAACCCTATTGAAGTTTATGTACATTGGTTCAGACTCCTTGTTGGTAACTGCAAAACTGTTTCGGAAGGGCTGGTTTTGGAGCTTGTGGGAGAATCTTCGGTGGTGGCTATATCGCGTATGCAGCGCATGCTTCCGCTGAAATTGGTCTTCCCACCAGCCTATTCAATTTTTGCCTTTGTTCTATGGAGGCCTTTTGTTTCAAATGGTAACTCTAACTCCAGCGTCCACGAAGACACTCACCGCCTTTATCAGTCTTTGACAATGGCCTTCCATGACGTGATCAAGCACCTTCCCTTCCGAGACGTGTGCTTGAGAGACACCCAGGGTCTTTATGAACTGATAGTTGCTGATTCCACAGATGCTGAGTTTGCATCAGTACTTGAGTCGAATGGTTTGGATATGCAGCTGAAATCTGTGGCCTTTGCTCCTCTTCGTGCACGTCTTTTCCTAAATTCCATAATTGATTGTAAGGTGCCATCCTCTGGTTATTCGCACGAAGGAGTTAGTGAAGCAAAAAACCGACACCAGGGAAATGGAACAAAGCTTGTGGACAAACTCGTATCTGTATTAGATTGCCTGCAACCTGCAAAGTTTCACTGGCAGTGGGTTGAACTCAGGCTGCTTCTAAACGAGCAAGCACTAACTGAGAAACTCGATAATCATGATATGCCTTTGACAGATGCAATACGATCTTCCTGTCCTACCTCTGAGAAGCCTGATGCTTCTGAGAATGAGAAAAACTTCATTCAAATCCTCCTCACAAGGTTATTGGTTAGGCCTGATGCGGTCCCACTTTTCTCGGAAGTGGTTCATCTCTTCGGTAGGTCGGTTGAGGATTCAATGTTGAAGCAGGCTGAATGGTTTCTAGCAGGTCAAGATGTTCTTTTTGGACGAAAAACAATCAGACAAAAACTGATTATAGTAGGTGAGGGCAAAGGACTTCCCACGAAACCTCAGTTTTGGAAACCTTGGGGTTGGTGCAACAGCCCTACTTCCGATCCTATCACGGCAAACAAGGCAGGGAAGAAAAGGAAGTTGGAGAGTGTTTCTATGGAAGAAGGGGAAGTGATCGAAGAAGGGTCAGGTTCAAGAAAGGTATTGTTACCGCGGGCATTAGATAACAATAGTCCCAGTGTTGGCTATGGGATTACAACTGAGAGGGCTTTTGTTCAGCTAGTGCTTCCATGCATAGATCAAAGCTCTGATGAATCTCGAAGTACCTTTGTGAATGAGTTGGTAAGACAGTTTAGCAATATTGAGCAGCAGTTAAGTTCAGTTACCAGCCGCAGTATAACAAACAACAAGTTCACGGGAACTGTTTCTTCTGGGTCTGAGGTCTCATCAACTAAAGGAAGTACCCGCAAAGGCCTTCGTGGTGGTAGCCCTAGTTTGGCAAGAAGATCCTCAACCAATACTACTGACGCTGCACCGCCGCCTTCCCCTGCTGCTTTGAGAGCTTCTATGTCTTTGCGGTTGCAATTTCTTCTAAGATTACTGCCTGTCATCTGCGGGTACTCACTCCCTACTATCTTCTGTTTAACCAGATTTGTTGAAAAGTCATATGAAAATGGCTCTTCCTGTGTTTACCGAACCAAAGCCTTAGTAATCTTTTCGTTTGGCTATTAATTTTTCAGGGAACCTTCATTTAGGAACACGAGGCATGCACTTGCGTCTACAATAGTTCGTCTGCTTGGAAGCCGAGTAGTTTATGAGGATTCTGCTGTATGCTCTCCTCGTAGTGACCTATCAAAAGCAGAGACAGAATCAACAATAGATCCTTCTTCCATGGCAGATCTTTCTAGTGAAGTCTTATTTGACCGGCTACTGTTTGTACTCCATGGGCTGTTAAGCAATCACCAGCCAAATTGGCTAAAGCCAAGGTCTTCCTCTAACGAATCATCCAAAGACTTTACCTTGTTTGATCGCGATGCAGCAGAGAGCTTACAGGTCTGTTAAAAAGGAAAAATCCTCCAGAGTCTGTCTTCTTGACTGAAAATTACGATCTTAGAAGTTTCTTGTTTTTTTGCTGTCAATATTGCAGAATGAGATTGCGAGGATGCAGTTACCAGACACCATTAGATGGCGGATCCAAGCAGCAATGCCTATTCTCCTTCCTTCTCTACGGTGTTCTCTCTCGTGTCAGCCACATTCTGTTCCGCTAACCGCACTCACACTGGTTCAACCGTCGGGTTCTGCTGCTGCTGGACCACCCAATCAGAGAAACTCCCCTGCCATACCGAAAACCGGAACTGCAGCAGCGCAAGGGAAGCTGAAGCAGACAGTGTTGCCACCACATCAACAACAAGAACCAGACAACACGGATCTGGTTGACCCATGGACGCTTCTAGAAGACGGGACAAGCTCAGGTCCATCAAGTAGCAACGCTTCAAACAGCAGCGACATGGGTAATCTTAGAGCCACCTGTTGGTTAAAAGGTGCAGTGAGGGTCAGACGGACTGATCTGACTTACGTTGGTTCAGTGGACGACGACAGCTGAAATTATTTTACTGTTTCATAGTTTTTTGATGTTCAAAAAAGAGAGCTCTTAAAAGCTGAGAAGCAAGCAAAGGAGCACGAGGCTTGGATCTTCGGTGCCTTAGACTCTGTATCATTTATTGAAGGCACAGAAGATTGAAGAAGGAAGGAAGGAAGTCTTAATGAGAGATCTCTGAGTCTGTGTGGCTTCTTCAGATGGATCTTTGTATTTTAACTACTAACCCTTTTGGTTTTTGGTCACACCACCCGGACCAATGCTCTGGTTCGGAACCCTGTTGTATATATAGGGGATTCGATATTAATTGTCTCAGTTTCTTGTTCCATTATTTATCCACTAAAAGAATATTATTATTATTATTCCCCTTGAATACTTACTACATGTAGCCTTCCTTGTTGATGAAGAACACTTCTTTTCTCTTTTTTTTTGGCATGAATTTGCAGTTTCTGGGACTTAATGGGGAAACTTAGCCGGTTGATTATTCTCTCACTTTTGTGCTATAAGATATGTTTTTATCCTTTTGGATGTGTAAATGGAACTGAATATTTTTCTTTTTCAGGGTAACATTGATTTGATCTTAAGATTTACTTACAAGAGAGGGAAACAGAAGGAAAAGAAACATAGAAATCATAAGTAAAATCAAAATCTACAACAACTTATTCACTGCCTCTCATGGTTTTGTCTACATAGAGAACATCATCAATCCAAGCAACTATGTTAAAAGCTAAACCTTCCAGTACTCTTGAATAGCTCTCCAACACAGCTTTTCCAACATCCTGAAACCACAAAAAAAAAAAAAAGAGACCTCTTCAATCTCCATAAAATAATTTTGGTTCAACTGACTTTTCTTTCATCAATTTACCTTATTGTACTGAATCTTGCATATATCTAATGATGTCTGAGACAATTCAGGGTAACGCTGTTTCAAACAGAAGAGCAGAGTCTCTGCTCTCTCAGCCATAACGTAGTTCTTGTCTGTTCTCTCTGTATTTGACATAAGATCTTTCACCAAGTTCCATGAGTTCTTAGAGTTACTAAGACAAGCTTTGCGTCTCCATGTGTACATGGAAGCTTCTACTCTATCCGCTAACTGAACAGCTTCGTGCTCAGACGCTATGTTCAGACAGTCCAAGAGCTTTTCTGGGAAAAACCGACCCGAACTATTCATGGAACGGTAGATTGAATCTCCAACACTGCTTTTGCCACACTGCAGACATTGAAATTTGAAATGAACATCCAAAGTTCATGAAATGAACATCCCTGAAGGTTTTGTTTTTGAAATGTAACAAAGAACAAACCTTTGGAAGAGTTGCCATGTAAGAGTCTGGAATCTCCATTTCACTGAGAATGCTACTGTTGATAGCCATTGCAGCTTTGTGAATCTGATTGGTACTCTCTCTCTTGTTCTTGAGTTGTTTTCTTGCTTTATCTGACAAACCTTCTGATGGAACTAGAGGAACTGGTAACCACCATTTCTCTTCTTTCCTCTGTACTATAACTTTCCTGAAAGATCCAGTCGATGAACGCGCAGATTTCATCGATAGACTTCCTTCTTCTGCATACCAAAACTCTGTGTTCTGAAAACTATCCAATGCTTCCTGTAAACAAAAAAAAAACATCTTACATATGATATGATTCATAATGATCAGAGCGAATAATGACATTATGTTATTATCAGATAATATATATTACCATAAGCATTGAATCTAGCTTTCTCAATGCAGGTAAGTTGATATATATATCTGCTCTTGGTCTACTCTCCATTACCTGGAAAAAATACACAACCAAGAAAGTTTTCATCTTTTTTTCTTAAAGTTTTCTGCAGACAGATAAAATTGAGAAGTGATGTTACCTCAACAGTAGCTCCATTGCTTAGACTCTGACATCTAGGGATGAATTCGACTATGTAATCGCATACCGATAAAAGACAATTCATTTCTCTCTTCCACATTGCTCTCTTCTCTGTTTCTAACGGCTCTAACCTCAGATTCTGTCCAAACACTGTTGCTGCAAACATTGTTTAGATACAAAAAAAACATAAATTATATGCATCAGGTGAAGAATGTTTTACTGTTGGCTTAGTATGTTTACCATAGAGGTTGGTGATTGCATTTGAGATGGTAACTGCAGTGCAAACTCCTTTACCACTTCCTGACATATCTTCTCCAAGAAGAAGCTTTGCGAATCTTTCCTTCATTGTCTCAAGTTCTGCACAAAACCTAAAACACATTTTAATTTCAGAAAAGAAAAAAAAAGTAGAGAAAGAGAGAAAGAGAGAGAACAAAGAACACAGTACCTGGTTCTGAAATTTCTTGGACTGCAAGATTTTGAGTTGATTGAATCTCTAGACCGGCACTGAGACATTTGGAGCTCTCATCAGACTTAGATTCAGTGAGGACAGGCCAATTACTAGGAGAAGCTTCACTACAGAAGCTGTTGGTTTCATCTATATGGTCTGAAAACCCTGAAGTAGTGTCTGAACAAGTTCGAGGATAAACAAAGGAATCTATGCTCATCGTCGAGTAAACCGGAGTTTCTGCTGCGGATTGATCATTTGGGTCAATAGATCGAGGTGATTGATGATAACCCGCATCGTCGTTTTCGTCTATATTCGATAAATTCTCCATTTTTAAGCTGAAATTTCCAAAAAGTTCTTGATCTGTTTCTTCTGAAGAAATAACACACATTACAAATGTAATTATAGCTTAAAGCTTTTAGCTGTGGTTATCAAGAAACTTTAGAATATGAATCGGAATCTGAAATTTGAAACCGGGAATGTGAATTTCTAGGACCAAAGAACAATAAAGCCAGAGCAAACGGAAAGCAAAAAGCGGAAAAACGAAATTTTGCTGAATAAGAACACACATGTAATTCAAAATAAAAGTTATCACAGATAACGATCGCCAGAAAAACTGAAACTTTAAATTTTAAAAGAACGTCAAAGTAAAAATCAAAAGCAACGGTCTCTATTTGAATTATACCTTTAAAGGCTTCTTGCTTCGATTTGAACCGTCGTTTAAAGCAATATATTTGAACGTTTTAAAAACCCAATTCCCTCCTCTTGAATCCGAAACCCTCTGTTTCCGTTGGAAGTTTCAGGTGAAGAAGATCGGAAAAATGTAGTAGTGGACCGTCCGATGAAAAGAAGGATTGATCTTACGATCCGGACGATGAATTGGCTTTTCCTTGGCTTCAACAAGTGTTGTTGTAGTTCTATGAGATCTTACCCCTTAAAGAGCTGTTGAACTATTTGCCTATTTGCTACTATACTTTATGGTTTTCTTGTTGGCTAAAATTTAATATATTTGAGTATAATTTTCAATCGGGAAAGTTCTAGATTATTGAACCGTTTAACTTATTTTACCTCTGATATATTTATATTTATCGTTTTCAAACGAGTAAATAAATAGCTAAAACAATTACATATCATTTTTTTCCACTTTACGACATTAGACATATCATGTAAGTTTAGCATTGCTTGTTGCAACTGAAAAATTCAACATTATTTAAGAATTCAAACTCGTTCGTGATTTGTTCGTCGATATATTTAATTTTATGAAAGATCTTGCTGAGATGCGAGTGAATGTTCAGCGTATATCACCTTTTAATTTGACCTTGATCATTCTTTTTTGTTTTGGTTTTCAGACCTTTATAATTTTTTATAAGTAATCTTTGGTCGGTCTAGTGTACAAACCCATCGGAATTTTAATTTACATTTTATGTGTCAACCGTTTATTAAATTAGACCAATGATCACATGGCTGGACTTTAGCTTAGTCCCCATGTAGCCTACACGATTAACTGCAACTCATAATAGGTGATTATTTTATGTATTATTATTTCAATTTGAATTATATACTTATAATTTAGCACATGATAACTTAGTGTAATGGAGGAGATGAAATATATATTGCATGGTTCGTGTTTGAGACAGACGTGCGTCCCATTTTCTCCTTGTAACAAAGCCCACCCATTTTATGCATATATAAATATATTTATTTTCTGCGTTATTATTTTAGTATACTATGGCAATATACAATATTAACTACTTTGAAGTTCAACATGTCTAAGATATTCAAAAAAGTCTATACACTAAAAATATACTTTAGCAAACAATGTGAACTTGCAAAAATATCAAATGAAAAAAATACCTTACTATCATTCACCCCTAAAATATGTGTAAAGCGTTTTGAGATTGGTTGCGAAATTAAATGAAAGTAAGAAAAATGTTACATCGAAAGATATAAATGCATGCCATTTATTACATTAGAGACTGAAGGTGAAAAAAATTAAAGTCATCAACAGTTTCTTATTCTTGCCCATCACGATACCGTGAAATGGTTGATCGAGAAACCCTAGCTACGAATAGAAAAAATGCTTATAGTTTATTAGTCGACGAAACAATAAAGAAGTTTTGCATTGATGAGACTTTGCCTTCTTGCCCATGCAGCTACGAACCTAAAATGTTTGCACAAACTTAGAAATCAAATAAATGTCATCGCTCGTACTTGTTACATTCCCAATCGGGTTATGTAATCAGCATCATGTGATTAAGAACTATAGATAGGTGTTTCAATCAGAAAAAAAAAAAAAAAAAAAAAAATTTACAAAGGAGTTTAACTTATGCTAACCTAGCTTTTATCATTTTAATTCTCTTTTAGTTGATATTTGGTTGTTTTACGGAAGCAATAGAGGAGAAACCTTAACAAAGGGAGTTTCATCAGATTTAGAAATGGAGAAATCATTGGATCTTCACGGTTTCTGCCCTCCATCTTCAATTCCCATGCCTTCCTCTGCAATTTATCCTACAAAAATAAAAGTTTTTTCTTGAGGAATATTAATGTCATAATTTTCGATGTTTTCAAACACCTAAGTCACCACAAGCATTCTCATGTTGTAAAGAACTCGAAATGTCTAAGGTAGCTAACTGAGATACCGTTGCTATGAATCTCAATCCGAGTTTTAATTCGCCTTTAAAAGTATCATCGTCAAGAACAACATTGTATGGAGCTGGTTTAACTTCCATGTATCCTCTCTCACGTCCTTCGGTTATTATCCCTCCAAGATGAATTCTGCACCAAAAAGATTCACAAACACATGAATGGATGGTATTATATCTTAATATTGCTTATGCTAAACCCACTCATTTTCAAAACAAAATTAATTAACTTACATGGTTTCACCGACAAATCCACCATCTTTGAAGAGCTCTTTGTCCATGATTCTGAATTTGATGTGGTTCAGCTTCTTCCATTGAGACATTGGGAAATCGAACACAAACTTTTGGTTCCACAATGCGTTGTCATTATCACCTGCTTCCATAAAAGAACCTCAGATATCTTTTAGAATTAAGTTTGGTGCAAAGACACATATATGGATGAACAAGAAAAACTATATCAATAACAAAACTTGAACCTTTTGACATTTTGCTTCGGTACTCCTTTGCCCCACATTGTAACAACACATAATACACAGGACTTCCTGCAACCAAATAAGTATTACTACGTCTGATATTTAGATATACAAAATTTGAAGAAAGTTTGTCTTTTTTATATAGTCTATAGTCACCAATAAAATTTGTGTGTGTGATTCCATGAGCATCAACGAGAAATACTTCCAATATTCCTCTCTGCATATGTACCATTTAGGATTCAAATTTAGCCAAAAACAGTAAAAAAAACCTTAAAGAAACTGGGAGTTTTAGTGAATGGTGCCGGTGAAGCTGCATATAAATTGGGGATTATGCAAAGTGATAACATTAAGTTTTATAGTGCACCATAACATTTACTACTTCTTTGCAGGATCTATGAGTTACAATAAAAACACCTTACAAATCACGCATTTAAGAAACAGTTTTCAGTAACTACCTTTTTTTTTAAGTTACATTCTCCGGCTAAAAATATCAATCCGTTTCTTCTGGATTCAGCAAGAAACTGAAGCGAAAAATCATGAAAAAATCACTCATCTGAACAAAGCGGGAAATAAAACAGGGAGCTTCTCTTATCAAACGGGCTTGTTTCAGCCCAAAAGCCACTAAATATCATAATTATAAACATACATTAAAAGCATTCGAGAGAACAAACACAGGTTACGTGACTTTTACGGTAAACCTTATGCGGGCGAACTTTGTATAAGAATAATGTCGGCCAAAAAACTGAACATAATCCCACATCGGATCTAGTATATAATAAGCATGAGTCATTGTATTAATTACCAATTGGCTTTGAGGTAGAAAGCTCAATGAGTCTACCCGTGGTATCATAATCCTTTGCCCAATAGAACACATTCAAATTACTAGAGAGGGATGTAAAACATGATCCAAGAAATGATGTATCATTAAAGAATCATCCTCGTCAAAGGGAGACGAACATGAGCCAAAGCCAATTGGTTTTTTTTTGCTTATATGATTTATGAATAATTAAATTGTTCAAAGCCTTCCGGCCCTTCCCGCAACATTAAGCAAACTTTTAAGAATAAAAGATTCATGTTCTTCCTTTGGTATCAAACCCTTGACTCAAAAGGTTTCATTCAATTGAAAAATGGATTTAACATAATGATACAAGATGATGGGTGTATAAACATCTAAAGAAAACCATCCTTTTGAATGGGAATATCCATGAGCCAAAACCAATTAGTTTTGTTTTAGCCTTTGATTTTTTTCTGTTGGCATGCCTAGATTTTTCTATTTTCTTTCCTTTGTAATTTTTTTTTTTTCGAATTTAACGTTTTTCAAATAATGAAAAGTCGATTATTAGGTGTGCTAATTTATTATTACTTTGGTATGCTAAATTGATATCAGAATGAATCCGAATTTTGATATAAAACATACCTAATGAAAAGTCGGGAAAATATATAAATACTCTGCAAGAACAATAAGTATAGATCTTTAATTTTTAGAAGAGGAAATAGATGACATTGTCGAAATTTCCAACCAAACTCGGCAACGATTACATCAAAAAACCTGGAAAACTCGATGTAAAGTTAAGGACATATAGATTCGCCAAAATCCAAAAGATATAACATTGTAACAAAAGTTTAAGAACAATAATATTTTTACAAAAATCATCAAGAAAGCCCTAAGTGATTCTCACACTCTCACCAATGACTCTCCTCAGCTCTCGCTTAATCATTCCTACTGACGCAACTGCATCCCCACGGAACTGCGCAACCCCAAAAACGTTACGTGTGAGTCAATAAATCAAAATCTGTCTCTTCCCAACATCAAGAAGAATAATGTTTTTCAGACTTTACCTTTGCCTTGAGATTCAGTGTGAGGAACCCGTTAGCTGTGTGAGATCTAACAGAGAAAGCATCCATCTGAAGATTGCTCAGAGTTTCCATGACGTCTGCAACTATGTAGTCTCTGTACGAACATCTTACTTCGATCACAACTTCTGCTTCTTTGAGCTTAACTCTCAAATGTGTCTCATCTCTGAACACAGTAACTTGTTGGGTTTCTCCTGAGTTTCCATCGATCTTCGTGTTGTCATCGTAATTCCCCGATGTCTCTTCGATCAACACAGAGTCATTAAGGCTCTTTGTAGTCTTTCTTTGTCTCTCTACGAAGTTAACTGAGCCCATACAAGATTCTAGCTCTTCTACTCTTTCCTCCAGCTCTTGCAAGTACTTGATTGTGTTGTTTAGTATCGATTCTTTATCAACCTGTATAAATATTCAAAACAAAGTAATATGGTTGAAACTTGAAACAAAAGCCAGCTTTGGAGGATTCAAAACAGAACCTTGTGTCTGAAGCAAAGCAAACAAACCTTAAGGATTTAGAAACAAAGTGTTAGTTTATTATTTTATTACCTCGTTGACAGTGGGAACCATAGCTCTAAGAACACTGAACTTTTCGTTCTCTTTTCTTCTATCCGAAGGATCATCTTGATTCAGACCAGATCTCTTACTCTTGGTGTCTGCAGAGTGCATCAAAGGCACATCGTGCAATATCTTCCGCAGCACATTCTGTGAAGACGGCTGCAAATTGCTATGTTTCTGAAGAAGATTTGAGTTTGGCTGCTCACGTCGCTTCCACCGCAAGAAACTTGAGCCAGAATGAGAAGAAACAAGATCCGGTTGACGATGGTGAGTGTTCTTGTCGTTTCTATTTGATAAATCCGCAGCGTATTTGAGTACTGTTGAGACGGTTCTTTTGTAATGCAAGTCTTCATCTGACCTGAGATCAGAAATACCAAATTGAATCTGATGATGATTCTCTTCTAGTAGCGAATTTCCATCAGTGGTTTTAATTTTCATTTGATTCTTATCATCATCGTTATCTTGGAGAGCAGATAAGTTGTTTAAAAAGCAATCGGGTTTCGAAGTCTCCACCAGGCAAGATTTGATGTGTTGAAGCAGACTATGATCTTCTGAAATCTTTTTTTCATGAAAAAAAAAAAAACACAAATGTAATGTAGTTCCTTGTGAAGCAAGAAACCAAAGTTAAACCCTTTTTATATTAAGATGGAGAGTTACCAGTTCTGTGACGCCCAGCTCAATCACACCGCCCAAGTAAGGGAAACACACAACAGTCTGGAGAAGACCCATAAACACATAAGACACACATACATTCTACATCATTGCAAATTAATTAAGTCGAAAGTACTAAACTTTTGAAATCTAACAATTAGAGCTCTAAAGTACTCTTATTGCTAACAATCAAAATCCAGTTAATTAAGAGTCGTTAAAGAGAACATTATACACGTAGCATACCTGAATTGAAGCGCTCTAAAGGAAAGTAGCCATGTGAACAGTCATGAAAACCAAAGCAGATCCAAGGAGATTTACAGTCAGATTCGATTCTTGAGAGATCAAGATTCACGAAGAAGAAATTAGAAGCTTCTATAAGAACTTACTCTTGCTAATAAAGAACGAGTGAAGAGTTTGTTCTCCGCGTATTGAGCATTGCAAAGCCATATGGTCTCACCCATCGCCAAAGCTCTTCCTGGCAAACTAAGCGTACATAAACAACCAAAAAGGCATATTAATTTCGGACCCTAATTAAAAGAAATTAAGAAAAATATAGGATTACTTAAAATGTAAAAAGGGGGGGGGGGGGGGTTAATCTAGTACATAGAAGAGTAAGAGGTCACTCTACTATTTGCCAAGTAGTAATGAGATGAAAGCGCATGAACTTTCACATGCATGGTATCACAGTAAATCTCTAATTAAGTGAAGGGACATGAGTGTTTCCTCTTTCATTTCCAGTTGGTTTTACTATACGAATAGTTCGAAAAGAGCTATACATATAAATGTAATATTTAATAGGAAGAGAGAGAGAGAGAGAGAGAGAGAGAGAGAGAGAGAGAGAGAACAAACCACTGAGAAGGAGAGAAGACATAGGACATGGACACTATATAGTACCACTCTTCATCAGAGAGGTCATCTGGTGACAGCATCATACTTGTACTGATACAATTATGATCATCATCATCACTATGATCGTCAATATCATGAGTAGTTCTAATAGTAGTACTATTATCTCCTTCAAGCATGCACATATAAAGTTTCCTAAGTTGCTTGCTTCTCTGCAGCCCATATTTATAATGAGCTTCGTGTCTTTTCTTCCTCTTCTTTAAATCTCCATTGTAACATCCTTCTCCCCACTCCAAAGCCCTAAATTTAAGAGCACAGTTGTACTCGAATATAAATATATATATACTCCTTCTTAACCCGTGATTTGAAAGAATAAAATGGGAATGCAAAGATAACATCAAGATCTAATCTTTTTTAAGGAAAACGAATGTTAGATTATACTTACCCAGATTGAGTAGATGAAGACGACCAGAAGATTGCATAGCTCCATTGAACACTTCTTACAGCAACAGCAAGTTGTTTTCTTAATAAGCTGTTTTTTGTTTTACCTCTTCCTCCTGCTGCTTCTACATCACCAGCCATTGTCAAAGACATGTAAATGTCGTAAAGTACTAAACTTAAAACTCCAAAACCAAAGTGAATCTAGCTAAGAAATACAGATTCATAAAGAGGAGACAACGAAAAGGCAAAATTTATTAAAGAAGTTTGGAGCTTTCTCTTTTTTTTTTCTTTCTTTATTGCTTTCTCTTTCTCAGTTTGGTCCTGATGGAAAGAGACTTAAGAGAGTGTCTTTAAAGTTGAGAACTGTGTCTGAAAGATGAGAGAGAGAGAGAGAGGTTGACTTGGGTCATGATATTGGTTTTTGGAGCTACTCATCTTTATACTATAGTAGTATACTATATGCATATGGTAATAGTGTTGGATTCTATTTGGTGAAACCCAAGGTGATCTCTAAATAAAGTAATGCAGAAAGAAATGCAAGAAAAAAAAAAAGTTTTAACATATATTTATTTTATCATATTTTCTTTATCAGTGATTGTTCAAATATTTGGTTATCACTTATCACTTTATATACTTTTCTTATTGGATATATACTTTTCTGTTTCTGTAATAAATATTATTTTAAAATTTGAAATAAAGAAAAACTTTATATTCTGGTGATGAAGATATTCTGAAAAGTTTATGCATCTTTGTTTTTATTGTCGTCAAAAAGCTTATAGGTCTAATTGAGGTTCAAACCACATATAAAATATGCAAGTTATATATAGTAGGTGTGTCGTTGTGTGTTATGAGTGTTAGGATTATGATCATAAATCCAACATTTATAGAATGATTAAAAAAAAAAAAGACATACACGAAAACGTTTCACACTAAGTTTATTTTCTGTCGATGTAGATTTAACTATGATCAAAGAATCATGAAAGTTGCATTTTTTTCCGCTCCATAACAATAGAAAACGGTGACTACGAATAATAAGAGGAGTCTCAAGGAGAAATGAATACGTGAGTAAAATATTCCTTAGCAAAAATCCATAATTATTATTTATTGTCTAAAAGTCTTACCCAAGTTTGTGTCCGGGAGTTCTACCCCTAATCTTTGGAGAAAACAACATATTTCACGGAAAATTCAAGAAACTAGACTCAAGAAAGTTGAAATATCCATCTGAATTGATAGGTCTTAATAAAAAGGTATCAAAATCTTCGATAGTAATGGATGAAAAGGACTTGAGATAATTTCATTTGAAATACTCTAATGGCAAATTGTTTTGTACGCGAAGATTGTCCCTTTTCCCCTCTTGCATTTAGTCAGTTCTAGTTAAAGTAGGATCAAATCTTGTGTAAATTCATTATTCTCTTCCTTTTTTTTTTTTTCAAAAATCATGTGTGAAGTAAAGGTAGTATGGAAGAAATAGCGCGTGGTTATCCTTTTAGCTATGAAATAATATGATTTTATCCATCGTGATATGTGGAAATGGGAACATAATGGAACATACTTTAACAAACAAGCAAGAAAAATATAATGGAACGTCTTGTTTGGTTCTCATAATTCATCAATGTAAGTAATTAAAGTATGACAAAAAGAATGTACTTATACGTAGTTGCAAGAAAATGGAATATACTATTTGGACATTCAAGATTCCAATTTCTATGATGGATATAAATGCGCATTTTACCCGAATATTTCCATAATAGATTCTGTTAAGACGTCAACTTAAGAAATCAAAAGAAATGCACAAGTACAACACTGTTCAACTTTGATTATCACATAAAACACCGGTCGTTTTTTTATACCTTCAGAGTACTATTTTGTCCGAAGTAAGTAAATAACAAGTAGCAGTAAAGAATAATAAAAGTGAAGGCAATGGCAGATCAGGAGAGAGAGCTGAAATTAAGGCAAGAAACTTGTGAAAATAATAATTGATCCATCTCAACACACGAAGCCCACATTATTTAGTGACGCACCACTTGTGGTTGCATGCCTATTTATTTCCATAACGACAAAAATTTGTGTTTAAATATCCATAAATTTCCTCTTAAATACACAGCCACCATACCCATTACCCACATTTTGTTATCTTTTAGAATTTGTTCATATCAATATATTTGTAGAAATTTAGAATACAGTCATAAAGGCTATCTACTGATTGGTACCCTAAAGCAGTATAAAGTTTTTCACGGTTTAAAAAAGTTTCAAATTGTTACTCCTCTGTTGTAACTTTTCAATGTTGTAAAAAAAGTTTTCCACAATGTTAGTAACTTTTTCACATAAATTAATATATATTTAATATTAAGTTATTAATGAATTAGTTTCTTAAATCAACTACTTTTCAATTATCACTACCCAATAATATTCAAATATTCAAATACTTTTAGTTTTTTTATTTTGAATTTTGTAATATTTTATCATTAATTAACAAAAATGTAACTTTAAAAAGCTAAAACATCAAACAATATGGAACAAAAAAAAGTTTAAACATCAAATATTAAGGAACAGAATAGAATAAACTAGTTAAAAACTGAAAACAACAACGGCCAAAAAAAATTGAACACAATATTAAGCGTAACGTTTTAATAACGTTATTAAAATGGTACTTCAAATCAAGTGAGACCTCGAATGAAGTTGTATTCAAGATTCCAAGGAACATTTCTTTCACAACGAAAAGAACCACGACAAAGTGAAATAAATCAAATCAAAGTTACGAGTTACGAGAGTGTAACAAAGATAAAATAGTGAAATTCAAAATTTAAAGCTTCAATGATTTTGTTAAGACATGGCGACATAGAGCATTGATTACAGCCGCGACGCAACTGACATACAATTTTATTTCCACTACAATGCACGTCCTTCAGATAATTTAATTTTACATCGTTTATATCAAAAATATTTACAGTATAAATTCTATAAACTAATAATGGGGATTTTGATATTTTATTAATTTACAAAACTATGAAATTATCGATTTTAAATAAAATAAATATTTATTAATAATTAATTAAAATAATTTAAAAATAATTTAAAATAATATATTTTGAAAATTTTATTGTGTTTTGTATAGTTTCATTCTTAAATTAAAGATGGATTCTATATATATATTTCAGTTCTAATAAAAAAAAATTATACTTCTATTTTAGAATGTTGTCATAGATTTATATATTTGTATAAGATTATATATGGTAATTATTAATTTATGATATTAATGAGACCATATATTTACATAAGAGTTTTAAAAAATATTATTATCTTATTATTCTATTGAATTTTTCTAATTTTTATACTAGTCCGACTTGGAATCGAAAAAAAATTATTTTATAGAATTTATTAATTTATCGAGTATTAATTTATAGAATTTATACTATATATATGTATATATAGGTGAAACCAATTGCTTAAGAAAACAATGGTAATTCGTATACACACGTGCAAAGTACAATCGAACAATTTAAAATAAAATGCAGTATTCACATTTGGATGTTGACACAAAAAAGTATATTCACATTGGATAATACATATACGGATTTTTTTATATAAAAGATTACGGTTATTTAATTGAGACAGGGTGTTGATATTTCTTACGACCGCTTTTAGAGGCTTTTTAATATTGTAACAGACCTGAAATATGGACTATAAGAGCCCAATAGAATTTTCTCAAAAGCCCATTAATAAACTTGCCACGCCCGTGAGTTGTCCGACGTGGAAAATTCTGACTTTTATGTACGGCCACGTGTTTGATGATGATAATAATACAAAACTCTTTGTACTCAACGAATCTGAGTGAATCCTGAGAGTCTGAAGCCTTTTTTCAAAATTGATTTGATCTCAATGGTTCTTGGATCCATGAAAAAGCATTGACAGCTTCACGTGGCTTTGATTTTCCAATGCAATCTCGTCTTGTCGTTCCCCAGAAAATCCGAGTATAGGAACACTTGTGATTGATTGTTTAGTCATGGCGGCTTCTTCGATTAGGTTGACTCATACTGTACTTCCTGTGAGCGTGAAGCTTATAACTCCGGCGAGAGTATCGGCTCGAAGCTCGTTACCATTCAGCGTCGGAGATTGGCGTGGTGTTTCTACGTTTTCTGGTGCTAGGCCGTTGGTTTTTGCGAAGGTGAAACAGAGTGGAGAGACAATTGAGGATCCAATTGAAGATCCGATGGACGATTCTACTAATCAGCTCGTAAGTGTCGAATTCCTGTTTTGCTTCATGCGGTTTTAGCTACGGCCCATAAATTCTGATGAATTACTCTTCATTTGTTAGGATGATGATGAAATTCTGCAATTCGAAGAGCGTGATTTTTCCGGCACACCGTGTGTTCCCGTCTATGTTATGCTACCAGTAAGTCTAACTATTGTTGTTTCTATATATATATATATATATATATTGTGTTTTGTTTGATATGGCTGAGTCCATTGTTGAATGATTAGTTGGGAGTGATAGATATGAAGTCGGAAGTGGTGGAACCGGAGGAGCTTTCGGATGAGCTAAGAAGACTAAAGTCGGTTAATGTTGATGGTGTCATGGTAGACTGCTGGTGGGGAATTGTGGAGGCTAATACGCCACAGGTGTATAATTGGAGTGGCTACAAGAAACTCTTTCAGATGATACGTGACCTTGGACTTAAGTTACAGGTATGAATAGACTTTAGATAAACTGTTTCCCAATGTTGTTGACTTATATTGGCTTCTTCAGGTTGTGATGTCGTTCCACGAATGTGGAGGCAATGTTGGGGATGATGTGCATATACAACTCCCTGAGTGGGTGAGAGAAATAGGTCAAAGCAATCCTGAGATATACTTCACCGACAGAGCAGGCAGGCGTAACTCTGAGTGCCTTACTTGGGGAATTGACAAGCAAAGGGTTTTAAGGGGAAGAACTGCTCTCGAGGTATGGATTTCCACTCTATGCTCGCATGTTATCACAGGAAAGAATGGTGCCCTTAGTTTAGTTTTAAGTAATATTTTATATGATTCGGAATCCTTGTAGGTTTACTTTGATTACATGCGAAGCTTTCGTGTGGAATTTGATGAATTCTTTGAGGATAAAATCATCACTGAGATTGAAGTTGGACTTGGTCCATGCGGGGAGCTCAGGTATCCTTCATACCCTGCAAAACATGGGTGGAAATATCCTGGCATTGGTGAATTCCAGGTACTCTTTCTTTTTTTCTTTTTCTTTTTTTTTTTTTTTTTACGATTGATCTTATCTGCTCTGCTCTGCTCTGCTGTCTCCTGTGTGAGCAGTGTTATGATGAATATTTGATCAAGAGCTTAAAAGAGGCTGCAGAGGTAAGAGGGCACAGCTTTTGGGGCAAAGGACCCGATAACACAGGGACCTATAATTCAACACCACATGGCACTGGATTTTTTCGTGATGGAGGTGATTATGACAGCTACTATGGCAGATTCTTCCTTAACTGGTACTCGAGACTTCTGATTGACCATGGTGATCGTGTTCTTTCCATGGCAAATTTGGCTTTCGAAGGAAATTGCATCGCTGCAAAGGTGAACAAAAATAACTTATATTGGTAAACCAAGTCACCAAATTTTCTTTGGCTTGTGCTAATAGAATCCTTTTGAATGCCATATCTGGAGACCAGCTCTCAGGTATACACTGGTGGTATAAAACCGCCAGTCATGCCGCTGAACTTACTGCTGGCTTCTACAACCCCGCAAACCGTGATGGCTACGGTCCCATAGCTGCAATGCTGAAGAAACACAATGCTGCTCTTAACTTCACATGCGTGGAGTTAAGAACACTTGTTCAACATGAGGATTATCCCGAGGCACTGGCAGATCCAGAAGGTCTAGTTTGGCAGGTAAGTTACTGATTGGCTTTAACTTGTTTAGGCACCCCTTTACCTTAAGTTTCTCTCTTGTGCTTTCATGTTAACCTTTTTTCAGGTGCTGAATGCTGCTTGGGATGTTAGTATACCTGTTGCTAGTGAGAATGCTCTTCCATGTTATGACAGAGAAGGTTACAACAAGATTCTTGAAAACGCAAAGCCCCTTAACGACCCTGATGGTCGCCACCTATCATGTTTCACTTACCTCAGGCTTAACCCAACTCTCATGCAGTCTCAAAACTTCATAGAGTTTGACAGATTCGTCAAACGAATGCATGGTATAGCTTTCGTTTTGTTGTTATTCTCATATAGTGTAAATATGTGTCTCCTCATGGTTTTATAACGTTGTGTTACTGTCACTTGCAGGTGAAACTGTCCCGGATCTTGGTTTGGCTCCAAGGCCACAAGAGACCAAATCCGAGTGAAATACATATAATCAAACCACGTTTGCAGTTGTAGCTTATAATAAAATAAATGTGTTTATTAAAATTTCACAAGAATTGCTAACAAAACAGAACAAGCTACTGCACAAAAGAGCTTTCCCCTTCTTCTGTATCATGGAAAGTTCCATATGACGGCGATGGAGACATAGGGAATTAGAAACGCCTGACGGTTTAACGGCCTAATAAACGGCACGTAGTCCTAAGCAGGAACTAGAAACTGATTGATCTAACCTCGACTGAAAGCACCATGACATTATAGCCGTCAGATGGAAAGCATTGATAGCCAAATCGAACGGTATACAAACAATTCATACCGAAATGAAGTTGTCTCTGCTTGTTCTTCTATTTTCCCTCTTTGCCAAGCAAATTATAAGGAGCAATGAATCATTATCTCCGGCTAGAATTTTGGAGTGATTCATAAAGTCATAAGAAGCTAAGCTATCATCAGTCAAGTCGTCTCTCCAGGTAAGGGAGAAAAAAACATAGAAACCCTAATTTAAACCTGCGAGAGGATAAAAAATGGCGTTGGCTGTTGTTCGATCTTGCGTTATGTCAAGAGTAACTATTGGTCAACTGAGAGTCTTGCAATCGAAAGCACCTTGTCACGCTCAAGGTCCGATTTTAGTTTAGTCGAATTAAATAATATAATAGTATTGGTTTAGGATTTAGAGTTTTTTTTTTAATTGTGGTTATGACTTTAGTTTTGTCATATAATGGTCGATTTCCTGTCTACAACTACAGGAGACAGCCTTAACCCGCCTGTCATTGAAGAATTCAAACTTGGATCTCACGTAATTAACCTGGAGGTGGGATCTGATGAACGAAATCGAACTTCTATATGGTGTCACATGGATGGCACTATAGACTATAGTACAGTCCTGCATTATGGTGTCCCACGACAACCACAAAGATAATAAGGCTTTAGAGATACTTTTATTTAACTTCATTTTTTTTTTGGATTAAATTGGTTATTATTATCTTGTTCTTTTTCTTAAATGTGCGTGCGTAACATTTGTAAACTCGGATTATTATACCAAGATGGAAATATGAATATGATGATGACCCATCAGTTCGAGGGGTTCTTTTTTATGATATGACAATTGAAGAAAGATGGGAATATCATCGAGAGATGATAAGTTCTCAGCTACTTGATAGATCGATAAGACCATTATTTCCTGAAAATTTCCATGCTACTATTACGGTATAGGCTAGTAATTGTTTGTTGGATTAACATGCAAATTATACTTTTTTTCAGGATAATGATTTCCTAATTGTTAATTGCGTGTTTGTAGGTATCTGCACGTGTTTTAAAATCAAACTTAAAACATGATACTAGCTTAATGGCAACTATTGCAACTTCAGCTGCTCTTATGGTATCAAATATCACTCCGCCTGGACCTATAGGAGTCATCCGCATTGGAAGGATTAATGAGAAGATCATAATAAATCCTACTGTGGACGAGGTAAACTTCATACACAATTCCAAAATATATATCCTCCTCAGTCCTCTCACTCTTTCTTTTCCTTTTTTAATTTATACAGCAACGTACAAGCGATATCAACTTGTTATATGTATGTACACGCGGAAAAACTATCATGGTTGACCTGGAAGCTTGTGAGATCTCAGAGAGTGATCTAGCTATTTATCTAAAGCTAGCTCATCTAGAGGTAGGTTACACACCTTGTATAAATTCTTTGTACAATTTAATGTTTTGTTTCTTGGCTAAAAAACAATTGAATGTATTTGCATTTTACTTTTGTTTGTGTAATGGACTCTCAAATAAAGCTGAGAGAACGTTATGCCAAGGACCAAAAATTTGAACTATTGAACTTGCAAGATATAAGTTAATTTCACTGCTTTTTAATCCGTGTCTGCTCATAATTCATATGACATTACAAATGTGGATAGCTAACACTTCTTCCCGGGTTGCATTTATCTTTTTATTTTTGTAGGATCTCAGTCATCAAATTTCGGTGAACGTGAACTACCAAGATCAATGATCCTTAAAAAAAAGGTTAGTTGCATAGATAAGGATTTGTTTTTGATAGCTAATATGTCCGGTTATGTATTTAAACAAATATTGGTTTTTGATAGCCAATATGTAGGTTAATTTACCATTTTCGATCTGTTTGTCACAGGCATACTTTGCAGATATTATATCTGACGGATACCGATTTGACGGAAGAAGTCTTCACCAAATAAGACCAGTACTATGTGAAGCTGGTGATTCATCATTGTTTTTTGGGTCATCACTTGTTTCATGCGGAGATACACAGGTCATTTTGTGTTGAACGAAACTTCAAATGTAATTATTTAATTTGTGTGCTCTTTGCTCAAATCTTGTTTTCTTTAAAGGTGTTATGCAGGGCAACAATTGGTGAACCTGGAGAAGCTGATTCTCTTGATGTGCTCCCAAGAAAAATATTTAGTGTTGATTATGATTTTCCATTTTGTACAAATGATGCGGTGAAACTTGTTCTAGATATGTGAAGGGGCTTCTGAGTTTGAATCTATGTGACTGGTTTTGTTTTAAAAACATTTTCTTTAATTTTCTTTAATTTACCAAGCCCATTAACAGTTTTTGCTTGTGGCCCATGCCAGCTCATGACGGCTCTCCTTTTATGTAATGATTAATTTGGATGTTAGATGATTTTCATAAAGATTATACCTATAAATCTTTTCAGGGCTTGGAAGATCATTTAGTAGAAATGGATTTCAAAATTGGTGTTACACGAAATGGTATAACAGCAAATCAGTTGGATGTGAAGTCAGGTGGAATTAATTTCGTTAGATATAATTTGTGAAGCTTTGAGTTATGGACGTCAAGCTCGTCTTCAAATTCTTGATCACATGGAGATGGAGCGAGTTATAAATTCCCCAAAAGAAACTTGTCGTTATAAGAAGAGAGATGATTGAAAACTTCTTAATTGATTTATGGGTCTTACAATCCTTGTTTCCCTTGATTAAAGTCTTACAAAGACCAAGTTTGTATTTGTAACTAAAGATAAGTAAACATTGTAAAATGAATAGTGTATTCACAAAAAGAGCTGTCACATCTTCACATCTCAGATATCCCTAATTCAGTAAAGATTTCGTATTCTCTCAATAATGAATTTTCATCTACCTATTGCTTCTCTGATTTCTACATTCTACATGTGCAAACCTATAACAAGATTTCATGTTTCTATTCTCAACTACACAACAAAGCTGAAGATTCCTCTTTCTTGAAGATCATATGTTCACTGTCGTCATCCACAGGAAAATGGCCATCTATGAACTGATTCCATTTTCTTCTCATTCCCTTGAAGGACCACACAGACGAGGATGCAGCAGAGCTTTCTCCTTCTTCTGTATCATGGAATGTTCCATATGACGGTGATGGAGACATAGGGATTTGCAGAGCAGCCGCCTTCATTATAGCCGCTCTGTATTCGTCGTCATGATCCTCGACAATGGATTTCTGGCGCACAATTTTCTGCTCCACGGGAATCTGCATAACTTGGTCCTCTTCCAGCATTAACTGAAAAATAGTTCATCACAACTCAACATCTCTAAAAGCTGAAGCAAGCCAAAAACACATTGTCAAGGTACTCACATCGAGAGCTCTCTGTGATTCCCTTTCAATCCAGATGATGGCGTGATCCGCTGTTGCATTACAGGAGAGAACTATCTGCTCAAATCTCCCATCAACTGGGACAGCTGTTCTCACCACAGGAGGGTATCTTCCTAATCTGCACCAAAAGCATGGTTTTCACTTTTAGCACCCGTCTTTCACTTTGTGTTGAAGAAACCATTTTGAAGCACTTAAAGGTGAGTATAAATACCTCAAAGGTTTGCGCTCGACGATGTGATATAACCTACCAGGAGCATAGAGACGCCTTGTATCTTTAAGCTTTTTCTCCTCAAATGTGAATGTATCTTTCAAACATGTGAGACACAAGAGGCATGGCAAGCTGATGTATCATCAAGATGTAAACAACAAGACCATGAGATTCTTGTTTTTCTCCTAAACTTAATAACTAGCTTTAAATACAGTTTCCTAACCAGATAATGGACTTGAAGACATCCTCCAGAGCTGTGGTAGTCCGAGGTAAGAAATCATCCTAGTTTATTCAACGTAAAAAAAAAATAAATGAGACGAGGCACCTAAACATGTGAATTTGTATAATCAGCTTACTTGTAGAACGATAGAGTTGATGACATCTGCATATGTGACGGCTAGATGGAGAGACATACACCTTGGAGGAGCAATAGCAAAGCATCTAATCCTCTTCCTCTCTATGTTCCCCAACCTATCCCGGTTGTGAACGACAAACAAGACGAGCAACGACGCAACCCCTGCACCTAGCGAATGTCCCACAAAGGTCAAAGAGTAACTCGGGTTTGCCTGGAGCAATTTCCTTAAAACCTCATGCTCCTCCTCGAAAACCCACATGGCCGCCTTTAACAACCCGTTGTGCACATAACCTCCATCAAACTTAGTCTGTCCAAGTTTGTTATCAAGCAGCACAGCGTAATCACTCTCCTTAGCCAAGTTAAGCCCCCTTATGGCCAACACTACATCGCCATTGTCATGATCCAAGTAGATCATGTAAGGAGTCACACAGCCTTGAGTCTGGTCATCGTTTTTCTTCAGGATAACCTGATTCGGGTCAATCCCGTAACCACCAGGAGGTGCCCACATAGGGTTATGGAGATCCTCCTCATAGAGGGCTAAGATCAAGCGGCAGAGCCTAGGAACTGGCTCGAACTCGTCTGAAGTGGCTAATCCCCATTTCTCGCTCTCGTGACCAGCTGTGTATAGACATTTCTTCCACACCCAATGGGCACAACCCAAGCAATACACACATTCAAGTACCGGAACACAACACAGTATTGACATGTGAACCTATGAACCAATCAAGCATTATATAGTATATATATTCCCCGGAAGTTAGATCCGATCGGATTTTTCCACACTGATGACCCGAGAGATTGATCAGTGTGGCTCTAACAAGAGAAACTGAATCATAAGCTGGTCAGATCAAGCTGAATTCCAGGATTTGTATCCGAAATCATCACCAATTGCTGGGAAAAGAAGCTCAGCATAAGACGACCCATCAAATGATTTCAATCACTTCTTTAGGCGCTGAATCAAAAGTAATATAGCACGAATTAGTTTATCTACGAAAAGTCAAGTCAAACCCAGTTCGTGTCGTCGTTTACAGACGAAGAGAGCTGTGTGTGAGAATCTACTTACCATAGATACTCGGAAGATTCCATTAGCATCATCCTCGCTAACAGCCGAGATTTTGGAATTTAAGAAAGGAAAGACGTGCTTTTTTCGTCCTGAGAAAGGTGACGACTTTATTAAAATCCACGGGTCGTATCGGTTCGGGTCGGGTCGAGACTGGCCCGAGTGTAGAAACTTTGACAATAAAAATTAGTTGGGCTTTAAGCTTTTGACCCATTAACTTTTTGACACTCATACATGATGAGGTAAAATTAATGAGGTAAAAAGCTATGTTGATATATTATAGTGACCTGCGTTGCACTGCAGGATTATATTTTAAATTTATAAAATGAATGAATACCTAAAATTAATAAATTAGGGACATATCAAATTACTCATTTTGTTTGAAAGCATTTCATAATTAATCGAATAAAACAAAAATTACCATAAAAATAGGAAATTGACAGTGATGCTTAATCATATTTGAAGGAAAAAGAAGAGATGATTAAATATGTTATGGGCAAATTAACAGTTATACATTATTACAGAAATCTCACATCTCCCTAGCTAATCTTTTTATCTTCTAAAACTATTATTATCTCGTAATTATTATTTTCATTACGTCTTAATGGTTCCGATTGAAGAACATGCATCCGTTATTTTCTTATTATAGTATATATTTACAAATTATAGCTTCTTTCTCATTTGTTGTAATGGTTTCATAGAATAACATTCCAACTGTGTTAATGATGTTATTTGAGAAAACGTGTTAATCATCAGAAACCGATTGGTTTCATATTCTTAAAAAAAATATATATATATATATATATTCATCAGAAATGAGGAAACGAGTTGGTCCATAGAATCTACCATATACCGAAGGGCACAGGATAATTTACCTCTACATAACGTCTCCAATGAAATGAAGGATTGGACTAATTGCCGGCCATTCAACGACGTTTCTGCACAGGATAATTACCTCCATGAACACTGAATTAGGTATTCCGAGATCTTATTTCTTTGTACGATTTCCGGCGAATTCTATGAGCGAGAAAAATAGTGATGTTGAAGTGATAGTTTTGGCATGTGTGTCATTTTTTTCTTTCTTTTTCCCCATGATTCGGTTGATTTCATATGGTTGCTTTGGTTTGCAGTAGTCGAGTTCCTTGGGAATGTGGCCTTGTTGCGGCGATTACCTAGCTCTTCTCTGAAGAGAATCGCCGAAGTCGTTGTGTTCAAGCGTTATGGTCAGTGTGATCTCTAAGATTCTGGGGTCTTGATTTTGTTTCCCGCGAAGTCATTTTGATTTTGAAATTGTAGAGCAGTGATTATAGCTTCCCGCAATGTGATATTTGGGTATGTGTTTCGCAGAGAGAGGGGAATATGTGGTTCGTGAAGATGAGAATGTGGATGCAGTTTATTTTCTCTTGGAAGGACAAGTGCGTGTGTATAGTCATCGGAACATAGACTTAGACTATTATTGGCTTTTTGCAACAGGTTGTTTGATTGAATTTTGTTTGCAGGCTCAGGTTCTGAGATCAGCCGTAGAGGAAAATTGTTCGGAGTTACTCTTGAGACGATTTGACTTCTTCGGCCGTGGTGAGAGGATGATTCTCTCAAATTCAATACAATTTCAGTTTGGCTCGGTGATTGAATTAGCTTCCATGTAATCCTACACAGGTATTTTTGGGGATACTTACTCAGCAGATGTTGTTGCTGTGTCAGAGGTATTTGCTGAAAACCATCTCGTCTTTGGCCTTTGTTTTCCTTGACCTCGTGGTATGATAACAGTAATAGCATAATGGGTACTGTTTTTCTTGCCTTTTCTTACAGCTCACCTGCTTAGTGTTGATGTCTGACCATTGTCCTCTGCTTGAGGGAAACTCAGATAAGGAACTTGAGACGCACTGTCTTGTGGAACGCATATTGTATATGGATCCATTAGATGTACGGATATTTGCCTAATTTCAGTTCTTATTCTCAGAATTTTAGCAATTCACTTTTAGTATTCCGTGGAATCAGAATTATATAAGCATTGTTTCTTTGCCTCTCTATAGCTTTATGAAATTTGCCTCTCTTTTTTTTTTCTTTTTTTCTTGTAGTTGAATGTGTTTCGGGGGTTCACTTTACCAGATGCTCCAACCTTTGGAAAGGTTTTTGGAGGGCAGTTAGTTGGACAGGTACCATATGAAACTTCTCATGTAAAGCTACCTCACATCATGTATTCATCAACCTTACTAATCTGATTCATTTGCAAATATAGCTTGTTATGTGTTATATATATTAGGCATTGGAAATAAGTAGTACTCACTGTGACACAACTGCCTACACTTTGCAGGCACTTGCCGCAGCATCAAAAACTGTTGATTCTACGAAGATTGTCCATAATTTACATTCCTATTTCCTTCTTGTTGGAGATTTAGATAGTAAGGACATAATTTCAATGTGCTTTTGTAAGCAAGCAATTGCATCTGTTAACACTTGGCAAATTATCATAGTTTTGTAACTCTTGCAGTTCCCATCATATATGATGTTAACCGCTTACGAGATGGCAACAACTTTGCCACCCGAAGAGTAGATGCAAGACAGAAAGGAAAAACCATATTCACCTTGTTTGCGTCATTTCAGGTTTCATGTTATATTCCTGAAACATTTTCATTTTGGAACTCTATGCTTCTCTTACTATATCTCCACATGAGAGAATAGCCTTTCACGCTTTAGCACGACACTGAAAATAATTTATTCTTTTCTCTGTTTTTACAGAGAGAGCTACAAGGTTTCACTCACCAGGAGTCGACCATGCCTCATGTGCCAGCTCCCGAAACGGTAAGTCTTTTCTCCTACTTTTAGGTTAATTATCATGAATTGCGATGATTGTCATTTTCATTCCTATCTACTGCAGCTTCTACCATTGGATGAGATGCTTGAACGGCGTAAAACTGACCCTCTACTACCTAGGCAAGTGGAAGTATTGTGCCAATCCAATTAATTCAAGAGCTCAGAGTGAATCATTTTATCAATTGTTTCCTTCATTTCAGGGATTACCGAAACAAAGTTGCAACTGGAAATATTGCTCCATGGCCTGTAGATATTCGATTTTGTGAGCCAAATTATTCTACAGAACATACAAAGTCTCCTCCAAGGTTATATTGCTCACTACTATCAAACCTATTTCATTTCGTCACTCTTGCCCACTAATACTAAATGTTTACGTGGTTACTCAAAGAAACTAACTACTTCTCTCTTAAAGCCTCTTGCAGACTGAAATATTGGTTTAGAGCAAAAGGAAAACTTTCTGATGACCAAGCTTTGCATCGGTGAGCAACTCTACTTCAGCGGTATAAAACTGAAAATCGCTTAAAGAACTTGGTACTGTCACATGTCTAGAAGACTTTAAATTGGTGCTCACCTTTTAACCTACTAAGCAGTTCACCGATCTACAGTATTTCAATATAACTAATTGATATATTTGAAGTGTTGTCCGGACTATTGAAAGCCATTTTGTCTTCTTACAACTAGGGGGTTTGTTTGAACATATATCTCCTGCATTCTTTCTTGAATTCTGTTGATCATACTGATGTGTGGTGTCTTTCTTGAATTCTGTTATTCATACTGATGTCTTGCAAACGCCATTGTTACACAGATGTGTGGTTGCATTTGCTTCAGATTTGATATTCGCCTGTGTCAGTGTAAACCCTCACCGCAGAAAGGGCATGAGTGTAGCTGCTCTTAGCCTGGACCATTCGTAAGCTTTTTGTTTTCTTTTAGCCAAGTTTGAGTCTTGTTTTACTCTCCACAACATATTTAAAAACCACGTAGTTCACATATATCCGAAAACAAGGCCTCAAGTGATTGTTTCTGAATCTGCTTAATTCCGTTTGCAGGATGTGGTTCCACCGACCTCTAAGAGCTGATGACTGGTTGCTGTTTGTGGTAAGAAAAGTTCATCTTCTTTAATTTAAGAATACAAATTTTGTATCTAAAGAAGGAATAGTTATTACTGATAGAAATCCAGATGCATGTTTAGGAAAACTGAAACTCTTTGGACAGATTGTTTTGTTTGTATTTGCATTATGTTAAAAGAAGAACCACAAGCTTTAAGTGTAACTGTCGAAGATCTGACTTATCCTTTAGAAATGAAAACTCCGAGCGAGACAAGTATACTTACAAATATTGCCCTTACGCAGATGGTGAGTCCAACAGGGTCTGAGAGCCGCGGTTTCGCCACCGGCGAAATGTTCAACAGAAAAGGAGAGGTACGTTGTTGCATCCTTTAAACCCCAGTCTAAATCCATAAATGATGAGCATTGAAAAATGAAGAATCTATTGCAGTTCTCAAGGTCCCATTAACCATCGAAACTGAATACTTTTTGTTGGCCAAGCGTAAAGACTAAAGAGTATGGCATTGTTGATAATTGTTGTTGCAGCTGGTGGTATCTTTGACGCAAGAAGCTTTGCTAAAAGAAGTTGAGACTGTTAAGCCCACCTTTGGCGCCAAGCTATGAAGTCACACACAAACACACCATGTGATTCAATTCTTAGTGAGAGATTTTTTTTGCATCTGTTTACACCTCAAAAAATTCTATAGTATGTACGTAATTGGGCTTTCAGTTTCGGGCCCATTAAATTTGTCTTCCTAAACACTCGTGAGAAATGACTAATGAGGACACGAGTGGTGTCCATAGAATCTACCATATACCCAAGGGTAGATGATTTAATTGACAGATTTAATTCATTTTCGGGTGATAAATAGTAAAAAGAAACCAAAACGACGTCATTTTAGCGGCGAATCCGAAATCTGATAACGTTGTTTATCACATTCGAAGAGAGACGCTCCTCAATTTTGAAAAACCCTCCTGAACCTTTTCCAGTTGGAAAGAGTAATCGAGAATCTGTGGGGATAATGGAAGCCATGGCTTTGGATCTGGAGTCGGAACCCGAAATCGACGTGGATGAGGGAGATCTGGAGAAATTGGAGTCAGATGTGAGGCAGATGGCCAAGAAGATTTCCGAGTACAGGCAAACCCTACCGGATCATCTCAGGAACACCCTCGATTCTGCGCTTTCGTCTCATCGACCCGTTTGCCCCAACTTCGGTTCCGGGTCGGATCCTCTGCCGTCGTCGCGCCTCACTATCGCAGGTTCCTTCTTTCACTATTTCGATTTTGTCTATGTCTTCCTTTTCTTTCTGGTTTCTGCGAAATCGAATTGAAATGTTTCACCTCACCCATTTGGATTATCATTATCTCTTATGTTAGATGAATTAGTGACAAATCGAAATGTTTCCTTTTGGGTTGATGAGATAATCAATCGTAGTGAGCATTAGCAAGCCATATGGGCGTTCAATTGGGTACAATGGGCACGCACCATTTGATTTGTGGTGCATAATCATGTGTTTCCCTGTATTTAGTGCACATTGCCTAAAACGGATAGCTATGATTTGGCTGCATTATAGTCGTTTATCAATTGGAAGATTGGTGGGATTCTGTTTACGAATTATGCCTCTTTTTTTTGGGTGCAAGCTGTGGCTCAAAATTGATAAGTCTTTTCTAGTATGTGAGAGTGATGGTTCCATTGGTTTGTGTCAGAGTCAGAAATTGATGATTGTGCCATCAACACTCACAAGAAGTTGGTTTTTTCAAGTTAATAGCTAAAACCTAGTCTTTTTACTCGTCTAAAACAACAACTTGCTGACCCTGTCCACATTATAGTGTCCATAGTATTCTAGAGAAACACTAGAGCCTGCATTGATCATTGTCTTCTTCCTCTGTTATCTGTATGCTATATCAACCAATCCGGTTTTTTTTTTCTTTTTTATTAATGAAGAAACAGAGGTACCTATTGTGTTGGGAGCTGAAGATGAAGACTCTGGAGAGAAAATGGTTCAGCTTAAGGAAAAACTGTCGAGGAACGTTGCGAATATGCCCAAAGTTGTAAAGAGAGTGCGAGAGTGTATAGAGGGAATCGACAAACTCGATTCTTTGAACGGAACTATTCACCAGGCTTTCAGAAGGCAGCGAATTAATTACTGACCCTTATCAATTTCTACTTCAGGTTTTGGCTATTCCTTGTTAGAGATATCATATGTGTTGATTTGTTAATATGTGTAATTCTAGACTGATTCGGCATGTTCATTGGAGACTCTTGACTGATTGAATATTCACAACATTGTCTTTGATATATCTTCAGGTACTATGAAGATTAATACTAGTTACTGGGAAAAGTCAAGTTAAAGGGTACATGTACATTTTCATTTTGCATCGTCACTTATCAGATTGTTCGAAATATGAATTGCTTCAAATAATCTTGGGATGATAGTATCATTCTTGTGATCTACAAATACACATTACCAATTAGGAAGACTCGTGATCAAGAACAGTAAAGCTGTTCAACAAATCAATGGTAAAAAATAACATAAACAGATCATATAAAACACAGACACAGAGAGCTTCAAAGATCATCATGCATACAGAGTATCCGGCCCATTTTTAGCAGTTATCCTCTCAAGGCCCATATAAGAGCATGTTAAACTGCATTACGTGTTTTTCTTAGTAAAGCGACACAACACCAAAATAGAATTGTATGAATTCTCTCTCTCAATGAAATGTTTGGCGTGTCTTTTGACCTTTTGAGCGTAAACGACACGACATGCTCATAGCATAAGCATAAACGGAAACAATTCTTAGTATCTACATTACTTCTTTGTGGCGTAACCGTTTTCTTTTGTAAAACGGCAAGAATTTTTCATTGTAGGCTTGGAATTATCCGGAGATGGTGGTGAATGAGATCAAAAGGAATGTTTCTGATCGGAGAATGAACGGAAAAAGATGTTATCTCCGCCGTGAGGCGTGTGTAACCTATCTATATTTTGATTGTTGTCTTGGCTCTTCACTCTTGCATATTATCCCATCTCTTCATCTGATAGATTTTTTCTTTGTATAAGTCCTATTTCATCTTTTGTAAAATTTATTTTCAATCTACTCGAACGAAAAATAGTTTTACACTTTTACTAGACCGAAATATTGAGTACAGACCGAAATAACAAACCAGAAAAAACCAAGATTGAGATTAACTAATACAAAATAAGTTGGACTCCTAACTACCTTAACCAAAACGGACGCACACCGGAAAATCCGTTATCTGACTTTCTCGGCACGACCCTCACCGAGAAATTGACAATCCCGTTCCTTTTTCCGTAACCGTCCCACAATCTGTAACTCAGGCAGTGCAAAAATCCCTCCGGCGCATATTCTCCGGTAAATACCTTGACCGGCACGCGTGCGGTTCCCACGTGTTGATCCTTCCCGGAAGGCCGGCAATAAACCCGGACGTACATGAAATCCGGTTCTGTCCCCGACGAAAACTCAGTCTCTAGCTTCTCTTCCCACATCGGATAGTTCCCACCGACCTCGTCGACACTCGTTGTCATTGACCGGTTCCAATTATTCCCGGCGATTTCGAAGGCAGCGAAGGCGTTCTTCTTCACCGGTTTTCCACCGTAGACGAGATTCTCCGCCGATATGGCCGTGATTTCGAGTTTATGAGACATTGCCTTTTTGGTTACCGGTGAAGCAGAGAGAAGGCTTTCACGAGACATTGGCTAATTACTTTTTTGGGTTGTGTGGAGAAACTTGTGTGTATATATGGGCATTTATAATGGTTTTTAACTTTTAACTATTTACTTTTTATACTTATCAAGTTAAAATTATGCAATTAGGAAGGTGATGAGAAATTACGTACATAGATTCATTTTTCTTTTTTCCTAATTTCTTCCTAATTTCTTCCTAATTTTTCTTTTGTTAAAATTTATTCCTAATTTTATGCTACTATTAGCGGATTTTAGTTATATATTATTATTTATTAAGAAGATCATAGATTCATAATGAGATAATGCAATATTTTTGCTGTTGTTGCAGTTGCAGTTTGTGATTTTAATTTTAGTTTGTTTGAAAAGAAAAGAAAAAAGTAACTACAAGTACGAACAAAAATCAATTGTATTCACAAAATAAAAGATTGATTTAAAGGATACTAATTAAACTCACGACCGGAGCCTAAAATTTGATGGCTTTAAAACAAAAAAACTATACTACACAGTCTACACATAATAAAACATACCTACATGAACATGACTTGTACACCAAGTAAAAATAAAGCAAACCGTGGTTTGCTGAGTTCTTAAACTTGATAACTCCTAGTACTGAATTTTTTTTTTAAAAAAAAAATCAAAAGAAATCAAAAGCACTCTCTTGTCAAAGAAAATTAAACTCCAAGCGCCTCTGCAAGGGCTTTGAACCAGAACAAGTGTTGTGGTTGACAAATCTGGATTTGGAACAAGGAGAGTTTGAAACTGAATGTTCTTTCTCACTTGGAGCATTTGTTTGAAACGTTGAGTCGTCTTCTTGTCTGCGCCGTTTCAAAACCGAGGCTGGTGAGCTACTTTTGGAGATGATGGAAGGTGTGTTCTTGAAAGTACTCGCAGCCATTCTCAACCTCTCTCTGATCTCCTTCAATTCTTGTGCGCACACACTATCATTGCTTCTCTGTGGAGTTTGTGGACTCTCTGAAACTTTGACAGAAGGAGGAATTGTTAACTGTGGAATTACCCATAAGTTCATGTCATGATCACTTGTACAAGGAGTCCAATGAGATATTTCAGCCTTGCTTCTTCGTCTAGACCAATCAGATTCTACTGACACTGAGATTGTTTCTTCTTCTCCTCTTGTTGATGAAGGTGTGTTCCTCCAATTCATGGGCCCTAGAGTTAAATCCCTTTGAGGAATCTTGGCATCTTCCTTGATTTGTAATGATTCGTAACTTTCACTGATGATAATGTTGGTCTGATTGGCAAAGCTTGATTCAGAACCACACAAGGGGCTACTAAGAAACTCCTCCAGTCTCTTCTTAAGTGAGCAATTCCAATGGTTCTTGATATTATTCTCCGACCTGTGAGTTCCCATGACCAACATCTTAGAGAGAGAGAGAGAGAGAGAGAGAAAAAAAAAAAAAGGGCAAACAAATTATCAGATCCACAAATTTTCGAAGGACAAACCTTCCAGGCAAGAGCTTAGCAATCTCGGCCCACTTATTGCCTTGTCCCCTTTGTGCCTGAACAAGAATCACTTCCTCTTCTCTAGTCCAAGGAGTCTTTTTTATAGTCGGGTTTAGATGATTATGCCACCTAACACAAAACAAAATTATATATCGGCTTTTTAACAAAATGTGGAAACAACAAAAAACAATGTAAAAGACCTTTCACGACATTGCTTGCCAATGCGACCAGGGAGCTGCTTTGAGATTTTTGACCATTTAGGTTTATCATTCTCCGGACAGACATTAACCAATCGAGTTAAGAGATCATCTTCCTTAAAATAACAAGAGATATGATTAGTAATAAATAAAATAGGCGACACGGTAGTAAGAAGGGAATCAAAACTTAGTTACCTCTTTTTTCCAAGGTCCTTTGTTGAGGTTTGGATTAAGAACCTTTAGCCAACGGAGATTACACTGGACATAGTCCCTCTTGTCTTTCCTCCCAGGAACACACTCAGCTTAAACAAAAGACAAGAGATACAACCTATTGGTTTTAGGGCAAAAGAAAAACAACTTTTTGCAATATTTGATGATAAACCACATCAAAAAAAAATAGTAGTTACCAATCTTTTCCAATTCTTCCCCTTGTGCCTCCGCACAGCATTCATCAAGAGTTTGTCCTAATAACGGGAAGAAGATTTGAATCACATGAAACTCGATCAGCAAAAGACAGACAAAAGCAGGAGCTACGGTACCTCCTCTGGAGTCCATATCCTCCTTTAGTTGAACTTCTGGTAGGACCACTCACTCTTCTGCATCTTTAACCATTCCATAAATCATAAGAGGATGCAACAACGAGCTCATCATCGTTAATCACACATACACATATATAACATCATCAAACTGTTCTTAAATTCCCCAAAAAATAACTCTTAAAAACACAATCGATCCATTATCACTAATCACATAAATATAACATCCTCAAATTGTTCATATTTTTCTTTATTAAATTCCCCAAAATGATATCATCTCAACTACTCTTAATAACACACGCTCGAGCCTTCATCACTGATCGAATATATATAGATAAGTTTATAACATCCTCAAATTGGTCATCTTGTTCTTAATTAAATTCCACAAATTTATATCATCTCCACTACTCTTTAAGTCTTAACATCAAACGATATATATATATAAACACCCTCAAATTCATCATTAATTAGTTTCTATGGAATTCCTCAAAAAAGTTGAAACGATCTCCGCTGTTCCTCACATCACATATATAAAAGCCAAGGCATATGAAATTAATACAGAGAACCACAGATTGCGGAGAGAAGAATCAGAACAAGAACATTACCCTCGAGCAGACTCAATAGCAAAAGTAGGAGTAACTTCGGCAATTTTCAGAATTCGATCGATTGATCAAATCGTTAGATTATGTCATTATACCTCCAGAAAATGACAAAACACAAAACCCTAGTTAACTTACGACCACAACTAACGACAAGATCCACGAAAAACGACGAGTTACTAACTACATATTTTTCTCAAACTATGACCGCGAACGGTGATACAACAGAAGAACAAAAATCCGTGAATAAAACCCTAATATGAGAACCGAGTTGAAAAAGAAAAGACTTTGTTGTCGTTCAGAAGTAAAATCTTTTTTACATCTCAAACGAGATCTTAACAAACAAATAAAATTAAACTAGATTCACCTCTCCAATCATTCTCCAACTTTAATTTGTTGTGATTTTTTCACAATTGACATAGATTTTAATAGTTAATTTAAAAAGAAAAAAAATCCCAAATTGATTTTCTTATTTATTAAATCAAAGAACTGAATCATCAGAGAAACAAAAGATTAAAAAAAATTAATAATACTTTGAAAAACATAACAAGTAAGCAATTTAGAAAATATAAACCCTAACTTTTTTGCATATTTCAAATTTTTTTTTTTAAAGAAAACATTTCTAGGAAAACTATAAGAACTATCTCATATTTTCCATTTAAAATATTCAAATAGCTTATTGTCATTAAAATATAATAATTTGGACTTCGTATGAGTGCTATAGTTGCACACATGTTAAAAGAAGTTCCAGAACACAGCAAGTCATTATTAACCAAACATAAAGATAGTTTGTTGGTTGAAAAAAGGCAGAAAAATAGTTCTTCCAAGGTGCTGTTGAGCTACTAGGCGGCTTCATGATCACAGGTACGGATGTCATGGCCGGGGCGGAGGCAGCGACTGCACCTCCGGATCCTCCTACTCCCGTAAGGGTTCTGCATCAAATTCAATCCATATATCTCTCAATCTATATATTTATATATGTACTGTATGTGAAATGAAGAATTAATTAAGTAGAAACATTCATCAGAAGATGAGAGAGAGAGTCTGTGTGTGTGTGAAGAAAGACAGTATACTTACAACGTCAAAGATCATTGGGTAAGGACAAGTCATGCAGTTATGTCCTGGCTCCAAGCACCTTGAACAGATGTGTCCTCTCTCTTGCTCAGCTGTTTCTCTGTTGAGCCACTCTTGTCTCATCGAACCACCATTGGACTTGAACATGCATATTTTGTGAAAAGATAAATTATCATTTTTGATAAATGGATATGGTTGGTTGATCGACGAATGAAGAAGATGTTGGCGAATGTTTTATACCAGAAAAACTCTACGGCAGAATCGGTAGAATCCAAATTTTGATCGAAACCTTTTTCCTGATCTTAAATTGTAGTAGTACTGTAACAAGAAACAAAAACTGAAAATGTAAGATATTGTACACACCCTAAAGTCAAGAAGTATGAAGATTGATTTACAACTAAATTTTGAGACAAGAACCCAAATTTAGGTACTTCAATGAATAAGTCAAAATGATTTGAAAGACCAGAATCTACCAACAGTACAACAAGAATCTTGCTTAACTTAAAACATAGTAAAAGCCATTAATTACTAACACACAGAAGTACATATATAATGCAACATGTGTTGGTATCTCTTCAATGAACACCTCTATGATCAAGACAACATTAAAATCTTTTGACTGCTCAGTCCTTAGTTAGCTAGCTAATTAAGAAGAGCTTTCACATTCATATAACTCACTAGACATCAATTCAAGTATTCATATTAACTATAACGGTTTTATAATCTGATATCATATGAAAAATCTCAACCCTTTAGGTTCAATTAAAGGGGGATTTTGAAGAAGAAGAAAAATCCATCAAAAGAAGTCTAACTCCAGTTCAAACTCACACAGATTATAAGAACCATAGATCTCAATAACAGTCATATTTAAGCCAAGAAGGCACAAAATCAAACACGTGCAGATAGAGACTTACCTACCTATGTATACAATCGTAAGCCAAGATAGAGAAGAGAGAAAAAGAAAATGGAAGAGATTATGATACGTACCGCAGGAACAGATTGTCCCGTTCTTCTACTCACTCGGTGGTGAGCAACCCAAATGTCTGGCAACTCCACTGTCCTACTCGGAGCCATATCTTCAACGCTCTGCTGTGAGAGAAAATCTGTCTGTGTTTATCGTCATTTGCTAATTATATTGTATTCATAGACCAAGAGATTCCACGTTTCTCTGTCTGTCTGGATAAGAATAATTTGGATTCATAGACCAAATTTGGAAGAAAACTTTGCTACTTCCTTATAGAGATTAATTTCCTAAAACCAAATAAGAAAAAAACAAATAAGATTTCTTTTTCTGAGACAACCAATCATGGGAAAGAAACCAACCAGCCGTTACAAATTCGAATACTATACGCCGTCGTTTCAATATATATCACTTCTTTCCATTTAGGGTTATCTTTGACCAGAAAACATGAGCTTGCAAACTAAATTATGACAAAGCCACAACCAATTCCTTGGTAAAAATTATGTAACCAGTGTTGGCCAATATATAGATGAGAACTAGCTAAGTCCCATATATGTAACCTAATTTTCATGTCAATTGTATAAATCATCAAACACTACAACACCAAGCTATACACTGATTCATATAGTACATCACAGATAATATATATATATAAAAAAAAAAAAAAAAAAAACACATCATGATTCGCAAGAGTCATCAGTAGTCAATCTTCCTTGAGACTATTCCGGGAAGGAGTCTTGAGAGACAAGCCAAGATCTCTACACAACTCTTCATCTGGTTGCAAGCTTCCAGGGATTGCACCAAATGCTGTTCTTGAAGCTTCATATCCAGACGCCAAGAAATGGATATACGCAGACATATCCTCCAAGTTTTTCCCCACACTAATCGTCGAAGACGCAAACGCACTTGTCTTTGATAAGTTTGAATCAGCTCTTGATAACCTGTTAAGATCTGCGGCTTTTATAAACCGTTGCGTAGCAGCTTCCCATGATAGTTCGTGCCTCTGTTGCTCTGTTAGTTGTGACGGTTGTTCCTCAAGAGCCTTGAGCGTGGCTCTAACAAAACCGTTTCCATCGTCATAGATTCTGCAGTTTGGGAACTGTTTGAAGAACTCGTTTGATGTGTGATTTGCACACACTACAATTTTCCCCATCGCCAAGGCTTCTGCGGTTGTTGTGCAGACCACATCTGTCGTGCTTGGGTTGAGAAATACTTTATAGCTGAAACACAAGATAGAAAAGTTTAACTTAGATAACGATAAGGTCTATGTTACAAGCATGATCGTGGTTGTTTGACTAAAGACTTACTTGTGAAATAGTGAGTCGGCATGATCACGTCCTGGGTGAACATTAACAGTAAGGTTGAGTTTTCGGGCTGCTTCTTTGATCTCGTCAGAGTCCTCTCCGCTACCATATAAATCAACCTCTAAGTCAGCGAGTTCCTTCTGGTGTTTCTGAAGTAGTTTAAGAAGCTCCTTGTACCCTTTGCTCCACACCATCTTACCAATGTAGTATGCGCCTTTGGTGAAAGGCTGCTCCAGGAGTTTCTGCTCTTCTAGTTTTCTCAAACCAATCTCGAGAAATCTAGGGTTCACACCATGAACGTTGCATACTATAGATTTAGGGTAATCTTGAGTCGCAGCAGATAATCTGATTACCTGCAGCAGTATAACATCATCAGTAAAAGTCCAGATTCACATCAAAATGGACAGCAAACTGTCTTGATCCCCAAATTAAAGCCAGTCATTGAATAATCAATACTTAGATACCAATATATTCACATAGTTGAGCAATCACTCCATGATCATGTCTATTAGAGACTGTAAACAAGCAAGTTTACCTTGTGGCAGTAAATGCCAACAACCCAGCTGTTTAGATATTTGAGGAGAAAAGCTTTGAGACGGCCTTGTTTCTCCCTCTTTACGTATTCCAAGTAGTTTGTGTGTACGATCCCTATGACGAAGTTGAACTTAATTTTCCATTTTTTGCCATGATGAAACCATGTGAGATGCTCAGGCTCCTCAAGGACAGCAATGTCTGCCTCTTCATCAGGAATGGCATCCGATATATCCCCAACAGGAAGAATACTTCTTTTGTCTGTAGCAAACTGCAATAAGAAGCATTTGAATTGTTAAGGCCGGTACATCGCACATTTTAAGAGAAGAACATAAAAGTAATTGTCATGGTAAGAATCTGAACAAAACTCAGTACAAGGCCAGAGGGAAGAAGCTAAACTAAAGAGAGATAGCAGCGGCGGAATTAAGATGAAGGGGAAACCCATAAAAGACTTACACATCTACCAACACGTTTCGTGAAGAGAAGAGGTTTTCACATTAGAGACTAAGATGAAGGAGAAGAAATAAGGTTATGAGCAAGACAGGTTCATGTAAATTACACAAAGACATGACAGATAGAGAAAACACAAAAAGGTGATAGAAAGAATCTAGTTTAATCAAAGTTGGGAGCAATACAAGGGATCCATATATGTGTCTTATAAAGATGGCATACCATATTAACAGAAAGTACACATAAAAGTGTGATCAAGAAAGAAAGGTTAAGAATGATGTGATGATTAAGGAAAGCGGCAAAGAAGCTCAACTCTTTACATAAATTAGTGAACTAGAAATAGTATGTGTTTGGTTGAGAAAGGGAAAGCTCTGAGCCATACCTTTGCTGGATAGAATCGTATCTCAAAGCCTAAACGAAAAGAGACTCTTTCCTCAAGCCACCGACGCACATAAGCGTCCTGCTCTGATGGGGAACTAAAAGTGATGCTATTTGGGTAGACAAGCACTTGGTGCTTCACAGTCAACCAGGGAATCACCAAAGTGACTCGTCTCTCCCCGTCTTTTGCGAGGTAGGCGGCACGGAACAGAGGATTCACAGAAGTTCCCGTCAGCCATGGAAGACTAGCTGTCGTAAATATCGCAATGTGCTGCTGCTGCTGCTGCTGCTGCTGTCGTTTCGTCATAAATGTCCTGTAAACGAAATTCATACAAGTATTTCAGAATTCCATCTCACCCAATTCCAAAATCACAAGATCAATCATATGTTCCTTCACCGTAACATATTAAGGGCAGATTGAATAGGTTTCAGTTTTTGTGTTATAGAATAGAGAGTATCAATGGAAGCCATATTTTTTCAAAGCTCCTACTTAAATTGAGTAATTATCACCAACAAGGCTAAAACCAATAGATTCTAATCATTTTGTTCATCTGATTATCGCATCGAGAACTATCATCAAACATGAACAAAATTACCAGAAGAATCTCAAAATTGAATCGAAAATGAAGGCATACCTGGAGGATTCCAATCCAGAAGAAAACAAAATCTTCGTGATGATAGGAAGCAGGAAGCAAGCGCACGAATTTGGGGGAAGAGAAATTAACGAACGTTAAAGGAAAAGAGAAGAAAGAATACTATAGCCTATAGGGTTTGCGTGAGAAGGAGAATATTCTAGGCTAGGAAGGGATTCTTCTCTTGGTTGGTTTTTGAGGTCATTGTTTAAACCAATGTTACAGGCTGGTCGCAGGCTTTCCCGATCTCGACATTCTTTTTCAGCCAAGTCGTGAACCAACAAGATTCTACAACGACTTGCGTTTTCAGACTTTTATTTTTTGAACCTGGATTTAATGGGTTTTGTAGGCTAGGCCCAGCCTCGGCCCTAAATTCAAACAGCTCTATGTTTTTATTAGGTGTGACTTTTATCCAAAACCCAAACCCAAACGAAAACCCAAATCCAATTAAACCCAAACTCAAACCGAATCTGAACTGAAATTTAGAAAAATCCAATCGGTATATCTCTAAAACCAAAAACCCAAAAAATCCAACCCAAACCCGAAGTCTCGTGCCTAATTTTTATACTCAATTTTTCAAAATGTGTCCTCAGTTTGAAGGCAAATAAAAATGCTAAGGGGATTTTATTTTTTTTTGATGATTTAAGCAAATTTTAACGAGTTATTTGTAGAAATTTCATGGATAAAACCAAAACCATATCAATTCTATTCACGTTAGATTCTGGTTTACATTGGCTTTGTGAAACCGAAAGTTTATCCATATGAAGTAAAGAAGCAGAGTCGTAAGAGCACACAAGGGAAAAATATCATGGGCGAATATGAGAATGAGAATGAGATTGAGATTGAGACAGAAGCGTTAATCTAACACCATCTTTGAAACAAGTTGGAGAGAAGTGAAGAGTCTGGATGAGTTTAGTTATGTCCATAGATATATCTGCTGGTGAAACCACTCCTCGATCAACCTAGTCAGAAACAGTTCAAACCCATTAAGTGACTGATGTGCAGCAATATTCAACAAGCGAGTGAGGTCATAATCATTGGTGCATACCGATGACGCAGACACATGTTTGATCAATGACAGATCATGTCCTCTGACTTCCGCAACCGCTTCAGCCATCTGAACACGAGATAGCCTGTCCGGTCCACCAGCATTCAAAACTAGTCGCATCTGTTTATCATCTGAAAAAGCAACGCAAACATGTTATGATTCTACATGTTCAGTACTAGTATGATGCAGAGAGAGAATGAAAGGATCTACCTGAAGCGACCCATCTTTCTGTCAATTTCACAATGATAGCCAAGAGATCCTTAACGTAAATGGGACAACGATACTCATCATGGAAGAAATCGACCGCGTCTCCCTTCTGTAAGACGCTATCCATCCACTAAAAAATGGCCAATTCAATTCAATTGACTCAGGATGATCTTAAGTGATATGATATGATATGATATATATATGTGTGTGTTGTGAAGTTGTAACGAGAGGCACCTGAATTGGGAGATTCTTGGGGAGTGGTGAAACAGTTTGAGGACCAAAGATGATACTACTTCTTAATATCGCAAAGTTTTTATATTTATCTTTGATGAGACGCTCTGCTTCAACTTTTGATTTCCCGTAGACGTTGACCGCAACAGTCTCCTCTTCTTCCTTGTAGAAAGACTTGACACCTTCGTAAACTGATATTGAGAAACTCAGTCAAAAAGACACAACGGATGTCTTAAAGTCTATGATTCTCTCTCTCTCTCTCTGTGTCTTTACCTTGATCAGTAGAGAGATGAATCAACAAGGTTTTGTTACTCTCAAAGGTTGATAACCAGTTTACAAGAGAACAAGGTACGTTGATGGACATGGCGGAAACTGGATCTTGCTCGCAAACTCGAGGAACGGACAGAGCAGCGCAATTCACGACTACATCAGGCTGTATTCAATATGGAGCAAACAAATGTTGCTTTTTCAGACCAGAGAGTCTCCAATAGATGGATTCTTGTTATTTCAGATTCGATCTGGAAGCAATCGAAGCAGTTTCTACAAGAAACTAAGCATAATCGAGCTAGAGAATACGAGATGGGAGATAAATCGGAACCTTACCTGACCAAAGTGCTGAGAAATGGAATGGAAACCTAGACCGGATTTGAGATCGACAGGAAACGCCGGGAAATGAGGAAATGCGTCGAGCAAGAGGCGGGGAACGGGAGAAGAGTGGTGAGTGAAAGCGACGTCGTATCGGTCTCCGCCATTGTTGCTTGCGAAAGCTTGAAGCAGATGCTGACCCAAGTAGCCCGTACCTCCCACAATCACTACTTTCGTCTTCTCCATAGCGTCACCAGATCTTCAACGATCACTCTCCGATGTTTTCTTGGTTTGAATTTTACTCTTTTGTACAAACGAAATCATTCCCTTCCGATCCAATGGATTAAATGGTAAGAATACTAATTAGTAAAGCAGTTTCAATCAAAGCAATGTGGGGGAGCAAAGAATTTGAAGATATCAATATTGCCAAAAAAGTATATAACAGTGTTCAGACATAATCGTAAGAAAAGGGACAAGGGACAAGGGACAGGTGACCTAGAACTACCGGTGTTCTTGTTCTTAAGCCATCCTTTGGCATTGTTTTTAAACATATCATAGATTTTGTAGTACATATTTTGAGCAAAAAAAAAAGAATGTTGTTGATCGCAAAGGAAGATTTTTGGTCTTTTGGCTTTCTATGAAACCTGAGAGAGAAGAAGAAAGTTATAAAAGAGTCACTTGTCTATTTCTCGTGAACGAGAGGGCTGTAGATCGGGAACCACATGTTGCGTGTGATGTAATTCACTGTCTCCTCCTGTTGCCAGAAACAAACAAAAAGCGATTAAATATAATATTCTACTGCCTTCAAAAACATGTTTGATACAAATCTCAATTATATTGATGATACCTTAGACATGTGGCTGAGATCTTTGGGACCAACATCGCCATGTCCTTCTGCAATGTCATCAGAGACCGCAGCTCGTAGAACAGCGGCCCCGACCTCAGCTGTTATGTGTCGGATGCTGCATTTTGTTCAAAACCAAAACACTTTAATAAAACCGTCTTACATATACAAATGATCAACGGACAAGAATTGAGAGGTAAGCCGAGGAAATTACTTGTTGATTGAAGGGTAAAGGATGCCTTTTTGGACTTCTTCGTCAGTCATGTAGGAAGCAAGGCTGTGTATATTTGAAACCATAAACAATTCGTCAGCATCATAATAATAATCTATTACTACTCTAGGCTCAATTTTGTTCTTTATAATGGTGGGAAACAGAAGAGAAACCAAACACAATAATTACCATTCGGAAGCTGCTTGCAACATTCCATCGGTTACAATACGTGCACCAGAGAAAAGTGTCCCTAACCCGATCCTGGAAACGATAATAAAAGCACAGTTGATTTTAATAAAGCTTTTGTTTTAATGGATTGGAATGTGATTCAGTAAAGCAGTTTTCAAGATAGAAAACGAACCCAGGGAATAGATACATGTTGTTGGCTTGATTCACATGTCCTACTTTACCATTGTCTGCAAGTGGAAAAACAAAGTGAATATTTTCAAACTTTTAGCAATTAAGTTTCAAAAGCCATATGTGAATCTCACTGATAGGCATACCGAGTTCAACGTGTTCAAATGGGCTTCCACTTCCAAAGACTATGTTTTCTCCTGCGTGCTTAAATGCATCAGCAGCAGTGCACTCGGCTGTCACACAGAAAAAAAAGTGTTGAGAGAAGAGATCTTTCAAGGAAATGTTGAACATTATTTTGCACAGAAAAAAAAAAAAACACAAACCATTCAAGGTGGGATTTGACATAGCAAAAATGGCAGGCTTGCATGAGTCAGACTCTCGCATCGCCTTGAGAACCTTTTGATGATTGAAACCATTGAGCCATATAAGTAAACCTGTTGATCAATAGACCATGAAACTATATGTTTGTTGAAAAAGTCACCTACATTTTCATCGAAGATACCACCAACTCCAGACAAACCAAGAAGCACATGTGGCCTCACTTTCTTCACCTGAACAAAGTTGATAGAAGGAGACATGAGAATATTATGATGTCTAACTTTCAGGGACAGTAGAAAGAGAAAGAAACTAAGTCAAATAATTGGGCAAGTCAAGAACACAATGAGGCTTAGGCTTACCACTTCAACGATACTTGCTCCCTCCCGTATCTCAGCTGGATCTTTGGCAAAGGCTAAAGCTGCTGGGTCACCTTTTGTCCTCTCCGTTGTGACAAGACCCTGAAGCCCAATCAGTCGTTTTCATCAGATTATGCAAGATCTTATGTGGCAAGGGCAGCAGAAGAAGAAAACAATAGGTGACCAATGCAAAAAAAGAATGGCAAATGGATAACTTTTAAAATGTTGTTGACTTTTTCCAGGTAAAGCTTAAAAAAACATCCAGAAGCAAGCTACAAATGACAATGATAAGACGGTTTCAAAGTAAACTGACCCGTGAAACTACGCAAGCTTAATTATTTATTATCAAGAAAGACAAACCCATTCAGAAGTAGGGGAAAACAGAAACTTACATCTTTATCTATCAGGTAAAAGTTTTTCGTTGCATCAATCTCGCTGATGCCTGCCATTCTCGCAGCTGCCTGTACTGCCATCTTAGTTACACCGAGCCCTGCACTGAAAGCCATAGAAGAAATATACAATACGAAGATGAGTAAAAAGTTAATGGAAAACTATGAATACATTACTACAAGATTTCAAGTGAAGAATATCCAAGTACCTTCCAGCTCCCACCACAACAATCTTTTGGTTCACAAAGTCAGATAAAGGCCGACCTTGCGCTCTTACAGTTCCCAACAGTCCCGCGAGAGCAACACCAGCAGTTCCCTGAGAAATCATATTCCAAACTTGTTTTTAAAACAAAGATACTGTACATAAAGAGTAACTTTAGAGTGACGAGAACACACCTGGACATCATCATTGAACATGCAAAACTTCTTCCGATATCTTTCCAAAGTTTCAAAAGCCCATTTCGCTTGGAAATCTTCAAACTATAATGATAAAAGAACCATTTAGTCATCCTTACCACCAGAAGGAAAATCCAAAGTAGAAACTAAGAGATAGATAATATACTTGTACGACAGCCTTAGGCCAACGTGTGAATGCAGCTTCCATAAACTCATCAATGATCTCAAGGTACTCCTCTCCTTCCAACCTAGGTTGTCTGAGTCCTAAATCTGTACAATGGAGAAGAAGATACACGAATGAGGTAATAAAGGAGACATGTCCACAATCATATCGACTATTTCAAAGTCGCTTACACAGAGGATTCTGTAGAAGATTTTGATTATTCGTCCCCACGTCCAACATAACTGGCAAAACCTAGAGAAGAGAATAAGGAGGATGAAACACTTGTTACATACAGAAAAAAACAAAAAACAAAAAGACAATCAGATTATGACGGGGAATGATTCACATACTCTCTGGGGATTGATTCCTGCAGCAGCGACGTACATGTCGAGCTTTCCAATAGGAATACCAATGCCCTGGACTCCAAGGTCTCCTAAGCCAAGAATACGGCTACCGTCTGTTATGACGATCATATCGACCTGCTTAGCTGGCCAATTGTATATCATCGACATCATCTCTCCCTTGTCTTTCGCACTGAAGTACATTCCTCTTGGCCTTCTATACAGACCCGAATAGTTCTGACAAACCAGTCCAACAGTGGGTGTGTATATAATGGGTGCAAAATCTCTGATGTTATCCATAAGGACCTGCAACAGAACAAGAGTTGAGTCATGTCTCAGTGTCACAGTTTTGAACACAGGTGGCAGCGGCAAACTCACTCGGTAGTACAAAGTCTCGTTACGGTCATGCAATCTATTGAGAATCCTCCACTTTGCTAAGGACACAACGTTTTCTGGTTGGCCTAGTGTGTTCCTCTCTAGGGATCGAAATGACTCAACTGCCAGTTTAGTCATATACCAAAAGTCTCAGAAACCCCACAAATACATAATCATCATATGGATAATGGATCCAAAGGTGTCAATAACTTACTGAAACGGTCATATTGCTGTTCAAAAGAGATAACACGAGGAGGAAGCAAGCCTCGTAGCCCCAATCTATCTCTCTCTGTCAAAGGAAAACCTGTGTCCTGCAGAATCACAAGAAACAAACTTTAGCCTCGTCAAATCAAAAGAGAGCATAACTTGATATGATTTTGAGTTCGCAAGAATTAACTATTAGTCACTTCTCTTTAAGATTTGATTCAACCATGAGTAGCATTATGACTTAAATCAAAGGAATCGTTGAGAACCCTAAAAAATCAGAGAAACGATCAAAAGCGTAGACAGAATACACAACCTTGTTAAACCATGGATCGTGAAGAATATCAGCACCACGCTTGTGGACGATGCAAGGACCAGGAATCGCCGTCGACAAGCAGCGCCGAGATCCGCTGGTTCTTGCCGCTGCCGCCGTCTTTGCAATGCTCCTCCACATCATCGGTCTCCAATATCTCACTCAAGATCCGACCAATCAAAATAAGCACACTGCAGAGAATTGCAAACCGCAATTCAATGATATGACAAGCTCAAAAAGGACTACAAAAAAAAAAAAAAAAGGAAATAGAATAATAGCAAATCTCTGGGTTTTATGGAGTTAATTTAGTGAAAATTTGTACACAAGATTTAGCTTTGATCTCTTCTCCTTACGCTTCCAGAGTGAATTGAATGTTCCTCCTCCACCTTCGAGACAGAGAGAGAGAGAGAGAGAGAGAGAGTAAGAGAGGAAGCTGTCTCAGAACTTACCGCCCGGTGGATTATTAAGTAAGAGAGAAAGGGTCAGACAATCGAATAAGGCATTTCTCTGTTTACATTACATTATTCTTCCATTTATTTCTACTTTTTATTTTCGGAATTTTCCATCGGGGAAAAAAGGAAAACTGGAAAAGTCAAAAAGGAAACATTACAGGGAAACAATGAAAGTTGCCCGAAGGAGAACGGGCAAGACGGGGGTATAAACGGAAATGTGAACACAGAGGGAAATTGAGATCCGCCACGTGTACGGTTTAAATCATTTTCCTGGCAAATTGGGCATGAGATTAGAGGTGAAAGGACATTAACCAACTTACCGTTAGATCATCGACACGTGTTACCGTGTTGTCGTATTTCCGCTTTTACCCATGCGTGTGCCTCTGGTAAAAAAAAAGGGAAAGGTAGAATAGATTTAAGATCCGAGCATTTTAAGACAGAACCATCCTTTTTAAACTATTCGCTGCGGCGACTAGAGACCGTCAGCTTTTAACTCTAACCACTGCTTCTTCTTCTTTTTTTTTCTACCGATCATTTTAAAATTAAGTGCCTTTGGATCCAGTAATGGTTTGAAACACAAACAGCCATAATACACTCCTTGAAGCACTATAATTTAACTGTTGTTTGGTGTTTGGTCTGACAACTTCCAAATATATCACAATCTAAAGTACGAGCACTCTTCAATTTAAATTCGTATATAAATAGCCAAAAAAGGTGTTGTCTGATGACATATTTCATGTTTCTATAATTGTTCTTTTCATGGTGAAAGATATTGTGCCATTCTTTTATGACCTAGAACCACTTGACTAGTGTAGAACGAAATGCTACAAAGAATATAAGAATAAGACCATTCATTGAACGTCAATTGCAAATGCTAGCCAATCACTGTAGTCATAACCAAGACATATTCGGCATTTTAGTATATCATCAATTGAGTTACGTACCTCTAAGTGCAGATTCTTAAAGCACTAATTCGAAAATAGGCAAAGAGAAATGCTATAACAATGTTTCAAAATCCAGAAGGATTCTGCCTTAGATAAAACCGACCCACATATATACTGATCAACTGGATTGTGGAATAAGAAGAAATTCCTTAATCTGAGAAGATTCCATGTGTTGTACATGGCAAGGCAAAAAAAAACAGATTAATTATTGTGGTCTCAATACTATGAAGATGAGAGACAGGTTGGTTTCTTTTCACGCTCACATTGTCTGCAAATAAGAGACCTTTTTCAAAGCAAGCAACACGCTTCAATGCTCCTTTTCGTAATCGTCCTTGGTTCCAAAGTTCTTGCACCACATCTGTGACGGAATTGGGCGTACAGGTATGTGTGGCCTTTGCTGAAATCAAAAGAAAGGCTTTACTCAAATCTTGATCATCAAACAAGAAAGTGGAAACTATAGAGTACCACAGATATACACAATACTATACATATGACAATGTAAGTGCTGAATTCTTGTCACGAGGGACTCAATATAAGCATTTGGCTCCTAGAAATAAAAGTCCTCGTTCATTTGCATCAAAACCACTCTTTACACCACATCTGGTGTACTTAAGTTGCAGGAGTTTCAGAAGATTAGATTTCAGAGTCGAACTACAGAAAAAAGATTCAATAAAATCTCCCAGAGCTGTTAACACAAACATGAAACGTAAAGTAACATGGCGACAGGAAACAGGAATTGGAGAGTTCAAGAGATTCAAAGGGTGCAAGTCAAAACCATGTCACAAACAAACATCACGCATAGGTAATCTACAATATATTTATCGTCACGAATACAGTTTATGTGGCAATGACTAAGATTCTAAGAATTCATGAAACACCAAATGGAATTAGGTAGGAGAAGGTTGTTAAGTTCACTGAAAAATATTAGAATGTTCAATGGGAATGCCTGCTTATGAAACATATAAACCAAAGCTATCTGTTACAATAGATTCTCACAGACGTAGGCAGCAATAAATCTCTACTGATAAGCTTACAGAAGTTTATCAAAGATAATACAAAGGTTCTCTCAATCATGCTAGACACTGAGTTGGAATAGGCGAAATCAAAATTAACTTCACATACCCAAATACTAATGACAGACACAGACCAACAAAAAATTATACTCTCCAGGATCAAATTCCAAGCCATTCCCCTTGAGTAAATATCTCATTCATAATAGTGATTTTTTTTTTTTTTTTTTTTGTAAGGACAAGAGAAATGAAGTATACCTCGAGCTCCGCAGACTTGATGGCGATGGGGACGCAGACAAGGAAGATTCCAAACATAGCCATGGCGGTGTTCCGACGCCAATGTTTGGGCCTACAGTAAGGCCCACCAGACATACTCCAAACTTTGGCTCTGAAATCGCCTCCTTCTCCTCCATGTCCATGCTCAGCTCCTCCCATTTTTCCTAGATCGATCAGTCTCACCAAAAACCAATTCCTCTTCCTAATTCGGTAATGAAGTTGAACAGATCGATCAGTACTACAAAATCAAAATGCTGTAAACTCAAGCGAACCCTCCTAACTCTAGAACCGATATTGGTGACAGATTCTCCGAATTGAGTATTCAATTAGCATGATTCCTTACAGATGGGCTTACCTTGGCGAAATCGGAAGGATTGCAAAAATAGGAGACGACGAAGATGATGAGCCTTGTTGCAATACGGTCCAAGCTTACTGTGAATGAAACGAGTTTTTTGGCCAAGCTTCTGTATCCAGTGGCAATACGGTCCTTTACCCTACCGAGATAAAAGCATTAAAACACCAAGATGTTCACATATATATTATTGAAACGGGGAGAAATTTCTTTAAAGTTAAACGCACTGGATCTTTTAAACGGGACGATGTTTTCCTCTCTTAAGCTAGGAACGGTGACAAGGTTTCTCTCTTTTTCATGGGTTCTTGTTAATTTCCGATTCCTTGGAGTTCGGAGAGGCTTCGCCGCCTGAAAACGATGGCTTCCGACGGAGTAGATAACACTCGGCGCTTTTTCGTGGCTGTTCACGTCGGTGCCGGTTATCACGCGGTGGCTAATGAGAAAGCTCTTAGATCCGTCATGAGACGCGCTTGCCTAGCCGCTTCCACTATTCTTCTCCAGGTCCTATTTCAGTTGTCTTTACACACAGTCAAATTCTTTTCGAATCAAGGATAGTCTCATTTAAAACTCATCACGTATACGTACGAACCTCTTAAATCACATTCGTACTATGGACTGAATCATACAAAAAAACCATACCTTTGATGTGTGATCTTTGCTTCATTTGCTGAATTTAGGATTCTGGTGAGTGCATAGATGCTGTTTCAGCCGCCATTAAAGTCCTCGAGGTACTTGATTCTGTAGAAATGGCCCGTAGTGTCTGGGATGGCTGCATCTTAAACTTTTCTAGCGTTTCATATGTGAAATTAGGACGACCCGAGCACAAATGCTGGTAGAGGCTCTAATTTGACAGAAGAAGGTCATGTGGAATGTGATGCTAGTCTTATGGATGGCGATTCAGGAGTGTTTGGAGGCGTTGGAGCTGTTCCAGGTACTTCGAAAGCTCTTATTTCAGCCTTCAAATTACAGTAGTTATCGAATTGCTGAAGATTTTGGACGATGAACTGTAGATCAGGTGTCAGAAATGCTATCAAGATTGCTGCTTTATTGGTGAAGGAGCAGATGAGTGGCTCAAGCCTATTAGGCCGTATACCTCCAATGTAAGGAATCACCCAGCCCAGCTTCTTTGTTCTTATATCACAACACCCAGCTTTGAATTGGTTTCGTCAAGCTTTGAACTTTCTGATCTGCCTCCCCAGGATGTTGGTTGGTGAAGGAGCTCGACGTTGGGCCAAATCCAAAGATCTTCTTTTGCCTAAAACTGTCACGGAAGCTGATCAGGTTGAGATTCTCTTGCTTTACTTGTGAATCACCTGGTTGAGAATTATGTTTAAAGTATTGTATGTTGAAACAGTGGCTGGTTACAGAGAGAGCAAGAAGTCAGTGGAGAAAATTCAAGACTATGCTTTCTGAGGTAGAGGCAAAGAGTAGGCTTTCTTCTGAAGAACAGCCCAGGAATATTGAGAAGGATGAAACATGTGAGGGAAAACCATTACTGTGCGCAGCTGTAGATGAGGATAAGATCGTAGATACTGTTGGAGTTATTTGTGTTGACAGTGAAGGACGCATTGCTTGTGGGTCCTCAAGTGGTGGCATTGCAATGAAGGTAATAGCAATCAAATCCTAGTTCCTTGTCTTCTGATAGAAAAACTGCTTTGTATGTTTTCTGATATTGCATTTCAGGTAAGTGGGCGTGTAGGTTTAGCAGCAACATATGGTTCTGGTTGTTGGGCATCCTCTAAAGGACCATTTGGAGATCCATTTCAAGTTGGTTGTTGCGTGTCTGGAGCAGGAGAGTATCTTATGAGAGGGTTTGCAGCCAAGGAATGTTGTACTTCATTGTCCATGTATATCTCCCTAAACTCTTTTGAATGATTTATGCTCTTTTTGGTGTGGCTTGGCTCTTCTGTATGCAAGCTAAGAAGGGATTTCGTATGCTCTTAGTTCACAGGCTGGTCCAGCATCTGCAGCCATGAAGGTTTTACGTTCCGTTATGAAACAAGATGGCTCAGAAAGTGGAATTGCTGACAGAACTGCTGGATTTCTAGTGGTTCAGGCGGATGCTTCTGTAGATGTAAGCCGAAGAACCTTGTCATTTGTTGCCTTCTTTTGGTTGTGAATCTTGCTTTAACTGTTCTGATTTAATTTTAGAAGGTCCCTGGAAAGAGACCAGAGCTGAATGCTGTGGAGATTGCTGCTGCTTACTCGTCACAATCATTTGGCGTAGGATACTATGGGAACACTATAAAGAAGCCAAAGGTATGGCCTTTCACTTAGATACCCAAAGTATAATCTCATCATTAATGGTGGAGGCCGTGGAGCTTGAATACTTAGTTTAGGATCATTGGATCTCTTGTTGTTTCCTTGAACAGATTTCGATTCTCAGGAAGAAGAGAGACAAGAATGAAGCTGGGATAGATCATTTTGAAGCCCGGATTGATCTCCGTCCAACCTGTTCTGCTGATTGATTTCGTCTCTCTTGAATCTGATTATGTAGAACGTTTGGTGCAGTGTGGATAGTGCAGAGAGAGGACTCATAGAGTGATAATTCATCCATCCATAACCCCCTTTCACTATTAGTTTCTGTTGCCCCTTCCTTCAATGCAAAATTTTGTGGATTTATTTGTAGCACATAAAGAGGTTCAGAAGGTAAAGTTTATGTGGCTGATTTAACATTTTTACCCTATGAAAGTATGTCACATATGCTGTCACTGACATAAATGAAGCTCTAAGAGAAGGAAGTAAACGAAGGACACAAGTACACACCTCTGTAACTTTTTGAACAATATTGGGAGACGGAATAATTATTAATTGCATTGAAATTCGTACCACCAACAACTAAGTTACATTTGACAACAGACCAGGCGATCACATTCAGATCATCTCTACTACGAAATAACGTAAAATTTGGATCAATTAAGAAGTACAGACATGTTAAAAGACAGTTTCATATCCGACTTAAACTACATATGTTTGGCAAACTATTGGCTTCGAAAAGACTAAGATTTGTTTATTCCAAAAAGGCCATCAATCTTCGTTTATGGTCACTGGAAGTTGTGAATTCTCTTGGCTGAAATTAGAGTGTTGGACAGAAGCATGGCTATGGTCATTGGTCCTACACCACCAGGAACAGGTGTGATGGCTGATGCTACTTTGCAAGCCTCCTCATAGCAAATGTCTCCAACCAATCGATATCCACGAGGAGCATTTGGATCCTGCAGTAAACAGTATATAAAAATCACATACAGATTTTGATTTAATCCATCAGAACTGCATTACCATAATGTCAAAACTCCTCACTTACCTCAACAGGATTTATCCCAACATCGATGATGACCGCGCCAGGTTTGATCCAGTTCCCTCTGACCATATTCGGCTGCCCAACAGCTGAGATTATGATATCAGCTTGCCGTGTGATTTCTTCAGGGTTCTTGGTTCTTGAATGGATAATGCTAACGGTGGCATCCTCCCTCTACATTTACAACACACATCGATTAAAGACCAAAGATGATAACTAATAACCAGAAAAAAATGGCGGCTTTACCTGCAGTAACAGAGCAGCAGGCATACCAACAATGTTACTCCTTCCGATAACAACAGCTCTCTTTCCTTTGATCTCAACGTTGTACCTATGCAACAACTCGATGCATCCTTTTGGAGTACAAGGAACGAACAATGGTTCTCTTCCCCGCATAGCAAGCCGTCCAATATTCAAAGGGTGAAATCCATCAACATCTTTGTCTATACTAACCGCATTCAATATGTTCTGTTCATCCATATGCTGCATATACACACATAACAACTATGTTGTAAATCAGTGTCATTTAAGAGTTATGAATATGAATGATATCAATGTCGAGAAATTGGGGGAAATTACCGATGGTAGAGGCAATTGAACAAGGATGCCATGGACACAAGGATCATCGTTGAAGTCTGAGACAGATTTCAACACCTCCTCTTCTGAGGAATCTTCAGGTAGGCAAACTTCGAATGATTTGATTCCAACAGAATCACAAGCTTTCTTCTTGTTCCTCACATAAGTTGCGGAATCTTTCCTGTCGCCAACAAGAATCACAGCTAATCCAGGAACCACGCCGGTTGATTCCTTCATCCTCGAGACTTCGATTGTGATCTCATCTCTAATCGTTTTCGCCACAGCCTTTCCATCAATTACAGTGGCGGAAGCCTCTGATTTAAAAAAAAAAAAAAAAAAAGCAAACTGTTTAATGATTCCGATCACACAAATTGAATGTGAATGATTGAAGTCTCCTCAGATGGTTTAGTGTTTACCGGAAATGGTAGGAGTGGGAGAAGAAGAAGAAGCAGAAGAACGAACGGAGAGAGAGCAGCTACGGACAGGCGCAGTGGTCCGTAGTCGGAGTTGGTCAGCGCTCTGACGGCGGAGGATAGTACCGGTGCAGCGGTTAAAATGGATGAGTCGCGACGTCGTGGAGGAGGAGCAATCGGTAAACATCATCGACGCCATTTTATTACCGGCCAAGCAGAACAGCTGTCTGCTCCTCGTCGTGGCTCCGAACTTAGGACTTAAGGACTGAGGAGAAAGATTTAACTAACGGAAGCAGTTGGCGATTTAGCGCTTGGGCAAATGATAATGGTGGCTGGATTAGGGTTGCTAAAGTCGCCTGTCAAATTTTTCTTTTTTTTCGTTCAACACCCAAAAGCCCAAGTCACAAAATATTTATTTATGTATAATAATTTTTTATTATTACATTGAGATTTCTTTCTCTCGCTGTCTCTCTTTGTGCGCTCTTGTCTCTCTGTTTTTGACGCGAGAACCTTCGTCTCTCTCTCTCTCTCTCTATTATATACCCTCTTGATTGCTCTTCTCGGTCCTCGCGTGGACCTCTTTCGAAATTTTTTTAAAACTGTTTATCAATCCCCGAATTTCGCTTGATTTTGGAGTTTTATTTCCAGATCTGCTACTATTTATCTCCGATTTTCTTACCCTACAAACCCTAGATTTCTCCGGAAGAGTTTTTTTTTTTTTGTTTTGTGTAATTAAAATCGCGATTTTTTTGTCAAATATCTCTCGACATTACCGTAGGAAGCCCTAGTTTCTGTGCAGATCCCTTCCTCCTTTCATAGGCAGAGAGTTTAGTTTTTGGTTATTAGCGTTTTTAGAGGTTGTGATGAACAACAACAATCGAGGAAGGTATCCTCCAGGGATTGGCGCTGGCCGTGGAGCCTTTAACCCTAACCCTAATTTCCAATCCCGGCCTGGTTATCAACAGCAGCCGCCGCCACAATACGTCCAGCGCGGCGGTCAGCAGAATCACCAACAACAATTTCAGCAAGCAACGTCGCAGCCGCATCAATACCAACAGCAACACCAGCAGCAGCAGCAACAACAACAACAACAATGGCTTCGAAGAGCACAGATCTCTGGCGGTAACAGTAACGGTGACGCAGTCGTTGAAGTTGAGAAAACTGTTCAGTCCGAAGCTATCGACACAAAGTGAGTTCTGTTTTCCTTTTGTTGCTTGGATATGAAGAGAATTCTACTTTTCATCTTGCTCTTATGGTGTCATTTCAAGTGAGTTTAGTCTTGGTTTCATTTATCAAGGCTCTTAGACTAAAATTAGAGGATTGTTGACATTGAGTATGTTGTTTCTTTTCTCTCCAGTTCGGAAGATTGGAAAGCGAGGCTAAAACTACCTGCACCTGATACTCGCTTCAGAACAGAGGTAAGGTTCAATCTTTTGGAGTTTGGATAGAAACTGATTTAAGAGGTGACATTTGCCTAATTCTTCACTTGTTATCGTCTTCAGGATGTGACAGCAACTAAGGGAAACGAGTTTGAAGATTACTTTTTGAAAAGAGAGCTTCTGATGGGAATATATGAGAAGGGTTTTGAAAGACCTTCTCCTATCCAGGAAGAGAGTATTCCAATTGCCTTAACTGGTAGAGATATCCTTGCCCGAGCTAAGAACGGCACTGGGAAGACAGCCGCCTTTTGTATTCCTGTCTTGGAAAAAATTGACCAAGATAACAACGTTATTCAAGGTAACTGTGTCCTGCACCATGTTGTCAGTTGATTATTTGATGTGATAGGATAATGCTAATGTCTCATGTGGCCTGTCTTGTTCTGTTCGCAGCTGTGATCATTGTTCCTACTAGAGAGTTAGCCCTTCAGACATCACAGGTGTGTAAGGAGCTGGGGAAGCATTTGAAGATTCAAGTCATGGTCACCACTGGAGGCACCAGTCTGAAAGATGACATCATGCGTTTGTATCAGCCTGTCCATTTACTGGTGGGAACTCCTGGGAGAATTCTGGATCTTGCCAAGAAAGGTGTTTGTGTTTTGAAAGATTGTTCCGTGCTCGTTATGGATGAGGTAAATGTTGGATGCAAGCTGTAGCAATTACTGTCATGTTTCTCCTGAATCTGATTTTTAGTATGAACCTTTTATCAGGCTGATAAGCTTTTATCTCAAGAGTTCCAACCTTCAGTGGAACATTTGATTAGCTTTCTCCCGGAAACTCGTCAGATTCTGATGTTCTCAGCCACATTTCCTGTCACTGTCAAGGATTTTAAGGATAGATTTTTGACGAATCCTTACATTATCAATCTCATGGATGAACTTACGCTCAAGGGTATTACCCAATTCTATGCTTTCGTTGAAGAGCGACAGAAGATTCATTGCTTGAATACACTTTTCTCCAAGGTTAGTTCTGAACTAAGCATTGATTGTTTTGGTTTTTGTCTTCCTTAGCTGGAACTTACTCTCTTCTTCTTCTTCTTCTGCAGCTGCAAATTAACCAATCGATCATATTCTGTAATTCTGTGAACCGTGTGGAGCTTTTAGCGAAGAAGATCACAGAACTTGGGTATTCTTGCTTTTACATTCATGCAAAGATGCTTCAAGACCACCGAAACAGAGTGTTCCATGACTTCCGCAATGGTGCATGCCGGAATCTTGTGTGTACTGGTATGCCTAAGTTTTGTTATGTTGTTATTGCAAGAGCACAATTAATAAAATGCTCAACTATTATCTAGCTGTTTAGAACCCCAGGAGCAAACTCGTTTTACTATCTTGACCTTGTGAAAGGAGCTGAATAGTGTATGATTTGATTGATATTGGTTGCTGCAGACTTGTTCACACGTGGGATTGACATTCAAGCAGTCAACGTGGTGATAAACTTTGATTTCCCAAAGAATGCAGAAACTTATCTCCACAGGGTAAGCTAAAAACCAGATGTCTACATTGTACTAGATTCCTACATATTGATCGACAGTTGACAGTCATTTATTTGATTTTGATTCCCGGTTGCTGTTCAGGTTGGTCGTTCTGGAAGGTTTGGCCATCTTGGTTTGGCTGTGAATCTTATCACCTATGAGGACCGCTTTAACCTGTATGTCTCTCTCTTTTGTCTGGTTTTTACTTCTGTTTCCTGCGGCATAGTTTAACCATAGCCTTGCATTTTTTTGTAGTTACCGGATTGAGCAAGAGCTTGGAACGGAGATCAAGCAAATCCCTCCACATATCGACCAGGCAATTTATTGCCAATAACTAAGGGTAGACCTCCTTGGTCTGCTGTTAGGTGTCTCAGTATTAATAAGTGGTAAGTAATACTTACGGAGTAACTTGAATTGTTCCTTTCTTTTTTATACTTCATGTAAACTCAAGATTCTCTTGGATAATTTCTTTTACAATAAAGAAAACAATTTTGTTGGAAAGATCAAAGAGAGAGTTTAACTATCGCATCTATAATACCACGTTTCATCATTTGAGGCCATTAATGAATTTCATATGGTTAATGCATATAGGCCAACTCATTGTTCTCGTCTGTTTATGCGATAAAAGGTCATTGAAGAGAGATACCTAAAAGATTTATCTGGATTTGTATCATGTTGCAGGTTGGTTGAAGCAATGGGCAGGACAACTACAACCCAAAAAGTCTTCACATTCTGCCTCTACCTTCTAAATGTTGTTTGTGCGTCTCTGGATTTTTTTTTATTTCTAAAGATAGACAAGGCCTAGAAGGTTTGAAATGCCGGGTGGTAGTATTGGAAGTGGAGTCTTTTATTTAGTTTTAACAACAAGTCGTCGTTTGATGCTATGTTTCTTTCTTTGCCGTAGACTGATCAATGGTTTCAGTGTTGTGATGCGTTCTTCAAGAAGCTGTGATTCTTCCAGCTTTCCAACTTCAATAATAATAAGTCTTTGTGAACTTTAAGATGATATTTTCCTTTTCTTCCATTCACCCAGCTTGCAGATTTGATTCTATCATGTCGTGTGTTGTCAATAGGTTGAGTTAGTTCATGTTTCTGGTATGCGGACAATAATTTTTTTAGCACTCTTGTTCCATGACAAACATAATCAAAAACACAACATAAAAAAAGATAAAAAGTATGAACATATGAGAGTGGAGATAATACGGTGATAATCTGTATCACAGACAGGTCACTGCAGATCTCAGAAGCAGCTGAGAGATGACTTCTTGGGAATCTGTCCCATTGCTTGAAACCTAGCAGCTTCCTCTTCAGCATCGAGGATCTCTTGGGCGCGTCTGGTTTGAACCTTTGCCTTCTGCTCTTGTGCTTTTGCATGAACTGCTGCTTTCTTGCTCCTTAGATATTCTGTTTTCTCCGTTTTCTTACTGTCAATCTTCCGCTGCAGAAAACAATAATCCTTTCATTTGTTTATTTGTTCTGTGAAGAAGACATAAAATATCATTTTTTTAAGACGCTGCAGCCTTTTTACCATTCATGTTTTTGATCATATACTTTACCAATAGAACAGTCTAAAGTATAAAGTAGGACGAGATCTTCTTGTGGAATCACCTGGATCTTAGCGAGTTGAGATTCGATCTTTGTTGTTTTCTTTTCCTCCCATCCTGAAATCTCGAGGAGCTTCTTCTGAGTCCTGCAGTGTCACAGAAGTGTATAGAAACCGCGATTGGAAACGCAGAACCCTGAAAAAAGAGTTTGTGTTGAGTTCTTACTTGTTAATGACCTTTCTTATCTTTTGTTCCTTCCATGCCTTGATGACTGATAACTGCGCTTCTCCTACATGGCAAGTGTTAGTTTATTAACCAATGATAACTACCATGAAACTAAACAATACTGAAACGTCGTGTTATAATGATTACCTCGTTGGATCGGAATATCTGCCTTCATTTGATAAGAAAATGAGCTTCCACCCTTAAGTTCTATTTGTATGTTAAATGCACATTAAGGTCTATTTATAAAGATATAGATATATTCGATTGCAAAAAAAGTGAAAATTAGAATGATGTCGATTTTTTCCTCGTGGGAATATAAAAAAAAAAAAATTGGTTCTAATGGTTTCCTTCTGTGTTTGTCTTTAATTTGTTTATGTTTAAGTATTCGATATACGTCGGTATGTCACAAGGAATATATATTACAGCTTGCAGAATAGCCGAATCTTGATAAACTTGGCGAGCATAACGTGTGTCTTCTAATTGCTCTTATAATCGAAGAATGGAATCCATATTATTTGTTTCGATATTATATGCTTAAAGCATTCCATACTAAGTCCACTAGAGCGTTCAATATTACTATCGATCTTTACAAATTTATATTTAAATTTCAGTGCATTTCTATTATACTAGTTTGTTCAAAGTGCAATACAGTCGGCAAATTTCCTTTTATAGATTCCTGAATAATTGATTAGCAAACGATTAGGCTCAAACACCTCCCAGTTGATTTATGTCGAGGATCCTTTCGTACTCATACTGTCGCCACCCTGTCCTCTTCCCTTCCACAGTTACAAAGTCAAGAGTGTTCCTTTGTCCAAGTATTATTGTGTTCCCACGTTTAACTTGTTTCGGCTTAACCACGGTCTTCCATCTTCCCTGAGACACTAAGTTTTCAATTTCTCGACTTGGTTGAGAAGAAGCAGGCGTTTCTAGGGAACGATTAACGAAGAATTAGTAGTTGTTAGCTAAGAAGTAAGGTTGTGGTGGAAACGCAGCAGTGATGGGATCTTGGTCGTAGAGTTCAAAGAAATGTATAAGAGAGTTCTTCAACGCCTGTTCATCTCCGGCCAGCCTTGGGAATAGAAAACTTTAAAAAATCTCCTGCTCTTCTGTTGTATGCCTCTTGAAGAGAAACATATAGTTAAAAGTTAAAACAAAGACAAGTGGGCTTAGTTGACAAAAAAAACAAAAACAATCATATTGATACTGTTGTCTGTTATGTTCCGAGGTGAGTTAATTTTGAGGTTTGAGTCGCTGTATGACAACACGACAGAATATATGATCATGTCAAAGGTCTTTATCCTTTCAACACTGGGTTACCGAAACGGATTGATCAGTCATAAGCTCTGTTCTTCGATTTTCTACAAATTTAATTTGCTTGGTTTCTCTTATGTAACTAATTATCCTCAACAACTTGATCACATATATTTTCTACCTATTTGCTTGGTTCACTTTTCAGAGCTCTGTGAATTAAAGCGGAAGAGTTATCTATTTTATTATTTTGTTGTGAGAAAAGCAAAACAATTTGCATACATTGAATCCACACAAAATGTATAAGAGCGGGGAAGCAAAAGCAGAAATATCCAGGAAATGGAATGTTGATAGATTAAAAAGCAATAGGAATAGATAGTAGTGATGCAGTGGTATTCATTAGATTTATTGATGATTTTTATCAGAGAGCTCGATCTTTGATGATGTCGAGGCTCATCTCGCTAGGATCAGTTGCTTGCAACTCAACTTGAATTCCATCCAATTCTCTCTTGAATCTGTCCTTTGAGCTTGCATACAACATCTTACTCCGAACTCTTGATGTATCAGGTGACCTGATGAATATTCAAGATTCATACATAACCATTTCAAGATCATGTAAAAGAAAAAAGAGAGAGAGAGAGAGAGAGAGAGAGAGAGAGAGAGAGAGAGAGAGAGAGAGAGAAATGGAGCAATGTATGGTGGTACCACGCGATGAAAAAGATCTTGCTCTTCTGGCAATTATCCTCGGTGGTGAAATCGAAATCATAGACTGCGTATCTGCATTCGTTCTCAGGGATAGAGCTGGTAAAATCATCGTAAGTTTCTTCTGGATTCCCAAGCTTTTCTATCTGAACTTGCTGAGCCGTCTCATCAATCTTGAACACGATGAACCTGTAAGTCCTCTTTCCTTTCAGCTCCAAGAACTTTAGCTTGCATTCATCACTCACATTCATCCCAGACGCTGAATTTGCCTTTCAAAACAAATAAACAACATACAGATATAGTCAATGAATCAGTTTATACCTCCAAACCAAATACCACAAAATTTAGATTTTTGATATGGGATCATAGCAAATCACCATACACAACACCATCTACACGAAGTTAGTTTATACATAATCTCTCTTTCATGATTTTCTGATTTGGGATCATAACATATTTAAACATATACCATATATAGTCAACACAATCATCCACATGGGGTTTCACATATTTAAATGGTGGATGTAAAAATCAGAACATAAACATAAGCCATCAATTATCAACATTATATGATTAAATGTAAGAACTTACCATGTTTTCTTTGGGGGAAATCGAAATCCAAACCAGGGTTTGAGGTTGAGAATAAACACAAAGATGTGTATTTTGATACTTTCTTTGTCTTTAGGCTGATCACGTCTTAAAGTAGACGACTTTGATGCTGTCACGTTGTGCCCATATTTTCAGAAACTTATAATAGTTTTACATCATCTATAATTTATTTTTATTTTTGTATGTGTCTATGAGATGAATTTTGGTCGGGAGATTATTGGAGCGTTGAGGTTTTCATGATGAACATGTTTCTTTTATTTTTATTTATTTTTCCTTTCTCTTACTATTTTGAACCGTTCTTCTCTTCTGTCTTGTTTGTAGATCTTTGATTTAGCCTACCTCTATGCTATATATATCATTTGGTGCGGCCCAAACTTGCTATTAAATCCAGCGATTCAGTGGATATAAAAGAGACAAGCCCAACACTTTCCAGTTATTGCTTTTAGAATTTGGGATTAGCTTAGTGTTACTATGTTTAAGCATCTTTGTTTGTTAAATGAGGTTTACTGTTTAATTCCCATAAAGATACCTCTTAACTATTTTGGACTTCAATTTTGATGTATTTATATAGCTAACACCTCTACTTCTTTTTGATATTCATGACATATCTAACGATTGTTTTGTTAATTATTATGATTATTGATTAGTGAGTGTTTTACAATTGACGACATGCATTTAAAAATGGAACTAGAGACTTAATTTGAAAGTGATACGTCTCGTAAAGAGAAAACGATTTAATCGTTAAGAAACTTCAGTCTTTCTTGATTTTTTAGACAATTATATGTACGTATTTTTATTGACTTTTTATCTGGCGTTTTCTAACTTATTTTCCAATTTCATTTATAAAAATTTAAAGGTACCTAACTTTTGGCACTAACACATAGCTAGCTGTTCAAAAATGATTACATCTGTTAACTATGGTTGTTTAACTATTTTTTTTTTAGAATATATGTATTGAGATTTGATATGAATGTCTAATAAAAACTTAAGAAATACATAAACTGAATAATTGATTAGCAAACGATTAGGCTCAAACACCTCCCAGTTGACTTATGTATGCGGTTTGGTCGAGCCCCAATTGATAGAATATGTGGACAACCACCACCGTTTGGAAGATCGGAGCATCGAGGATCCTTTCGTACTCATACTGTCGCCACCCTGTCCTCTTCCCTTCCACAGTTACAAAGTCAACAGTGTTCCTTTGTCCAAGTATTATTGTGTTCCCACGTTTAACTTGCTTTGGCTTACCCACGGTCTTCCATCTTCCCTGACACACTAAGTTTTCAATTTCTCGACTTGGTTGAGAAGAAGCCGGCGTTTCTAGGGAACGATTAACGAAGAAGTAGTGGTTGTTAGCTAAGAAGTAAGGTTGTGGTGGAAACGCAGCAGTGATGGGATCTTGGTCGTAGAGTTCAAAGAAATGTATAAGAGAGTTCTTCAACGCTTGTTCATCTCCGGCCAGCCTTGGGAATAGAAAACTTTCAAAAATCTCCTGCTCTGTAGGAGCAAAACGAACAGCAAAAGGAAGATCAGCCATCCTTGTCAAAGTTGTTGGGATTTTATGGAATGGTTTCTCTCTAAAACCTTTCTCTTTATTAATTCGCTTTTTCTTTGATCTTTGTGATGTTTTTGATACAATAGTCCTTAAGCGTAGACCTATATTTATAGAGATATGATTCTAAACAAGAATAGTAAATTGCTAATACCTATTATTACAATTTTCTTTCTTCTGTTTGCCTTTTCTTCATGATTTCCTTTTTGCGTGTTCTGAGTTGCTTGTTATCCCTTTTGCATCTTTTTCTTTTGTCTTGATTTTCATGTTTTCCTTTTTGTTGATTGTTCTTTGTACTTGTGATTCCTTTATTTTTTCATTTACAGAAAATAGAATGTACCCATGCTTGTTTGATATGCTGGGAAAGAGGATATTCATCTTTGATGTGATATCAAAGGGCGTAATATTTAATTAACTCTTTTATGTAATCTGAAACCAGAGCTGCTTGTTGATTTCCGTAATCTACATATACTGTCACCCTTGTCTGATGTTGGACCAGATCACGATGATCCTCTGAAGACCACCGACCAGACTAGACGCCTCTGCTTAATTCCCTTTTGTTCCCTTACTATTACAAGTATAGTTAATTGCTTCTGGGTACATTTTTCGCTTCTAGGTTTGTCGTGGATCGGCGGTCATGCTCGTCTCACCAGCTGCAAGTAATTTGTTTTATTGGAGAATGCTTCTATATAAGGATGATAACATAGTGGTTGGTTCTTGTGACAATAGATTGATCGAAATCCAATAGATTACGCATTACGGCAACCTAGCTCTGTCGTAATTGATGAGGCAACAAAGTATTGAACTTGCTCTTTAGATTCCAAATACTACAAGAGTGATGGGGAATATGCTTTAGAGAGTCGATGTTTGTAGATCTGTGTGAATTTCCGGAGCAAAAAAAACGAGGAAACTCCTTTGGCTTGGTCAAGTATAAATCTAGGCCCTGTTCATTCTCTCTGATCTATCTAGCCCGAGTCAAATTTAGTCGGAGAACTAGAAATTTGGTTTAGTGGCAATTTTAACTTTGATATGCTCATACTTGATAGGTACTTGACGCATATGCACTGATTGATGATGTCTCTGGTCTCGCCGAGCTTCTTTACGCAACAAGTTATCTTGTTGGTGAGGTATGTGAGCTAAATATTTAATCGTTGCTCCTGTAGACTTGATGTTGAGGCAGTGGATGTAGCCGTGCATGCTTGGATGTATTGAGCTTGCTGGTGCATGGTGCAATCGTTCGTTTTCCTTTTATTCTCATGTATGGCCAAGCTCTTTTGATCCTAGCAGATACATGCATGGAAGACAATTGAAAATATGGTATGTAAATACATGTATTGAATGCTTGTCAAATATGATTTCTTGAATAGATGAAATCACCTTTTTTTTAAAGAAATTGTACAATTTGTTTTACACGCTCTGATTTATCTTCTATTCATTTTGCATGCACTCTCTGCCATATGCGTCAATAGTAATTTCATTCATCCTACCGAGCACGGAAATGAGTTTTTTTTAAAAAACTCAACATATCAAACCAATCATATTTCTGATGCATTCCAATTTTTCTTGTAGGATGACAATGCTGCCACCCAATTTAGCAGGTGCGTTCACCTTAGTCATTTTAGGATATATTGACTGTGATTATACAAATATAGTTATAATTCATACGTGATGAGTGACGACAAATCTAAATTTCATTAGTTACAGAACTCTAAGAAGGTTGACCGAAAATTATTTTTTTAAAAAATTGCTGGTTTTTTGAAAATACTAACAGATACAAAATATCTGATAAGATTTATCACTTACTAAACGAAAATCTAAACATGAAAATGTAATATAGTGGAATGATATTATTTTCTTGACCTTCCACTATATTACACTAGTTTTAGCATATACAAAAACTAATTTTAATGTCTCGTAGTCAAAGAAAATTCTAGGTATTTCCATTGAATGGATCCCGGTATTTCCATGATCTCGTTATAACCAAATTTGGTTTTGAAAATAAAATGAAACAAAAAATGGATTTCTATCTTATATATAACTTTACTTGAAATTTGATGTTGCGTAGAATGTAGTACATATGGATCATTTCTACTGCCAAAACAAAACAAAAATTATGTGTCATCAAGAAGTTTCACAAGCATCTCCAACCCACCAGTTGATTCACGTCTGCGGTTTGGGTTGGTCGAGCCCCAATTGATAGAATAGGTGGACCGTCTAGAAGATCAGAGCGTCCAAGTTCCTTACATGTTCATATTGTCGTCACCATGTCGTTTAACTAGCTTCGGCTTACCCACAGTCTTCCATCTTCCCTGAAACACTAAGTTGGCAATTACCCGTCTCGGTTTAGAAGAAGTCGGCATTATTGGGGCAGGCGTAACAAAGAAGTAGTGGTTGTTAAGTAAGAAGGAGGCTGTGGTGGAAACGCAATAGTGATAGGATCTCGATGGTAGAGTTCAAATAACAGTTATGCAACGCTTGTGCATCTCCGGCCAGCCTTGGGAATAGAAACTTTTTAAAAATTTATTGCTCGGTATGAGCAAAACGAACAACACGATTATTGGAGCGTTGAGGTTTTCATGATGAACATGTTTATTTTCTTAATATTTATTTTTTCTATTTGTTACTATTTTGAACCTTTCTTCTCTTCTGTCATGATCGGTCTTTGACTTTAGCCTGCTCTATGCTATATATCGTTTTGTGCGGCACAAGCTTGCTACTAAATACAGCCATTAGTGGATCATAAAAGAGAGAGGCCCAACACTTTCCAATTATTGCATTTAGAATTTCGGATTAGCTAAGTGTTATTATGTTTAAGCATCTTTGTTTGTTAAATAAAGTTCTCTGTTTTTTTTTTTTTTTTTTTTGGTGGAAAGTTCTCTTGTTTTCTGGTTACAAGTTTTGTTCAGACTTGAATTTGATTTCAAATTTTCCATAAGGATACATCCTCACTATTTTGGACTTCCAAAATCAATTTCGATATATTTGTATAGCGAACTCCTCTTCTTATTTTTGCTATTCATGACATATCTAACGAGTGCTATGTTATTTATTATGAATCTGATTAGCGAGTGTTTTACATTTGACGACATGCATTTAAAAAACCTTGTTGACTGATAAGATAATTGTTTGTACGTAGTAACGTATGCATACTAGAGACGTAATATGATAATGATACGTCTCCTAAAGAGAAAACGAGATTTAATTGTTAATAAGAAACTGCATAGTCATTTCTTGATTGATGGTTGACTATAAGTCTATTATATAGACACTTTTGTCTTTTCTGTACGTATATATACGTGTATTTTTTTGACTTATCTTCCAATTTCGCTTTAAAAAAATTTCCAAAGGTACCTAACTTTTGGCACTAACGCATCGCTAGCTGTTCAAAAATCATACATCTGTTACATACGGTAATTTAACTAAAATTTTCATAATAGTTTATGGATTCAGATTTTATAAGAAATACCACAAAATCCAAGAAATACGTTAGCTGAAATGAATAATTGAGTAACAAACAATTAGGTACAGTTCCAAAAAAAAAAAACGAGACTTTAACTTTGGGTTGGCGTCAACGCTTCATACGATTGGTCTTGAGATGTTTCGTAGCCATATAGTTGTGGAACCAAGGAAGATTCATCCCTAGTGGAATAGACTTATAGACACGTGTCAAGATCTGACGGCGGTTCTCAAAGCAACCGGGCAATCTCCATGGAAACAGAGGTACGACCAACATAGTAACTACAGTAGACTCGTAGAGTAAAACAGAACAAGAACTCACAAGGAAAATCTTTAACACTTGGATTTTCTACACTTGTTTTTTATTTGCCGTCTTTGCTAAGAAACTAAGATTGTTTATTCGTTTACTGGTTTGACTAATACAGGTGATTGATATCTTTAAAGACCAAGTCATGTATTTTGGTTCTTGTCCTCTGTTTTGCAAGAGAGAAAAACTTGCAAAAGGTACCTTCTCTTTCTCTTCCTTTTCTCCTTTTGGTTTAATCTTTTCTTGTTCTAGTAATTTATGGCTTTAATTAATGGATTCGTATTTATGCTTGTAAATCCATGGCTACGGTTTCAAGTTTCTGTTTGATTGTGTGTTAATTCTCGAGATTTCTATATTAGGTTTCTCTGTAGATCGGTAACAAAAAGCTTCAATGAGCAATATAAAGCTAGGCGTTGAAGTCATAAGCGCACATGGTCTTTTCCACAGAGACAAGCAAAACTCATGTAGCCCTTTCGTGGAGCTCAAGTTCGACAACCAGATATTCCGCACAACGACAAAACCTAACGACCCAAACCCTGTCTGGCACGAGTGTTTCTACTTCCTTGTCTCAGATCCTTCCCTCCTGTCCAACCGTACACTCGAAGCCCATGTCTACAGCTACCAAAACGAATCCGAAGCTAAGCCCTTTCTTGGCAAAGTCCGAGTCAACGGAACATCCTTTGTTCCTCGCTCCGAAGCAACTCCTTTCAATTACCCTCTAGAGAAACGCAGCGTTTTCTCTCGAGCTCGTGGAGAGCTTTCTTTGAGAGTCTTCATCACAGACGACGACCCTTCTCTTTCACCTTCTCTTCCAACCCCAACCACTGTACCAGAATCTCCTCGAGCTTATATCCCGAGTCCACGTCAAGAGCCTGTGAAGTCTGATGCGAATATGGTCGTCTCTAATGAGAGAACAGAGCCAAGAACAGAGCCTAAGCCTAAGTCACGTACGTTCTATAACGTTACCCCTTCAGTGAACCAACAGCCGCCACCGATGATGAACTATAGCGCTCACGAGATGAGAGCTGCGCCGATGCCTCCACGTGTTGTTCAAGTCAACGCTCCAGGTCCATCCTCGCACCAGCTTCCACCGGATTTCTCTGTCAAAGAGACTAGCCCTTTCCTCGGCGGCGGACAGATCATCGGAGGAAGAGTAGTTCGTGGTGCAAAGAGGCCAGCAAGCGGCACGTATGATCTCGTTGAAGAGATGAGGTTTCTCTACGTGAGAGTCGTGAAGGCGCGTGATCTTCCAACGAAAGACCTTACAGGAAGCTTAGACCCTTACGTCGAAGTCAAAATCGGAAACTTCAAAGGCGTTACAACACATTTCAACAAGAATTCTGATCCGGAGTGGAACCAAGTCTTTGCCTTTGCTAGAGAGAATCTTCAGTCCAACATTCTTCAAGTTGTGGTCAAGGATAAAGATATAGTCCTTGATGATTTCGTCGGGATTGTTCGGTTCGATCTCCACGAGGTTCGGTCTCGTGTCCCTCCGGATAGTCCTTTAGCTCCAGAGTGGTATAGATTGGAGAACAAGAAAGGAGAGAAAAAGAAGTCGGAGATCATGCTTGCTGTTTGGGAAGGAACACAAGCTGATGAAGCATTCGGAGATGCCATCTTCTCAGATTCATTGCCATCTTCAGACAGCTCGATCTCGAACATCATATCCGCTAACCTGCGCTCGAAAGTCTACCATTCTCCACGACTATGGTACCTTAGGGTTAAGATAATAGAGGCTCAAGACGTGATCATCACGTCTGACAAAACCCGTATTCCCGAAGCCTTTGTGAGGATCCAGATCGGTAATCAAATGTTAAAGACTAAACTTTCTCAGAGAAGCATTCATCCGAAATGGAACCAAGAGTTCATGTTTGTAGTTGCAGAGCCGTTTGAGGAACACATGGTCATCTCAGTGGAAGATCACTCTGCTCCTAACAGAGATGAGCCTGTAGGCAAAGCTGTGTTTCCTCTTTCTTCACTTGACAAACGTACAGACGATAAAAGTTTCCGTAACCGTTGGTTTCATCTGGAAGACTCCATCTCAGACGCAATGGATGCTGATAAAGCAAAGAAAGTGAAATTCGCTACTAGGCTCCATTTGGCTGCTGTTCTTGAAGGAGGCTACCACGTTTTCGATGAGTCTACTTACTACAGCAGCGATCTCAGACCAACGGCCAAACCTCTCTGGAAATCAGAGATCGGAGTCTTGGAGCTCGGGATACTCAACGCAAACGGGCTCCATTCCATGAAATCCCGAGACGGGAAGCCTACAGCGGACACGTACGTTGTAGCCAAGTATGGTCACAAGTGGGTTCGATCAAGAACAGTAATCAACAGCTTGAGTCCAAAGTACAACGAGCAATACACGTGGGAGGTTTATGACCCGGCAACGGTTTTAACCATCTGCGTCTTCGACAACACTCATTTCGAAGCTGGACATAGCGGAAGCAACAAAGATCAGACGATTGGTAAAGTCCGTATCAGACTCTCTACTCTTCAGACGGGACGTGTCTACACACACGCTTACCCTTTACTTGTTCTTCAAGCTTCTGGTCTCAAGAAAAGAGGAGAGCTTCACTTAGCCGTGAGATTCACTTGCACATCGGTCTCCGGTATGCTGGTGAAATACACAAAACCTCTCTTGCCTAAAATGCATTACATACAACCGTTATCGGTGAGCCTACAGGAATTTCTTAGAGCGCAGGCTTTCAACATCATCGTGGCTCGTCTAGGCCGGTCCGAGCCGCCGCTTAGACGGGAAGTGGTTGAGTATATGACTGATGCTAAGACTCATCTGTTCAGCATGAGGAGAAGCAAAGCCAACTTCTTTAGGTTCACGACGGTTTTCTCCGGTGTGATGTCGGTTTGGAAATGGATGGGACAAGTGTGCACGTGGAGCACGCCGGTGACGACGGCTCTGGTGCACGTGCTGTACACGATGCTTGTGTTGTTCCCGGAGATGATTTTGCCGACTGTGTTTCTGTATATGGCTGTGATTGGCATGTGGAGTTACAGGTTTAGGCCTAGGTTTCCTCCTCATATGGACACGAAGCTATCTTACGCTGAGAGTGTGAATGCTGATGAGCTCGACGAAGAGTTTGATATCTTCCCCACCGTTAAAGCTCCGGACATTGTAAAAATGAGGTAACCCTAAATTTATTCAAAAGAAACAAAGAGATTTGGTTTTTGGTTGATATTTATATTTTGTTTGTTCAGGTACGATCGGCTGAGAATTGTGGCGGGGAAGATACAGACGGTGGTCGGAGAGATAGCAGCACAGGGAGAGAGAGTGCAGGCGCTGCTGAGCTGGCGTGACCCACGCGCCACCGCTATTTTCATTACCTTTTGTTTCATCACTGCCATGGCTCTCTACATTACCCCTTTTAAACTTGTGGCTCTTCTCTCCGGTTACTACTTCATGAGACACCCAAAGCTCCGTCACCGTATCCCCTCCGCTCCTTTCAACTTCTTCCGACGACTTCCGGCCATGACTGACTCTATGCTGTAAAAATTGCTACATATAATATAAGAGATAGAGGATTCAACAAACATCTATATGTATCTTCTTCTGTGGATTTTTATCTAGCCATCTATCTATCTGCATCCATATGTATATATATGTTGAGAAAAATCGTGCATTCACGAATTCGTTCCTCGAGAAACAGAGTCGGTTTGATCCATATTAATTCGAAACCGCTTTCAACTGAGAAATAGAGCTGAGGCCCATAAAAGCCCATGGGCCAACCTTGTTAAGTGTGTTACGTTAGTTCCCTCCTTAATTAATCTGTTTTGATTACAAAGACTTAATCGATTACGGCGTGGAGCCAACGGGAAAAGAGAACAGTAGTCTCTCTCTCTCATCGCTCATCCTCCTTCTGTGGACAGCGACCACTTGCTTTAACAGGCGGTGGCTTCATACATATAATTCAGAAACAAAATAAAAAAATCTCAAATCTGTACGACGACAATATATTAATTGATTTTCATTTAAGGGTATAGTAATGGCCAGATTCTTTGTTGCTTTCTCTTCACCATTAAAATATATTCATCAACTTGTCGGTAAATTATTTTTTTGGCTTATTCTATCTTTCTTTCTCTGTCTTGTAGTTTCTCTAGGATTTCAATTTTGCGACTGATAATTATAAAGTATAATTTATGAATAAATTAATATTAATATAATACTAAAATATATAATAAATAAAAATTAAGAAAAAAACTAGATTTGCAAAGATAAAATATTATTTTTTTCTTTAATTCTGTAAATAATGGTTGTATGGCATTCTGAATCCCAGAATACAGCTGCATATTTTTTATTTTTGCAATACCCAAAATATAAGTTGCAAACTTTTTGTGTGTGTTGTACTCTTAAAATAAAAACAAATAAAAAAAAAGATGTGAGAGACTGTTTTTTTCTTGTGTATGAATGAGTTCTTAACCATATGTTCACAAGAGGAGGAGACGGCTTTATAAAGCCTTCATGAAGCCTTCAACGTTTTTCAACGTCTTGCCATTAAGAGAGATCAAAAATTTATTATTGTAATAACTTTTTTTTTTCAAAGTAACTTAAGTATTTGCTGGCAAAAAAAAAAAAGTAACTTAAGTATTTTATGCTAGTAATTGTCATTTGACAAAATTAATTGGAGGAGATATTTGTTGACTGAATCAACACAAAAATTTTTGGTTAAAAAAAATAATCTTTTATACTTTGGCCTAATTGCTAAACTCAAAATTCGAAACACAAGTTCACTTCGGTTATCTTTTTTCTTCAATATACTTAAGAGATTACAAATTTTTAAGCCTTGTGTTAAATTCTCCAATTTTTATATATGAAGATTTTCACCTCAAACTTTCAATGTGAAATATTTAATAAATGTTATATTTTATGCTATACAACCAATCTACTTGGATCTCCATTTCTCATTAGCAACTTTGTTTTGACGTATAAATCTACTATCAAAAACTAGTTTCAACAGTTTCAGAAAAAAAAAAAAAAAAAATTACAGATGTGTATGTATTTAGACGCACGTATACACTTACTTTCACTGTGTACTTGTGTATATATATAAACTTGTGATCTGATCTACTTTTTATCTAAATTATTATCCTAGGGGTTTCGACAATTTCGGTTTGTTTATGCTACTTTCACATGAATCACATACGTTCATGTCGATTCGATTGAGATACTGTCTCGATTTCGGTTTCTTATTTTATTTTTAATTTAATGAAACCACGTGGATTTGCTTGTCCTGGTTTTGTTTGTTTCCCCTTCATCTCCTCCTCGAGCGTTTTGACGAAATCGAGGAACCTAAATACAAAGTTCGTGGATCCAAACATTGTGGGTTTTTGAATCGTAGCTAAGCTAGTTGGGGATAACAATAGGTTTCTTCTTTTTATTCAGTTGATTGGCTCCAGATAGAGCAGCTTAGCATAAATTAGGGGTTTCTTTCTTTTCCAATCGATTTCGAGTTTTCTTCAACTGGGTATTTGAGTTTTTTTTGCTGCTGATTAGTGTAACTAGTCGAGTTGACTCACTAGAGTAGCAGCGAGTTGACAAGGTACGACCTTTTTCTTTACCAAATCCGGTACTTTTTCTCAACTCTATTAACTTTTAATTTCTACTTGGTGTGAGTTTAACTACTTTAGTGAATGAATGAGAAATTAATTTTCGCGCTGAAAGATTGTTCGATTTTGATTACCATTAATCATTGCCTGTAGTTTATTGCCCAAACCTCGGTGGGTGTTGTCGGAGAGACAAGCCTTTCAGTTTGGGCTACTCTTTAGTGAGCGGTTGTTTAGATGGGAGGTCAATGCTCAAACCTCGGCGGGTGTTGTCGGAACTCATCACACAAGACAGCTGTTCTTGAAGCTCCTGAAGTTGGTTAGTTTAGCTTTAAAGACTTGTTTTCTTTCGCTTGGATCTAATAAAAAGCTGATTGGTGTGTTGTTTCTTCCTTTTGGGGTGTTAAAAGCAGAAAATGGAGAGAATAATGAGATCAGTGATGTGCCTGGTTTCCGGGAGTACACACTAGAACAGCTCAAGACGGCGACTTCAGGTTTCGCTGTGGAGTATATTGTATCTGAGCATGGAGAAAAAGCTCCAAATGTCGTCTACAAAGGGAAATTGGAGAATCAAAAGAAGATTGCAGTCAAGCGTTTCACAAGAATGGCCTGGCCTGATGCAAGACAGTTCTTGGTATGTATGAGGATTGACTCATCTATCTGTGACATTGTTTTATTATTCGCTTCGCTTCTATATAATCATATTCCTGGGAATATGTTCTTCCTTGTGTGCAGGAGGAAGCAAGGTCGGTTGGTCAGCTGCGAAGTGAGAGAATGGCCAATCTACTCGGCTGTTGCTGTGAAGGTGACGAAAGGTTGCTTGTGGCTGAATTTATGCCCAATGAAACATTAGCCAAGCACCTTTTCCATTGTAAGACTCATTCTATATATATAATATAGCCTTTCATGTTATTAATCTTGTGATTCTATCTAAGTGTGTGATACTATGCAAACAGGGGAAACACAACCTATGAAATGGACAATGAGGCTACGTGTTGTTTTATATCTAGCGCAAGCTCTTGAGTACTGCAACAGCAAAGGACGTATTCTTTACCACGACCTCAATGCTTACCGTGTTTTATTTGATGAGGTATTTTGATTGACTATATACTCCATGTCTCTATGCAATTCCTTCATTCTCTGACGACTTAAGGGCCTCTAAAAGGAATGCAATCCAAGACTTTCTACTTTCGGCTTGATGAAGAACAGTCGGGACGGAAAAAGTTACAGCACAAATCTTGCTTTCACCCCTCCTGAATATCTTCGAACTGGTACTTCATCAATCCAAGATTTTATATGGTTTGAGATTTAAGTTTCACCTTCTGTTTTGCTTGTGTTGTTAACAGGAAGAATTACTCCAGAGAGTGTGATATACAGCTTTGGCACTCTTCTGCTTGATCTTCTCAGTGGAAAGCATATACCTCCTAGCCATGCAAGTATTTTGAGACAAAATAAGTTTGTTTTGCCTGTGAGATTGGAGGCTGATTCTTTCATTCTGTTGTTTTATAGGCCCTTGACCTGATTCGAGACAGAAATCTTCAGACGCTAACTGATTCTTGCCTGGATGGGCAATTCTCTGACAGCGATGGCACAGAGCTAGTACGCCTGGCGTCTCGTTGTCTGCAGTACGAAGCTCGTGAGAGGCCAAACCCAAAATCTTTGGTCACTGCCCTGACACCTCTTCAGAAGGACACAGAGGTTCTAATTCATATTGTTAAGGCATTCAAGGCAATAAGTTTATTTCTGATAAATGTTTCCTTTCCAGGTCCCATCCCATGTTCTAATGGGTCTGCCTCACAGTGGTTTGGTGTCTCCTCTGTCCCCTCTTGGCGAGGCTTGTTCAAGAAGGGACCTGACCGCTATGCTTGAGATCTTGGATAAACTCGGATACAAAGACGATGAGGGTGTCACCAATGAGGTAGAAAAATTTTATGTGGTTTGGCTCTGTTACTCATTTAATAGTGTCCCGTAATAACAAAAGGTTTGTATAGATCTAATGTCTGCGGTTTTGCTTGGTTATTCTTATTCATGGTGTTGTGTTACAATGTTTTGGGAATGCAGCTCTCATTTCAAATGTGGACAGACCAGATGCAAGAGTCTTTGAACTCTAAGAAGAAGGGTGATGTCGCTTTCAGGCAAAAAGACTTTAGAGAGGCCATTGAGTGTTACACGCAGGTCAGTTTTCTGCACCTAAACACACACACACACACTCTTATAGGAGAAACACAGAGCATTGACCTGCTGATGTTCTTGCTTTCTTCAAATATTTTACAGTTTATAGATGGAGGAATGGTTTCTCCAACAGTGTGTGCACGGCGTAGTCTGTGTTACCTAATGAGTGACATGCCGAAAGAAGCTTTGGATGATGCAATTCAAGCGCAAGTAATCTCTCCAGTGTGGCACGTGGCGTCTTATCTCCAGTCTGCTTCACTTGCTTTCTTGGGAATGGAGAACGAATCTCAAATCGCGCTTAAAGAAGGCTCAAACCTTGAAGCTAAGAGGCATCCAGCTTCCCAAGTTAAGTAACAAGATGTTTCAGAACTGGTTTTTTTATTTGGTTTTCGTTTGGTAAAGATGAAAGAAACATCTTACCAAGTATAAGGGATTTAGAAATCTTTTGAGTACAATGATGAAAGGGGGAAACAAACACAGTGAGAGCGATGCAAAAACTAGACCCAAAGATGGGTTGTTTGTGGTGTTTTGCTCTTCTTTTGCCTCTTTTTATAGGGCATTGAAGGAATCAGGTCCTTTATTGGTTGGCTTTGAAATCCAGTTCATGAACTAAATGTATGTTGAGCAACGTACTAAAAACCCTTTTATTGTAGAAAGAAACCAAAAAGAGGTTGTTTCTTTTTATCTGTCTTGATTAAATGTTTAGTCTGTCTTTTTGAGTAAAATATTGCAAAATCCACAGCCATCGCCAATCCTTTTTGCACGAAATGTAAAGAATTCCAAACGTACCAAAAGTTGTATGTTTTTGGTACGTTTTTCAGAGGTAGTAAAGTCTTTTAACTTTTTGGAAATCATGATTATGAAGAAATGATTACGTTATATGGATATGATATGAATTATTCCAAATCATATTCGAAAACAAGCTTTTGCGATTTGAGGACAAGTGACATAATCATCATGGTGGATTACAAACATTAAAAAAATGATACATCAAACATTTAAAGGGGTGGTCAGATTTGAGGAAAAAAAAAAACAAAAAAATGAAAGTGAAGGTGGTGAAAAAAAAAAAACAGGAGAGAGCAAACTGAGAGACAAGCAAGTCAGAAGAAGAAGCTCCATGAACCCAGACAGTTATTTCACATCTCCTCGGGTCCCGGCGTTCAGATTTCCCGACTCTCCTCCGGCGACAAAGCTTGGAAGCACAAGTGGTTTCAAAATTGATGTACACACTGCAGTAAAATAGCAAGAGAGAGGGGAAGCTGAATTTTGGAAACACTATGAATGATCCTAAGAGCTACTTCCCGTTCCCTGGCAATGCGCTGGAATTAGACGCTGTCTTAGCTCTGTTGATGCTCCCGCAAGTTCTGAAAACATACATGGACAACAAATCAATGATACAGAACGCTATGTAATCCACCGGAATTTGTATATATACATCAAACATTTATTTGATTCTGCCAGGTAAAGATAACTCGGCTGACCTTGGGCAGTGAAGTTAAACAATGGAGGCAATGCTTTTCCATTTGGCAGTGAAAGATTCGGGTCCCGTAAGTCATCGAAGAAGGGGTGTGCACAAGCTTCCAGCTATACAAATGGAAGAATTTGAGTTACAAAATTCCATATCAGCCAAGGATGGTTACATTAGTTTTGTGGTGTCTAAAAGGACTTAGTCTTACTGCAGTGCAACGAAGGTTTGGTGAGTACTGGAGGAGTCTTGAGACAAGGTCTACGGCTTCAGGTGGCATTCGCTTGTGGAAAATCTGAACAGTTTTGTACTACATTAGATTTTATTTGAACATGTACATGCACTAAAGAGCCACCAGCGATTAGTTCACAAACCTTGTGCCACGGGTGAGCTTTGATTTGAGGAAACTTGAACTCTGTGTAATTGGGATTCATACACCGTATTTCTTCTCTTGTAGGTGTCCCAAGAATCTGGTAGACGTACAGATGAATAAGATCAAAACCATGAAATATAGAAAAGAGATGAAGAAACACGAGTAATCATAATAAGTACCTTGATAATCTCCACCAGCTGATCAATCCCACTTTCCCCGGGAAACAGTGGCTACAGGTAATAATACCAAAAGTTCAAATAAGATTAAATGTGATTTGGAAGTTACAAGGTAATTAGTCAGCCAAGAGTAAATAAAAAGATCACTGTAACCCAAATATTACAACATATAATACTTACTTGGCCGAGTAAAAGCTCTGCCATAACACAACCACCAGACCACATGTCAATGGCATTGGTATACTCTGTTGCCCCGAATATAAGTTCTGGGGCCCTGTAGTACCGAGAGCATATATAGGATATATTTGGTTCACCTGGAACCTGGAGACGCACCAGAGTGTTAGCTATCACTATTCAAATGCTAACCCCAACTCCATGAATACTTCAGAAATTAAAAAAAAAAAAAAAAAAAAGAACATACCAACATCTTTGCGCTTCCAAAATCGCATATTTTTAGTTGATGGGTTTGGGGATTGACCTACAAAGCCACATTACAAGAGAATCAGGGCATTACCCATTCATATGGCTTAACAACCTTTAAGCATTATTTTGTGCTTTTATGTTATAAAAAAGAGCCTTGTCAAAAGACTTAATACCATACCAGTAGATTTTGTGGCTTGATGTCACGATGACACACCCCAACCACACGATGTAAGTAGTTCAGCGCACGGCAGATCTGATGTGCGCACAATGGAACAGAAAGAACAAGACCAACACAGGCGTAAGTCAAAGATTTCCATGTATCTGAAGCTTCATGCTACACAGATTACTAAAAAACGATTAACTGGAGAGCTTATGTATCTCACCTGATATGTGTAGAGCTGAACAAAGATAACTGGCATGTGCTGATTCATTTTGGTATAGTGCTTTGATGCTCTGTATACAGTTTCGGGAACATACTCAAGGACAAGGTTAAGATAGAGCTCATCCTTGTCAGTTGTTGAAAAGAAAGAATGCCTCAGTCGCACAACATTTGGATGGTCTTGCAAACGCATTATCTGAAGTTCTCTGTTCTTGTATCTTTTATCCTGCAGAACCTTCTTAATTGCAACTTGCTCACCCGTTTCCAGACACTTGGCCTATCCAAACATCAGACAGTAAGTCAAATTCTGTAAACGACAAAAAGTTGTAAGGATTAATATTTGCTCATGTTAGGAACTTCCATCTACCTGAAATACAACTCCGAATGAGCCTGTTCCCACCACTCGCTGGGCCATGTATGAGATTGTCTGAAACAAATAATAATGAAAAAGGATATATGTGAAGAAAGAAACAAGCTTTTCATAAAAGAAGATCTCTCATGATTAAGAGCTTTTCTCGAATCAAACGGCAATCAGCAAAAGTTAGTTGAATCACCTGCTTTGGCTTCCCATCTCTACCTCCGACTGTCGTGGTAATAACTTGTCCCGTTTCAGTCCCACTGCCGTTTACAACAGTTGCTTCCATATCCTATACAAAGCCAATGGAAATCAGGATGATATATATACAACTAGAAGCCAGATGATATGATTAGACTAAGCAGCTCACCTTCTCCTCGCGATTTGCATTTCGCTCGTCTCTAATTCTCATTTCGATCATTACATCTGGAAGCTGATCATCCACGGACTTTTCTGATACAGCAGGCACATTCGATGTCCCAGCAACACTTTCTTGTGACACCATGTCTGTATTCTTCATTCCAAGAAGAGAAGCACTATTTTGGTCAACCTGCATCGGATCACTAGACATGCTTTCGTTCTCTTGATCCAGCTTGGCTCTCTTCAGCCCATAGTCCCCACCCTAAAAGGATCAGAAATTGGTCAGGTCAACATATGTGAATGATACATTGATACTCATCAAAATCAAGAGCACACTACCGAAGCTATCAAAAACATATGCATTTACTTCTCCACCAGCAGTAAGATTTGCGATGTCTAAATTAAGATCTAAAAACCTAGAAAACACAAATTTGACTTGTAACATACTGTAAACGACATTAATTTGCATCTCAATCCGCTGCAATCAGGAATATGAATTGATCTGATCTAGGAAAAAGCAATGCCTACTTACAGGATCCGAAGAAATCGAGGTCCGACCCGAAGCAATGCTCTTGAGACGACGCATCACGTTCATCTTCGCTTCACCACCAACCACCAACACGAACTCCGAAACCCTAAATCTCCAGAAAAATCTTCACCACTTCATGTGGAGAGAGGAAAGAGAGAAAATGAATTAACAGATTCAGATATTCAAATTCGCATCTGTCTCTCTCTCTCCTAGCATCTCCTCTCCTTTCCTCCTCCACCTTTGACAAGCAAACTACGAAGAACTCAGCGATTTCTTCAAACGAACAATCTGTCGTCCTTTGTTCGACCTTGGTGGCTCTCTCTTCTCTCTTCTCTCTTCTCTCTCTGTCGACGACCCAAACCAGGTGGAATCTTTGCTTCTCTCTCTCTCTCGTGGCGAAAGCCAATCATGCCAGCCTCGTTCTCTCTATCTCTCTCTCTACTCTTTGGTCAAACTTTGACTCCTCACCGTTGATACATCGCAGCAACTCATCCGACGGGTCAGGATCAATCCGCCTCATTTCGACCACTTACGTTTACCAAAATGCCCCTGGGTACTTGTCTTATTTACAGGTTCAAAACAAGATTTTTGTATGAATGAATGAATGATTGCATCTAGGCACGCGGAATATGCGGGTGTGGTTCATTTGACCAAACTTTGACTACTTTCCTCTTTTTCAGATAATAATTGTTACTGTGTTTATAGACCCTTTAATTTAATATTTTCAAAATTTCGAAATAATTAACTCAACTCTAAACATTATCCGATCCTATTACGCATAGTGGAACAAAATGAATTAAATAAGTATAGGTTAGTTAATAAACCTGGTTAATTCGACCTAGCTGTTTTGCATCTCAAACCATCGTAACTGATTGGGCCGATCCGTTGTAAGCTTAAATTTAGCAACACCGCATACATTTAGGCCTTGTAAGAAAATAACGAATTAGAAAATGGGCCCAGAAAATAAACTATAATGGTCCTTTCATAACGGATCGCAAATGTAACGAGCAGCCCACAATCTGCTAGTGGGCTTCCAATAAGGCCCATAACCATTTCATGTCGACGTTTCCCACCGTCAATTTAACTCTTGTTAACCACAAGGTAACAAGAGGAAAACCAAAAGAAGCGAAACGATAATACAAAGACATAACGGAGAAAACGACGGCGTAACGTCTGCTACGAGCTAGACAGCCACCAGTTTGTCATGGACTGACGTGGCGCAACGAAAATGGCGGAATACGTAAGCTCCCATCATGCAAAGGAAAGAGCCACGGACAGAAAAAGCTTTGCATTAAATGAATATGCCTGCAATTACATTTAATGCACCACGAGACAGCTTTTAACTTGAAACGGACCAGATCCATCCAAAGTCCAACCACCCACACATACTCAAACGACAGTTCGCGTTGGTAACCACACAACACTGGCGGCGCGTGTGGATCACTCTCGCTTACATGAGGAGAAATTACATATATAATAATACTCGAAAGAAAACAAAGGGATAATAAAGGGGGTTTCCAACCCCAGTCAATACCCGAACCACCAACTCCTCCACCGTGATCGGACCCGACATTGGTCCCAACACGGTGACAAAGGAGTTGGATTTCGCCTCACGCGCGGTTCGTTCTTGACTCGACACCCCCCCTCATCACAAACTACTTAAACCAAAGTACAAGACCATAAAAGTTACTCAAATTCACAATTCAATAAAGACAACACCCGCCTTTGAGAGGCTTTAGGTTTCGCACTGAAGAGCGTCTCTGATCTTCTGAACGGTGCATGATATAAGGTTGTTGACCGTCTCCACCGACTCAACCGTGAGTTTTGCCGTCGGGAGATTGTTCACAAGGATTTGAAACGCCACCGTCAAGAGGGACCCGCCACCGACCGATCTCTGCTCACCGTCACCGGACCCACCTTCAATGCCTCCGTCGGGGAGAACAGCAAAACCGGAAGGAAGGAGAGCCACGTAGGATGAATCTCCACCGTTCATCACAACATTCATGGCTGGAATATCAACAGGCGCGTAGACTACAAGCGCTCCAGATGCGTCTATGCATGTCTCCTGAAATATTAGCATACTGCTCTGGTTCGCGTTCATAGGCTACCAAAAAAAAAAAAAAAAAAAAGAGAGTTAAGCAAATAAGTTATTTGAAATAACCCTTTGCTCGAGTGATTATTTACGAGAGATTGCCACATTGACCAAAAACAGTAACGCTCTGAGTGAAAAAAGGGAAACAAGTCAAAATATCTTTTCAGATGAACACAAAAGAAAAAGAAGAGAAAAGTCAAAAAAGACAGGACCAAGAAGTAAAGGTCGAAACTGTCCTATTAATATTGACTTTTTAAACCCTTACAAAAGCTGTGATACTTTTGTTTTCTACTCTAGTGTAAACAAATAGATAAAAAAATAATTAAAATTATAGTGTCATCTTCTGATACCACACAAATTCCTATATTGTCCTTTCCCAATCCACTCTTCTGTCCGTCATACTACCACCACAATCAGGGAGAAAAACGTCACTTTCACCTAATCCATTTTCCCCACACCTATCAGTCCCACACATACCCAACCAATCACACACACACATACCATATTAGTTAACCGGAAACCTTATTCTATGATGTGATAAGACGTTGTGTTACTAAACCAAGATCAACTAACCGGTCAAAATAGCAATGTTAAACCGGGAGAGTGTAATACGGAAAAATCTTACATTGGAGCGAAGGAGAGAGACGGAGTTGCCTTGATTTTGACCTTTGGCGATGTGAGCCATCTCCTGCATGGGACCACCGTTAGACAGAATATCCCATTCGCATCTCATCCGTTCGTTCCGCAAGAAATCAAACAGACGCTGTGGGGAAGCCGGAAGCCACACAGACGTGGCAGCACTTAGAACAATCCCCGAAAGTTCACCTAGATCGTCCACACTCTTACGGGTCATAACTCGAACGTCCGGGTCAACATTTCCAACAGTGAGCTTGCTCCAGCTGTGGACAGACGGCGCAGAGATGCCGGAACAGAAGTTGAACGTCATACGTTGAGCTAACTTCAGCATGCTTTTACGACCACCAGGCGTTAGAGCTGTTTCATTGTATTGCAAAATAATTTAGTTTACACTTTTGTAACAGGAGAGTAAAGATATGTTAAAGTAATATATTGAGATGTGTGTAGGAAACTGACATGTGTTGTCGTGAGATGTAGCGGAGGAGGACATGAGGATAGCGAGACACTCGCATTGTCTCTGAAGTGTAGCGACCCATCTTTGAGAGCCGAAGCCAAGACCTGACCGAAGCAATGGCCGGTACAGCTGGTGGATTTGGTTCTCATCGTATTCTGCATGCTCCACCCACGTGACCTGCACAAACCGGAAACCAAATCCTGGTTTAGCATATCAACAAGCAAACCGGTCTACTTCTTATAGTTAGACTAGATGAAAAAACACCATAATCTATCTATTACCAAGTGTAAATACTCGCACGATGAGATGAAATGTTAATTTTTAATGGAAGATAATACGATAAATTGATGAAAATAGGACAAATTGAAATAAACACTACACTATATGTAGATGATAGAGACGGGAGATACGAGGCAGCATAGAAGATTGGAATAGAAATAGGAAATCAAAGTTTATTTAAACGATAAATAGAAGCTTTTTTCTCAACATGCATATGAAATTAATGTGTTCTTTTCCAAAATGCGCACAAAATCATTTTGGACAGATGCTTCATAGATTAAAGAGCAAATAAAATAAATAAGAAGGATTTCGATTTTGGAGACAGACCCAGTTGTCGAAAACTTGAAATCTAATCCAGAGAATCCGACAGAGAGAGAAGCATCCGGATCCATAAAATTTCAGCAATCTCGGAAGGTTCGGGGATCAAAATTCGAGGTAGAAAAAAACCCATTTAATAATTTTTTTTAATTTCTATTCTGACATGAAATCATACTATTACTAAACTATTAAAAAAAAACATCAGAGAGATATAGAAGGAAAACAGGAAATAAAAAGGACGGTAAACGTAAGAAAATACTGTATAATAGAAAGAAATTGGGAGAGGTAAGAAAGACTAAACAAAAAATTGAGTGTGACAGTGAAGTGGGTGCAGCAAGTAATGGCTAAAAAACAAGAGTCATTGATGCATGAGCTTCTTCGTCTAGTGATCACCTAATTAAAAACCTTGAGATCCTAACTTCTTCATTTCTATCGGATTTTTCAAAAACCAAATAATAAACACTTTTTGGAAAAAGATTCCAAATGTGTTTGTGACTAATTATGCCTTATAGAATTATGTAACGCTTTCGGATTAAGATAAAGAGTTACCTTTGAATATCCATTGGACATATCTTGCACCACACATCCTGATGGTAGTCGCCGGATTATAACCGGAGAGCCTCCGGAGTTTTCAATTGATACGTCCACCACTGCCCACACGCCTTCCGCGTGCTGTTTGCAGAACCGGAGGAAATTGACGTTGCGAACCGGAACCAACGGAGACAAAACTTGTAGCTCCGCATTCATCTGTATAGTACATTCGTATTTTTAACAAAACCGGGTATTAAACCGTAATTAAACCGGAATGTGATTAAGTTGATTTTGTTAATTTTACCAGTTGAAGTGCACCGTTTCTTGTTCCGGCCATTCCGGCGGAAATAACGTCGGTGGTTGTGGCTCTTGCAACGTTACACGGAAACATCTCCGTCCATCGATTCTATTAAAAAAAAAAAAAAAATCAGAAACAATAAATAAAGAAAAGGGAGAAATATGTAGAAAATAAAAATGGTAAGAGTGAGAACTTACGGAGTCCATTAAGGTCTCGACGAGAGCTAAGCTGTTGATGATGACCATACCGGAGGTTCTAGAAGCTTCGGTTGCTAAACCGGTTGGTTTAGTGGATGAAAATGTTCTCATGTACTCCTCTTGGTTAAGCTCATCTCTCTCTCCGTCCAAGCTTTTGACCCATAATGGTTCTTCACTCTGAGCGAGCTTCACTAGCTCATCCATGGCGGTTAAAGCCAGCTCCAGTAAAACAGACCTCTGATCAATCCCGTTAATCACCGTCAGGTGCTGCTGCTGCTGCGGCGGCGGTAAGCAACTTCCACCGCCGAAATCAGGAGGAAATGCGAAATTTCCGCCATTATTGGTCCCGACAGCGAGCTCGAGGGAGGAGTTGTGGTGGTTATGGTGGTGGTGGCCGAGGAATTTACCGGTGAGGTTACAGACGCGATCGAGCTCGTCTTTGAGTCGAGCGTTTTCGACACGGAGATGGTGTTCCTCGAGAGAGACATCACCGAGCATGGCGGGCCCACCACAGCTGGTGCATATCGGATTCCTCATAGCATCGCGAATCGACATGTTGTCAGCTCTTAGCTTATCGTTCTCTTGTCTCAGTAATGCGTTCTCGTGCCGCTCTAATTGAGTCTGCCACGATTTTGATTAAACATGATTTTTGGTTACAACTTTTGGAAACCAAAAAGTTTATCTATTTTGCATTATTAAAGATTTGATTTTGGGATAAATAAAAAACCTTCATCTGAGTCCGACGATTCTGGAACCAGAACTTGACTTGTCTTGTCTCCAAGCAAAGTCTCTTACTTAGTTCCAATCGCTGTTTCTCGTCTGGATGTGGACACTCTTTGAACATACTGTAAAAAAACTCATAAATTAATTAGATGAGATCCATAACAAAATAGGAATTGAATCGAAGAGGGGGATTATCATACGATTCGAGCTCTTGGATTTGTTGAGGAGTGTGTCGGTGGTAACGTTTTTTCCTTGGAGGTTTATCGTCGGCGTCTTGATCTTCGCCGGAGATCCCTTCGACGTTATCACTTCCAGATCTGCTCTCATGTTCCTCTTCTCGGCTTCTTCTATTCACACTCCCATCGAATTTATCGCCTCCGTTATTGTTCCTCATCGATGCTTCTCCACGGTTTGTCGTTCCTCTCTCCGGTTGTTGTTCCTGTCCGAACATAAAAAACAAAAAAAAAAAGGATTATGTTTATTTTCTATATACACATATTAGAAGATAGAGCATACGACGTCGTACTAGAGCTAGAGAGAGGCCTGAGGAGGCGTAAACAGATTTCGTAATAGGAGGAGAGAAGAGGCTCGGTTGAGCCATAGCACCGCTGGGTATTACGGTGGATGCGGTGGTGTGGTTGCCATATGTTAAACCAGAGAGGATTCTCGCTCCGGCGGAGCCGCCACCGGTCGGGTTGTCGAATAAACTTCCGAAGTTCATCAAAAATTGAACACAGAGAATTAAGCGAGTAAAGATCGAGACTTTTCACGAAATAAGTAAGAGTGGATCGAGAACTGAATCACAGGAAACAAAAGAAGGGAAGAAATTAGAAATGGAAAAAAAGATGAGAAAAACTTAAATATGATTAGGAGGGAGAAAAGAAACCCAGAAAATTAAGGGAGGATTATTACAGAAATGGAGGAGAGAGAAAGAGAACGAAAGCGGAATTTGTTTTAACTTCTCTATCCTTTGCTCTTCGTTCTCAGTCTCTCTCTCTCTTAAGAACTAATGGAGTTTTTTCTTTTTCTCTCTCTTATTATCTTTCAGAGAGTGATGGGGAAGAAGAAGAAGAAGATGTGAAACCCTAGTTTTGAGGTAACTAATAAGAAGAGGCTCTCTCTCCCTCTTTTCACACTTGCATGTTGATATTGACTCTCTTTTTCATCATTTCTTTAATATATATATATATGATTTTTTTATAAAGACAATGAGAGGGACGGTCATGGCTTTTTAGATTTTGTTTTCTTCTTTTATTTCCTTTCTTTGATTTGTTTAATGCATTTTGACAATTGTAGTTTTAATTGTTCAGTTTTTTAAGAGTGAATCTATTAAAAATCTAACTCAAATCCAAAAGACCCAGAGTATTCCTATAACTGACCTTGCTTTTTTAATATTTAAAATAGTTTCCTTTATATTTAAATTATTACTAAATCTCATCTAATTAAACAACAACAAATAACATTGTTTGTATATTTAAAAATCTTGCAAAATAAATTGTAGATTTTTTATAGAAAAATGATCTTAAACAAAGCTGTAAAGTTAAAATATTGGAGCATTTAATATGGTTTCAAATCCAAATTCAAGTATTACCATTTTATTTAACAGGTAATAAAGTCACCTTTGTAAGTATTACCCTGTTTGGTCATTTTTAAAAACTATTACCCATTTTAAGCAGAAAACATCCTAAATTAAATCAAGCCAAAACCATTGATTGAAAGCTCTTACTCCCATTAACCCCATTTATATGTAGATTCTTTCTATAAAATGAGACTAAATGAAAGGAAAATAGTCTAATTAACGGAATTAAATGAGGGGGAAAAAGGAAGTAAAAAGTGAGGAAAACGTTAGGGATGAGATATGTGGACTCTTGGAAGCCTTACGAAATGCACGAGACTCTTTTACCAGAAGAAGTCAGTTGACTTTTTCTCATTTTTTAAACAATTTTTAACCTCACGCGCTAGATCTCTGTACTCGCGCTCTTTTCTCACTCGCACAAAATCTAAATGACCTTTTGGGTTTAAGAAAAAGTAAAACTGAAATATACAGTACTAGTACACATTTTTGTCTGGCAAACCCACAACCTTTGCCATGTTTTCATGAAACCATTTACGCAATTTTCAATTATTGACTTGTACTTTTTTTATTTTGTAGTTTGATATGTTTATGTACTCGTAGATTATATAATCAAATAGGCTATAGAATCTTTGAGTTGTGAAAGAATCTAATATTTTTAAAGTAACGACATGAAGAAGCGAGCTTGTGTCAACCAAAAAGACATTCCATAATTAGTCTTTATAAGCTCCATTATTGACCGAAATTGTATGCCCTAAATGGTGTGGGATAGTTTGGAAAATTTAATAAGTACAATTATTAGGTATTGATAATGGACAAAACTTAGCACTGATAAACTGTACTTTTTGAAGCACTAGCGGTCATGCTAATGTGTGTTTGGCCATAGTAATTTTTAGGATTATATTTTGCTTTTTCAATACAAAATCATGCTGGCTATATAAAACATCAAACACTGAGATTGATGTTGATGATATTTAGGGTTTTGCGTCTGCTAAGTCGGAATTTAATGAACCGAAAGTATGGATCATCACACTAAGAAGAAATATATGAAAATGAAAAACAAAAAAATCATGGAGAAACAAAAAAAAATCAAAAGGAGTGGAAGTGGTGGATCATATTGGTTTGGTTCGGTTTGGAGCACATGGGAATGTCGGTTCCAATGAATAACCGACCAGCAAGCACTCGATGCAATACACTCAACATCTCATAGTTATCATTTCAGGTATGCCCAATACGTTCTCTTCCATTTTGTCAGTCAATTTTTATCCGTTACGATTTAATCACAAGTCTCGTTGCAAGAATCTTTTTAAAAAAAGCCATGGCTTCTCTTATTGGTCTGACAAATTAGTGAAAAAGAAATTGATTTGGTGAATAAAGGTTGAAAGTAAGGAGGAATGTTCATTTACCTGATTAATGATATAAAGAACAATGTCATTTTCATTGTTGGGTTAAATTTGGTAATAACTATAAATTATTCAACTTTAATTAGCAGAACTAGATCCAACGTCTACCACATAGCTCGAGTAGAATCTAAGTAAAATAGAGCTTACAAAGAAAAAGAAATTGAAAACCTTTTTCGCAAGAGACATTAAAAATAAGGTTAAAACTTTTGAGGTTTTATGTAAACGTTAACATCAAAGAGACCAGACTCCCAACCATGTCCATGTGAATATTTCAACCTCCAAAAGAAATTTGAAAACGGTAACATGAGACATGGACTATACTGTAGTATCTGCGACTAATAGAGCATTTATAATGCTAACGTAATAACATATCGGGAAGTCATATATAACAATATTGACCATGGAAACAAACCAAAGAGCATACACCTTTTGGACATCAAAGACTAGACTTTTCTACAAGACATTTCCATAATATACCCCAAGAGTCACATCTGACTGAGTCCTCTAATGTGTTCAAACAGATTAAAAAACGATTGAGATTCAATTGGACGTAACAGCATAAGATCATTAATTGAGACAGCAAATATGGTTCAGAGAGGACGATCCCATTACCAGCCAAACCTTTGTTGCATTAGTGTCCTTATTTTTTTCCAACCCAATTGGAGTCTCCTTCCTCTCTCAGGTTTTCTTACCAATATGTCTCCCCACCTGAAGTCAAGTACTGAAAAAGACAAGTCTTCTATTGTGTCTGTTTCTCACCCAAAATCAATCAAACTACAACAATTTTAAATACATAAATAAGTATCCAGGAGGTGCACCTAAATACATGGTCTCCAGTACAAAAAGAAAAAAACTATATGCAGAGTCACATGCATACTTTACCATGTAGGTCACAAGTTGCTTCTAAAAGGTAGACCCCGCACATAAATCATTGACAGAACCACGTGTGACCAAGAATTAACAATATCAGCACATTATACGAATGTGATACATTTAGAAGCAATGTCACGAACACAACAAAAAGAAGTATATCAGCACGATGGTGTCTTAAGGACAAGCATATGCGGGCTGGAGAGAAAGTGACTGTACCTACAAGACTGAGAAGAGCTTCTTCTTCCTCTCTTCCTCTCTTCCTTTTTTTTTTTTTTTTTTTTTTTCTGTGTGTCTTCAGTGCGAGTTGGATGGCAATTTCCATAGAGACTTGGTTGCTACAAGGATCTTCTCTCTTCCGTGGGATTCGGGTTCTTTGTCGTGTATGGAAGAAGACCATCTTACAGCATGAGCCATTCGTGCTACTTTGTCTAGCACCTCAGGGGAGTCTCGAATCAAAACCTTTCCTTCTGGACGCAATATTCTGTCCATCTCTACCATTAGATCTACTAGGCTACACCTGTATAGATATTACACAACTCAGTTTAGGTAAAGTGGATCATGAGTTAGCAACCGAGAATGGTTTTACTTTAGTTATACCTCGGTTTGCTCGAGTCTGATCGTTTTATCAGTGATTCAATTCCCGATACGTGGATGAAATCATACGTACGGGGATATGTTGAGAAGGGTTCACACCTGCAAGAAGGAATAGACACGCTTTTAAATACTCTAAATGATTTGTAAAATAGAAGATGGTATGATCCTCAGCAAAGGCTAAGATACAGAACAAGCAAGAGAATATATCTAATTCTTTGCTTTGATCAAATACGTAAATAACAAAAGTGACTAACCAATCGTGGTAAACACCGATGAGACCTCTGTCATAAACCACGTCAAGAGTTAATGGCTTCCGAGCTGGAATTACATTCATAACCCACACAGGATCAGATGCAAGGGCTGCAGCAAAGCCTCCGAAGAAGGCGTTCATGTCCATGACATTGCGAACAGCTGGAGGTTTCAGCGCCAAGTTCAGAGAATTCCTGTAGTACGCAACTCGTCTCGCCCATCTCCTTGCATCTGCTTCAAACACATCCAACCCGTTCTTCATGACAATGGCCCTAGAAGGAACTTTAGTAAGCCTTTCCGGCCACTTGGCAATAGTTCCCAAAGCATAGTCCCCTTTGGCTGACGATGGCCTAGTAACACATTTTTTCAACTTGTAATACCTGAAACGAGAAGAGAAAAACAAAGACTTCAATTTTGTCTTTTACAAGATTTCATTGCAGCTCAAAAGTCACATCAACGAAATTAAACGGCAAGGTCATATGGAGTAATATTCTGAGGAAACTCACCATGCATCACTTGGCGGTTCAGACTCATCACACAACTCAAGCCCGAACTCATTCTGGCTGGGTAAACATGAATCTCCAACAGGCTTCTTCCAGATGACAGTGTTTCCATCAACCGCAATTAGCTCATAGCACAAAGCTCTAGCTACCGCCTGAAGATCAGCCCATTCTTTGTCTTGTTTAGGCCATTGTACAGGTGGGCCAGAGATCACAAGATATCCTCCAGGGCGCAGTAACCTATCTACTTCAATGAAGTAAGTTGCATCTGCAGGCAAATCACCAAACATGATAAGAATAACTGCTGCTATAAATGGGGACACATAAGACATATGAAGAGTAGTATAACCCAAGGGACTCACTGTAAGCGGTAAAAGGAATCAAGCATCGGGAACAATGCATCAGGTCAAAGGAGAAAGCAGGAAAGGGGAGTCTACGAGTGCCAAGCATGGCAACAAATGCAGGCACTCCTCTTTCCAAGGCGAACTGAATTTGCGACTTATGCGAATCTCTTGGAGCAAATGAGAGGGCTAGAATGCCTTGAGATAGTAAAGTGCCTCCAAAACTTGCCACCTGCAAAGGTTGACAATAGTAATATTGTAACAATACAGAGCGAGACGTGAATAAAAAACTATGATGATGATTCTTACCCCGCATCCCATGTCAAGGGCAGTTCTCAGAGTTCCACCGCTAAGCGGAATATACTGTGAAAGTTTTTCAATGTATTGGCCTGCTCCGCCAGGGAACATGGTGCCACCGCCTGGGAAAGTGAAGTATTCACCTTCCCTTTTCATCCATCCTTGGTGACCTTTCCGGTCAGCAATTTTGTTATATGGCATGTTTGCATGCCAAATCTGCAAGTTTAAACGCCAGCATTCAACAATCAACATTCTATCAAACATAAAAGAGCTCTATTTGGAGCCATGCAAAACCAGACGTCACCCAAAAATCGAAGTAGCTCATAGCATTTCAGGATACACAACAATATCTTATGCATTCGTTGGCATTTATTCGCGCCTACACTATCCTGAAACATTATAATCTATAAAACCAGTTGCAACGTCATAGTTTGCAGCTTGAATCCAATTAGAAATTTACCTTGTGAAGGCTCTCTGGCCACGGAACAGGAATCTTATACCCAGAAGGCGGAGGAATCAAGCAGAGAGGAGTCTCCTCCGGTAACGGACAATGTCTCTCCCGATAGAAATTCATCTCTCGACTAAGCTGGCTATTCCTCCTCGGATCCTCGCAGGGCATATGAGCAACAGCCTCCGCAGGGCAATACTCGATCGGCTGCAGATGCTGACCGGCCTCAACCAAAGTCACCAGTCGCTGCCGTTGCCTCGGATCTGACGCCGTCGAGAGCAGGAGCGTTTGCCGACCAGACGCCGCCATGGAATCGCCGAGAGGAGTAAAGAGTAGGACGAAAAAGAGAAGGACGATACCAAAGAACGCAGCTGTTACGATGTCGAGGAGACGCCATTGACGCGGATTACGCTTCGACGCAGGTAGATTCAGGAGCCCCATAGCTTAGCTTCTTCACCACTTGGACACCAGATTAGATGCAAATCTAGGATTCTTTATTAGAAGCAGAAATTGGGGATCTGGAGATTTGTCGGCGATTATAATAATATTATTACTATTTCGCAATTCCTTCTGTGATGAAATCAAATCCCATTTTTTTCCTCAGTGCTTTAGTAGCGACTTGGTTTAGTGACGGGCGAAGCACGGTGACTACGCCACTGGTGCCCTCTAATAAACAATTTTTGGTTAAAATAATGTTTTTTTTGGTCATCGATTATATACCTTTAGACTTGGGCCTTCAAATGTTTCTTCAGGCCCGCTAATAGGAAAGGCTACGTAAATATATTAGTGGATCGTCCTTTGACGGTCCAAAACAATGTGAGTCTTAAGTCTCAACTCTTAAACACACCAAAGTCAAAAACATTAATAACATAACAAAACTTTGAATCAATGTGCAGATCATTATGTCGAATTAACGCCATACCTCCCAATCTTTTACGCCATGCTTCACAGTTGACAATTGTTATATTTTTTCTCTCTTTTTGGAATTTTGCTTTTATGTATGCAGCAACTAAACAAAAGAGACTTATACTTCCCCTTGTTTACATATTTTTCTTTTTCAATATTTCAATACATCTTTGATCTCTCCGATTCGAATAAAGGACTTATTTCGTTTTCTTTTAATTCATAAGAAAGACATGGAAGATAGCTATTCAAATAATATGAAACAAGTAATAATAATTAATAATTAATTTTACGCGTCTCTCAGATTTTTAATCATACTAGGATAACCGTTACTGGATGCAGTATATTTTTTGGAAATTGAATTCCATCTTTGCAAGAGAACAAAATAACAAACTCACACAAGAGTAATCCACATTCCACTGTACAACGTTGTAATAAATTCCATATAAAGCATTCACGTGATACGCGCCTTCGAGCGCGTGCGTTGTTTGGATAGGCAGCTGAGCAACATACAGTAATACCATATACTACTGAATTAAATTTCAAATTTCAATGGGGTAAAACGAATAGTCAAACGCGTGTTTGGGTTATATAAGGAGACGAATGTGACTAAGTGCGGTGTTAACTGTATATGAATCAGTCCACCTACTAGTCTTTAAATTTAAACCGTGGCCTAACCTAATGGCCGTTTACTATATGCAACAACCAGGATCCAAACTTGGCTTTGGTGGAGAGGCAACAAAAGTGAAAACATCAAAACTTTATATCTTTAACTTTGTTAATCTCAAAAAAATATTTGTTTCTTTAATTTAAAATTTTTGACTTTACTTTTATAAAAATTTCAGATATTGTTCCCCTATGTTCCCACTGAATTAGATTGATGTACAGAGAATTAGCATTTTTCAATCAAATTAAAAATTTAATACTATCAACGTAGGTGGGGCGATATATGGTAATGCTCGCTTGTGTCTCGTCGCCAAATTCTTCCACTATATAACCAAAAGCATTCATCTTAGATTTACACATGCTACCATTTTTTTTTCTTTTTAAAAGGAAAAAATCTATTATAATTAGTGAAATTCCGAGAAAGTTTTGCTTTTACATTTTTTTTTTAATTATTTTTTGTTTCTCCGGCGAGTCATGGCGGACGATCGGTGGCCGTCGAAGCTATCAAAGTTATCAGTCCGAGCAAAACACACTAATCTCTACCGCGGGATTCTAATCGCGATCCTCTGCACCGCCTCGTACCTCGTCGGAGTATGGCAACACTCCGGCAGAGGAGTCTCACGCGGTACTCTCTCGGTCACTTCCGCGCCGCCCTGCACGTTTCCTCACCAAACCGCACCTACTCTCACCTTCGCTTCCCGTCACACATCCCCTGACCCTCCCCCGTTGTCGACGGCGGAGCGTGTGGTTCAAATCCCGCCGTGCGGTGTCGAATTCTCGGAGTATACGCCGTGCGAGTACGTGAATCGGTCTTTAAGTTTCCCGAGAACGAGACTGATATACAGAGAGCGACACTGTCCCCAAAAAGACGAGATGCTCCGGTGCCGGATTCCAGCGCCGTACGGTTACACGGTACCTTTCCGGTGGCCGGAGAGCCGTGACGTGGCGTGGTTCGCCAACGTGCCACACACGGAACTAACGGTGGAGAAGAAGAATCAGAACTGGGTAAGGTATGAGAAGGATAGGTTTTTATTTCCTGGTGGCGGTACGATGTTTCCACGTGGAGCTGATGCTTACATCAACGAGATCGGACGGTTGATAAATCTCAGAGATGGATCCATTCGGACAGCCATTGATACTGGATGTGGGGTAAGTTCACTTCTGTTTTTTTTTCTTCTTAATTTTGTTCGTTTTGTACTATTCATGTGATGTCTTTGTTTTTTTTTGTTTTTTGGCTCTCCTTCCTGTTTCCATGTTCATCCCATGCTTGTGATACATAAATTTGGGGTTTTAAAAAAAAAAAAAATCCCTCAATCTTATACTACAAAAAAATAAAATTTTATGCCTTACATTTAGTTTTGAGATTTGATATTACAATTTATTTCGGTTTTAATGTGAATTTAGTTTCTGTTCACTAGCCATGTACCGTAGCATGTAGATAAATGCCAAATTAATCGATGATTGTGCAACTACATCGAGATTACCTATATTGATATTCCCTTTGTTCATAGATTAATGTGAAGACGTGTAGTTTACTATACATATCTAAGCACTTAATAGTTGATTTCGGGTCAGATCAGATAACAAATTTTCTGTTTCTTTTTTTTTTTTTTTTTAAAAAAGAATTTTGGTCATAAATCAGTTGGGATTAATGAGAAGAAGAATATTCTGGCACAGCAGAGTGAGAATGACAGATAGGATTGTCTTGGTATGATATCAATAGCATTGAAGTCACACAAGTAGATAAAAACCAATAGGATCAAAACTGGAAACAATTTGCTGACTTTTCCTAATTTTCTGTTCCTCTAAATGGTAGTAGTACTAATGAATAGAAACAAATTTTCTGCGTTTTAATTTATAAAATTCTTTATTACTTTTTGTATCCCACAATAAATAAAAATTGTAGTACAGCGAAGTAAATGCTGGCTAGAGATTAGATAGAAAAAAAAAAAAAAAAAAAAGGATGTGGTTATCTTAGCATCGATAGTTTCAAACCTCATATGGAAGTAAAGTGGTCAAACTACTTTTTTAATGTGTTTTGTCATATAGATGTAAAATGGGTAGTTTAATTCGACCGTTCACTATCATAGGCAATATTAAATACTGACGTCTAAGCGAATGATGATGACAGGTAGCGAGTTTTGGGGCGTATCTAATGTCGAGGAACATAGTAACCATGTCGTTTGCGCCAAGAGACACACACGAAGCTCAGGTTCAGTTCGCACTTGAGAGAGGTGTTCCTGCCATCATCGGAGTCTTAGCCTCCATTAGGCTCCCATTTCCGGCCAGGGCCTTCGACATGGCTCATTGCTCTCGTTGCCTCATCCCATGGGGTCAATACAGTAATTTCACTCACACTTCCTTGTCTAACAAGTCACATCATTCTTCGTTACCCTTTTCTTGTTACCGCTTCTTACATATGTGTGTTTTTACTTGTTTGTGGTGACAAGACGGGACGTATCTGATAGAGGTGGACAGAGTGCTGAGACCAGGCGGGTATTGGATTCTGTCGGGACCGCCGATTAACTGGCAAAGACATTGGAAGGGTTGGGAGAGAACCAGAGACGATCTCAACTCGGAGCAGTCTCAGATCGAGAAGGTCGCTAGAAGCTTGTGCTGGAAGAAACTGGTACAGAGAGGTGATCTTGCGGTTTGGCAGAAACCAACCAACCATATTCACTGTAAACGCAATCGGATTGCTCTACAACGACCTCCGTTCTGCCACCGGACACAACCTGACCAGGCCTGGTAATTACATAATTAGATGGTTACTACTTATACTAGAAAAGAAAGATTTGTATTTTTTTATTATAACATATCGTTTGTTCTGTTTTATTTGGTTTTCAGGTACACTAAGCTAGAGGAATGTTTGACACCGTTACCGGAAGTAACAGGAACTGTGATAAAAGAAGTAGCGGGTGGGAAGTTAGCGAGATGGCCAGAGAGATTAAACGCTGTTCCTCCGAGGATCATGAGTGGAAGCTTGAACGGGATCACTGAGGATGATTTTTTCAGAGACACAGAGACATGGCAGATGAGAGTGTCTTACTACAAGAGCTTTGACCATCAGCTTGCGGAGACAGGAAGGTACAGAAACATACTTGACATGAACGCTTACCTTGGAGGTTTCGCTTCAGCTTTAGTCGATGATCCTGTCTGGGTCATGAACGTTGTCCCCGTGGAGGCTAACGTTAACAACACTCTTGGAGTGATCTATGAGCGAGGGTTGATCGGAACTTACCAAAACTGGTAAGGTTCCTAATAATAACGAGATAACCATATATATATTGGGAAGCTTTCATTGATTTTTGCGACTTCTTTAACAGGTGTGAAGCGATGTCAACTTATCCAAGAACGTACGACTTTGTGCATGCGGATTCGGTATTTAGTCTATACAAAGACAGATGCGAAATGGAAGATATTTTATTAGAAATGGATAGGATTCTAAGACCAAAGGGAAGCGTGATCATCAGAGACGACATCGATTTGTTAACCAAAGTGAAGAAGATAACGGATGCGATACAATGGGAAGGGAGAATAGGAGATCATGAGAACGGACCTCTTGAAAGAGAGAAGATTTTGTTTCTTGTCAAGAACTACTGGACCGCGCCTGCGCCTGATCAGTCATAAGATAATGGATCAAACTGGGACTCAATCATAGAACTCGTAGCTCCATTCCTTTTTTTTTTTTTTTTAACATATTTTGTACACACTAAGAAGAACTTTGAAGAAACACCCGATCAATTGTTTCAGACCAGAGAGATTCAATGTGAGAAAAATGATTGATTGAGTTTTATAACATAGTTTTTGAATGTTATGCATTGGATCTATAAGCTTTGATGGATTGAAACCGTAGTGTACAATTTTCCTTATTTCGCCAAGTGTAAATCTTTTGACAATGCTTTTAATTAACCGTAGTGTACCTATACGGCGCCGTTAGGAAGTAGCATCCAAAATCCCCAATACGAGATGGTTTGGGATAAACTTTGGACAATTTGTTGACTAATTAAGCAAATAAGTAGGAAAAGCATAAAAATTTAGAGAATATATCAAACCCTCTTACGCTGCACGCGTACGTGTGTATATAAACATAACCAGTGGCCAATGTAGTAAGAGGAATAGGGTGTCAATTGACACCCTTTAAATAGTATAAAATATTTAAATATACATGAAATCCCATAAATATCACACTAGTTCTATTGGTAAAATAAGCCTATCGAACCCCTATAACATTGTTGATTCAAGTCTTATTTTGACCCCTTTATTATAATTTTTTTCTTTTTAAAATTAACTCTTTGACCCCAGCCAAAATGATTTCTGGATTCGCCATTGAACATAACTATACCTGAAGCATCATTGGTTTCATTCTTTTCAGGTGGAAAAGATGCTCGGACGGCTTTTGTTAATTCTCATCAGCTCAGTGCAAGTTGCGTATGCGATATCGATGCTATTAAAACAAACATTTCTGCGATTTGTGAAGAAAAGTTGTCGGAGAATTGGAGGCGAAGACAAGATCAGTGCGTTGCCGGACGATTTGCTCGTGCGTATATTGTTGTTGGTCTCAACCGAAGATGCAGTGAGGACTATGATCTTGTTCAAACGATGGCGGTTTGTATGGACTATGTTGCCAAAACTCGGGTACCGAGAGATCAACGATGACACTCACAAAGTATATACTAGCCGTTTATTTGGTCGTTTTTTTTTTTTTTTTTTTTGTGGTAAAAATGTTAAGTTTTGGTCGTTTATTTGGCAAACAACGGTCTATTTGGCGGTTTGTTGACGAGTCATTACAGCTCCACAAGGCACCTGTACTAGAATTATTTGCAATAGAACTCGGTCCTCAGTGTCCTGCTAATGTTGATGTGGAAAAGTGGATTGTAAATGCGGTTGATCGTAGGGTGCGCGAGCTAGGGCTCGTGCTCAATTGGTCCTCGGAGCGTACCAGCTTATCTAAGAGCCTTTACACATGTGATTCGCTTGTTAAACTATATCTTTCCTACAAGATTCTCGTGGATGTTCCTTCTCCAGTGTGCCTCCCATCCCTTAAAAAGTCTTTCCCTTCAATTTGTGGTGTATAAAGATGAGGATTCTCTTGTTAGGCTTTTATCGAATTGTCCCGTTCTCACACATTTGGGCGTGGACCGACATCACCATGACAACTTGACAAACTTCACTATAAAAGTCCCATCTTTGGAATACTTATTATATGACTATGTTGAATTAGGAGGAGTAGACAACCTAGTTATTGGAGGATCTTTGGTAATAGATTCTCCGGCTTTAAAGAGAATCTCCTTAAGAGATTTTTCGGAGGATTCTTGCTCGCTTGAGGACAGGCCACCTCTTGAAAAAGCAAGTATCTACGTTTATCATGACCTTGATGACAAGTTTATGAGGTCTCTTTCCTCAGTCCTGTATCTCGAACTAGGTTTGAGCGTTGCAACGGTATGTATGTAGTAAGTAGCGCTCTTTTTCTTATTATTTAAATTATGATTATATTTTGTTTACTTATATATATATATATATATACGTGTGTTGTTGCGATTATTGTAGGTTGCATGGTGTAACACTATTACTACAGAGCGTTACACTAACATTGGAACAAACCGTGTCTTGTTCCCAGATGTTTGTCAACCCATCTTGAAGTCTTTTGAGTGGGATATATGTAGAGGAAGAAGCGAGGAGAAAAAAGCTCTAAGATACATTTTTGCTAGATCTAAGAGTTTAAAGAGAGCTGGAATTTCCTTGGAATCAACATGCAATCCTAAAAATAGAGAGATGATGATGAAAGAACTAGAATCTATGGTTAGGGTTTCAAAATCATCCCAACTACTCTTCTTTACTCACTTGGAATATATGAGCTCTAAATTATGATATGAATGACTAATCTATATCATGGATCATATGTACCATTACTCAAGCTATTGTTTATAATTATTTTTTGTTATTCTATATTACCAACTATCTCCGGAGGCTTTAGCTTCCTTGAAAAAGTTTGGGTGCACTGATTTTCTAGACGTAATGAAGTTTGGATGCACTGATTCTCCACATGTAACAGCGCTACTGGAATTCGTTAATAGAAGGTGTCATTTACTTTATGTTATTCAAACATGAATTTTTAAAATATCATTGTTTATATATTTTAAGTAAGGGATGTGATATGATTTTTTACGATGTTACGGTGTTTTGGTTAAGATTTTTTAGCTAAAATATAAAATAAATGTTCATAGTTTTAAATGGATTCTAGAGACTTTCTAATAACTCGATTACTCCGATCATTCTCTATGGAAAGAGACATTGGGCTAGAAGGACTAGAAGTCCAACTACTCTCACATACACTACATAAGGTGGCTGTTCCGGCGGTGCCACTGCAAACTGAAGCTCCGCGAAATTTGCCATTATTTGTCTAGCCGCCATATCTTCCACTGTCTCCCGCCGCCGTGCGAGCACGTGACCCGATTCCGGTTGGCGTTTTGTATCGCGGAGACCGCACATCTCTTCCTATTCCTTGTCTACTATGGCGTCGGAGAATCTCTTTCCATGAGAGCCGTAGCGGATGTGGCAGGAGCCAGTGAAGAGTGAGGGTCATTTGACCAAGGTCAAATAATGAAATAAATTTTAATGTAAACAGTTTTATTATATTAAAACATATATTTTTTTTTTGGTGCAAAAACATTTTATTATACATTTTTCGGGAATGATCTAATGATCTCGGTAGTAGAGATGCAATAAAAGTGGGATTCCGAATACCCAAAGAGTTTTTTTTTTTTTTTAGTATGATTGAGTATATGCATAATTTATGAGTGACAATAAGATTTTCTGATTGTGGAGCATGTACTATGTAAATGATCAAAGATCTTTGTTGAGTTTTTATGATCTTGAACCAGAACGATACTAAGACTTTTTAAAAGGCATTTTTTTTTTTTTAACCTAGACACAATGATCCATTGCTGAAGAAGTCGAACAAAATGAGCATACATTTTGGGATTTTAATGACGCAAAAGCAAAAAAAAAAAAAAAAAAAAAATCTGAAATTTTGATCACGATTATCGACAGATGGGTTGTTCAATAGATGATAAAGGGCGTGAATGGTCACTATAGGGGGGTCTCAATCAGGCAACCCATACACCAATCTATTAAGATGCCAAATCTGACCAAGACACAAATCCAAACCCGATTGTAACTCGCGTTTAAGTTGCAAAAGAGTTCAGTTTACAACATACAATAGTTTTCAACTTTCAGACATACAATAAAGCGAACTCAGTTTATGCTAATGTCATCTCAGGTTACATTTGCTACGTCAATAGTTCCAGAAACAAGGCTTCTTGTTTGTTGGTGAGACTGAGTTCCTCAAAAGTTAAAGCACCGTCTTGAAGGCTGAAAGCACGTCGAGGATATGATCTAACCTGTTTACCCACAACATTCACACACACACCACTGATATAAGGCTTGTGGCAGCAGAACCCGAATCTAACAAGTTGTCTAGTAATACAACATCGCTCATTGCTAGGCTTACCACTCTATATGTGCCAGGTTTGACCAATCCAACAGCATCTATGAAGTCAAAAAGGTGCTGCAATATCAACAAGCAAACTGTTAGGGAAGCTTATATTGTTTACCACACTAATACTCACGAACTTCAATTCACCTTAAGCTTGTCTGATTTGAGAAAGCGACGACCATGACGGCTGCTATCTGGCATTCTAACGAGCAGAGTAATGGCATCTTCGTTTTCGACTGCTGGCTCGATGGGAAGCACTACCTTCTTCGTACTGGAAGATCTCTCAGGTTCCTGATCCAAGCGAGGTACCCAAAACAGTTGCGAAAAATTAGAATAAACAATAAAATTGACGAACCAAAGGAATATCAGCTTTCACTGGACAGGGCTTCACAACCATTTTGCATTAAGATTCATTATGATCATATATTGACTGGGAATATCACGATTTGTTGATGGTGGTTGAAAATCTACGGGTTCAGTCTGATTACAAACCCTATTTTTTCACGTTCCAATTAATGAATGCATCGAAAGAAAATCAGATTACCTCTCCAATGACCATGTTATCGGGAGATTGTGACTCCATGTTAGTTCCATGCTGATTATTATGTGAAGCACTCTCTTTAGCTACTCCACTAAAGAGTGCCTTTTCCAGCATTATTGCCTCCTCTAGCTCTTTTGACGGAATGCCACCCCACTAGTAGCAGTCGAGCAACAGGAGGTGAAAACCGGGTAAGTAGAACACATATGATCAACTAGAAGATGTTACTCTGTAATTGACTTGCTACTCACTTTTACTTGTAAGATTAATCAAACTTGATTTGAATAAATTACCTCTTCGGGATAACAAGCTTCAACATTCTGGAGATAATGTCCGTGCTGAGAGCTACTATCAACTGGCTGCTTTTGTTTCATGTCTTCACGCTTGTCTTCTACTAAAGAGCTCCTCGGCTTCAAGTACAGAGGTTTTAGTTAGCTTAAAGGGTTTCAACACATCAATTCAAGGCGAAACTTAATAAAAGTGTGGTCGACTTAGCATGTAAATTGGTGACAAACAAACTATACCAACGAGCATGCGTATATATTATTAACATTAACTTACGAACCAGAAGGCTAGAAGCTTGAGTCTTATTAGAGGAGAAGATAAATTCATTTTCACACCTTATATCTGCTACTTTCAGTTGTATTAGATTGACACGGGTCGTGATGCTCCACAGAGTGAGGCATAAGCTCAGCTAGTTGCTCTCTCAACAAACCCTCTTGCTCTTCCATCTGAAAGCCATTTATGCCCGGTGAGACATCACCAACATCGGCAGGTACTTAGCAGATGCAATATCTATCAATACCTCTAATGACATTGAAATTGCACGGGCAATGTCCTCGTCTTCCCGGTTAATAACCTCTCTCGGAGATAAAACGCTAGATGGAACCTGCATCAATAAAAAGAAAAAAGAAAAGAAAACTATGTGAGGATGACGCAAAATAGGAGCAACACATGGTAAAGCTTAGAATACTATACATTGTGTTGTGACAAACCTCTTGATAATCCTTCTTCGAAGCCTCAATGGCAGCTCTGATCATTTCTTCTTCTGCAAAGTTGTTATCGTTGCTATAGCCAGGTACTTCAGTATCCCTATGTGTTCCACCATGGACCTGGGATCCGTAACTTGATGAACGTCCCGGATAACCGTCTCCTCCGACCTCTCCAAGTCCAGGAGGACGAATCTGATCATTCCCCCAAGTAGGCTGAGCAGGAAACCCTGTGACTTCTCCTGAGTGAGATGATGGAGGAGGGCTTCCAGAAGAAGCAGAGCCACTGAGCTGTCTAAGGATGTTCCTTCTGTAATTGGGATCTAGAAGCAACGACGGCCTAAAAGCCCGAGCAGCCGAGAGGAGAGATGGAAGTCCGCCTGGGACTGGGACTGGGACTGGCCTGGCCTCGGTACCACGAACCTGATTGGTATCTTCCACAACATTGTATTCTGGACGACTATCGCTTGGATCATAACTGGAATGATAACCCAAGAAAGAAAGGCAACAAAACAAAGAGCTTAAACCATGAAGAAGAACAAAATCAAAGAAGAGAAATGGGAAGTGAGAAACATACATGCTCCTTTCCACATCCCTGAAATGGGAATTGATCGCTTCAGGGAGACTATTGCCGTGTTCCTAGTCAAATTTTACAGAAAAATTAACTTAGAACGCAGCGATTAGTGGACCTACACTGATAGACAAACGAAAATCGCTCCACCGATCTAATACAATTGATGCTGCATGTGAATTAGCAGGGAAATCGAAAACCCTAACTCTCGAAATTCCATTTACATTTCAAATTACACATTTGATCGCTGAACTAACAACCATTATCTTCCCTAGATTGCTTACGTCAATTGGCCGATTACAAAATCAATCTAATGGCAATGGCATCCGACGAGAGTGCGCCATTCATATCCTCTCAAGAGAAGAAAGGGAAGAAAGAAAGAGAGTTAATACGGAGAAAGAAAACGACGAACCTCAAGTCTCTGAATCGCGAGTGACTCAGACGCGCCGGTGATGCTCATGTAAGACTGAATGGAGTCTCTCGCTGGTCTCATCATCTCCGCAGGAGAACAAGAAAGTCGCCGGGAATTATGGAAGCTGCGGCGATATTTGCTTTGTTGTAAAGCAAGATTGGTTCAACTGATTTGAACCGACGCTGATGAGTCTGCACAAAAGTGACGTAATCAATAAATTACAAAATGCTGCTATCTGAAACCAAATAATATAAACAAAATTAACTATTTTAGCGGTGAAAAGGACGGAACTGACCTTGCTGTTTACGATGTCGGCCTTTCGTTAATTGACCAGAAAGAATCATCATGAATCATGATGAATCATCATCGGCTTCGAACAGGTCTCCTCTCTCTCTCTCTCTCTTATCCCCCCCAATTCAATTTCTAGGGTCATCATCGCTCTTATCTGATTATCGATAAGATATTAGGTCAAAATTTCCTTCCTTTACACTGTTTTTCTGATCGGATTCGACATTCCGTCTATTGTTTTCGTTTGTTTCTGCGCCCATACTCATCGTCGATTTCCTCAATCCCATGAAATTAACCAGTTAATTTCCGTTCTCCCAAAAAAAATCAAAATTTTTGAGTTTTCCTATCCAATTTGAATCGTATCTGCTAGTCATTCAACCGCTAATTCGTCTCGATTTATCGGAATTTTACTAAATTACTGTCCTTTTTCTGTCAATGCTGAAGTAATTGCAAGCGGTCGTTTGATCGTATAGCTAATTTATGATGTGAAACGGAGAAGAATCAGATAGTTTCGTTGTTGAATTTCGATTTTCAATACTTTGCAGGGTGAATCGAGTGTTATCGAAGAAGAGGATGGATTTCGTAAACAGTCTTGACACGGACATGTCGGTCGCTATTCTTTCGTGTTTAGATGATCCATCAGATCTTGTCCGTGCTAGTGCCGTCTCACGCTCTTGGCGAGAGTTTGGTAAGCTCATAACCCCTCTTTATTGAGTTTCTCAATGTGATTATCGGAATTGTATCTGTTGATTCTTGAGTATGGTGGATTAGAATCTTGAATCTTGCATTTGCAGTGATTAAGTACAGTCTCTCAAAGAATCTGTGCTTGAGGTTGTTCCATCAGCTAACAAGCGTGGATCACATAATAGAAGCAAACGAAGAGTCCTCTGAAGCAGGGTCAAGCAGTCTCATGGAAACAAGGCTTCTAGAAAAAGAGCACAGGGCTTATGCCTTATTGGTTAGAGGATGCGAATCGTCCCCTATCAGAAGCTGTATTGCTGATGCAATTATAGCCTCTAGTACTGATAATTTCCCGGCAGAGAGCATCTTAAACACACTCGAAGAAAGAGATCGAATTGGTCCAACGCCTTCCTATTGGTCGAGTAGTGGACAACACAAGACTTCGGTGCCCGAAACGCTTCTCTACAAGTTGAAGGGTGATTTGTGTGTCATTACTGAATTCAGCATTCAGCCTTTCCAAGGTAACATCAATGCCATTCTCTTGTTATTATTAGTAGTTTTTTTTTTTTTTTTTTTAGTTTCTTGTTGATTTTTTGGTTGCTTTTGCTTAACGGTTTCCCCAATTTCTCTAGCTTATTTTCAGCGCGGTAGTCCGATATACTCCTCGCATTATGTTCGTTTCCGGTTGGGTCACCACAATAGCAATTTACAGGATAAAAAAGGTGAGTCAGGAAAGATTCCGGTTGAAAGCAACTACGTATGGACTTACACTTCACAAGAGTTTCCGATGGCTCAGGTGTGTGTTATAAGTAAATGTAGTGTTTAGCATGATAGAGATAGATTGATTGTTCCTGAACAGTTGATAACCACGATGGGTTTGTATGAATAGGAGAACCGATTGCAGAACTTTAAGCTTCCAGAGCCCGTTCTCTGCATTGGTGGGTATATGCTAATTGAGTTTATAGGTCGAGTTCAGACACAAGAAATGGATGGCCAATACTATATATGGTACATCTTCTCTCCTTAGTGGGGTCTTGATTCCTTAAAACTTTACGAATTGTGCACTTTGTGAAAGTAGTTTTTTGTTGATTGTTTTTGCAGCGTGTCACATGTCAAAGTGATGGGAAGATCACTAGGAAAGTCGTTTCGGGTGATGAATCCGAACGACTCTGGAAAATTTGGGTTGAAGGTAATGAGTTACAGTGATCCACAAGAAATGGATGAGATGGAAGTAGAGGAAGGTCAAAGTCCGTTTAGACCGATGAGAAACCTCGAGCAGCTCTTGAATTTCCTGCACAGGCATCCTCTCGACGTCGAGTATGTTTGGCCTGAATCAGAGAACGAGGATGATGAATCAGACGATGAGGCTTAGAGTCTGAATTACTACTTCCAGTCATTTGTTTTCTTGTCTCTGCTTCTATTGTTGAGAGAATATATTATAGGGTGTTATCATCTTTCGTGAGCGATTTTAAAAGCTTCTTCTTCTCCAGCCTTTTTTGGCTCTCTTTCTTACAGTGTTTGTAAAGATTATTAGGCGTTGGCCGTTGTGGCATTACTCTTATTTATTCTGCTTTGTTTGTGTTTACTGAAGACAGAAACACAGAATTTCAAACATACTCCGGGAGAAGCATAAAACTAAAAACCAGAGAAGGAAGGAACATCTCATAGATACAGGAGACGCGAGACAGAGCAATGAAGATGTCGGTAGCTTTAGATCGGTGAAGATGTCATCGAAAAGCTCCTGTTTCTCTTTCTTCTACAAATCAGATGTAGAACCTTGTCCTTCCTGCATATCAAATTCGAGGTCAGCGAGGCTGATTCCATCCTGAATCACTTCTTCATCCAATGCTCTCTGTGGCTTCTGCATTTGTAGCTGACCAACAACGCTCTTGTTTGAGGACTCCTGCGGACTCAGTGGAACCTCATGATGACCAACGCTCGCCAAAGGCTGAAAATCTCGCTCGTCGAATTCATTTTCCTCTGCTTAAGACCAAACTTGGTTACTCCCAAGTAAATACCATAATAGACTAAGAAAATATGAGAGGCTTACCAAAAGCAGCACAATCGGTAACAGGTTAAGTAAACCGCTTTTCTAGTTCCTCCTCCAGCTCTGGCTTCTCTTTCACGCTACCTTCTCCAATCTTCTTTATCCCTGTTGGTTCCTTTCTTTCATTGTTGGCCTCTTCTGAATGCAGCATAAGAGTTTGCACATTGATAGGAATGTGAAACTCACCTATATTTGGAATAGCTTCTAGAGCTCCGTTTTGTGAGTCATCTGCATGAATGAGTTTTGGCTTCTTTTGGTCTCCCAAATCACAGCCATGACCCTTCTCTGTATTTTCTCCAGTATCTGTATCCGCTCTTTCCTTTCTTTTCTCAGGTGGGTTGGTGTCAATTTGGCTACGAAAGTCTTGCTGTCTCCTGACTTTATACTGCCACAGGTTTTTCAAGTCCCTCTCCATGAGAGGCTTCTCCAGACAAGATATGGCACCTCTGCAGAGACACTCTGAGATGGTGGTTTGACCAGAAACAGTTTTTCACATATTTGGGGTCATTATATACCTCGATATCCGCATTTTCGTATCATCTCTGACAGATTCAACAGGCCTGTTTCATCGCAGTCCAATAGCAAAACACAAATATCATGTGGGGATCTCTCTGTATCTTTGGTATTTTCCACTTGAAAAGCCTCTTCTCCTTTCATGATTGATAAAAACAATAAAATCAATGCGCAATAATCAGAAGCCTCGTAGAACTAGAGGAGACGGAAGACTTAATCGCATAAAAGGAACCCACAAAGCGACTTTTATAGGCGGAAAGAACAAGACTGAGGGGAAAGGCAATTCAACGTGTTCAAAATGGATGATTAAATTCGCAAATGTACATAACTAAATATGGAAATGGATTCATTTCATAAATGCAACAACGAGCCTCCACGTTTCACTATGCGCCAATGAGTTAATGATTTTGACTAGAATCTATGAATCATTAACTCATTTAAGAAACTACCATAGACTCTAGTAAGAATCATTAACTCATTAGCGCATGGTGACACTTGGAAGCTAGTTGTTGCATTTATGAAGTGTAAGTGTATCCAAATCCAGATATAATTCTGAACGTTAGCGAACTCCATCTTCCAATTTGAACATGTTGGATTGTCTTTACCTTCAGTCTTGTTCCTTCCGCTTATAAAAGTCGCTTTGTGGATACTTTCATGCGATTAAGTCTTCCGCCTTCTCTAGTTCTATGAGGCTTCAGATTCTAGTCAGCATTAACTCATTTAAAAAAATACCATACTTAGAGATAGCCCTTAAAATGCAAAGTACCTCTAAACGTGTTTATTCATGCATACAAAGCAGTCGCCGATTCTTAATTGGTCAAAGATGCATAATACCACAAGTATATGACATTCAGTTCAAACAGGACTGGAAGGACAAATAATCAAACAAACAAACAAATCTTGCTTTTATATGCCTAATAAGAACATTAATCAAGCTATATGATTTCTAGTTGAAACAGGATTGGAACAAAACACTTCACAATTCGTTTTACTAAACAAACTAAAAGTCAATTACCTTTTCATAGAGTAGTAGCTCAGCTTCACCACAGAAGTCGGACTGAATAACTCTTATGCATTCGTCTAATTCACAAGCTGGCACCATAGCAATCATGGTCATTAGTCCACTCAATGGATCAACAGCCTCGTTATCTTCAATAAGCACATTCTACACATGATTCTTCTGCCTGGCCATGGCTACCACGAAAGACTGCCCATATCCTGTAGTATGCACAAAGTATCTCAGCACATTTATGGATGATCTTCAACGAAATAAAGCTGTTTGGGAGAAATAACACAGAAACACAAGCATCTGGGTATCGGAAACTTTCGTAGAAACAAACAACGTAGTCTTGATCACACATTTAGCCCCAAAGAGGAGGCATTCTGTCAGAGGTGTTAAGAGCATTCACATGGCTTTCACTGTTTAGCTAGGAACAGAGCCAAAAACAAGAAATTTAGTGAACACGCAGTGAGAAGGAAGGTAAAACAAAAGATATCCGGACAGTTTTATTATTTTATCAACAAAAACAAAGAAAACGAAACCTCATTTTACCACTTGTGATCATTTTAATTAATAATTCATACTTTAGTCACTACCGACTACAATAGTCATCGCCAGGTCACTGGAACTTGTGACTAGACACAAGAACTGAGTGTAACAAAGCTCCAACAAACATTTTAAGCTTTGATTATAAAACTATAAACCAAGTAGAAGCTCCAAATCTCACAACACGTAGAGCGAAACATCCTAGGTCCCACATAGTTTGTCTTATTCTCTACCAACTAACTTAATTATACTATTATGCAAAAACTCTTGAGATCTCCATCAAGAAGCTGCTTCTCTCTTTCCACAAACTCTCAGCAGCCACACATAAATACATCTTAACACTCCTAAACATTTCACTAGCCCACTTTCCTCTGTTAAGATATTTTTTCTTTTTGTTTAGTTCAGTGTTTTCATAATCAGCTGCGTACCTGAGCCAAAAAGAGCGTTTCAGGATGGAACTAAGGCCGAGAAGGCTCAAAGACTGTCTCTTGGAAGATTCCAATTCCTGTTCATCAAATGGGTTCAAATCGATTCCCAGACGGTCTCCTCTCGACCCATTTCCCATGATACCGAAGAGAAAACAATCCAGTGCATTGCAGGCTGTGATTAACGCCGTCAAGAACCTCCGTTCCAACGCTGTTAAGTCCGCTCCGTTCCTGCCAAGAAGCCTCTCTCACCGGTTACCATCCAAGAACAAAGTAGAAAACCAAGCAAGCGTCACCGCCATCGTTCGAGTCAAAGACATCATACGGTGGAGATCCTCCAAGGACCTGCATGAAGACATATCACATTTTGAACCGACTCCACCTCATCAGAACACAACCAAGACAATGACAACAACCACGGGATCTTCCACAACCAGCAGCAGCACATCCCGCAGCAGTTGGTGTGACTCGGATTTAACTTCGGATTTTTTACCTTCATCATGGGGAGGTGTCGTGGAGGAGTGCAGTGAAAACAAATTACAAAGTGTCGGCGAAGATTCTTGCACATCAGTAATAACAGACGCCGACACTGAAGTGGGACCTGAGGTATGAATATACTATATTAAGAGAAATAGAAACATTAACACTAATCACATAGTTTAACTAGTACATCATGCATAACTAAATTAGAAAACAGAATCAAATCAATATTAACAAAGAAATAAAGTGATTTGAGATCTTATGGTTGACTTTGCTTCAACCGTACGGTCGCTCATGCTGTCTCTAAATGCACGTGCAGCTGTTCTGTAATATAATTTCACATGAAGACAAAACGGAAGCTGTCTTTGTCTTTGGTAGATATACTACGAATCTAACAGTTAATGGAATACATCTTATAAGAGTAGCTCTAAGGCCTTTAATAAACCGAAATTATTTACACTGTACAATTAATAGTTGGATGATTTGGCCTAATATGCAATGACTTACAGTGTGAAAAGGAGCAGAACAGCCCCGTCTCCGTTCTTGAGATTCAACATGGGGAAGATGACGAATCATCAGACTCTTCTTTCAGTCAATGCCTTGACAATGTCGAAAGTGAGTATAGATGTCCTTCATTTCAATCAAAGCAAGTTTTTTTCTAGACCTCTAAGTTTTGGAACAAACTCTACGTGTAATGATTTTGGCAGGAACCAAACAAAAGCTCATGCAAACGATTCAACGGTTTGAGAATTTGGCCAACATCAGTCATTTCAATTTGGACGAATGTGTCACAACGGATGAAGAATCTTACATGGAAGGAGGAAGAGAGACAGAAGATGAAGTCGGTGATGAGGTGGAAGAGAAGGCATCACAACTATGGAACCGAGTCAAAGAAAGACATGCCATTTGGATCCACGAAGAACATCTGATAATGGACTATTTCAGAGATGAACTGATGCAAAGGACAGAGTCGTTCCATGAGAGTTACAGAGAACAACATTTTGAGGACCAACTGGTGGGAGAGGCAAAAGGATGGTTACAGGGACAGAGAGTATCAGAGCTTGAACACGGAGCACGTGAGCAGAGGAGACAAGCATGCGCTAGAGAAATTGAGAGACGAGACTGGAATGAGAAACGGATGAAGGAGGAGCGGGAAGAGGTGGCTTTGCAGATTGAGGATGGACTCTTCAGCGTGTTAATGAATGAAACTTTAACTGCGCTCTCTACCAACCCCCTGAACAAAGCAACAAGCAGAATCAATGGACGTTAAATTCTACTAGGCAGATGAAACGAACACAACATGCTTTGCGAACCAGATTCTAAAGCATAAGTTTGGTCAAGAAACCTGCAAAAGGAGATAAATGGAGCTATGAAACACAATCAGGTGCTTAGAAATGAGGAGGCAGAAACAATTTTGATTAGGGTTTTGACTTAAGCCTAGTTTTTGTTTCTCTTTTGTAAGAATAAAGCAAACGAAAAATACAATGTACATTAACCTCGAGGGCATATTTTGCGGGTTTTAGATCGATTATTAAAGTTTCTATTGCTTAGGGCTTTAGCCCATTTGTTGTTCATTTACAATTACTGGGCGTGGCCCATCAAACATTAGCCTAGCTGGGCTTGTAATTTTTTTTCTTGTGCAATTAAACACGAAGGTCCTTTACCAAAGACATAACAAGAATATAGAAAAAAAAGTTCAAAACAAAAAAATGATGTAAATTTTGCGGATTCAGAAAACATAACCATTTAAAAATGAGGAACGGATCAATCTAAAAAGCGATTTAAAAATAAAGAATGCATCAATCTAAAAAAAAAAACTAAGCATGATAACCATAAGGTAAGCTCTTTTGACTGCAAAGAAAGATTTTACAGATAGTTTAAACAATCTATAAAGTCTTGGGGAAAACTCAAGAATTTGCAGCAACAAGTTGCAAGAAAGAACTACAATATTTGAAAAATGTTACCGAGAAACATATTATATATGATACATTTTATCAATGTTTATATATGAAATATATTATAGATGTTTTTATAATATTGTAGTTCTTTGTAAAGATTTTTTTAGAGTCGTACCGGAGACCGTTGCAGAGTGCCTCCAGCGGGATGCTATCGGGCATGTCGCCGAGATCCATCGCGGCTTTCTTAAACCTTTCCATGAAGCTCCGCAGGGGTTCCCCTCTTGATTGCGTCATGGTGAACATGTTTCGGGTCACCCTGGTCATGTTCATGGAATAGTGTTTCAGGAATGCGTTCGTCAAGTCGTCGAAGTTATTGATCGACTCGGCAGGGAGGCTGGAGAACCATCCGAATGCTTCTTTCGTCATATGCTCGACGAAGACTTGGCAATAGTTTGCCTCTCTCTCTTCGGGAGTGGCATACTGTTCCCTTGTCATAGCGAGGTTGAAAGCTGTCAACCACTTCTTCGGATCTTCTTCGCCGGCAAAAGGCTCGATCTTTAGTCGGACTCTTTCGCGGAGCCGGACTTTGCGAATCCTTGCCGTAAGCGGGCTTCTCCGGGTGTCAGCAAGGATTTTTGCCAATTCTGGTGCAGAGCTCGTGACGAGATGCACTCTGGAATTGAACTCGTCCAGCCGACGATTAATTTTATCGAGCTCGACATGGGTCTGCTTGCTGGCCCGCGAGACTCGACTCGTCGCTTCTGTTCGATTAGCAGTTGCTTCTGCTATCGTGTTCCCCATGGCATGACCTGTCGGTGTATCGAACGAGAGTCGACGAGCTGGTGAGAATTTGCCGTCGTCCGTTGTCACCGAGTTGATGAATTCCTGCGTCTTCTTCTGATATGCTCGCATCGTCTGGACTTCATCGGAGAATGACTTCATAGCCTTTCGGATTGTTTTCACCAGGTCGTCGTGCGTGACGGCCTTTGCTCTGGATTTGCGGCGAGCGGGAGCTGGCGGCGGAATTTCATCCTCGGGTTCCGGCTCGTTACGCGGCGTGTTTCCGTCGTGCTCGACGCAGTCCTCCTCATGCTCGAGAAGGTCTTCTCCGTCTTCGAGAGGATTCTCCGGGAGGGTCTTGTTCGCATGTCGAGGTTCTCTCTCAGGGGAGCTTCCTGTTGAGTTAGACATCGGCTGCTTTTCTTGGCGTTTGAACTTCTTTCGAAATGTTTAATCCGACAGAAGTATTTCCAAGTGTTTCCGATGGCTAAATCCACGGTTTTTTTAAATGTTTACAGATTTTTTAAAAATGTTGAGCATTTATTTAACAAAAATGATTGAAAAACTCGATGAAAAGAGCTTAATGATAATTTTGGAGAAAAAATATATAATAAAACCATACTTCAATAATAAAATATTTCACTCACTAGTTTATTTTTTTTTTAACGGTTTATGGGATTTAGTTGTTTCATTAACTTTTAGTGTAATGTAATTTTTTCTTATATTACTAAAATATATGATTTTGGATTATATCCAAAAAATGCACATTTTCTAAACTTGCGTAGGGCATCCGAAAATGTTGGACCAGCAACCCGTGATTATATGTTTTTAACAAGTAATTATTGTTGGATATGAATATAATGTTATTGGATATGAAAAGGTGAGAGTTTCATAATTTCTAAAATGGCAAAATCCCAAATTTTAAACCCTATAATCTCAAACTATTCACTCAAATCTACCAAAACCAAACACAAACTTGCTTTTTGTGTTTTTTTGACGATGAGTAAAATCAATCCAAAACGGATATTAGTAATGTTATCAAATTTGGTTTCTTGTTTTTATCTCCATTTTCTACATAATGTGGGGCATAATGGAGTGTGATTGATGTGATCCAGATTAGGAAGATTGATAGAGATAGAAAAACATTTGTAACAGTGATAAAAAAAAAAAAAAAAAAAAAGCATTTTAAAGGCACGAGAATCTGGTTGTTCTTTTGCTTCAAAACCAGATTGTTTATTCTTCGAGTTTTTGTGAGAATATTGCCATTGCTGAAGATCTAAAATAAGGGTAGTTATTTGATCTTGGAGCTTTATTTTCGTGGCTCTTCTCTGCACTGCCTATGACTTTACAGAGATTACTTGTCTCCATCTTGATTACTTCTGCTATGAGATTAGGAAGTCTGTTTCTTTCATTTTAAAAACTTGCACCCCAAGTTAACAATTATTTATTTTTACGTACATAATCATTGGTCGAAGATGAGCTATACGCAACATAACAGTATGTTATTTCTGTAGTTGGTTACGATCATAAATAAGTATGGTGCCTCATTGGTTACCACTAGGAACAATAATCTGGAATCTTTGTTTCATGAATTCAAAGATAAGGTGGGAATCTACAAACTAAGATATATTCTTCCCTAAAGATGCGATGCATAATTCTTATGAATCTTGAATCTCTGCAAAGCGTGAAAATCACGATGTGCGTTTCTGATCGATCCGATAAATGTTGAGACCAAAACAGAGACATAAGAACAATATTCTCTTGGCTCCTGTCCTGTAATGTCTGCTATATATATAGCTACTAACTTACATCCTCAAATAGACATATAGCCTCCAAGTAAACAATCATTTGCATCTTGTTACAACAATGTCACGACCAATACCCATTGAAGGTAAAAAAAAATCTTTCTTTACCATCAGTTCCAAGCTCTAATTTGTTTTATGTTTTTCCTTTTTCACAGAAATGGTGGAAACTTTCAAAAGAAACCACAAAACATCTCACTTGTTCAAGATAGACAACTTCTCTTTACTCAAGAAGCACCAAATCCAAAGGGTCGAATCCTCTGTTTTCAATCTCGGTGTTCACAAATGGTGAGCTTTCTTCTTCTTATGCTTTTGACAAGTTTTACATACAACAAAAATCATGATTCAAGTTGGATGACTTTCCTCCATGTTTCTTAACAGGAAAATCATTGTGTACCCAAATGGGAATAATAATGCAAATGGTTATGTCTCCATATTCTTAGAGAATCAACATTCAGTACATGTTGAGCTCGAATATCAGGTCTACGTCGTCAGTCAGTTAATGCCACAATGGCACCCCAAGAAAAATGGTCTCTTTCTCTCTCGATCTCTTGCATACATACATATATACTATATATTATTAGATTTGGTATAAATGAGGAGACCGACGTTGATGTGTGAAGTGAAATGGAACTTTGGAACATCATCAACACCGATAAGGAAAGGGTTTTCAAAACTGATGTCACTTGCCGATCTTGAGAGCAAAGGTTACCTTATTGGAGATTGTTGTATGTTTGGTGCCACTCTTGTTGGTGTTGAACCTGGTACACACGGAACAGCCGAATGTTTTAGCTTGATTGAGAAGCCTCTCAATCACAGAGTCACTTGGATGATGACTCCGTTCTCGTGTTTCGAGCTTGGAAAGGCTTGTCATTCTAATGAGTTTGTCATTGGAAACCGCAAATGGTGATCAGTTTCTAACTTTCTTTTCTTTTTCTTGTCTTATTCAAGAAAGTATTTTTACACAAGTTAATGCATCATCACACTGAAGAAGTTGTATATATATATATATATTGTGTGCGTGTTGTTTGATCAGGAGAATTAAAGTTCAGGAAAAACACAAATCATTGTCTGTATATCTGTCGGGAGAAGGGTTTATCAACGATGCGCCAAAGACAAAAACTTTTGCGAAATTTAAGCTACGGGTGTTGGATCAAATGAACCACAATCATGTTGAGAAAACAGGTATACATAATACATGGTTTTTGTTTTGACAAATCTTTAGGAGTTAGCTTGTGCGATGGTTAAAACACTTTTATTTTGTAGATTCGGATTGGGTTGATGAAGAACATGATGACAAGAATGGCTTTGAGGATTTCATGCCTCTGTGTAAACTTGGTGGACCTTATTTGGTGAATGATAAGCTTTATGTGGGAGTTGACTTTGAAGTCATTTCTATGACTAAATATTGTTAGATCAGCTTACTGTATTTGGGGTCTAGTAAAAATGTAAAATCTTATGTGAACACTAAAATAGCAAGAAATGGTATAATAAGGTTGATGAAATAAAGTATGCTGGAGATGGGAGTCTTTTTGTATTTTAATTTTATGAATAAAAGGAAGAAACAATCTGCTTTTCCGTTAGTCGTTAGAGTAGGAAACAGGTCTTCCTATTTTATATTTTCTTCCAAGTTTTATATATATACATATACACTTTCTGTCATTTAAGTTACACTTTGCAACTACCAACTTTTCTGGTTCTTCTTCAATCTCAAATTGGGAGAGAATTTTATTGATTGTGTTGAGGCTAAAACTGGAAATGTCAATCAAACAAACACAGCCTAATAGCAAGAAATTGTAGTTACACCTTTGGATTAAAAAAAAATAAAGAAAAGCATGAAATACATGTCAAACATCAGGTTAAAGGAAAGTAGCTTTATTGTTGGACCTGGAAATCTGATTTACTGTTGTTTGTGTTTATGCTTATCAAGAATCTTATCCAGAGTTGATTTGATTCTAAAGTTTATTCTGAGAATAACTCGAGACATGACACGTATTCTCAAGGAACATCTTTTGGTCAATAGGATTAGACTAATCCACCTGCTTTCTAACATCTCCAGAGAGAGTGAGAGAAAGTAAAAGAAAATTCTTTGATCATATGATGACAGATCAACACACGACGAATCTGACTGTTTCTGCAAGAACACAGCGAAAAAGATTGTTCATTTCTTTTCAATTTTCTCAGGTTGTTATTCATATTACAGACATCATCAAACTCATCAGAGAGATTCGATAAACAATAAAACAGAGCAAAACAAAACACGCATTGATACGATGAGTTTCTTCTTCTTTTTTGGGATCTTTCTGATCTCTCATCAGTCTTGAGGATTGAACTTGACTGTTTCACGATAAATAAGCTCCTTAATGTTCTCTTCTGACAAAGAAGGTTGCTCGAAATCGAAATTGAACGGCCTCACACACACCGGTTCTTCGTTTATATCGTGCAGTGGCGCCAAATATGGGTGGCACAACGCCTCATCCACTACACACCAGCAAAAACAAAAAGGCTTGTTTCTAAAACCAAAATGATAAAACAGAGAAGAAGAAGAAGAAGAAGATATATAAGAAACTCACCAGTGATGCGCCTGCTTGGATCAAAGACGAGCATCTTCTCCAGCAAATCGACTGCTCCAGCTGACATGTTCGGGAATCTAGCAGCAAAGTTCTGTCTCGGGTACTGCGGAAGCTGTCTAACGTATTTTCTTGCGTTGTCACTCCTTAAGAATCCCAAGCTTGAATCATCAGGCGATCCTATAAGCTGTGCTTTCAAAGATTCATGAACAAATATGCAATTATATGATACCAATGGACAGTGACAACCACAACGATTCAAATAGATTATAATTAATTACCTCAGTGATGAGTCTAAGTTGATGAACATAATCTTTACCGGGAAATAACGGCTCTCTTGTCATTGTTTCACCGAGTATACAACCAACAGACCAAATATCGATCGCTGCTGTGTACTCTGAGCAGTTAAGGAGCAACTCTGGAGCTCGGTACCAACGTGTAACAACGTATTCAGTCATGAAGTCTGTCTCGGATTTGGTCCTCGCAAGCCCGAAATCTCCAAGCTTTAGATCACAATTTGCATTCAGGAGCAAATTGCTCGGTTTCAAATCTCGATGCAACACATTCGCAGAGTGAACGTACTTGAGCCCACGCAACAACTGATACAAGAAGAACTAGCAGAGAAAGAACAAAAAAACCATCAAAATTAATGACTAAAGAAGGATCTCAACTTCTGAAGTAGAAACACAAGATTCATCTGCTACATATAAGCAAGATGGTGGTTGATGCATACCCGACAATGATCATCGGTTAAAGGTTGGTTTGAGCGTATGATTTGGTGGAGATCAGTGTCCATTAGCTCATAAACAATGTAAACATCATTGAAGTTCTCTCTCTGCGGTGGTCTTATTATATCCTTTACAGCAATAACCTGCGCAAATCAAGATCCAAAAAAAAATATAAATATCCACAAGAAAGGATATTGCAGAAATGGAAAGTAAAAAATCATTTGAGATGGTACATTTTCATGATCCATATGCTTGAGAAGCTTAATCTCTCTCAAAGTTCTTTTGGCGTCGATAATGTTGTCAAAAGCATTACCGATCTTCTTGATTGCTACTTCCTCTCCAGTCTCTGAGTTCGTAGCAGCACTGGTGCAGAACGAAACAGATATACAATATGAGAAAATGTTGTTTCGAATTGAGCAGGAATAGCGAGCTCCAAAAACCCTAATCCACAGCTTCAATAGATTGAGTACGATCATCGAATACATTCGATACTAAGAACAATCCCCAACAAAGTAAATCGATTTCCCATGAGTTCATGAAGATCGGCGACATATCGAAGAAACCCAAAATTCAAAAACTGAGTGAAATTATAAGTTTCTATGCACAAATCCGGAAACAAATCGAGGAAAATTTCCGAGAATAGAGCAATCTAAGTAAGAAAAAAGATCATAAAACCCTATGGAAAAGGAAAACAAAAAAAAAAACAAAACAATCGGATTTATCCAATTCGAGAAACTCACCAGACGATGCCATAAGCGCCTCTACCGATCGGGCGAAGAGGAGGAACATACTTTCTAGAAACTTCGAAGAGATTTCCATAGACATTATACTGAACATAGCTACCACCATGAGTAGCCAATCCTTTGTTGCTTTGATCACCAGAGCCACCGAAACAAGCCTCCGCCGACATATCTTGACAGTAAGCCCTCGAAAATCGGAGTGAATCCAACCACAAAAATCGAAGAATTTGTTGAGGGAGAGGAAGAAAGAAGCTAAAAGGGAAGAAAATGGAGGAAATTGAGGAGATGGGTGCGTGTGAATGTTGACATTTCTCCAAATACGTGTTAAGTTTGGACCTTTTTGAACGGCAAATGGGAAGGCTCCTCTCTCGGGCGGCCCGTGATCCTAAACGGGTTTTCGTTTTTTTTCTTTGTTAAGTCAATTTCATTTTCTTTTAGTTTTTAAGATACCTGAGAATTATTATTCAATTCTTTTATGATTTTTTAGAATGGAACAAGTACATGCGGGAATGTTCGTGATTATCGTCTAAAAATAAAAACCAAAACTTTTCTCCAATCAGTATTTGAGTACGACTTGGTATACAATACATACACAGGTATACAAGTCAATGTCGGTTTCTCAGTCAATGGCTGCCAAAGTCTTTTGACAATAAAACTATTGACATTTGATTCCATAATGATTCCTGCGAAAGAAGAAAAATACTAATGGTTTTCCAAAATGAAAATCTTTTCATTTGAACCAACTTATTTGCACATGTTCTTTTATACACTTGCTCGGATCTTGAAATGTTTTAAGTATTTTATTTCGTTTTGAAATCTCAAATTTTATCTACATTGTTTGTTATTACTATACTGAAAACAAGAAAGAAAACACCGTAAATACATGATAATATATTCACAAAACAAGTCTTTTAACATTTTTTAACTTTAATAATCGGCAATGTCACTTGCAACTCTTCTGCGTATTTGGTCCATAGGCTCTCGAACAATGCGTCTCGAGCAGAGATCACTATCTTCAGCAAGCAATGTGTTTCCTTGGAGACATGATCGAACCTTTCACAAAGTTCCATCACTGATTTCTTCAATGGCTCCACAACCGAAACAGGAACCGACCCTTCTTGGACAGGTGAGTAAAGCTTCTTCACACCGGATTCAACAGCCTCAAGATCTTTTATAACCGTGAATCTCCCTGACAAGAACGTGTTCTTGATCACCGGGTTTACCACGTTCTGCAATTCCATGAAAGCTTGTGCCCATGGAAGCTCCTCCGTCTCCTTTGGAATGGTTAGATATAAGAGATTCTTGGAAGAACCCGAAAACGCAGCAGCCAACACTCCGAATATGTATAAAGTCTTGACCTTTACACCGTATAGAGCTCTCAAGAGGACTTTTCCTTTAGCAGATTGCTTCGTCTTCTTCTTCGCCTTCATCGATTCAACCAGACCACTCAAAAGCGCACCGCAGTTTTCGATCCTCGGGTTCTTGGCAACCATGTGCTGCCTCCAACCGTCGAGATGCGATAACGAAGAATCCTCGGGACAGTTGTTGTTTGTCTCCAGCTTACTAAGAGCAAACTTGAGCAAGAGATTACCATGGTTGAGACGGTCGAGCTCTGAGGTGAAGGCATTGCAGAGGTCAAGAAGCTTCAAGCTAACGTCGGAGTATATGTGAATCAAATTCTCCTCCAAATCCGATACGGGAAGCTCAAGATCCGTCACGAGCAATCTAATACTCTTGTGTGTCTCGCAAAGAGATTCCATGGCTTGACTCATCCAAGAAACTGTAATGATATCATTCTCATCCTTTGGTATAAGCTCTCTAATTGATTTATTCAAATCTGTCTCGAACTTGCTCAGTAGAGAGAGAAGCTTTGGCGATATGCGTGCATTTGGAAACAGAATCTTGAAAGGGTTTCCACAACGGAAGAACACACGTGGAGGATCTTGTATACTGCTCATATTATTATTAACTGAAAACACACAAAAGAAGAACAAAGTTAGCCATCTGAAACAATGGACAAATCCAAATATCATTACTTATAGATCTGAATCCAATTCAAAATTGCATCTTTTCAACAGATGAACATCTAAAATAATCACGAAACAACGAAACTGAAGCCGTTACCGATTAATATCACCCACGAAAACTAACCTAGGGGAATAGATTCTTCGGAAATGTTACCGCTTATCACAAAAGTGGCCTCCAAGAACTTCAAAAACGGAAGAAATGAAGGGAGAAAAGGAAAACAAATTCAAATAATAAACACGAAAAGCAAGCGAAGAAAGGTATAAATTGGAGATGGGTGAGTGTTCATACCGAGTACAAGTAAGGGATTCGAAATGTCCAGGAAGCTCAAAACGTGAAACGCGTTCTTATAGAAGGGAATCAAACAAACTTGCCGTGTTCTGCAGATGAACGCAAAGAAGAAGAAAACACTCTTTTTAAGTCCCACGTTTGGTTTGCGCTACTTGTAAAGCAGTGTGGTCAGTTTCAGCTACGCGGTAGATACGTATGGACACGTGTACGGCTATCATGTCTTAGCGATAGCAGATCTTTCACTCAAGCGTCGTCACTTGTCAGTTTGTTGACTAAAATAATTAAAAAAAAGTGTCGGAATAACCGGCGGATTTCATTCAATCCAACTGGCAAGAAACTTCTGGTTTCCTCGTGAAACAATTAATATTAATTTCGGGCTATATTCGTCAATCTGTCTGCCGTAAAAGCAAGCCCATATTTTCTGGACCGCATTGGGCCTTTTTGTGGAAAGAATGAGGACCATTAATCTTTTTGAAGTGAATCCTACCTTAACCTTGCAGATGTTTCAGTTTTCGTTCTCTACAGTATCTCCTACTTGATTGCTTTATAAAATTTAGTTTTTGAAACATATGTTCTACTGTCTACTCTTTTTTTCATTGTCTAATAATTGGGAAAAGTACGACCTACTACCAATCTACCATACTTGTATTTATTGAACAAACTCAAGAAATATAACCTATGCTATAGCCATCAAGTGTAAGTATACACAGCCATCGCATCGTTACAATTCGAGGTGGATCACTTGAGCAACTGTGCGAAAGGATGAGAAGATAAACTCAAACTCATATTCAATATTTATTTACTCAATAATGTAATGTCACAGCTAAGGAATATACATATGGGTCCAGACCGCAAACCGCTGAAAGCGACCATGACGTTGATCGATCGGTCGATATGTCTGAATATAACTCCGATTATCTTATGTTGAAAATAACAGCTAGGTTGGTCCACAGTCCAAACATATCTAACCAAATTATATTTATCATGCACTGACATATCTACAACTTTAACAGCAAAATATTCTTCAACAAAATGATTAAAGCTAACTTTTGTTGGGTGTGTATATATAATAAGTTCGCAATGTTAGACCATCTCCATCCCTAAAACCATGTTTTTGGTTCTAAACATATTTTATTACTAATTTTAATATAAATAAATACTAAAAAACTTTGTGTGGTTTCTTAATTATTTCTTCTTCCATCCCTAAACCTTTTTTTTGGTTCTTAACAACAAAAATTAAATATATTACATTTAATTAATCTTGAAACATAAAAAGATATACAAAATATTAGATTTAAAATTTGCTAATTAAACATAGAAAAACATACAGAGAATAACTAGTTTACATTCGGGCGATGTTTATGCCATACATGCTCAATCAAATCCGCTTTCAATTGTTCGTGCTTTATTAAATCACGAATTTGATTTCGATTGGCCATCATACTGTCGATATCTAGAATTGTATCCATATCGGTGAAGATTGGATTCTCCACTTGTGAAGTGCTTCCTCCTCCTTGCTCGAATTCAGATACATTGATAAGATTGTATCCATCCCGTTCGTCTTCAACTATCATATTATGCAGTATGATACATGCTCTCATAATCTTTCCAACCTTTGCCTGATCCCAAAAAAGAGCCGGGTTTTTCACGATGGCAAATCGAGCTTGCAAGACTCCAAAAGCTCGTTCGACATCTTTCCGGAAATGTTCTTGATACTCAGCATATAACGATGCTTTGGGATCTTGTGGAATTTTGATTGTTGGCATAAAAGTTGCCCATTTAGGATAAATACCATCTGTGAGATAGTAAGGCAACTTATATTTCCGTCCACTGACATAGTAACTCACTGCCGGAGCTCGACCTTGTAAAATATCATCAAAAACCGGTGAACGATCAAGAACATTGATATCGTTTAAGGTACCTGGGGATCCAAAAAACGCATGCCAAATCCAAAGATCATGTGAAGCTACAGCCTCTAAAACAATTGTTGGTTTTGCAGAGCCACGTGTATATTGTCCTGCCCAAGCGGTTGGGCAATTCTTCCACTCCCAATGCATACAGTCGATGCTCCCTATCATCCCGGGAAATCCACGTGCCTCTCCGACGTCAAGTAGCCGTTTAAGATCATTTGTTGTGGGTCTTCTTAGATACTCATCCCCGAACAAAGATATGATTCCGTCCACGAATTTTTCCACGCATAAGAGTGCAGTAGTTTCAGCGAGCCGAAGGTATTCGTCGACCTTGTCAGCTGCACAACCGTATGCCAAAATACGAATAGCTGCTGTGCACTTCTGTAGTCCGGTTAGACTAGTCCTTCCCGTAGCATCCGGTCGTTGTTGAAAGTATGAAATGTGAGTGGAGAGTCGATCAACTATTTTCTCGAACAAGGGCTTGTTCATTCTGAAACGTCGACGGAACATATACGCCGGGTATGTGGCATCCTCGGCGAAATAATCCTTGACTAAGCGTTCATGGCCTTCCTCACGGTTTCTTTCTATATATTGTTTTTTTTTCTTTTCCTTTCTAGGCCGACCATATTCAACGGTTGCTTGCTCAAAGATTTGATCCCATGCTTGGTCAAATTCTTGGTCATAAGGGTCACGGTGATCATGTATAGAGAAATGGTGATTAGAAGAAGAACCCATAAAGTTGGTGTTGTAGAGAAAAAAGTAGATGTTTTTTGTTGTTTTGGTTTTGCATGAACAAGGATCAAGAGAGAAATCTAAAATATTGAACAAGAGCAAAGAAATTTATTGTTGTCACAAGACACAAGAGGAATATGAACAATGAAAATGTGAACAAGGAACAAGAACAAGAGAAGAGAAGAGAAAGGACGTTGGTTTTCGTTTCTCTACAACCACATAGTAACATTTCAATATATAAAACTTATGAATGCAAGAGTACAAAAACAAAAAACAGCAGAACACTCATGTGAGCAAACAGAAAACATGTGAACACTCATATGAAAAGAAAACACGTGAAGCATGTCCTTGTTTTTGTCCTTGTCCTTTGTCTCCTCCTTCAGCCTTGCCATGAGTAACAACTTTGACTCTTTACTCACTTTCCAGCCTTCCCATAGATTAGCTTTGTCACTTTCCATCAATGTAATAACACAAGAAACGTTAAGCAGAGATAACTAATCTAAAGACAAAAGCATAGATAACTTAACAAAGTCCATCTCCACGTCCTTCATCTAAAGTCTATATAAAGTCAGACAATCAACGAAGACACATATGTTCCAATTATATGTTCCAATTACAAACTAAACACATATGTTCCAACGAAGTCTATATATTATGAACTAAACAACAAGTATAAACTGAGATATAAGTTAACAAACCTGAGATATGTGTCTGTCCTTCCATCCAAGTCCACCTTCATGTGTATCTATTTGAACATGTGTACCTCGTTGAACATGAAACAACAATGCTGTTAATAATTTATGTTCTTAATGGATTAAAAGGATATAACTTAATTAAAAGGAGATAACTTAATCATAAAACACACTTTTATTATCCGAACAAAGGAAAGACAAATTACAAAGGGAAAACATAAGTTAAAACACTTAAATCAGAAACCTAACTTAATAAAGACAAATTACAAAGGGAAAACATAGAAGCCGAACTTAATTCATAGCATTTAACACAAAGAAAACACATAAAAGCTAATCTAACATCATGTAATCGATTAGCTTGTCCTTGAGAGCAATCTCTTTCTCAGTAAGTGGTTCCTTTTTAGCTAGAAGACTATCTAGAACTGCATGCTTCGACAGCTTTTCCCTAAAGGCTAAGTCTTGCTTCCTATCAGCCAACATGCTCTCATATTTCTCAGCCGAAATGGGATCACTTTCCCTTGTGCCCTTCTTAGCTTTCGCTTTTGCTGCTTTCACTCCCATAGGCCGAGCCATGCCCTCATCCACATCCTCTAAAACTATTGGCGAGCTTCCATCACCTCTTCTTCTCTTTGAGCTTCCACCGGTTTTGGTATTGAACGAAGCACGCCATTTCTGGTCATTACGAAGCTCTTTCCAAGCATGCTCCAGGTTGAAGCCGCTGTGGTGATCGTTGTCAAAGATCTGGTGCGCCAGCTTGAGAGTGTCGTTTTCGTTTTGGCCACTGGTTGTCTGAGTTTTGGCAGCCTCGTAGGCACCAACAAACTTGCCAACCAAGTCGTTTATCTTCTGCCACCTCTGTTTCAAGATTGTCTGATCTCTTGGTGCAAGTCCAGCCACCTTAGGACTTGAGTTATAGTAGACAGTGATACGTTTCCAAAACGTGCCGGCTTTCTGCTGATTCCCAACAATTGCATCCTTGCTGGTGTTAAGCCACGCACTGATGAGGACGTTGTCTTCTGTTGGACTCCATTTCCTTCTTCCTCTACGCTCCCTAGCGGTCTGTTCCTCTAGCACCGGAGCATCAGGCGATTGAGAAGAAAAAGAGACTTCGGCTGATCCTAAATCTACGCCTTGAGAGAAGAAGCTATTCTCCTGCCTTGTTAACAGATCAAGGTAGCTGGTTCTGGAACTAAATGTGTTCGGGGAATCCATTTCCAGATGAAGGAGAATGAAGGAGAAAGGAAAAAACAGGAAAAGGAAAGGGAGAAAGAGTCGAGAAGAAAGCTGGTGTGTGTTTCGAACAAATCAACTTGTTGATTATAAAGAAAATAAGAGAAGAAAGCAATCAATGGTAACACAACAAACACATCATTACACAACTCATTAATGCTCTACAACCACGTTAATCTTGTCCCATTAAATATTTACTTTCAACCACACTAATCAAATCACATTAAACTAAACTACCCATCAATGAAACCCATCATTTCGCATAACCAGAACCAAACCAAAGAGGACATCAATGAAACCCAAAGAGAACATCAATAAAACCAAACCAAAGAGGACATCAATGAAACCCATCATTTCGCATAACCAGAAACTTGAACAATTTTGACTAACTTTAACCAAAAAATTTCTTTTGTGATAAATCACCTAACAACTAACACACATTTAATGGTAAGGCAACAAAGAAACCCATCATTTCACATAACACTACAAACATAAGCTATCACCTACTCAAACAAAGCACTAGAAAGAGGAACAGAGATTACCTATGTCTCGTTGAATGTCTAGCCTTCCATTTTTCGGCTCAATCGAATCCTCTTATGCTACCACCAGTACGCCTTTGCAGGCCATTCATACACAACAGAAAGAAAATAGGGAATCCATTAGATCAATAAAAAGAAAACAGAAAGATGGAAACGTGATGACAAAATATTTTTAACTAGGAAGATGGAAACGTGAGTCATGAAGCTAAAAGTACATCAACAAAAAATTTAATCAATCAAACTTATCCAATTTCAATCAATCAAACATAAATCCGTTAAGACTAGACTTAAGCAAAGGCCACATGGTTTATCAGCAAATAATAACCCTCAACAAGATTGTATCCAAGATCAGCCAAAAGATCACACATCAGTTACTCACATAAATCAAAGTAGACAAACATCCTAACTTGCACACATGCAAGAGAAATATAGAACACTTCGAAAACCATTTTATAGAAACAAGACACTTTCGGAAATCATGAATAATTAAGCTCGTTCTCACTCTTTGCATCTTCCCATATGGAAAACACATACACCCAAGCAAATCTCAACCGAACGCATAGAAATTAAAACACAAATCATTTGGATCAAACAATCTCAACCAAACACAAACAGCAGCTATCATTTCAAGCTCCAAAGGGGACAAAACACAACCAATTGCATATATTTTCAAGTCAAAATCACAGACATTCCAAAATGAAATCACATACATGCAAAACAAAACCAGCGATTCCAGAGAAGAGAGAAGAGATTTACCTTTCCGATCGGTAGAAGAAACCAGCCACAACCGCAAGAAACGACGCCTTGCTCAGTCCGCCGATTCATCTTTTCCGATCACTTCTCGGATGGAGCCTGATCGCGGAAGCCGATGAGTCGAGAGAAAGAGAGAAAGAGAGAAAGAGAGAAAGAGAGAAAGAGAGAAAGGAGAGAAAAGAGAGAAACGACGCCTTCCTCAGTCCGTCGATTCATCTTTTCCGATCACTTCTCGGAAATTGCCTGATCGCGGAAGGCGATGAGTCGAGAGAAAGAGAGAAAGAGAGAAAAGAGAGAAAGAGAGAAAGCGAGAAAGAAGAGATTTTTTTTTTTTTGTTTCTGAAAAAACGAAACAAAACGACGCGTGGAGGGTTTAAAACCCTCCCAAAAATATCCACCTTAAAACCGGGTTTCAGAAATTGAATTTCTTTTTTCTTTTCTTTTAACAAATTAATTGTTAAAAACAATCTTAAAACCCTCTATGGAACCACCGATGGAGATGGCCTTAGGACCAGAAAAAAATATATATATACAGAGATATTTCTTAACTAGACGTGAGGGATAAGCCTAATAAAAAGGAATAAAATTAATATGTGTCACACATAATAACCAAAAATTGATTTAAACCCAAACAAAAATTGAAAAATTAATGGCCGGAATTTTTTCACCGTCTACACATTTATCTTCGGTCTTTTGAACTTTCAGTTTCGCTTGTCTCGGCCGCAGTCGCTGGAATTGCGGTCTGTGGCTGATTATAGTCGCGGCTTGCATGCTCCCTCGTGGCTCGTCGTTCCTGCTAAAACATACTCCGTGAGCAAAACAGACGATTCACTTCGATGTCAATTGTTCATTTTAGTATAGATTACTTACATCCCGATAGAACAAGTCTTCAGCTTCAAGCATATGTATAATATGACCCATTTTAGGTCTCTTATTCGCATCCGGATCCACACAACGTAACGCAACGAGCAACACGCGTTTAAGAGCCTTTGAAGAAGGTGGTTCCGATATTTTTGGATCGATTACTTCCTCTGACCTTCGGTTCCCAACCATAGTTTTCAGCCACTCAACCAAATTTACCTAACAAAACGAGACAATCAAGAACCGGTAGAAGAATAAAGAGAAAATCACCAAATTTATATTTATTATTTTTACCTCTCCTTGAGGTCGACTATAATCTACCGGGTTTCTTCCAGTGATTAACTCCATAATCAATATTCCGAAACTATAGATATCACTTTTCTCGTTCAGCATTCCGGTGCAAGCATATTCGGGCGCGACATAACTACATAACAAATCAATTCAAGAAAAGTTAAAATGCTTTTCAACAATTTGAAATCCTAAAGATTATCTTAACTATAAATTATGTAAGCTAAACAACTAACCCGAAAGTTCCCATGACACGGGTTGTCACGTAACTGCTCTCAGAGAACAAGAGCTTAGCAAGTCCAAAATCCGATACCTTAGCATTCCATTGACGATCAAGCAAGATATTACTGGATTTTATGTCCCGGTGCACCACTTTTGGTTCAAGTCCCTCGTGTAGATAAGCCAATCTGCGAGAATATCAACAAATAAACTAATTACATTTACATTTAGAAGAAAAAAATGAAATCTATCAGTTCAGGGTCTCGGGAGTGTACCCTTTTGCCATGCCGAGTATTATGTTCATACGGATATCCCAAGTTAGAGGACTTTTGTCGCCAACATCACCATGAATCCATTGCTCTAAGTTGCCATTATCTACGTAGTCATACACTAGCATCCTAATTTTCGCATGAGCAAGTCCAAAAACATTAGTTACCACAAACATAATACACCGATTGAAGTTTGCATCAAGCATACATATATATATATATGTCTTTTGTTTTACCTGTATGCACCTTCGACGCAGTACCCTAAAAGCCTAACGAGATTCTTATGCCGTACACGTCCTATCGCTTCCACTTCCACTCTAAACTCCTTCTCTGCTTGACCCCTGCAACGTAATTAAGGAAAACTAACGATAAAAGTAAACAAGTCACGTCAAAACACAAGGGACCAATTATGACACCAAAGTAGTTCTGGTTTCAGGTCCCAGGACCACATTTTTCCCTAAACAATAAATTTGTAAACCCATAAAACAAAACAAAACCCAGAAGCCATCCAAGGACAAAGAACAGTAAATCATTCATGTTCCTAAATCCAAAGGTCTTATCTAATTAATCAGACCCCTAATCCAAAAACGTGCAAAGGATCAGTCTTTTGACAAATGGAAATTTCAAGAATTGTAAAAAAAAAACAAAAAAAAAACCTGTTATTGAGCAGATTCTTAACAGCGACTTTAGTTCCATCAGTTAAAATCCCACGATAAACAATCCCATAACCTCCTTCTCCGATCACATTCTCTTCACATAATCCATTCGTCGCCGCTTCGAGCTCTCTCAGAGTATACCATCTTCCCCATCCAAGATGCGAAACCTCCGGTCCCACGCAAACACTCCCTGAATACGACGCCGTTTCACTAGCACTCACTGTGCCTCTGCTTTCACCGCTCGAGACCCGATCCGAAAACACCACACGGTGCTCGACCTTCCCGATATCGACTTGGATCTCCCCAGCAACAGACTGCGTCGGATGGTAATGATCCTGCGCCGGAGGACGAACGATCTCTTGAATCTCTTTAGAAACCGGCGGCGTTGCTACGGCGGCGGATGCGAAATCTGCGTGACGTGGCTTGCGGTTTCTCCGGCGAGAGGTTAAGCAGAGAGACAGGAAGAAGAGAGCGATGACTATCAGAGATCCTAGTAAAATTCCGATGACGACCCAAAGCTTGAGACCGAAGATTGACGTTGGTTTCGATAGCTCGGAATTGATCGAATCGGGATTGAGAATAGAAATCGTCATATATAAACCAAAAACGATCCGGTTATGTGTTTTTGATTCTTTTGCATTACTTGCCTTAAAAATAATAAGCTTTCCGGCGAATCAATGGTTGATCAGTTAATCAGTGTTGCATGTGGCTTGGCTTTAGAATAATGAACGAAAAACAGAGAGGGAGAAGAATCGAACAGAATCAAAAACAGGGAATTGAGTAGAAACAAAGAGACGAATAAACAAATCAATCGAATAATTAAATAAATTTACACAAAAATTGAATAAAGGCTCTCTCAGTGTCTGAAAGAGAGAGAGAGAGAGAGAGAGAGAGAGAGAGAGAGAGAGTGTGTGTGTGTGTGTGTTTGTTTATATGAGCTGTCTGATTTCTTCTCCCTCTCCGTGTATCTATCTGCATGTGGTGATGGCGAGATGGTATGAATATCGGTTGAATGACGAGTTTAGCCTTTCTTCTTCCTTTTTCTACCGTGTGTTATTATTTTTCCTCTCTGCAGTTATCACTTATCAATAAGTCTCTGTTCTGTTTATTTACTTCTGTATGATTGTGTGAGTACACGACCTATTAAATTTAACTTAAGGAAGATAGATTTTTAATACTACTGTTAAGTTAAGGAATCACTTTTATTACACCAAAGAGACTAGAGCATTAATAACATTTGTTAGATAATGTATATCATTCCGAATTGGATTTTTCCTATTGAAAGGCCACACATTATTTTTGTTTGATAAATAGTCTAGATAAGGATGAGATGGGCAGATGAGAGAGGGACAATGGCCAGATCAGCATTCCATTTGACGAAAACAAAGAGAGAGACAATTTTCTTCTTTATTCTTTTCTTAAATAATAGGATCAAAGGTGGATCAAAGGGACTTTACTTAATTTTAATTAACTGCGTCAAACACCCATGACCCTAAGGATTTCTCTGATCTCCTTTTTAATGTAATGTTTCAAATTCCGTGTCCATATCAAGACGAAAAGATAAAACTATATGCTATATTTTAATTTAATGGTCTGCTTGGAACCATATGAATAGTCTTTTCACAAAAACAAATTAAATTAAAAGATTCTGAAAGGACTAATCCAAATTTATAAGGGTTGCTTTAAGAGGTAATAAAATTATGAGAATGGAATAAAGAAAAAGATAAGGTTCGGGCGAAAAGAGATACCCATTATTGCACCATAATAACAAGAAATGTATCATTTGTTGACCAACAAAAAAGAGCGAGAAATGTCTCATTTTTCATAATATTTTAATTTGTATTATCAATCGCTAATTACAGCATTGATAATCTACAGAAGTGCAAAATAGTTTTGAAATTCAACAATCTTTTTACCAACAACTATTACTTACCTACTGAGAAACCACAGTTCCATTAGCAAATACAATTTGTTTCTTATAATCATTTTGCATTTATTTTACTGAATGTCTAGCTCAAGATTCTGTATTACTGATTCCAATCTTTAATTTAGCAATTGGTAGCAACACCAATCATACCCTTATCAAGGACGGGTGATTCATATTTTTATGCAATTTTTGCTAAACTAGAGGAGACAAGAATCAAGTTAAAATGGGCTGATGAAAATAAGATCCATAATGATCATATCAATCACTGACACAGATTCCATTTTAAATAAACAAAACTAGTAGTAACTAATGCAAAACCGACTGTGGAAAGTAAAAAACACAGACAAAAGAGGCCCTTGTGCCTATATGGGTTTTTCACTTTTTTGTTATCTTTTTTTTTTCACCTAACAGTAAAAAGATACGGACCGTAAAAGTTTCATCCAACCGTACAACAGACAAAGGTTATACGGACTTAATCGGTCTTCTTGTCTTGTCCATCAATGGCTCGAAGCCTTTCAACGAGAGGAGGGTGTGAGTAGTGATAAGCTGAGTACAATGGATCGGTGTTCATTGCTGATAAGTTCTCTTCCTGCAAAATCCCAACAAAATAAAAATCATTAAAGCATGACACAAAATGAGGAAACAAAGGTCTCTGTTTTTGTCTTCTCTAACCTGTAGCTTCACTAGAGCAGGACGAAGATCTTTTGCATAACCGAGCTTCACAGCAAAAGCATCAGCCTGCAAACGAACGTTAACTCAGACTTAGTGATGAGACATGAATTGAAAGAAAGAAACTCTATCCGGATCTTGAGGGTTTGTAAGACTTTACCTGGAACTCAAATGCTCGACTAACGAGGTTGAGGCCAAAGCTTACTAGATGTTGAAGTGGTATTACAGTGTGCTGCGAAAACCAGACACGAGATATCAAATTGGTTATTTGTGAATTCCCTCTTGATTCAAGAGTTTAGTGCCCAAAACCAAAAAATAACAAACCTGAAATATGATCAAACCAATGAGGACTGGTTGTGTATCAAATCCAAAACTCCTGAAGAGATCACCTGAGTTTCTGACAAGGGTGTATCCTCCAAATTGCAAGAAGGCAAGGATCTGCAATAAAAAACATGGAGAGCGCGACATAAGACATGATGAAGATATGAGTAAATACGTTATAGTCAGTCGTTACTCACTTGGACTGCAATGAACGAGTATGTAGTATGATTTAGCTTCCAGTGTCCAAGCTCATGTGCAATAACTGCCACAATTTCATCCTCATTCTTGCACTGCACAAGGAAAAAGATGATGTCATGTTTCAGAACTAGAATCTGAATGCGAGTATAGCTTCTGCTTGAAGCATCAAGAGTCAAGGTACCTGCTGAATCAATGTGTCATAAAGAACAATCCGTTTGTTCTTGAAGAAGCCATACATGTAAGCCTGTAATAAGTAACAAGAACCATGAGTAAATCCTCGTGGAAGCTTATGGTGATCTAGAAATGTAGGCATAAAGAGATCTCAAGCGTTTAAAATCCTCACATTGCTATGGCTTGACCTTGTAGATCCGTCAACAACAAAAAGCTTCTTCAGAGGAAACTTTAGAGAAGAAGCAAGTTTCTCAATTTTCTCTCGGAGGTCTCCATCTGGTAGCTATACCCAAATAAAAGACAAATTAGTTGTCTGATAATAACATAGTGCAAAATATGGCTGACTTGAAAAATGGCCATAAGAGAACTACTCACAGGAGTGAACTTGTTGAAAAGCGGTGCAATCAACACAGGGTATATAGTCATCATTACAAGAGACAAGATGAACATGAACGCCCACAGATAGATGGCAAGGTAAGGACCTCCTTTCTGGATAAAATAAGAAGATTAAAACCTTAAACACGAAAGCTAAAAACTTTGAAGGCTTACATTCATTACAGAACAGAATCACCAAACCTGAACTATAACGATTATTGCGGTAACAATAGGTGGGGCTAGTATGACAGAGAGGAGTATTCCTTTGACCATGTCCCTAATGAACATCCATATTGTTTGCTGCAAACAAAATTTATAAGCAAATTTAAATCCACACATGTAATAAAGAAAAGCCTAAAACACAAGGTAGTGTTGGAAATGCGAAATACTTTGTTGAACCCATGCCGAGACTCAATTACGAAAGTTGAGTATAAAGAAAATGGCAAATCAGTGATCTGCATCAGAATATAAAAGAAACCATATTAGCTTCAAAAATAGAAATCGTCTGATCCTAAACGTATAAGACTACTTGAGGGGTTAGTTTGAACAACCTGTGACCATGTCATAACACCAGCCAAGAATGAAAGAGTGTGAAATATCTCATTCTCTGGATTGAGTCCCACCATCAGTAGAAAACCTCCAGATATCTACAGGAAAAATGAAAATTTACGAGTTTTTTCATAATACATATGTTATTAAAAAAAGGAGAGACTATATTATGGAATCAGATTTATACCTTCCAAAACCAAGGCAAGATCCCAAAGAACAAAATCGCAGAGTCCATAAGTATAGTCACAAACTCATGAACAAAGTGAAAATAGCTGTAAAATGAAACAATGTCAGTGATAATAGCGTTACCAGGTATGAGGACTAAACATCTATGAAAAAAAGAAGAAACTAATGAAGACGGAACCTTTTGTCAAGACTGTATGCTCGAGATTTCTCAAACTTCTCTTGGCTAATCACTCCAACCAACGTTTTTGGGAGAGTTGGAAGCTTGATAGCAGTGTGTTGCCTCAGATCCAAATATGTCTCAAAAATGTACATCACTATCATAAAACCTGAGAGAAGAGCACAAAAGATGAATTTCAATCTGATATAAAATGCCACAACACAGATACTCCATCACTTAATTTCAATAATATATCTTCTCTTCTACTTTTGGATCAACCAGATAAAATCCTCTTCATATGTTTTAGTCAAGTTTGAATATTTATGCGCCTAGCAATCTATGTCTATGTGGACACCATAGGAGCACTGGAGGAGTTTTTGATTCACCTATTCATGAACACAAATGGATCCACAGCGAAAAACCATTTCTAAATCTTCTCAATAAACCCCAGTTGTTCAGGTAAACATCATAATAAAAAAAAAAAAAAAATCTTTGCCCCAAAACACTAGCTGTATAGATTTGGCGGCGAAAACTCAAAGATTCTCATTTTCTAATTGGTAACGAGGAACAAGACTCCAAACTTTTCTTCCTAAACCCTAAAATCTGTTGAACAGATAAGCAAATAAGGCTCCGTACACAGTAATACAAGGACGAGACGATAACACGAGACCTCAGATCAAACGTATGTGTACGACGAAAAAACAGTTCGATTAAATAAATCCTAAGATCAATACACACAAAATGTAAAAATCATCAAATATAGAAACGAGAAGCAGAGATACGATGGCGTGAGAAACCAGTCACGAAATCTCAACACAGAGAAGAGGAAGTAACAAATGTTATTGCAATTGAATGAAACGCAACGAGTGAACGAGTGAGACTGGAGAGTAGAATGTCTCCAAGAAGGATATGAAGCTTACCCACGACGGTTTCCATGTAAGGAATCGCCATGGCTGACAAAAAGATTGACCTGAGCCGCGAAGAGAGGGAAGGAAATCGAAAGAGAGAAGAGAGGTTTTGGGCTCTCGGGTCGGTGTGGTGAGAGAGAGAGATTAATGTAGATGCTTGACGACGAAATACGGGTACGGGTTATAACCCGACTAGCACGAAAGAGTTTGGGCTTGACTTTAGGCCCATATTAAACTAGCCCCTATAGTTTATTTTAATTCTCTTTGTGACCCCATAGTATATCTTAACTACTAGAGACCCCTGAATTTTGGGGCATCTTAACGGAAATGTGTCAGTTTTATGAGGGCTAAACGAGAAAATCCTTATCCTCAAACCATCAACAATTGGATTGAAATTACAAAAGCTGCCATTGTTTCACGATAACGACGAGAAGAGCCACTTCTCCTGCAACTTTATCCACTTCGAGCCTCGGCCATGGCGTCTCCTTCGCTTTTACACTCTTCTGCCTCTTCGTTTCACGGCCGTTTTCCATCGCTAGCGGCTCCATCCTCCGCACGGGTGCTCAGAAACTCAGTGGTCAAAGTCTCGGCGTCCGGAACTGTGCTCGTCGAGAAATCCGAGGCGGAGAAAACCCAGAGGCTCAAAACCGCTTACCTCGAGAGAATCATTCCTGCGCTCAAAGACGAGTTCAAGTACGTTAATATTCACCAGGTAATCCCAAATCCTTCCCTCTTCGACCCAAACCTTGTTTTTGTTTTCCTGCGGTTCATGATGTTGTTAAAGTCTAATTCTCAGTCGATTTTTGGTTTTTTTTGGGGAAATGTGGGGCTAGGTTCTGTGAATTTTCGTATCTAAAGACACTGGTAGGTTGGTATTCGTTTCACATAATTTGTGGGGTTTTGGATTGATTTCCTCTGGAAAATGTAGCGAAGCTTTAAGCTTGTTGTGCTGATAAAAGTGTTTCGGTTGAAGTTTTTGGGTCTTGTTCATGAAGTTTGATCACATTTTTCTGGATTTTGTGCTATTTGAAAGTTGTATTTTCAGATATGAATGCGGATTCTCATTCTTGTATTTGATGTTTGTGCTTGGACATCTTCTCTTACCAGGTTCCAAAGGTTCAGAAGATTGTAGTGAATTGTGGTATTGGAGATGCAGCGCAGAACGACAAAGGTTTGGAGGCTGCAATGAAAGATATAGCGCTTATTACAGGGCAGAAACCTGTGAAGACACGAGCCAGAGCTTCCATTGCCACTTTCAAGATTAGGGAAGATCAACCGCTTGGGATTGCTGTCACTCTCAGAGGAGATGTGAAGCTCTTTCCCCTTTTGCTCATCTTGAATTTTGACTACTCAAACTTTCTTATGTATTTGACATTTGTGAATTGACCTCTTGTGACAGGTTATGTACTCGTTCTTGGACCGTCTTATCAATCTAGCCCTTCCAAGAACTCGAGATTTCCAAGGTGTGAGTCCCAGTAGCTTTGATGGTAACGGAAACTACAGCATTGGTGTGAAAGACCAAAGTGTATTTCCTGAAATCAGGTTAGTTCCATTGTATCCACTTTCAAAAAGCAAAACTACTAGCAAATGCATGAAACTTCTTATCATTTCCTTTAGTCCGGTCTTTGATTTACATACGGACTATTAAACACTATGTTGGTTGGTTATGTTACATATAGATTTGATGCAATTGGAAAAGCAAGAGGAATGGATGTATGCATCAGCACTACGGCTAAAACCGATCAAGAAGGACAGAAACTATTGGCTCTCATGGGAATGCCTTTCAGGGAAGGAGGCGGTGGTGGCAACGTAGGGGCGCCAATGCGGAAGAAGAAGCTAAAGGCTCATCATTTTGATGCTAAAGGAAAAGGAAAGGGAAAGAAATGAAAATAATTGGCTATTGAAGAAGAGCGATCTTCTTACATTTGTTTGTGTTGTATGTATTGTCTTTCATGTTTCCGAAATAAAAAACTCTTTGTTATGTTTTTGTTGCATGTTTTATTCCCTTATGATGATGAAAAAAGTGTGAGTTAATTTTGGAATTTTGGTATGGGTGAATAGCAGAAGCAAAATATTTAAAGGGATTTCTGTAATTCTTGAAAGCTTGTGGGTACAGTTGATATTATACAAATTTAATGGATTTAGCGCGTGAAAAGATGGCGCGTGGGTTGTCAATTTCTCCTTCCTCTTTGAGAGAAAAATCTCTCCCTCTCTCTCTCTCCATGTAAGACTTCGTTTTCTCTATTCGATCTTCTCTTTTTCGTCAATTCATCAAATTACAGGAGGACCGAAATTGCTTTCTGCAGATCGAAACCCTAATTATTCTATCCGTTATTCTTCTCTGAGAATCCGCTTTGTTATTTTCTATTTATCATTTTCCGATGGATTCTGGAATCCTTGTAATTCCCTCGTAGCGCTTAAAAAACCCTAGCTGACGAAGACCTTAGGTTGGTGCAGGAAACGAGAGTTTATTTTATTCTATCTAGATTTGAGGTTTTTTGGTTTGTTGGATGAGAATTTGGGGGTTCCTCAGAATCCGATGCGAGATTAGCCTTCTGACTTTAGGATGAGCTAGTTTTTTTTTGTTTTGTTATTGAGCAGCAAGTTCTCTGGAGTTCTTACTAGTTCTGGGTGAAAATCTTAGAAAGACAACTTCGATTTTCCGTCTCTGAATCTCACTGTACATATAGCTAGATCGTGACGACCTGATGAAGTTGCTGGTGGTGAATCGTGGGGTTCGTTGTTAAGTTTGGGTAGTTGGGATCTGCCTTCCTTGCGTTTGATTTTGATATTATTGGTGGTTAGTTGGGAGAGTCTAGAATACTTTAGACGCAAGATTTGCGTTTTGGGGGTATTTACCAAAGAGAACTACAGTAGAGCAACTTGATAAGGCGTTGAGAACAGATAGTGGTGTTTCGTGGCCTTGAACAGCTAAGAGATCTTGTGTATCGACTGCTTGTATAATGAGTATAGCAGATGAACAACAATTTGCGATGGATCAACTGGTCCAAACCAATGACGAATCCAACAAGTATGTTTTTATCTGTTCTGTAAATCATGTCTCTGCTTTCCTCTATGTTTTAGCCTCAGAGGTAATTGTTTATTTTTTGTTGAATCAGGAAACCAAGAATTTCATACACGATAAAGTTTCTGTTATCCTTGAGCGATAAGGATGTTTGTAAGAAGCTGCCAAATGTGCCCAGTGAATTTAATGATTTACTGTTGCGGTGAGCCTCTCTATTCTATATTTTGTTTAGTTTGTATTTCTAGGAATTGTATTGAGTATGTTATCGTAATGTCCTCTGGTGTGGAGAGACATGACTTTGTGTACACTCTTTATTTGAGCAGTGACTCCGAAGATCCTTCACCCGAGCGATTGAAAATTTCTGGCGATTTTTCCTCTCACAGTTTGAGGCGGAATGACTATAGTTCATCACCTCCCACCAGGGGTGAATTAGGTAGTAACTCTCGAGGCATCCATGGAAGATGGGAAGGGCGCTCAGGCGGATGGAATGATAAAGATGGTGATTCACACTCAGACCGGGACCCAGGTAGCCTGGGCTTAATCGCATCCCTTCTTTAAATGTTGCATGATGACATTACTACAAGGTCGACTAGCACTAGTATTGCTCTTGATGTTTGCTTACAAATTACTTATTTCTGCAAAAGAAGTGTTTTACAACTTTATCCAGCTGGCTGTTTAATATGTGTAAATGTAGATTCCCACTTTTGCGAAAGCGAATGGCATGAGGAAAAAAATATGGAATTTGGGAATTGTAGTTGATATGAAACTGCATGTTTTGTTAGCAGAGTCTGGAAGGCGATCTGGCATGCCATCTCGGAGGCCTTGGCAAGCACCCGAGCATGATGGACTTCTGGGGAAAGGTTCTTTCCCTAAGCCTTCTGGATTTGGTGCGGGACCATCTGGCCCCAGACCCCAATCTAATGACTCGTATCAGCTGAGTAGAAGCAATGAACCTTACCATCCTCCTCGCCCATACAAGGTTAAGTGTACACTTGTCTTTTGTAGCCATCTTGAATAGTCTTTAGTATTATTGATTGTTGAATGCTGCTCCACCATGTTGCTGGGTGACATAAGCTGGTGTGCTTGAGTCAAGCTCAATTAGTTTAGGACACAGATTCCTAAATCTCTTCTGTACAATTGTAGGCGGCACCTTTCACTCGGCGTGACACTAGAGACTCATTCAATGATGAGACATTTGGTTCCTCTGACTCTACAAGTGAAGATAGAGCAGAAGAAGAAAGAAAAAGAAGAGGTACGAGTTCGTGAACTTTTTACAGTCTATACATGCGTATATTTTTCTGTCAATCTGTAATTGGCATTCTCATCTCTCTGTCAGCTTCTTTTGAGTTGTTGAGGAAGGAACATCAAAAAGTATTCCAGGAGAGGCAAAAATCAAACCCAGACTTACGTAAAAACGACTTTGATTTTACTGAACTGCTTGGGGAGTCCAAAAATGAAAAAGAGTTTCCAAGTAGAAGCGATGAAGTCAATAACACTCCAACAATTCCTGGTTCTAATAACCCCTCTTTTCCCTCTCAAAGTAATGCACCCAGACCGCTTGTACCTCCTGGTTTTGCTAGCACAATTTTGGAAAGAAAGCAAGGGGAAAAATCTCAAGTAAGTCGCTATCTTCCTGAGATGCTCATCACATACCTAGTATTTGTGTTCCATAATTTTTTTGTTTGTTTGTTTGCTTATTAATTTCAAAACTTCCTAAGGCTAGTGAATACCAGAAGAAAGGATAAATATAGAGGGCACTTTGTAATGATGATCGAATCTTTTCACAAATTTAGTACAAAATTTAGGTGTGGCTTTCATATAAAAATAGTTGGAGATCTTACGAGAACTATGGAAATCCTGTTAGAATGATTCTCAGCAATCGATGGACAGTGAAGTCAAAGGAAAATCTCAACACTGGTTCTGCTAACTAACAAGCTCTCAATATACTTTGTAGATTCTATCTTATAGAGTGCAAGTCCTGCAGTGTAATGGGTGGTGGAAATGGAGGAATAGAGTAGATTACCTTATTGCTTGAGTTATAAACGACAACATGAGTACGAGTAGTTGTATTGCCCCCTGTTATCTAACGAACAAGCAAACTAAGAAAATAGAAGTAAAGATCTAACTCAGAAAATCTCTTCAAAATCCATCTTTGATGTCATTGATTTTATTTCCTAGAAGATAGGTATTCCTTCAATTACTACTTTGTTGGGTGTGTATGATCCAAGGCTTTGTTCGCTAGATCTATCACTTTTATAGGAGATCATTCACTTCCTGCTAATCAAAGAGGGTTGAAGTTTAAGTGGCGTGGCCTTTTTCGATCTTTTCGTCCTAAATGTTTTGTTTGAATGTATGCTGATTGGTAATTTAATTTGCAAAATATTTTATAAGTCCATCCACTGTATTTGGTCGCACCTAATATTTATTGGTTATCACACCATTTGCAGGCTGAAACTTCTCAACATGAGCGTGGTCCTTTGAATTCTAAAGGCATTAATATGGTGAATGGAATGTCTGTCACTAATGAAGAAAAACCGTTGGGAATTAAGATAGGCTCGAGTGAGATGCTGGTAGAAGGTGAAGCTGTTTGTGTCTCCTCCACTGACAGAAGTGAACAGGCTGCTAATATCTCTTCAATTCTTGGAATATCTACAGATAAAGTTATTAAGGACAGAAGTTTTGAAAAGCTTTCCTCCATCTCAACTGCTGCTGAAGCTCAGGGTTATCCTAGAAAAACTGAGCAAGCTGCAGTGACTTTGGACCCGAAAAAAAGCTTGGAGATTTCGGATGGACCATCAATTCTGGATAAGATATTCAACACCGCTATAAATTTGACTAGTGGTGACTCCTCTAATATTTCTCAGGTGAGTTTTTTTTCCAATGTATTTCAATTAGAAAATCCGACTCCCATGAATTTTCTTGCATTTATGCTGGGTTGAGAATGTGCATAATTTTTCCTGATGTAGTAGTAGTCTCCTCTAACCAGTCCTAAGTGAGGCGTGATTCCTATATGATGTGTTGATCCTGAGTTAGATAATCATAGTTTGTATTTTCTCTAAGTGAGGAAACAATGGTCCTTGTGTTATATAAACAAAATTAAATGTTTTTTCCTCAGGAAATTGACTGTTTCTTTGTGACATGATATGATATGGTGTGCATGTTTATACATACCTATGTACTTGCATATACTTATTTTCCTTTTGGAGTTTGAAGAATCTCATTTAACCTGAGATATATACATATCATTGTAGAAAAATGTCGAAAAAGTAGAAGAAATAAGGAGCCCTCAGCCTCAGACTGTTAAATCTTCCAAGTTTGCACATCTATTTATTGAAGAAGGTAATCCCGCTATCAGTTATACTAGAATAGTAACTTTTTTCCATACAATGACAAGAATCTAACATCCTTTTTTATTTTATTGGTGCAGATAACAAGCCAGTCGAAGATCTCCCATCCAGCAGGCCACCAGGAGGCTTACTGTCACTACTTCAAGGTGCAGATAAATTGCAAACCTTCGACACAAAAGCTAAGGGTGAACTTTCAATGGTTTTCCCTTTTCAAGGCCATGCCATCAAAAATACTGATCAGTTAAGCAACACTTCCGCAAGTAAATCAGTAACAGCTGTTCCACCTGTTCTCACTTGTGAAGACCTTGAGCAGTCTATTCTGTCACAAGTCAGTGAAAGCTATCATCCACCACCACAGCAAGTTGACCACGACATGGGTGTTTCTTCAGTGAAGAAGACCAAACAACAGAAAGCATCTGTTGATGATCAGGCTTCGCAGCACCTTCTTTCTTTATTGCAGAGAAGTGCAGACCCAAAAAATCAAGATACGCAGCTGCTTCCAATGACAGAGAGTAGACCATCCCCACCTGTGAAACCAACTACAGCTGGAGAAGCAGATCCAGGGAAGTCTCTGACTCTTGAGAATCTGTTTGGGAGTGCCTTCATGAGCGAACTGCAGTCAATTGGAGAACCGGTTTCTGGAAGAGCTATGGTTTCTGATGCGCCTGGTGTCCCGCTTCGATCAGCCAGGTCTATCGGTGAACTGAGCCAAAGAAACCAAATCAGACCTGAGGGTCTCCCCGGAGGGCTACTAGGCCTTCCAGAAGATGGTAACCTACTTGCAGCTGACGATACTCCGAACCCACAAAAATACATGTCTTTTCCAGGATCTCACAATCAGGAGCCTGAAGCAACTTTCAACATCTCTGAAAAGCTAGCTGCTTTAAACTCTGGTCCAAGGAACGAAAGACCAACAATGGTGGGAGGTCAAGATGGTCAGTTTTTTCACCATCCCCAACAATACACGACCGACCCCGCTGCTCACTTGAATGGTTCAGGCCCAGTGTTCCATCCGTTCGATTCGCGACATGCTCATGTAAAACCTCAGGTCAATTTCATGGGACCAGGAAACATCATACCTCAACATCATGAACCTCCACCAAACCACCGGTTTCCACCGAACATGATTCATCGTCCGCCTTTCCATCAATCAACAAACACTGGACTTCCTGAGTTTGATCGTCTCCCTCCACATATGATGCAGAAGATGCATATGCAAGACAACAACCTGCAACAGCATCATCTAATGCATGGATTCCCCGGTGGTGGTCCACCACGCCATCACTCTCCTCATGTAAACAACCAAATGTCAGGTCTCATTCCCGATTTAAATCCATCGCAAGGCTTTCCACTCGCTCATCGCCAGCCGAACTACGGTATGCCTCCACCAGGTAGAAGTAACTTCAGATTACCGAATCCATTTCCTCTTTTATACCCTTTGAAAATACGACTTTCACTCATTGTGCGGATTTGAGTCTGCTGCTTGAAGGGAAGCCTTAAATACAACGTTCTGCTCTCTTACAACGGTAAGCCTTAATACAACGTTCTGCTTTCTTACAACGGTTTCGTTTTGTGGCTTTTCAGGCTCTCAAGTCAACAGGGTTGATCATCCAGCTTCACTGCAGACACTCTTGGGGATTCACCAGAGGATGGACCCATCCAAGCAGATTCCAGCAATGGGTCAAGCCGGTGGTCCTAATCGTCAGGGCTCCATGGGTCATGAACTCGACCTTGGCTTTGGCTACAGGTAAACTCTGCTCTGCCCACAATCCTCTTAACACCCTAAGAGGTGTGTCTGTCTGCCTAAGAACACTCGAGTTGCTTTGTGATGTGCAAGTAATCAAATTACCATTTGTGAATTTTTATAAAAAAAAAGGAAAAACTCTTTTATGAGCTCTCGTTTCTCTTGCTGCTTGTGATGTGTGGATGCTATTAATTAAAAGTGGTGGTGGATTTTAATGAACTTTCGAGTCCCTGTGATTGGGCATATAAAAGTGAGATGCATGCAGTTTTGGACTTCCGTTTGGCATTTGTGTCTATACAAAACTGCGTGCATCTCACTTGTCTAAACATGGAACGCCATGTAGTCTTTACTTTTCTATCTGGTCCCACGATGACGTCTAATATTCCGTTTGGGCCCAAAGCCCATAACCAATCTTAACGGCCCTAAACATCTGCCCTAACCCTGATCTGCCCTAAAACCATGGGTTATATGGAAACAAACATTTTGTTGCTGATTTCTATATAAACAAAATAAAAGAATTATTGAGATATTTGCGCATTAGATCTGCTTGCTCGAGGTCTCGCTTGGGTCAGCAGAAGGAAGCTAATCCCAAGTGTTTCAGTCTCAGTTTCTCTACTCATCAATTTTCGATTAGATTATTCTTGTTCAGATTGTTTTTTTTTCTCGCAGGCCTTTTCTTTTCCTTAATGCCGCAATTTGTGACTATCTGAGAACGAAATCCGAGCGAGAGAGAGAGAGTAATAAGTTCATATTTCTCTTATTCTTTCTGCAAACTCATTTGGCGAAATCGAAGCTAAGATTGGTTATTTTCCTTCATTTCTTGTTCTGGGTCAGGATTTTTGTTTACCAGATGCACAATGGGACCCACAGCCAACCAAATAGCAAGAAGAAAAGAGGAAAGAAGGAGAAGCAGGGAACAGAAGCTTGTCCAGTTGTCACCTTTCGCTAGGATGGAAAGGTTAGAACCTTTCAAGCCCTATGTGCCTAAGAATCTCACTAATGATCAACGAGAGAGGTGTGTTTTTGTGTATTTCGACTTTGAAAATGGAAGGCATGACTTCCCTCCGTAAATGTACCGTAAATGCACAGTTTCAAGGTGTTGCACATCATTGAAAGCCGTAAATGTACCAGCTCCAAAAATACCGAGCACCATAATGTCCTTGTTAAGAAACCAACAAATCGCATTTCTGAGATCCTTTCTGAATGACCTCAAATCATACATCGGAGGGAAGTCATGCCTTCCATTTTCAAAGTCGAAATACACAAAAACACCCCTCTCTCGTTGATCATTAGTGAGATTCTTAGGCACATAGGGCTTGAAAGGTTCTAACCTTTCCATCCTAGCGAAAGGTGACAACTGGGCAAGCTTCTGTTCCCTGCTTCTCCTTCTTTCCTCTTTTCTTCTTGCTATTTGGTTGGCTGTGGGTCCCGTTGTGCATCTGGTAAACAAAAATCCTGACCCAGAACAAGAAATGAAGGAAAATAACCAACCCTAGCTTCGATTTCTCCAAATGAGTTTTGCAGAAAGAATAAGAGAAATATGAACTTATTACTCTCTCTCTCTCTCGGATTTCGTTCTCAGATAGTCACAAATTGCGGCATTAAGGAAAAGAGAAGGCGTGCGAGAAAAAAAAACAATATGAACAAGAATAATCTAATTGATGAGTAGAGAAACTGAGACTGAAACACTGGGGATTAGCTTCCTTCTGCTGACCCAAGTGAGACCTCGAGCAAGCAGATCTAATGCGCAAATATCTCAATAATTCTTTTATTTTGTTTATATAGAAACCAGCGACAAAATATTTGTTTCGATATAACCCATGATATTTTTCCTAAACCCTAAACCCTAAAACCCTGATCTGCCCTAAACCCTGATCTGCCCTAAACCTGATCTGCCCTAAACCCTGATCTGCCCTAACCCTGATCTGCCCTAAACCCTGATCTCTGCCCTAAACCCTAGTATGCCCTAACAATCTGAAAGGGCCCAACTCCAGCCCATATCCAATCGTAATGGGCCTAAATCTTATCCAATCTTAACGGGCCTAGCTCCGGCCCATATCCAAATGATGTCTATCTTCATTACCTCTGCCCTGAAAATGGTGAGCGGAGGAGCATTAGGAGGCATGGATTTGCTTTTCACGTGGGATTACAGACAAACCATTGATGTCCATTGGCCTCTGTTTACTGAGTCTCCAACAAACATCAATCTTTTTCCCATCAACTTTTCCCACAGTTCTATCACATTCCAAAATAAAATGACTGATACAATTTTGCATTATAAAAAATAAGAACTCATATAACTTGCTAACCCTTTCTTTTCTGTATATTACTAGGTTTTTCACCCGCGCGTAGCGCGGGTCTGTATTAATAATTTTATTTTTAAGCTTTTTTCGTTGATAGCATGATTGATTGTAGTGAACCAATGTTCTTATTCTCTTCTTTTGTTTTGTTTTTTAGATTTTTCCTTTATTTTCGCTATTTATTCGATTTTTTTTTTCTTCTTCATCTTTACTCTTTCTCGTCTTCATTCGTCTTCAATTCTTTGTCCTTACAATTTCTTATTCGGTCTTCTTTTTCATCTTTGTTATTTTTTTGTTTATCTTTTGTACTCATTCTTTGATATCATTGTCTTCTCTTTTTTAATATTTCTTCTTATTTTTGTCTTTGTCTTGGTTATTGTTCTTTCTTTTTTTCTATAATTAGTTCATGCGGTCGAAGTTGTTAAGAGTTAAGTATCTTTCTTTTATTTAGCTTATTCTTTTTATTTTTCTTGATTATTCTCCAGGACTTGATCCCTTTTATATATAGTTTTATTGTAGATCTCTTTTATTTAATCTTATGTAAAGTAAAAATTTAATTATCTGATACACCCAACCAAATTTAAAAACGAAAAAGATTCACATAAACAAAATTAAGCTAGGGATTGTGCATTTACATATTCACACATGTAATAAGCAATGTCTAATAATAATATAAATAATTTAATTTATACGATCATAGAGATATAGTTTTGCATAGATTTTCAATTTTTATTATTTAGTTTCATCTTTTTATTTGGTTTCCTTCTTTAGCCTTATATTTTTTGTTTCTTTTATGGCTTTGTTTTTTGCTATCTTCGTCCTCTCTTTTCTTAATTTACTTCTTTTTATTTTTATTCTTATTGATTCTTATTCTTCTGTTTCTTATATGATTAATTATTTACATCTAAAATGCTAATGTTTTGCTAGAGTTTGTTTTCTTCTTCTTTGTATTGGTTATTCTCCCTTTTAATTTTTTCTCACTCTATTGCTTTTGTACATATTTTAGCATAAGTTTCATTAATCTTATGTAGAACATGTTTTCATTATCTGATACACCAAACCAAACTTAAAAATGAAAATGTATGTATTAACAAATTTAAGTTAGAAGATAAGCTAAGATTTTGGTAGGTTTTCTAGGGTTATAAAACCTAAATGAAGAGAAACTAATCAACACACATCATTGTTTTTCATTTTCTTCTTCGTTCTTGTTTTTATGTATTTTAATTTTATTTGATTCATTCTTATTCAGTCTCTTCGGTTTTGATTTCTTCTTTGTCTTTCCCCTTATATGGTTTCTTCTTCATTTTCACTCATCTTTGCGTTTGCTTTTCTTCGTCTTCGCGCTTCTTTTTTTTTTTCGTCTCCTTCGTTCTTATTCGCTTTCCTCTTTAAAGGTCTTTGCAAGTTTTTTTGTTTTTGTTAATTTGGTTTCTTCTCTTTCGTTCTTATTCGATTTCCTCTTCAAATTGTTCTTCGCAAGTTTTTAATCTGGTTTTTTCTTATTCATCTTTACCTTTTTTTGTTTATATTTTGTCTTCGCAATTTAATATATTTGTTGTCGCTCATCTTCGGTTTTATCTTCTTACTCTTCTTCTTTTTTTTTGCCATCTGGAATTTTATTAGAAAGGAAAAATTACATGGTGTTACACACCAGCCAGACTACAAACAGAGAAACCCATAAGCCGCGGCAAACGATTAAAGCCCGGAAACAAAGCCGAGGGAAAGATGGAAATCCCCGGAACCAAAGCCCATAAAAGAGAAAAACAAACTACAAAACAAACTCAAACGCACTGGAGCTAAAAGATTAGAAGAAGGAGTCACTTAGGGAATAACAAATGCAAAACACAGCACCCAACTCAAACTACAACAGCATACAAAACGGATTACGAGCTTCTGGAGAACCTTCAAAGAAAACTTACCGTACGAGCTTAAAAACTACCTGTCAACTCCCAACACTAGCCTTCCGAAACGCCAAATAGTCCAAACTGGCAGAAGCACTCAATGCAGAAGAGCTCTCGAACAGACGACAGAACCTGAACCTACGGAAGAACTTTCTACTCAACTAACCTGTCTTCATAACCCGGCCAAAGAACTGACTCCCGGATACGGCGATGTCGGATACGACGGAAACTCGCCTCGATAGAAGCACCAGAGAAAGGAAAGCAACAACAAGGAACCCGAACCAAGCGAAAGCCCCAGAAGCCAAACGAAACACGAACAGCTGCTATAGAGGCTGAGAGGGCGAAAAACCAAATCTTGAGCGAGACCTAAGTGCTGAGAGAAGATAGAGGGAAATAGCAAACATGCTAAACCGAAGATCAACCAGATCCGGAACCACTAACCTCAGGAACACCTAAAGCTGCCCAAAAAAGGAGAAAACCCTAGAGCTTCTACAACTTCTTCAAACACAATCAGACCAAGCGCAGAACATAGCAAGGCACGAAGCAGAGAGACTAAACCCGGATCACACAGCCCAGCCGCACAATATAACCGTAAATAGAGCTCTACACAAACCCACCAAGCTACTAACAGCCCCAAACTTCTCACAGCAAAACCAAAAACCACAACAAACAAAGGAAAGGAGAGACCTCAATCGGCAAAACCGCGAAGCTCTCGAACCCACAACAACCCACAACAAACCTAAGGAGAGGAGAGAGCTGACCACCAAAGACTGACCGGTGGACGACCTAAGACGACCACTACCAATTCCGGCGGCAAGAACGGCGAGAAGACACCACCCGCTTCGAGATCTACAAGGAGATCTCCGACATCTCCACCCAACAAACACACACACGACAGCAAGAGGGAGAAGAAGACCGGCGACGACGCTGTGTAAGCCGCCACACCGATCATCTCTACAATCGGAGGCTCAGAAGAATCGCCAAAACAATCGCACTTTTTCTCAAAGGAAACTTTTATTCGGCTCCGAATCACGCTTTTTACTACTTCTTACTCTTCTTCTTTGTGTTTGTTTTTTTTCTTTCTTATTCTCCACCCTTAAAATTCTACATGGCTCCATTTATCTTGTAAAATATTAATTTTATGTTGAAATTTGTAAACTAATTTTAACATAAGATTTTTAATTTGATATCGATCCATAAGTTATTTAGAGTGTCCACGGAGATATATGCTTTATAAATTTGTTCTTTCTTATTTGTTAAACATTTTCAGTGATTATTTATATAATTAAAACAATTATCTTAAATTAAGAAATTTTCCTAATATAAATCTAAGTAGATTTTTGGTGTTACTAAAAACTTATACATGTTTTCCTTATATCTATCGATATTCCATATCTAAAATTTGGAAAATTTCTTAATATTTGATGATGATATAGAAAAGTATTATTGGTTGTTTAAAATTTGAAAATTTTCTTAATATTAGAGATGCTGATTTGACATAATTTAATTCATTTAAAAAAAAAATGCTGATGTGGACACACTTAGAGGCATTTAGCCTCAACTTTTATTTTGTTAAAAATTTTCAGTGGTTATTTATATTATTAAAACCATTATGTTAAATTAAGAAATTTTTCTAATATAAATTTAAGTAGATTTTTGGTGTTACTAAAAACTTATGCATGTTTTCCTTATATTTATTGATATTACATATCTAAAATTTGGAAAATTTATTAATTGATGATAAAGAAAAATATTATGGGTTGTTTAAAATTTGGAAATTTTCTTAATTTTAAAGATGCTTATTTGGCATAATTTAATTGGTTTAAAAAAAAAAAAAAAAAGCTGATGTAGACACCCTTAGAGGCATTTAGCCTCAACTTTTATATAGTATAGATTATCATTGTTTGACACAAGGTCATTGCCTTTTCTTCAATATATAACAGTCTCCTACTCTATCTCGAGTTTAAGAAAGAACATTTCTGCCGACTGCGAAACCAATAATACGGTCTCTTCACAGAGACTCTCGACTAAACCCTAGACTCAAGATAGTTAGTTACAAAGCGCCTCCATTGCAGCTTATATACACATATATCTATACCATATAATATACCTCTACAGAACCCTCTATTATCCATACAAACATAGGACAAATAAGCGCGCTTAACTAAGACTTCAGAGACATAAAACCAGACCCCAGTAGCCATCCAAGAGTTCAAGTGTTTGGTTCTGCTCGGCCAATGAAAACTCGACGCCTCAATCCAATGATTACATACCATGGATGAGTATTTCTAGCTCTCACATAAGGTACATTGTTGTTATTTCCAATCTCTACTCAAAGCTTTTGTACTCTTCTCACATAATGTACATTGTTTTTTTTCTTTCTTTCCAATCACTATTTCAAGGCTTTAGTGCTGTATGATGATATCAACTTCCTCTGCATATCACAGCACCAAATAAGTAAAAGGCTTACTTGAAGAAGAGTGGCAATGAATATATATAAGTATGGCACTACTTACTTGTTCTGCAAACTCTGGACTTGTTAGATTTACAGACAAGTTTCTCATCAGTATAAGAACCTGATGAACCAAAACCAAAAAATACCAAATTAGCTTCTCTGTTTATAATCGAAATTGAAAAGTTGAAGAAAGACTCCAAGAAGGGACCAAGTCTGAAACGTGTCTCATACCGTTTCCATATTTATTGGATCCATCTGCTTTAATCTCCGGAGGTGACCTGATGTGTTGGGATCAAAGACACTTCCAATGAAGCTGTATACTTCAGCAAAATTTGGCATCACTGCGTTGAAATCGCCACAAAACAACTCATTAAAATGGATAGTCAAAAGAGAGATAATGTAACACGATAACAAGTCATACCTCTATGTGGCTTTTCACAACTTTCTTCATCACTTGTCTCTGTCACCGCTGGTAACCTCCGTGTAACTTCCTTACTGCTAGTGCTGTAGCAGCGGAGAGCCGCCGTCGAGACTCCCGGTTCCTCTCCTATCACAAATTCATTACAACATATCGTTAGCACCATTTTACAGATACAAGTAACAATGATGTCACCTTGGACTGGCACGGGTTATTTACCTTCAGACACGGGTTTTGGAGGATTTGATGAATCATGACTCCAAGAAGAAGAGCTAGAGGCACAAACAGCCTGGTTTCCCAGAAATGACTGTGAATCAGAGCTGTGCAAGTAACCAGGTTCAAGCAACGGTGCATTTGAAGCTGGGAGGGACGTAAGAGCAACTGTAGCATAACAGAATCATCAGAGAGAATGATAAAATAAGGAAATACATGGACACAAGAAGAAGAAGAAGAAGAAGAAGATGAGATTGACCGTTTTTAGGAGCCTTTTGAGGATAAGGATGAGTCGCTTTCCTCTTTGGCCGAGGAGGTGGAAGATGTTCCTTAGCACCACTCTTCTGAACTTTGAGAAAGTATTTCTGTGCGTGGCTACGAATCTTCAAACTCAAACATCATACATAACAATTAACGTCTATGTGATTGTGAAAGCAAAGAATCCCTTTGATGATTGATAAATTTCAATTACCTGGACGACTGTCTTTGATCCAACAAATGCTTCAATTTTCTTCCAATCTCGATCGAATCTGTCAATCAAATTTTTGAGTTTAGTTCATCACACCAACAAATCTCAAAGCTTCTAAACTTAAACACAAGCGATTCAAAAGTTAGTCAGAGCCAAAAAAACTAGAGAAAACTCAAAATTCCGATGATACGTACAAGTGGAGAGCTTCTATGAATTTATCGTGTTCCTGCTCAGTCCAACTCTCTCTAGACTTTTTGATCGTGTAAGGCTTCCGAATCTTCGTCGTCAGATCCTCGGAAAACGACGACGTATTGCTCTGTCCGGTGACCGGCATCGTAGCAATCGGATTCACACCACCAAATCCATCAGAGCACGGCGCCGCCGAATCGATTCCCGGTAAACTCATATCCACGGGATCGAAAAATGGAAAACCCTGAGCAGGTCCAGGTCTGGGGTTTACAGACACCATAGATAAAGCTCGAAATCGATAAATCGTCTGGAATGCTCCTCTATCCTCGAAATCACAAGTTCGCTATTGCGTTACAGATTCGATACAGCTTTTAGCGTTTTGGTCCTTTCGATCTCAGACCGTTTTTGTGGCTTATAAATGAGAGGGAAAGAAGTGGAGACTGGAGAGGGTATAGCTGTAATTTGACGAGAAACACGTGTAAAAGGATATATGGTTGCTTTGAGTGAGATTCAACATCCTTATATGGCACTAGCCACTGACGCCGTTTAAAAGGTGCTAATCACTTTAAGATCAACGGCTTAGATGCTTCTAGCATTATCACGAATTGTCCGGTGTTATGCAGCAACGTGTACACGTTATATCTATATGTAAATTATGCGTCCTCACAGTATCAACTAAAACACGTGTCCTTGCTTTTTTAAAATTGAATATTGTGGATATAAACAAGGGCTATAAACAAAGCACAAAGCAACAAGATGTAAGCCTTGAGATGTCACATTATCAGGCCGCTAAAGAGTGTTGATCTTGATTTAGTAATTAATAATTAATATTGGATTAGTTTTCCGATGCTTAGTGCATACGACGAGTTGCAAGTTTTCCTTGTGCTTCATGGTAGAGAGGCTTTAATTAAACCAATGTGTTTACTTCATGTGATATAAAGAGTCTTGGGTGGCTTTGGTTTTTTTTTGTTTCCAAAAAGTCAAGATTATCATACAGACCTCGAAAAGTCAGCGATTGGATTTTCCAAAAAAATGTTCAATCTGTAGACACCCTTGAGACGACGAACCATTAGTTTTAGTTCCAATCTTGAATCTCTTACCACTTCCTGAGCTTGCATTGGCGTTCTATGCAATATAGAAACAACGACATTAGGATCTTGATATGAATGAAGTAACATAGTGAGAGCCTGAGAGGAGCAAGATTAATTTTCGAAGCTGATGGATAAGAAGATGCAAAAAAAAAAAAACAAACTCACAGAAAATTGGGGTTTAGATCTCAATACTTTGATTCTTCCACCTTTACCATCAGGTCCAAAAGAGATCAGATCATCCTTGCCTGAGACAAAAGGATTTGCTTCGTTTCTCTCTCCTTGTTTGCTCCATCTTCTGATATTTTGATTTGACAGCCAAATGTCTCCACCACCTGCATTGAGTTTTGAACAATCTTCAAATCTACTACTACGCTCCAGAACCTGATACGATGATGTGTATACACAACAAAAGTTACCATTGCTGTGTGGTGAGACTGATGATGTCAAGTCTTCTCTGATGTTAAACTTAATATCCTTGGTCATGGGATTATCACATTTCTTCTCAATAGTATCACCCTCACTCTTCTGGTCTTTCGTATTAGAATCCGAATGTCTTATGCCAGAAGTTGTGGTTTCAGGAACATCATCAACATCATCATCTATGTCGATAACCGACTCCGGTTTTCTTATTCCCTTTATGCATGATCCAGGATTGGTCAAGCCATCACTCTTCTCTAGCTTACAAAGTGGTGTAGAGATTTCTTCCACTGTGTTTTCTGATGGAAGCATTCTGAAAGAGAAGCTCTCGGTTGCAGGCTTGGAAACCTCTCTGTCACTGCATTTCATTGAAGCTTTTATATTCCTTAGAGCTCTGTTCTCACTCTCTTCACTTATTATCTCAAGCTCCCTAACTCGCTTCTGCACATTTGAAAAAGGATAACATGAGGTGGATTAAAAGAAAACAAGATAAGATCGAATGCAAGAACAGAAAGAAGACAAAACCTTTAGTTTATCAATCTTCTCCAAAGCTTTTTCAAGTCTCTCACAAGATCTAGCTTCGCCTCTGCCCAGCTGATTGCACTTGGCTAGCAACTCCTTATAACTCCTGTCACAGTATGCAAAAACGTTTACTTCAGAAAGTAAAAAAAAATACCTAAGAGAAAAGAAAGGCCATGTACAATCCCCCTTTCCTCACTTTAAAAGTATTGTAAGTGACTAGTGAGCAAACAAAACTTTTTACTGTTCTGCTGCTAACATGAGTAATGGTAGAAGTAAGGTGAATCACCATCTTCATAGGTCACTGAAGCTGAAGGTCAAATTGTTGCACTACTCTGCTGCTGACATTACTAATGGGATATAATGAACTGAGTTTAATAGGTACTTAACAAAATGTACCAACCTATTTCGGATGACCAAGGACTTGACTAGTGTGTCTATTGTATCTTTTGTCTTAGCAGTATTCCCCAACAAGGCTAGCTTGAGAACATCATCTTCCTCCAAGCTTAGATCGGAAACCCTGGATTCAAAACGAGTTATAGAGACTCAGTAAAGTAATTTACCAAAAGACTGAATCTTAAAACGTTAAAAGAGCAATAAGAAATATATTTCTCCCACAGTTTAAGCGCTGCGAGCTCCTTGGCAAGAGCCATAGTCCTGTCTTGTAGCTTAGCGCACTGGGAAGTAAGCTGAACACATTCCTGTAACAAACATATTATATAACACAAAGTTCTACTCGGAATCCAAAAGCATCTGAATCAAAGGATGTTAGAGTTTCGTTATACCTCAGATTTTAGTTTCAGCAATTTTTGGGTTGCTGATATTTCTTTCATAGCCTCCCACCTTTTTACTTTGTCCTCCTCCAATTGTTCCTTGCATTGTTGCAACTGAGAAGAAAATACCCAAACGATTTCTTCTATGGATTCTCATAATCAAAGAGGGACTTCAAATCTCAGTGAGAAGTAACGTTCTCGAATCGATAGGCAACGATGAGCCAGAGGGAGAACAAATTACCTGAGCGGAGACTTCAGAATTCTCTTTTTTCTTCCCCTCCAGAGCCGAATTGAGGTTATGTATCTTCCCTTCGAGCCGCTTCACTTCTCCTCTCAACAACGCCGGATCCTCGTCGATTTCGCCAGCCTTATGTGAGGCAGTCGAATCGATTTGATTCCCAGATGACTGGAAATAAAGTCGGCAAGGATCCTTCAAATGGCACTTCTGCTTGCAAATCGGACAATTTCGCTTATTCGTACTCGGGCAGTACTCAAACCATTGCTGCAAACTAGGGTTTTCCGAATTTCGGATTAGCACAAATATCTTAAGATCCTAAGAAAAACGTTTTGATTGCGCCGCACTAACCATAGTTCGTGAAAGACGTGGCCGCAGGCGGAGATCGATTGCAGATTTTCAACCACCGGTTTCAGATCTTCGTAGCAGATTGAACAAATAGCACCCCCCGCCGCGTTTTCGCCGGCCATCTCTCCGGCAATCTGTGTCTACTCCGTTCCGACAACAAATGCTTTGGTATTTAAATGCAGCCCATTCAGACGATATTTTTTTCTCGAGAAAATCAAAAAGGAAAATGTGAGAGAAAACAAACATGGCGCGAGAAGAAGAAGTTGAAATTTCTGATTAACCGCGAAAATCTGCAAAAGCTTTTTCCTATCAGGAGTCTTTAAGTCACCTGAGAGTAATAACATAACAGCCTAACTGGCTTGTATAAGCCCAACGGTTTCAAAATTTACGGCCCGTTTAGGCCACTTAGCAATTAATTGTAAGTGACTTGTATAAGCCCAATGTTTTCAAAACTTACTGGCCATTTAGCCCACTTATCAATTAATTATTACATTTACAATTTAGCTCAGTGACTGGAGTTCAATTGTTCCCGCTAATTGAGGCTTACCGACTCTTAAAATTACTTCTCAGTTGTGAGTTGTCGACCAAAAGTGAATACCGCCAAAACTAAATACATCATTAATTAATGTGATTAGAGATTAAAAAATTCGTTAGTCAAACACAATGTTTAAATTAATGTTGACATTTCTTGGTTATAGTAGTATTGTTTTAGTTTTATTAAAAATTATTAAGAAAAAGCGTGGGTCCACGCGCTTTGATACTGTGCCTCGTGCAGCCCACTTGTACCGTTTTTTCTTAAAAAATCCGTCCTCTAAGGTTTCACGTGGCTCATGCACCTGACTGGGTCAGGCGAATCTCGACCGTCGGATGAGTTGAAACATAGAATTACTAAAATTACCGATATGACCGTCGGATCAAATGAGCTTTAAGCTGTGATGGAGCGTTAATAGCCGTACGATTGACTCTAAAGAGGAATCAACATCACGAGGCGAGAGATAATGGTAACGGCATAAAAGCATTTCCAAATGTGGGACCCAAGAGGCTTTTGGACAGCTGTAGCACTTGCACATCATCTTATCTTTGGACGCTTACACGCCGTGTGAGCCGTTGATTTTGACGAAATTGTCAACCTTTTTAACTCGCGGAGATCACGCGCTCTTGCCGTCTGGCACGTGTGCTACACTCTTCTAGCGAGACTGGTAAATTCTTCTTCTTCTTTTTATCAGAACTGATAAATTCTTCTTTTTAAAAATAAATTGCGTATGAGACTACAAATTTCACAAAACATCAGATAAAGAATTAAGGGCTTATTGAATTAATGATTTGAAAGAATTTCTATTTTTTTCTAAATCACCTTTTATTGGATCTAATATTTATAAAAATCATTCAAAATTTAAGGTTATTGGATTGATCATTTATATAAATTCTTTAAAATCCTGTTTCATTGAAAAATTGTGATTTCATCAACAAAATATATCAAAAACAGTTTTGAGTGATTTATGAAATATTTTTAGTTAAAAATAAACATATTTAAATATCATATTTTAATAAATAAACAATTGAATTACCATTTTTCCTTTTTCTTATCATTGACAACAACATTATGGCAGCAATTTTTATGATATTGATAATGATAAAAAAATATTTTGTTGATTTCACAAAAACTTGTTAGATAATTGAATATATATAGATGGTATGCCGATCTCCAAACACAACACTTTATAAGAAAAATTCGCATTAGGAAACTTTTTAATTGTTATTTTTTATTGATTTTAATAAACTTTTATAAAAAGTTCATTAGAATAGTTTCATTCTTGTTTCGTGAAAATAAGAGATTGTCCATGGCTCAGAGAAAAAAAAGAAAATATTGTACTTACAAATAAAAAATGACTTGACTTTCATGGCTCTAAATCTCTTAGAAATCTATCTAATCACTTTAGAAATTATATCTGGATTTACAAAATCCGCTCAAATGTTCTATAAACCATTTTATATCCAAATCCCTAAAATCATTTATTCAATAACGTATTTTTTTATTTACATTGATCTTTTATGATTTAAACGTTGGGGAATTTCCGGAATGACATTTTTCTTTATCCTTTTCGAGGTTTTGTTGGCCATATTAGTGTGACATAATGGCAGTCCCTAGAACGATGATCAGAGGAGCGACATCAGCAATGAGTGTAACCTAATGTGGCTATTTTTGAACAAATAACACATTTCACACACACACAAAAATCCAACCGTTTAAAACATGCGAAATCTCATTTAATCATATATGTTTGTGTCCAAATGGATATTCTTTCTAATTTTTGTATTTGTTAGTATAAAAGAGGTCGATAGCTATAGTTTCACCCTAATAATGTAATAATTACATTCATCATTTTAAAAATTTGAAAACGCCTGATTTCCCTTTAATTACGAACTTAGATAAATTTAGCCTATGCTCACCAATATTACCGAGGTTCACGAAAGACATTCAAGGCCTTTGGAAAAGTATAAACTACAGCTCAGCTTTTGTGGAAAGGAAGCCAATCTAATTGTCGACCTTCTCTCAATAACAGCATCCTTCTACTCTATTTACCATGCTTGTGTAGACTGGTTTTTTCGAATGGCTAAGGCCACAACTGAAACGAATAAAACAGTGTGCTCGTTTCTCGTAATCTCTATAAAATAGTATGTTGAGTAGATAGCATAATGGATAAATTGTCGAGTTCGTGTATAGAAAATCCCGTTGATCGAAAATTATAATTTATTATCGGGTTTTACAAACACTTGCAACCACAGAACCACACCATACCACTTTTTTTTTCTTTCCTTATAATATCATAAACATGTGCTTCGTTGTTATTCTTAAAAGGCAATGAATGATACAACAGTATCCCATGATTCAAGTATGTGGCAGAGGGATCCCCTATGGTGCTAAGTGACAATCACTATCTTTCTATCTACAAACTTTAAAATTTTATATACAGTGATCCATAATTAATTTTAAAATAAATGAAATGGAATACATATGTTATCCATTAAATAGTTTTAAAACATCATTGCTGAATACTGTAATGTCGAAAGTTCACAATGATCTGGAAAGGAATGAAATGTAACTTTTATACTTATCCAGTTATCCCTTACGTTTATTTTTAAATACAAATATAGTTCATAAAACAAATTCCAATTCCATAATCGTAGGTGTTAAAAAGGTAAAAAGAGATAACAGTTTTTTACTTCTTGTGCGCATCGATAAAAAGTAGGCACTACGACGAAAGTATGGTTTCCCACTATTATTCATAAACAAAGCAAAAAGCGCGTGTGAAAGACGCGTATAGATAGATGTCCAAGGAGTTGTGAGGTTGACGAAAGAAGATATTGGAGATTATTCAAAGCCTTTGACAAATCTTAAAGTCAACCAAAAACAAGAAACCAGAAACCACTTCTGGTTTTAGTCTCCAGCACTAGGCGACAAAGACCGGATAAGCATCGAGATACCCTCCTCAAGCACATACTTTCTTTCTTTCTCTCTCTCTCTACATTTGTTAAAAAGCCAAAAAGACAATTCCTCTCTCTCTATACGTACCTTTGCAATGCATACAAATTTATAAAATACGTATTATGTCTATCAAGGTGATTGTGATTCCGACAGTACTCATCTTTTCAAAGTGTGTTCATACTTACTTGCTTTTAAAACAAGAAATAACTAAATTTTGGTTTGTTTCATTCTAATCACAAAGCAAACTTATGTGAACCTATGTCAAATATACCTAAAGTTTTTAACGAGATGTTTGCACAAAAATGGACTCAGTTTAGAGGATTCCTATTTAAGTTAGGATCCAAAGAGTAAAAGACGTTTTGCTAATTACAAGTTTACAACAACTAATTTGTTTTGTACAATTGTCTCTTGTTCACACGAGAGTATATAATTTAATCACACTTAATAATTTATATTATCAATTTTATAATTATTTTGACAAAAAATCATTTACATTTACTAATACACTTTGTTTATTTAGCTAATCTATAATTTGTAATAAAAAATTAACACAATATTTTTCTCATTATTTTGTAGCTTAGAAAGCTATTTTATTTTGATTGCCAAGTAATAATGTGTTCTATACGTTTACCAATTAATTAATTAACTTCAGTGAGATATATAAATGGTTCACACTAGGCTACCCGAAACCCAGACCCGAACCGAACCGAAATATCTGAAACCGAACCAAATATCCAATGGGTAAAATATTTAAATACTTGTAAGTATCAGATATTACCCGAACCGAACCGATACCCGATCGGGTTATCCGAATGACCCGAATTATATATATATATGTTTTTTTTGAATATTTCTATGAGTTTTAGGATATATTACATTTTTTGATTTTTCAATTTAATTTTTCAAATTTTCAGATATTTTTGGGGTTTTTGTGAATATTTTCCGAGATTTTGAATATATTTTTGAGTTTTTATATATATTTTTAGGTTTTTTGGTATATTTTTAGGTTTTTGGCTAATAAATACCCGAAATAACCGAATCCGAACCATAACCGAAATTTTTTGGATAATATTTGGTCTTAGAATTATGTACCCAAACCGACCCGAAACCAAAAATACCGATCCGATACCGAACCGAAACTCCTTAAAAAACTATGAGTATAAACTTTATACCCAATAGATGTATATTCGAACAGTTCCTACCCAAACCCGACCCAAACACCCGAAGTTCCGGACTTAATTCACATGTTTGAATAATTGAATTGTCAAAATAAGAGAACAGAACGATATTGTATTCTACACTGTATTTTATCATTAAATCATTTAATAAAATTTCACCTCCAATTTTCAACCCTTTTAATTTTCCTCCTCTCACTCTCTTTATAAACATCTCTCTCTACCCATCAAAAGTCAGCGCTCTCTTTTGTCTCCTCTGCTTTCTCTCTTGTCTCAGAAGCTTTTGTCTCCCCTGAGAACCAATAAAATGGCCGACGATTGGGATCTCCACGCCGTAGTCAGAGGTTGCGCATCCCTGAGCTCATCAGCAACCACCACAGCCACCGTCTTCTCCGGTGGTGTTTCATCTCACACGAACCCTATGTTCACCGTCGAACGACGGAGTAATGCCGGCGTATTCGGGGAGATTCGAGATCTCTACACGCCGATCACACCAGAATCAAATATCTCTGTCGTCTCTTCGTTCTCTTGTCTGAATTACCCAGAAGAATCCAGACAGAGACCGAACCAGAAACGTCCTCTTTCTCTCTCTGCTTCCTCCAGTAGCGTCACTAGCAAGCCCACAGGCTCCACTACCTCTAGATCTAAAAGAAGGTTCGAACTTTTCAACTAATTTTTATTTAACAATAACCCAAACATCAAATATAAATTCAAAGTTTCGAACTTTATTGTAAATAGACGGCTAAAAAAGTCTCTGTGTTTTGTTGCTTGCTTCTTGTTTCAGAAAGATACAGCATAAGAAAGTGTGCCATGTAGCAGCAGAGGCTTTAAACTCCGATGTCTGGGCATGGCGAAAGTACGGACAAAAACCCATCAAAGGTTCACCATATCCAAGGTAGTATATTACTCCATCGAAAAAAAATATTGAATCGTTACGAAACTTTTTCATTTATTGTTCTTTAAGACTTATAAATGTTGTGTATTCTTTCAAGACAAAACTTGTCTGTTTTTGTGATTCTGTTTGCGTAGTTTGTTAAATTAACTCTGTTTCTAATTTATTTCTATATTCATGAAAAAACAGAGGATATTACAGATGTAGTACATCGAAAGGATGTTTAGCCCGGAAACAAGTGGAGCGAAATAGATCCGACCCGAAGATGTTCATCGTCACTTACACGGCGGAGCACAATCACCCAGCTCCTACCCACCGTAATTCTCTAGCCGGAAGCACTCGTCAGAAATCATCTGATCAGCCGACGACTAAATCTCCAACGACCACGATTGCTACTTATTCGTCGTCGCCGGTGACGTCAGCGGACGAGTTTGTCTTGCCTGTGGAGGATCTAGCGGTGGGAGATCTCGACGGAGACGAAGATCTGTTGTCTTTGTCGGATACGGTGGTGAGCGAGGATTTCTTCGAGGGGTTGGAGGAATTCGCCGTCGGAGATAGCTTCTCCGGGAACTCGGCTCCGGCGAGTTTTGATCTCTCTTGGGTTGTAAACAGTGCCGCAACAACCAGCGGTGGAATATGATTCGCAGAAGATAGAATTACGGCTTAGAATACTGTTTTTAGGAAAGATATAGGATTAAGGAATTATTCTCGGATTATATGTAAAAATAGGAAAAAAATTGTTCTTTGTTACGTTTTTTTGGTTCTTCTTCCTCTTGTTTCTAATTATCTTAGAGAAATATAATTGTATATTCCTTAAGGCCGATATTCGTAACCAAATTTTATCATTTGATTGAGACGAAGAAGATTAGTTGCTGACAAAAAAAAAAAAGGAAGAGGAAGAAGATTAGTTAGTCCTATCACTAAAAAAACCTATAGTCAAGATATATCTAATGTGCCCTTAATTCAAATTAATGAAAAGAAAATGTTAAATGGAATCCTTATCACAAAAAAAAAAGTTAAATGGAACATAAATTAAAAAGTCAATTCGGGTTTTCTTTTAATATAAAAAGAAAACATTTTTGTCATTTTGTAATTTACGAAGAAAATGTTAAAACGGTATTTATATTGAAAATGAGGGAATATCCGTTGTTGATGCTTAAAAATGTATGATAAGAAATCAAGTAATTTTTATTTTTTCAAAACAAATATGTTTTATCATTATTCCCAAAATCATTCAATCAATAGAAAATTAATCTGCATAATTCAAATAGTAAAAATATAAAATATAATAAATATTTGCATTGATTTGTGAAAAAGTTTTTTATTTGTGAACAAATTTTTTTTTTCTAAAATGCCAGAGAATAAGGGAGTAATAATTTTGGGATTCGTTTAGCTGTTAGCCGGTATTTCAGTTAATAATTGAAACTAAATTCTCATAGCTGTAAAAAAATGGCTGACACTATCTATATGGAGTATTTAATAGTGACAATCTTATCATTGATAGTTTTGGAAAGAAAAGTTATATTTTCATTAATGCTAAACATGGCACATGATACAATTTGGGTAAGGTATGGGTAAAACATTTCCTAGCGTGCTGCTTTCACCTTCAGCAAGTCGTTTTTAATCTGAGTTTATTGTTAGGCCGATGATCAGGCCCATATTTATAAGTACGCCCACAACGTTTTTAATGCATTAATCCATTCTGAAAGATTCCGTTAATTCTCAACCGTCCGATGATTCAGCTTGTGTGTAACGCTATGCATTTGATTATAAGTAAATAAAAACTGATTGGAATATGTACATACTGATTACACTTTTTGATACTGTTTATTCAGTTGTCAACCATTTCTGGATATTGTTGCATATCGATTTAATATTCTCTCTAAATATTAATCGGTATTGAGCGGATATTTCCAAATTATGGGATGTGTAGAATATAAATCTAGAAATAAAGGGGTCAATCGGATAATATAAAAGAATTCTGCGACAGGATAATTAAGCGCAATAGCAGTTAATACAGGGACCCATAAAATAAATATCACTATCACTTGGCAAATCTGAAATTTGCATTCCACCGTTGCATATCTCCGGTGAATTCTCTCATCGGCTGCCGGGAACAAATTGTTTCTCACCGAAGAATAGTGAGGAAATGGCCTTTTCTTCATCAAATTCCTTACCACGTTCTGCAACTGACATTGTTCTTCCGTCATTCTTCGCCGTGAATCTGGAACCCATCGTTTCCGGTAATAGAGAATTTTTGAACTAGTTGTTAATTAATATTATTTTGAAATTGCTTAGGATCCACAAGAAGCGGCTTTCTCATAATTACTTGCATCTAAATTAATTTCCTCCATGAATGCTGCAACTTTTCTTGGGTTTTCGCCTTCTACCATCGTGAGATTTTCTTAAAACTTCAGAAGTCTCCATGTGCATTCTAAGCTTGTGGTTTAAGTATGTTGAATATTAAATTGATTCCACTAATCCCTAGGTAAACTGCAAGATAATGATAAAAATGAAGTTAACGTTCATAACTTTATCTCTGCAGTCAAATTTTGAGTATTTTGCTTCTCATTTGAGATCTTTATACAATAGGAGAATGGTGTTGTTTTGTGTTCTTGTGGTATCCAGCCAGTTCCATTAGGAAAATGCTTTTACATATCTGCTAATGTTTTTTAAGGAAAAATTTTTGTGTGTTAATTTCGTGTTTGTACAGAGCTTAAAAGATGGGGAAGACGAATGTATTAACGAAGATCAAAGCTTGCAATGGCGTCAATAGACCTATCTACGTGCTGGCCGGTTTAGCATTTCTCATCTCAGTTGTTACATTAGCTAAGTTCAATTACATAACACCACTAAGCTTCTCTGATCGGTTCTCTAACACTCACGGAAGCTTTCAAGGCGACAGCTTTAACAACATCGGAAGCCAAATGAGAAAGACGATCGAAACCGCCATTTTCAAAATCCACCAAGAAATGGATGATCTCAAGGCTCTAGAAGCAGCTTCTTCTTCTCCAGCTCCATCAGATTCCGGATCCATGTTTAGGCATGTAGCGTTTCTTGCGGATATTCTCTCATTGGTTCAGTCAGTTCATATGGATTTGCCTTCGTTCGAATCGGATCATCCATGGAAGCAGCAAAATGGTGAGCATTTCATGAGAGAGGAGATAAACAAGTACATCAAGATCAAACCGAACCGGCTTGGGAAACAGAATTTCATGGGAGCTAACGGAACTTTCACTTCGATCGGTCACGCTTGTTTCGCGATGAAGAAAGATCTAGAAGAGTATATGGACTACGACGTTGGAGAAATCTGCAACGACGATTGGAGATTAGCTCAGAAGCTTATGGTTCACGGATGCGATCCGTTGCCTAGAAGACGGTGCTTCTCTCGAGCACCGCAGTTATATCACAAACCGTTTCCGATCAACGAGTCTCTATGGAAGCTTCCGGATAATCGGAACGTGAGGTGGGGACAGTATAAGTGCAAGAACTTCACTTGCCTCGCAAGCAACACAACAGCAAGAAAAGGGTTTTTCAAATGCACTGATTGCTTCAACCTCACGCACCACGAATTGCCAAGATGGGTTAACCGGGGGGAAATCGATCCCAAGACAAACCAAACCGTGGATTTCTCGGTACACGAAGTGCTGGAAATCAAACCGGGAGAGATTAGAATCGGATTGGATTTCAGCATTGGCACGGGAACGTTCGCAGCGAGGATGAGAGAACGTAACGTCACCATTGTAACAGCAACAATCAACCTCGGGGCTCCATTCAACGAGATGATCGCTCTGCGCGGTTTAGTCCCTTTGTACTTAACCGTGAACCAACGGTTACCGTTCTTTGATAGCACGTTGGATATGATTCACACGACGAGGTTTCTTGATGGATGGATCGATCTGATACTTCTTGATTTCGTGCTGTTTGATTGGGACAGGGTTTTAAGACCTGGTGGATTGCTGTGGATCGATGGTTTCTTTTGTCTTAAAGAGGATTTGAGTGATTACGTTGAAGCGTTTAAAGCGTTGAGGTATAGGAGACATAAGTGGGTTGTGGTGCCTAAGAAAGATAAAGATGACAAAGAAGTTTTCTTCTCTGCTGTGTTAGAGAAACCTCCAAGACCCTTTAGATGAATTGATCAGTCTTTTGTGTTTACTCTCGTATTTGTAATACTCTAAAAAATGAAACAGAAAATGTCAAAAATAGTGTAAGATATAGTTTGATTATATGTTCCTATTATTACATTTTACTAATAAAAGGTAAGTAATAGTATACTATAGGTTCCAAGTGACTAAGAACACGAGGAACGACAGCGTTTTACTTAAAGAAACATACGACAACCTTTTAATTTTGAATCAGTGATATACCTCTGTACGAGGAAGAGGGTCTCTCGTACTAGGCTCGGACCGGCGAACGCGGGAGTATATAAACAGCATTGCCTCTTTATTTTCTCGATTCCGCTACATCGGGAGTTTTGGGTTTGGAGAGAGAATTCGAAATCGGAGAAGAAAGACGACGATAATGGAGGAGGAGAAGCTAGAGATCGTCGGACCATTGGAGGAGCCGTTGATGGAAAACATCGTACCGGAGGAGATTAACGGCCTGGATTCGCTTTCTTCGTCAGATACCGATAGCGAGAAACCAGATTCTTCCGTTCCCATCAATGCTCCGATCTACCGGATGTTTGGACGAGAACGACCAGTCCACATGGTTCTCGGCGGAGGTAAACGTACGAACACTCTCTACACTCGTTCGATTTTCATTTCTCACAGATTTGGTTTAGGGAAATTTCGATCTGATGACAAACGTATAAACATTTAGGATTCGTGATTAGGCTTTCTTCTATGAGATTTCGTGTGACTTGAGTGATTATATTGGAGAGATTTTTATAGATATAGAAAGAAAGATTTATAGCGATTGATTATGTGACCTAATCACCAAGTGGTTGGGTAATTTTGTTGAAGCCGCTGATGTGTTGCTATGGAGGGACAAGATGGTCAGCGCAGGATTACTGAGTGCAGTGACTGTGATTTGGTTGTTTTTGGGATTGGGTCAATATCGTCTTCTCACATTTGTTTGTCGCGGCTCGATCCTCTTTCTGCTTCTCTCATTCCTCTGGTCCAATGCTCTCAACAAGTAAATTCCTTTTTTTGTCTCACGTTCCTGAAATATATGCAAGTAAAAAACCTGATTCATCATTTGCTAGTTTTGAAAAATTCTTAATTATTATTTTTAGATCTCCAGAAAACATAATGGAGATTTACATCCCTGAGAAGCCATTACTCCAAGCTGCGTCTGCATTGACCTTTGAGCTTAACTGTGCTTTTGCAACCTTGAGGAGCATTGCATTGGAGAGAGACATCAAGAACTTTGCAGTGGTACTTGTTTAGTTTTCTCTAGTCTAGCTTGGAGCAGTCTCTGATATGTTTGATACATTCTTTATCAAAAAAAAAAAAGATATGTTTGATACATGAACTTGTTTTTTTTTTTTTTTTTTTTTTTTTTTTTTTTTTTTATGAAACAAAGGTACTCGTAGGACTTTGGATGGTGTCAATCATCGGAAACTGGTTCAGCTTCGTGTCATTGCTCTACTTCTGTAAGTACATAACTGGTTCTGATACTCTTGTTTATCTATCCATATCCAGAGATTATGTCTTGACCTAATGATAGACTCTTAAAACCAACAGGTTTTGTTCTAATTCACACTGTGCCAATGCTCTATGAGAAGTATGAAGATGAGATTGATCCAATTGCAGAGAAGGCTGTGGTTGAGATGAAGAAGCATTTCCAAGTTTTTGAAGCCAAGGTTTTGAGTAAGATCCCTCATTAGCCAACACAACTCAAAGGTGGAAACTGAAATTAGATTCGGTTGACTTAGTTTTGTTCATTTATTCATTCTTTATTTTTTCTTGGGGTCCAAATCGTTTCGAGTCACATTCCTCTGTTCATGTGGTATTGGTTACTTCCTACTCAAGCCATCTAAATTTTTACAATGTTATGCTTTTAAATAATAACATTGTAATGGATATCTTAAGCTGATAGTTCTCCATGGATAAATCAATGCTGATTATATTTATTATTTAAAGCTGAGCTTAAAGTTAGAGAACTTTTACCAATTTTTATTTTTCTTAAATGCATTACTCTGTAGTCTGTAACAAAAGATTTATGGATGAGATAACAAAGTCACAGCGCACAGCAAAAAGAAATGAACACATTACAACAGAAAATGCAGACTTCTAGGCCTAACTTCAATATTCCAAGCCCATTTCGTACCGACAGATTATAAAAGAGATTAAAAAATAAATTGAAAAAAAGAATAATACTCTGCCCAAATCGCCATTGTTCTTCTGTTTGAGATCTCCCTCCACACCATATCATCAGATCTACACTTATCTTCAATCAAATTCATCCATAGTTCCGAATTCTTCTGTGTAATTAATTTTCTCTCACTTTCGAATTCCATATCAGGGTTCTCGATTCGAATCCATCTCTCCCATTTTTGTTTTCTCTCCTGCCACGAACCCGTACAACAATGGCGCAGCAACAGTTCCTCCACCAGCGTCCCATCCAAAACCCATTCTCAAACCCTTTCTCTTCCTCTTCTCTTTCAAATTCTTCAATCTCGAACCGTCCCATCTCTCTCCTCAGCCGCAACGGTCTCCTCCTCCTTCTCGCTCTCCTCGTTCTCCTAGGTGTATTCGTACCCTGGGCAGGATCTCCCTTATTCCCGTTTCCAAACGGTCTCTCTTCTTCTTCTTCTTCATCGCAGTCCAAATGGCGCGACTATTCCCTCGCTCAAGCCGCCAAATTCGCAGCTAAGAACGGGACTGTGATCGTCTGCGCCGTGAGCTATCCTTACTTGCCCTTTCTCAACAACTGGTTGATTAGTGTTTCGAGACAGAAGCACCAAGACAAAGTTCTCGTCATCGCTGAGGATTACGCTACTCTCTACAAGGTTAACGAGAAGTGGCCTGGTCACGCCGTTCTCATCCCTCCGGCGCTTGATTCTCAGATCGCACATAAGTTCGGTTCCCAGGTATCATCCCTGCACAGAGCTTCATCTTTTCGATCCAATTTCATCTTTACCTTAGCTGAAAATGGCTTAGAAATTCGTTTGATAGCTAGTGTTTTGTCACTGATTACTCGAAATCATAAGTTTGTGTAGTAGTCCATAAAGGTTTCGGTTTTGAGCTGTGTTTAGTACACTTATGGCTGATCCTGTGAATAACAATGATTTGTGAACTTGTAGTTTCACTAGCGGTCGTTTTCTTTCTGAATTTGAATGATTATGTAGTTTACCTTTCATCATCATTCAAATTCAGCTGAAAGTGGCTTAGAAATTCAGATTTTAGGTATGTGTTTTCGTTAACTTGTTTACCAATCTGATTCTCGTGGATCCTGGATGATTCTTTGATTAACTAATGTTACTTTGGTGGTTGCTCGGATCATAAGTTTGTGTAGTCCCTCGAGGTTTTTAGGTAACAGGAGATGGTGAACTTGTAGTAGCCATTTTTCTTTCTAATTTTGATCAAATCTGAATGATTTATGTATCCCCTGTTTCTGATTTCAATGGAATTTGTATGAATCCATCATTTTAACTAATGAATCATATATCCGGTCAGGGTTTCTTCAATTTTACGGCACGGAGGCCGCAACATCTTTTGCAAATTTTGGAGCTAGGTTACAATGTTATGTACAACGATGTTGATATGGTGTGGTTGCAAGATCCATTCAAGTATTTGGAAGGAAGCCATGATGCGTACTTCATGGATGACATGACTGCAGTAAGTAGTAAATTCACACATCTCCCTTTTGACATGTCTGCAACTTTATGCACTCAGGTAATTTATTACTGTATCTTGTTCATTTTGGTGGCCAGATTAAGCCATTGGATCACTCTCATGATTTACCACCTCCGGGTAAAAAGGGAAGGACATATATATGTAGCTGCATGATTTTCTTGCGTCCCACTAATGGCGCAAAGCTTCTAATGAAGAAATGGATTGAGGAACTTCAAGACCAACCTTGGTCCAGAGCAAAGAAAGCAAATGATCAGCCTGCGTTTAACTGGGCACTTAACAAAACAGCTCATCAGGTATGTTGCTTCTTCCTCCAAGCTCCACAGTAAAACTGTAACTTGCTGTAAATTGGTCTCAAGCTTTGTTGAGTCAATCAAATCTGAGCTTCAAATCTCAAAAGACTGAACCTTTTCGTACTCGAACGATTGTTTATGGGATCCTTGTGTTGTGCAGGTGGATCTCTACTTGCTATCTCAGGCAGCATTCCCAACAGGAGGATTGTACTTCAAGAACGGGACATGGGTTAAAGAGACAAAGGGGAAACATGTCATAATCCACAATAACTACATTCTTGGTTTCGACAAGAAGATCAAACGTTTCCGTGACTTTGGTCTATGGTTAGTGGATGATCATGCTCTTGAGTCCCCCTTAGGAAAATTACAGTAAATTCGAATGGCCAAAAAAGATTGTATCTCTCTCTCTAGTGATTGGGATTTTCAGGCTGCGCAAAAAGGAAGAAAAATCGACCGATTTATTTTTAGGAATCTTTAAAAGTTACGTGATAGTGTGTTGTGGTAATAAGTTCGAATTTGAATCAAATAACGGGCTTAGCTATTTTCAGTTTTTGCATTCGAATTGGACTGACATCATTTTTTTCTTTCTTTTCTGTCCTATACTCTATAGTACCCGCACCATGACCAGCACCATGACCATGCTACTGACGATCAAAACTTATGAATAAAAAATATTAAATCAAATTAATAATATAGACCAATTAAAATATCTAGTATATGAAAATGGGCTAATCCTCTCCATATTTTGGACATGTGGACATACTAGCAATTGACATGTGGCATGATTTTTTATATTTTTTCAATTAATAACTTTAAATTTAAATTAACAACTTTTCAATTAACAACTTTTCATTTTCTTTTCAATTAATAACTTTAAATATTTTAATTTATTGTAATTAAAACCACTATATTACTCTTAAATTATTATCATTTAGTTTCCATCTTGAATCAGTATTAAATATTTAAGTTCTCTTAATATACGAAGAAATGGATCTAGCGAAGAATGGTGATGAGAAGCAGATCTTGTTCCATGTGACGGTGAGTAAACAAAGAAAATAGATGACATATATATATATATGGTATAATGCAAAAATATATATTTGAAATGATAATTATATAAGTTGGAATTAAAATGTTAGTGTTATTAGGGTAAAATTTTCTAATATTAATCACAAATATATAGTTATTTTCTAATATATTTTTAAAATTATAATAATAGAAAAATCCGTACGTATAGCTGCGTATTAGTCTGGTGTGATTAATGAATGATCTAGGAGAGGAGATGTGAGTCTCGGATAAAGGCAAGGTTATATAATGTTTTTGTAACGACCATGGCCCAATAGAAATGGTATAGGCCCAATAATATCCTCTGAGCCCCTGAGGATCGAAACCTAAACGCGTCTTCGGGAACCAATGGTGTCGTCTCCTCGCTCAGGCTGACTCCGTTCGTCGATCTGCTGCTCCGAGAGGCCGCCGCCATCACTTTGAGTCATCACCGTGGTAAGCAGATTCATGTGCTTTCCCGATAGTTGCCATTGTTATGCATTTTTCTTCATCCCCAAGTTGTAATCTCCACTTAGATTTGCTGCTGCTTTACCCGACCGAATAGGATTTTTTAAGCGAGAAGAAGGCTTGTTCTGGATTTTTGATTCTGCGTTTTAGTCTTTGTACTTTGTAGCTCCAGTTTCAAGTTGTATGGTGTTTGTGCTCTAGTATAGTGTCAACGCGAGGGGAAAGAATAGCTCTCAAAAGATTTTTCACTTGTTTTGGCTATGATGAGCTCTAATCGTTTTCCTTCTTGTGCAGCTCTACCATGGAAGATATTAACAATCCGAGAAAAAGGAAAACCCAAGAACTTGGCAATGATGACAAGAAGAAAGCTAAGGTATTTGGTGGAAACATGCATTTTGATAAGATTCAAGATTAAATATTTTGTTCTTATTTGGTTCTTTAATCATGTATGCTTAGATTCCTCTCGACACCTTTACTTGTAATCAAACGCAGCTAATGAAGAAAATTTATGACAAGATTGATAAAAAGATTACGGACATAAAGCGAAGCTTGCTAACTATAGCAGACTTAGCCTCCTCCTCATCCGATCTGCAGGTATGAGAAGTATATGATTTGTTGATGTTACAGTTTTACTTGAATTGTATATAGATTAATATATTCCTACCCTTGTTTAGTCCAAATTGGACAGTGGGGAGTTACTTTTAAGCTGGATTAACAAAGAGCCTCGATTAGTGTGACACAAACAGAAGGTTAGCAATTCATCGAATATCTTACTTTATATTTTGAAATACAAGTAACTTTTTTTTTGGGTTGAAAAACTGAAGAGGATTGTTGGGCTAAGGCTTTTGCTGCAGCCCTATCGGGTCGCATGATTAAAGATGGACGAAAACCGCATGAGCTTCCCACTGCAGATTTACTTGTGAAGAATATTGATCCTAGCCTTTTGGTAGGAAACAATGCACTACGCAGCCCAATGGACGCTGCTCCCTCCATCCTCCGTCATTACAACTATCGTATGGTCAACCATACCCGTCCAAGCTTGAAATTTCCGACAGACGTTGAGTTGTTTGATAATTTCATAGAGCGTCTAGCTGCCATCGTTCCATTGGCAGCATGCTTCCCTTACCCACCAAGCTACGTTCATTTCGACTCTAAGCTTGGAGACCGAGTAAGTTTATTTGGAAAACTTTAGCTACATCTTTCCTTTTTTCACTATATAAGCATTTGCTACATCAAGTAATTATGCCAATCATTTTACACAACTTGTATATATTATTCTCTTAAACAATTTTTTGCAGAAAGTTTTCCGTCCAACTCCTGCTGATATTGTGGCATTGAAAATTGAGACGCTAGAAGTCCATTGTGTTGTAATCACTGGTAGAGGAGTGGTCTGCATTGATGGGGAGTATGTAGAGTACTGGCAGATCCAAGAAACCCGAGGAAAACGTTTTGCAGAGAATGGCTTCACACGCTTTGAACGAGGCAAGGGACTAATTCGACAAGTTTATGAGTTTGTTCGACAATAGATGACATATGGAAACTCTCTTTCTCTTTCCTCGATACTAATCGTTTGGGATTAAATGTTTTTTTCTTTTGGGATCTTAGACATGTAATTCCATTATTTAAGCAATTTTAGAAGAATTTTTGTGTTTCAAAATATAATGCATTGGACAGGGTATACTCAATGTTTGAGCTTCTTCCTTTGCTAAATCTCCACAGAAAACTTTTGTGACCTCTTTCATTGCAAATACAAGTAACCATTTGGGTTTTGTTGCAACTCTTCTTCTACGCTCTTCGTCAAACCAAAACCGCCCGGTTATTGGGAGTTCGTCAACTTCTTTATTCAGATCGGTTTAGACGTATCCATTGTTTACTTCTTCGGATGGAGATCTTTGGCGTATCTCATCTTATCGACGTTAGTTGGAGGCGGATTACATCCAATGGCCGGACATTTTATCTCGGAACATTATGTTTTTAACCCGAATCAAGAGACTTATTCGTACTACGGTCCGTTGAATCTGCTAACGTGGAGTGTTGGATATCATAACGAGCACCATGATTTTCCGAGGATACCGGGACATAAGCTGCATAAAGTGAAGGAGATTGCAAAAGAGTACTATGAAGATTTGGAGTCGTATAACTATAAGTCATGGTCACAAGTGATTTATATGTATATTATGGATACGACTGTTGGACCTTTTACTAATTTATATAAGCTGTATGTTTTTATATGTTTTTTGTTTACGTTGGCCATTTTGTAATTTATTGGAGGGATTCTTGTGATCTTAGAATCTCGTAGGTGCCTAGGTGGTCTTCACCTTATTATTAATTAATAAAAACCGAAAAAAGAACTCCACACTTTATAAGATTGTACGTATTCTTAAGTTTGGTAGAAAACAATACTTTCATAACACTTGGTTCAACGTCCTCATGCAAAGCTCCATCACCAAACGTTCACCAATCAATAAACTTTAAGAGATCCTCTTCACTTCTGGTGATTTGTAAATCACAGTGTGTCCATCCACAATATAAGAGAGATGGCATGATAACTCTTCTACTTCTTGAAAATATGGTGCAATGCAGCTTATAGTTACCTAAACAATATACTACTCTCTAAAACACTGAAGTGCAAACAAACTCTTCTTATACTCTCTTGGAATTGATATCTCATCGATGGTTTTCGTTTGGACACTAAAGGAAATGCCACAGCTAAACATATAAACCCTAGAGTTTCCTTGTTGACAGTTTGAAACTTTCCCTCATAGTTTACGATGAAGTTGATGTAGTTATCTTCACTGAAATAACAAGTAAGGACCTCAATTCCAAAAAAATAATACAAAACATTTCACTCACACATTTCATGAACACCTAGTCTGCATTCTAACTTCTTCTCATCTACTCAAGAAAAAAGGAAAATAAACATGTTCCCACAAGCCTAATAGTTTAAAGTTAGCAATACTCATACTAAATCAATATTTTTATTCCAGAAATCAAAGTTACACTCAATTTAAAACATGAAAGTTTGAAACAAACTCACCTCATTTTCGCCAAATTGAAGAAATCTCCACCACCGACGCTTCTTTTAACTTCAATTTCGCCTAGATTGTAAACAAATTCGCTGATTTCTCGTTTCTTTGCCCGCACTTGGAGTTTCAGTTTGACTAAACACAATAAGAATTGGTCGTGGAAGAAGAAAGTCGTTTTATCGTTTTCATTTTTTTGTGACAAGAAGTGGCTAAACGACGTCGTTTAGGTTAATCGATTTATAAAAAAAAAAAAAATTATGACTCCGTCGCCACGTCAGATATCCGTAACGGACAGGTCATCAACATTCGACGGTTGACTAACGGGAATAAGGTCAATGTATAAATTAGCTAGATTTTGGTTGTCAGGGTATGAAATTGGAAATATTTTATTGTTAGGGTATGAATCGGCACAGAGTGAAAATTGAAGTGCGTAATGGGACCGTGACCGGTTATTGAGAGATGAATCAGCCGTTTTCCAAGATGCAATAATCTCCATTGAAGCTGCCAACTCTCCATGTTTTATTTGAAAACAAAATATCTCTCGGCCCACATAGAAAGTCCAGCCCAGCCCACAATAGAAAAAGAAAAGGATCCCTTATTTTATTTTATTACCTTGCTAAACTCTCAGAAACTTGGCCGCTTTCCGCCTTGCTGTTTTCATCTCATCTCCTCCATGGGAAAGGAGGGCAAGAGACTGAAGAGATGCTCCACATCAACCGATGTTGAAGCATCAGATCATAAGGGCACGAAGCCTTTGAAGAAAGGTAAGAAATTTGGGTTTTCTTTGCAACATATAAAATCACTGCTCCTGTACTTATATATATATATATGTGTGTGTGTTTTTTCTTTTAGCTGAGACCGAGCTGCATAATTTGGAAACCCATGTAAATCCGAAAAAACGCAAGAAGAAATACGAGATCAAGGTCAGAAACTCAGTTTTGTCTCAAAATTAACTTAATCTTAGCTGCCTGCGTTAATTCATGTACTTAGCTCTGTATTTTTTTGGCAGGAAATGAAGAAATTGAGGAAATCTTTCCAAGAGATGACTGCAACTATGAAAAACCTAGAGGAATTTTTACTGGGAAGGGCTGATCTACCGGGGATTACATTGAAGGTACACTAGAATAAGTTTCTTTTAAACTGTTTGTTTACTAAGGAATCGGTTTGCTGAAAAAACTGCAGGAGATGATGTTAATGAACAAGCCCCCGAACAAGCCCCCGGCTCCCAAGGTGTTTATTTTATAAGTTGCATCTGTTTGTTTGTGATATGCTTGGGGAATAGCTTATTTAGTTTCTGATCTACTTGGTACGTAGGAGGAGGAAGAAGCAGAACCAGAACCAGAACTCAAAGAGGGATCAGCAAAATATGAGTGCTGTTTTGAAACTGAAGATTCAGATGGAAGCAACCGCTCTGCTATCTTGGTTAGGGGACTTGATACTTGCCTTGCTAGGGATGATATCAAGAGCGCATTGTGGAAACATTTTGAGTCAGGTGGATGTCAAGTCTCACGGGTTTTTGTTCCCATAGAGTGTCAAACCGGTGTTCCCTTAGGGTTTGTGACTTACTTGTTCATCTCATCTTCCTTTTTTTTTTGAGTTTAATAATACCAATTCTTTTTTTTTCTTTTCTTACAGATTTGCTTTCGTTGACGTGGATGATAATGAAAAGGCCTTAAATTTAGGTTGTGGTAACATGGGAGAATGTAGGTTTCGTGTTGTTATGGCTCTGGATCAAATGGAATCCTCTACCTTCCCTGACTTTATTGGGTGCCAATATTGTGGTACTTTCCTTCTTCAGCGCCGGCAGAAAAGATGGCGGCTCCGGAGGAACTCTTTCTAGCCTATTGGTCGCTGCTACTTCTTTATCGACCGGAAAGACCAAACCTCTATATTTTTGTAAATTTATGTTTGAATTCCGCTGTTTGAAATTTATGAGATATGAACGCTTTTTTGTTGCAAATGCAAGTCAATCAAATAACCTCAAATCACCAACTAAGCTTTTTTTTGTTTCAAATGCAAGTCAGTCAAATAATCAAGTCAATCAATCAAATTACACATATTCTTTAACAAAACCTTAGCGTGCAAATTAGACACATTGTTTTGATTGGAAGAGCTGTCCAAATACCAAATTTTCCGCTAGGCTTGTTTCAGTTTCAGGTGTCATTGACGAGCTTTGGCCTTGCTGTTTTGGGATCAAGTTTGCGAAGCAGGTCAAGGAGAAGCCTCTATTATCCCAGAGGACAAGATTGATTCGACAGTATTATCACCTGAATCGTTGTTGGACTTGGCTGTCTTGAGTTCTTCAAATCAAGGCTTCCTCCAGCGTTCATACAACTTACAAAATCATACACAACGGATCACATGTTTCCGCCATCCTAACCCTCCGGGAAAAAACTCGAATTTGAGGTTGAAAATGGGAGAACAAAAAAATGACTCGAGTTCGGTAGTCGTAGACTGGTATTTACTTCAGTCTAGTCAAATAAGTATGAATACTGGAATTTATGATATTGCAAATTTAAATAGTCCAAATACAGCTACCAAATGATTTGAGGGCCCACTTGCTTATTAAACTTTCGTTTTTTTTTTTTGTTGCAAATTGTAGTTTGTGTATATTTTCCTCACTTTACAAACATGTGACTGATTTTACATCTTTAGACTTTTTGGAGGATGCTTATGGATGGAAGATCTTCTATATTATTATTTGCAAAGTGATTTTTGAGAAAGAAGCTCTCATTCACTTTTATATATATCTGAAAAGTCTAAATTGCTATTAATAAAATTAATAATTTATAAATCCTTGCCATCATTAATAAATAAAATTAATAAACTACTATTAATAACTTGTTTAAAAAATATATTAAGGAAAAAAAGAGAGATCCCACTACTAAAATACATGATTGATTTTATGGCCCATTTTCAACTCGTATACAAAAGTACAAAACCATTAGTTAAATAAAATATTCAACTTATAATATCGTATAAAAACTTGAAAATAAAATCATGTATAAATCATTTCAATATATATCATACTATATAAAAAAGAATTAAAATATGTAAATCCTCTTTTATAAATAGTTTCATCTCCCTCAATAATCGATCATCTGGCTTTTCTTTTTTTTTATTAGGGTTTCCGATTATGTTTTTTTAACATATAGCCCAGTTTTTATTTGATTTTGTGATTGTTTGTATAGACTTTTGTTATGGATTTTTATTTCATCATCTCATTTTTTCTTTGATTTGTATAGCCACCACGACAACCATGGTCACTTCTCTCTCCGTTAGTAGCTAAACAATGTACGTAATTCTTCCTTATATGGTTGCTATTTCTTCCGGAGTGACCATGTCTGCATGTGCTCTACTGTATATGTTCTGAGCCCAAAGACATGTTACAGGTGATTTGTTGTTGTTTGGGTATAAGTTTGGGTTTTCATAAACAGTTTATGAAGGTTTATTAAAACTTAAAAGTGTCTATAAGAACAAAATTGAACAGTGTCTATTAAATAGACAAAACCAATTCACGTTAACATACACCAAGACGTGAAGAGTCATTTGCCACCAAGGCGCGGGCGAAACACTTACGAATTGGATTTTTACCCAACTATGTTTGGTTTCAGAAATAAAAACGTGCAAGCTACGTCAACGGTTCTTGACAAAGTTGAACGATTTTCATTTGCTCAAATAATGGATTATCTTTTCTGTTTCTGTATACTTAAAGGATTTCATTTGTTCTCTTTGTGTTTTTTTATAAGAATAAGAAGAACGAAAGAGAGAATAAGAAGAAAGTAGTCGGTGGAGGTAAGATGAACAACAATTCCATCGTCGAGAAGAAAACGTCACCATGCTTTCCAAGGTCTTATCTCAAAATCTCTTAAGCAAATGCAAATCGCATTTAATTTCTTTACATGTGTGAAAGAGAAAGTGAACAACAATAACAAGGAAAAAAAGAAAAACCATGAAGACAAAAACAAAAAGAAGAAGCCAGACAACGGAAAATAAAAACCCCAAAGAAGTAAAAAGAATACTATTATGAAGAAGAAAAAATGTCGAGAAATGGAGTAATATATTTGTTGTTACTAATTTTTTTTAATCTGTGTGGAATCTGGCTTTTTGGAAAACAATTAATGGTATTATTATGATAAAGAAAAAATGTCGACAAATGTGGTATTTGGGAAAGATATTTTCTCGCCGAACGTGAAGCTTGGGTTTGATCAATGGAGCATTTTCCATGGGATGTTTTCATGTGTTTGATCAGATCCACATCAGTAATTTTGGTGCAAAAAGCTCAGCAATCAATTATTTGTAAGTATGAAATAGTTTAGATATCCAAATTGTCTCTATATGAGAAAAAATACGAAATGGAGTTGTGAAGAAAGAGCAATCAAATTTTCGAAATAGAGATAAAAGTGATGATCTAACTGAATCCAAAGTAAAATACAAAGAGTTTGGAGCAGAAGCTTTCATTTCGAAGTGATTATATAAAAAAATTGAAAGAAAAAAAAAAAAAAACTATCGAACTCGAGAGTAATGTGTGTTTGTGAGAAATATTGCTTATGATATATCATGAGAATCTGAAACATTAATATATACTTGATACAAAAAAATAATTTAGTTTTTTGGGTACTATACAGTAACTTTTTTTTTTGGGTGCTAACAATTTTAAATTTTTTTTTTTTTTAATATGTATTAGAACCCGCACAAGGTGGGGAAGATCACCTAGTTTACCGTAAATGAAATAGTTCTCCACGTTCCAATGTTGGTCACTAGACTTTTCATTCGTGCGATACTGTAAAATCATTTATTTCCAGATCTGATATATTTTTATGCATTTATATTATTGATTTTTCTTGTTCTCAGAATTTATACATCTGATTATATTGTCAAATCGGATTTCAATTAATTAAATCATGCGTGTAACATAAGAATAGAATATTTATAAATTTATCTCTTAGTTTACACAATTAGATGAAATTATGTACGCCTAAAAGGATAATATATTTTTCAGTCGCACCAAAAAGAATATTTATAATCTGTGTGAATTGACAATGAAGAAAACAAATAAAAAAGTGAAATTAGAAAGACAGGGAAGCAAAGATTCTTGCTCCCTTCGAATCCGCAGCTGAGAAGCGATAATCGGATTTGTAAATTCAAAGAAATTTCTCTATAGTCTCCGTTGATTCTGCCATTGACGGCAAAATATAGTTTCCCATTCTCTCTCCTTCTTCTCTGCTTTTACTAAGCTCACAAGAATCTTCGCATCTGTGCGCTGCTGATAGTCTACGTCGTCAACTGTATAACCACACGCACTTGAAGTCGCTTTCGTGAGCTGTGATTTCCGCGGGATTTTCATTCAGATTCTCGGATGTGTTTTTGAGATTTCGTCGCATCTACTGGATTTACACTGAAATTTTAGGTGGGGGTTGAGTTCGTAGCTGGTGTTAGGTTGCATTTTCTTGTTTGAGATTCCGTAATCTCGCCGGAGTTGCATGTAATTGCTCAGTTTATTCAAAAATGGGTTCTCTCGAATCTGGGATTCCGGCGAAGAGAGAGAGCGGCGGGAGAGCGGGAAGACAACAGCAACAGCAACACCCGTTCTTGCAGAGAAACAGATCGAGGCTCTCGAGATTCTTTCTATTCAAGAGGCTCGATTACCTCCAATGGATTGCCACCATAATTGTCTTCTTCTTCTTCGTTGTGCTATTCCAGATGTTTTTGCCCGGTCTTGTGATCGACAAATCGGATAAACGGTGGACTAGCGACGAGACTTTGCCACCTGATTTGGTCGTTTTCAAGGAGAGAGGTTTTTTCGATTTCGGTGAGGATGTTAGATTGGAGCCCACCAAACTTCTGATGAAATTCCAGAGAGAAAGTAATGGTTTGAATTTCACATCGTCTTCTCTCAATACAACTATGCAGCGTTTTGGTTTCCGAAAGCCAAAGCTAGCACTGGTTAGTACTTTGATTAGAAAATGAAGATTGTTGCTTTTATTGAAATTTGATGACTGCATTGTGTTTTTTTTTCTCTTCTTAAGGTTTTTGCCGATTTGTTAGCTGATCCAGAACAGTTGTTAATGGTGACTCTCTCCAAGACACTGCAAGAGATTGGCTATGCAATTGAGGTATAGATTTTTTGCTTCTTTGTGGGTTTCTTGTTGTTCTTGTGTAATACGAAGTGTGATAACACGAAACCTCAAACTTGTCTTGGTAGGTTTACTCACTTGAAGACGGTCCAGTAAGTGGTATTTGGCAGAAAATGGGAGTTCCAGTCACAATACTCGAGACCAACCATGCATCAACTTGTCTCATCGACTGGCTTTCGTATGTACCGCATTGCATTTCCCGTGCCACTTATGCATTGATTGAAAACTGTAGGAGAACTAGTGAAGCAATTCTTGATTAGTTCAGAGCTCGGAATTAATCTTGAGGCTATATTTTATTTAGAGTAGTCATGTGATTCTGCTCGATTGGATTTTGTGGATCTGAGGTTGATCTAATGCATTATTGGTTTCTTTTCTTCTATTATTATAGTGCAAATCAAACTTAGTTGACTTGACTTGGTCAATACGATGATTTTCTGATCATTGATAACTTTCTTTGTTCTTATCTTGAAGCTATGATGGCGTGATTGTAAACTCTCTCGAAGCTAGGAGTATTTTTACTTGGTAAGATTAAAGATTCTTTGGCATGAGTGTATATGACTTAGTTCTGGTTTTCGTGTTCAATCATGTATATACACACAAATATTTAATTATTTCACTAGTTTTAGGATTTTTTTCCAAGTTCTTGATAGTTTTTAATTATTGTTATTCTTTGACAGCTTCATGCAAGAACCTTTCAAGTCTTTGCCTCTTGTTTGGGTCATCAATAAAGAAACTCTCGCTGTTCGGTCTAGACAGTACAACTCCACAGGGCAAAGTGAACTCCTAACGGATTGGAAAAAGATTTTCAGCCGAGCATCGGTTGTAGTCTTCCATAATTATCTCCTTCCGGTAATGTTTTATGATTAGAGTGCAACCACCAAAAAAATATTCCTTTTGTTTCTGCTTAGAGATCTATCTCCTGGAATAGCTTATTTTGTTTTACCTGTTTGCTTCATGTAGATTCTCTACTCTGAGTTTGATGCTGGAAACTTTTATGTGATTCCCGGATCACCTGAAGAAGCATGGAAAGCAAAGAATCTGGAGTTTTCACGGAAAGATGACATGGTCATCTCCATTGTGGGAAGTCAGTTCTTGTACAAAGGTCAATGGCTGGAACATGCTCTACTTCTGGAAGCTTTACGGCCCTTATTTTCAGGCTATAACAGTGAAAGTTATAGTTCCCATCTCAAGATCATTGTTTTAGGTGGAGAAACAGTTTCCAACTACAGCGTAGCTATTGAGGTATAACAAGGTCTACTTTGATATTGATGAAATGGTTTGTAGCTTTTGAATATAGAGATTACAGATTCACTAACCTTGTTCCTTGGTTTTGTTTTGAACTTATTAGACAATCTCCCAGAATTTCACATATCCAAAAGATGCTGTGAAGCATGTAAGCGTTGCGGGGAATGTTGATAAGATACTTGAAAGTTCTGATCTTGTTATATACGGATCATTTCTCGAGGAGCAATCTTTTCCAGAAATTTTGATGAAGGCCATGGCGTTGGGAAAACCAATAGTTGCACCGGACCTCTTCAATATTAGAAAATACGTAATGTTCTGTTTTCCTTTGCGTGTTTTATCCATGGACGTGTTGTTCTCTGTTCATTTGGCTGCTTTCTGACTGTATTGCCAAATATTAAATAGGTCGATGACAGGGTTACTGGGTATCTTTTCCCCAAGAAGAATCTTAAGGTTCTATCACAGATTGTACTTGAAGTGTTATCAGAAGGGAAAATATCTCCGCTGGCTAAGAATATTGCCTTGATGGGGAAAACAGCTGTTAAGAATATGATGGCTCAGGAAACCATTGAAGGATATGTGGCTCTATTAGAGAATATTCTCAAGTTTTCATCGGAAGTTGCTTCTCCTAAGGATGTACAAGAAGCTCCTCGAAAACTTAGAGAAGAGTGGAGCTGGCATCTGTTTGCAGCTTTTCTGGTTACAGCGCCTAAGAATAGAACAGCAAGAAGCTATGAGTTCGTAGCAAAGGTTGAGGGACATTGGAATCATACCCCAGGAGAAGCTATGAAATTTGGCGTTGTTAATGATGATTCGTTTGTATATGAAATATGGGAAGAAGAGAGGTATCTGCAGATGATCAATACTAGAAAAAGACGAGAAGACGAGGAGGTAAGCATATGCCAGTTCTTGATATGACATTCTCATCTCCATTTCCTACGTGTCAATTTGATTTATTTTTGTGTTGTTGTGCAGCTGAAAAGCAGAGCCTTGCAGTATCGTGGAACATGGGAGGAAGTATATAAAAGCGCCAAACGGGCAGACCGAAGTAAGAATGATCTGCATGAGAGGGATGAAGGAGAGCTACTAAGAACTGGTCAAGCTTTGTGTATATATGAACCCTATTTTGGTGAAGGAACCTGGTCGTTTCTACATCAATACCCCCTCTATCGTGGGATCGGGCTGGTGAGTTCTTATGTGCATCATATATGTTTTATTAGACCAAAAGAGGGATTTTTTTCTTCTTCTTCTCAACAGATGTGAATGCATCATATTGCAGTCAGCTAAAGGAAGGAGGCCTAGGATGGATGATATCGATGCAACATCACGTCTTCCGCTTTTCAACAACCCGTACTATCGCGATGCTCTTGGTGACTTTGGAGCATTTTTTGCAATTTCAAACAAGATTGATCGTTTACACAAGAATTCATGGATTGGGTTTCAGTCCTGGAGAGCGACTGCGAGGAAGGTACATATCTTTGCTAGCTTAAAAATATCCTTCATCATTGCTATAATAGATTGCCACGTCCAGTGATAATCAATATTACATGTGATGTAATTTGGTACCCCAAAAACAGGAATCTTTGTCCAAGATTGCTGAGAGCGCATTACTTGATGCTATACAAACACGGAAACACGGAGATGCCTTATATTTTTGGGTTCGCATGGACAAGGATCCGAGAAATCCTCTGCGGAAACCCTTTTGGTCGTTCTGTGATGCCATAAATGCTGGAAATTGCAGGTAAAAAAAACACTACAGAGTTCTTACAATATAGTGTTATAACAGTGTTTTGAGACTTTTGGCTCATTTTCCTGACCCTTTGCAATTTGTGGGCTTTGACCAAGGTTTGCTTACAACCAAACTTTGAAGAAAATGTACAGTATCAAGAATTTAAACTCACTTCCACCAATGCCCGAGGGTGGGGATACATGGTCTGTGATGCAGAGCTGGGCATTGCCAACAAGATCCTTCTTAGAGTTTGTCATGTTCTCAAGGTGCTTGCTTGCTATTATAACCCATTGATCGTCTCAATACGACACACATTATATTAAAAAAAAAAAAAAAAAAAAAAAAAAAAAAGAGTACTTAGAGAGTGTTTCTCTCTTGTTTGCAGGATGTTTGTAGATTCATTGGATGCACAGATATACGAAGAGCATCATCGAACAAGCCGTTGCTATCTTAGTTTAACCAAAGTAAGAAACTCATTCCTTCTTCTGCCAAACTTCAGAACTATCCATTTGGGTTTGGATTTGTATATGTGTTAAATATTCTCACAGGACAAGCATTGCTATTCGCGGTTACTCGAGCTTCTGGTGAACGTATGGGCTTACCACAGCGCTAGGCGCATTGTCTACGTAGATCCTGGGACTGGTTTGATGCAGGAGCAGCACAAACAGAGGAACAGGAGAGGGAAAATGTGGGTGAAGTGGTTCGATTACTCAACTCTGAAAACAATGGACGAGGATCTTGCTGAAGAAGCAGACTCAGACCGTCGTGTGGGTCACTGGCTATGGCCATGGACTGGTGAGATTGTGTGGCGCGGTTCGTTGGAGAAAGAGAGGCAAAGGAAGAATGTAGAGAAAGAGGAGAAGAAGAAGAGAAGTAAAGATAAGCTGAATAGAATGAGAAGTAGAAATGGTCGCCAGAAAGTCATTGGAAAATATGTAAAACCACCGCCAGAAAACGGAACTGTTACCGGAAACTCCACTTTGTTAAACGGAGACGCATAAAAAAACAGATACTATTTGTACTTTTTCATTTTTTTTTTTGTAGGTCATAAAATTTGTTTCATTCATTGTTTTCTGGAAAGATTACTATATAAAAGGTCTCAAGTCTCATTCACTCTCTCTCTCTCTCTCTCTCTCGCATCTCTCTTCGATTTAACCGACGGCTTTAACTTCCCGGCGGTGAGCTTCATTGTAGAAGTCGAAAAAAGAGAGATGGAAGCTGGAAACAGTGAGAAAGTTGAGTCGCACGTTCTTGAGATCAATCTCATATCGGCGCAAGGACTCAAAGAACCGACGGGAAAGCTCCGGCGATTGCAGACTTACGCATCTGTCTGGGTTGACTCCTCCAACAAGCTCCGGACTCGGATTGATCGGATCGGCGCTGAGAATCCGATTTGGAACGACAAATTCGTTTTCCAGGTTTCTTCGGATTTCCTCTCTAGCGAAACTTCTGGCGTTTCCATCGAGATCTATGCAGTTGGTTACTTGCGGGATCATCTGATCGGAACCGTACGCTTCCTCGTGAGTAACTTCCTCCCAACCGCCGCCGTGAAAGTTCCGTCTCTCGTCGCGCTTCAGATCCGTCGCCCTTCGGGAAAGTTCCACGGCGTTCTCAACATCGCAGCCATGGTGATTGACGCTTCCGAACTTCCGGCTGATTTCTTCAAGTCCGTTCAAGAAAAATTGGCAGAGAGTCGTCGGAGTCGAAGATTGAGAAAGTCGAGATCTGCGGTCAGTTCGTCCGAGAACGGCCTTGCTGATGACGCCGGGAGCTCGAAGGAGAATTCGGTATCCGGATCGGTAAATTTCTCCGACGACGGCACGGACTCGACGGCGTCTTCTCCCATGCCGTCTCCGCTCAGAGACTGGAACGCAATTCGAGATTTGGCGGGAAAGAATCACGTGAGATCGTCATCGGACGGTGGAGGATTGATGTGCTGTTTCTTGATGAAATCGTCGGGTATATTACCAGGAAGAAAAATTAACGGCTGAGATCTGTTATCTGATTCCCACGGTTCAGATGTCATTTGGTTTATCAACGGTTCAGATCTCCCCACGTCGTCGTTTAGGCCGTTCCAACGGTTATGAGTGTAACCAATTCTAAAATTTGGAATTTTTGTTGTTGTTCATGTTTCTGAAAAATTGTTTCAGCAATTTAAAATTCATTTCAATATGAATAAGAAGAGAAATAATATGATGTGTTCTTCTTTGCCATATTCATTTTTCGAATATCACAAAAAATGTGGATGAATTATTGTCTTTTTGTTAAACAATATAAAAAGAGTGAAACAAAACGCGGGAGTTGGTTTTTAGAGTTGAGGAGATAATTGTTGCCTCAACGGCCAAATTAGTTAAAACCACCGATTCGTCCTACCAGAAAAAACAAAATCATCTTTTTATTAAAACCTTCGATTTTTTTTCCAATACAATTCACTCTCTCTCTCTATCGTCTTCTTCAATCCTCTCTGTTTCTGTCCTCCATATCAGAAGTTACAGCTCGCAAAAACAGGTAAAAATATGGTATTTAGGGTTTTAAAAGTTTATGATTTGGTGTGTTTTTGTGATCGATTATCAAGTGTTTGAAATCTAGGGTTTTATTATGGCAATGTTCACGAGGGAGATATCAGCCACGGAGGTGAGAGCCACAGAGGCAAAACGAATTCAATACTCTTCGAAGCACATTAAACACTTGTCACCTGGCACAATTACTGAGTTTGATTGGAAAGATTACTGTCCGTTGGGTTTCAGGTAATAATATTGTTCAGGTAATTTCTTTTAAATATTGATTTTTAATATGTTTTGGTTGTTTTTTTGTTGTTGTTCTTTGTAGACTTATACAAGAACTTGAGGCTATTGATCATGATGATTACATGCATTCCATTTGCAATGATGAGACTCTAAAGAAGCTTTCTTCTGGGAAAGTAGGAAATGTGTTTCATATATCCACTGATGACCGTTTTCTCATCAAGATTCTTCGAAAATCCGAAATTAAGGTATTATTAAACTAAACATTTTGGGAGATCTTCTCCATGCAAAAATATGATTCTTTCATTGATTTTTTATTTTTTTTGGGTGATGTTTAGGTGGTACTAGAGATGCTTCCAGGCTACTATCGACATATTCATAATCACAGATCATCACTTTTCACAAGGATCTATGGTTGTCATGTTGTGAAGCCTATTGGTGGTGTTAAGGTGCACGACTTAATATTAATCTATGGTGTGAATATGCTTTATGTTAATGATTAGAGTTTAGAGCCATATTATAATGTTTATTTCTTTGTGTGCATACAGACATATTTCGCTGTGATGTCAAACATGCTACATTCGACGGTTTTTATGAACAAGCTCTATGATCTAAAAGGTTCTCCAAAAGGTCGAACTAACAAGAAAATTGAATTGAGAAACAAAACTGTATTGAAGGATGTAGATCTCGATTTCTGTTTCTACGTTGATCCACTGGCTAGACAACGCATCATCAAGTATGTCTATATAACTCTCTTTCTCTGTACCATCTTGACTCTAGTAACCAATTTATTATTCAAATGCTCAAACCCAAAGGGTCATATCATTACAGGCAAACAAAGCTAGATTGTGAGCTTTTGGAAGAAGAAGGTATAATGGATTACAGTTTATTGGTTGGCTTACAAGTAAAAGAAGAGTCATATGAAGGTGATACATTATATTAATGTTTCCTCTTTTCTCTCTCTCTCTCTCTCTCTCTCTCTCTCTCTCTCTCTCTCTCTCTATGTTGTCATTAGCAAAGTGATTACAAGTATTGATGTCAAATTTATCTGATCATAATAAATCACTCTTAACAGGTTCACCTGATGGAGTAAACCCGGTTTACGGTAGCTTCACACCTCCGTGTAAGAAACAAAAACTTCATCAACATTCTTCTATATATATATATATATATCTATTTACGTTATTTGGCAAAGACAACAACATATACATAATATCTATTGATTACATTTGCAGGCTCATTGAAAAGCGACAGCACAAATTCGTTGAAGACAGCTTCAAATTCTCCAGATAGATCTTGTTTAACAATGTACTCATCATGTTCTTCCAAAAGAGGTAAATCTTTTTTAACAATGCCTTATCAAACAAGAAAAGACATATTGGTCTAAAGAGTACTTACGAACAGAGAACATTTCTTTGATACTTAACAGATTCAGTGGAAAGCGAAAACTCAATGACAAGTGATAGCACCAGCTCAGAAACAAATCTGATAAACAGAAAAAGCAAATTAGCAACACTCAGTGACCTCTTTGTCAACAGGTAAAGAAACCAGAAACAATGTTAAACCTCATGATATTAGTCAAACCTAATGTTTAGTAAATAACTTTTTTTTTCCTAATGCAGCTCGAGTACCAATTTTGGGATGAAGATTCCGGCGAGGGCACGGCGAGTGAAGAGAGCAACGGGAGAAGATGAATGGTACGATGTGGTTTTGTATTTAGGGATCGTAGACACATTTCAAGACTATGGTATGAAGAAACGCATTGAACATTGTTACAAAAAAATCCAACATACCTCAAACTCAATCTCGACCGTCCATCCTAAGATCTACTCTTCTCGATTCCAAGACTTTGTCTCCAACATATTCTTACCTCACGATCACGACGACGATTTCTCTCTCTAATGTGTTTTTATTTGTTACGATCCAAAGTGATGTTTGTTGTCCAAAAAAAATCTTTTTTTTTTCTTCGGTGATCGATCAACAATATGTGAAGAAAAACATGCAATCTTCTTATATTAAAAGGTTACTACTATGTTTCTCAAAATGTACTTATCAATTTTAACGAAAGAATTGTCAACATACCAATTCAATTCTTCAAAATTCAAAAACCAACGTTTCTAGAGGACTACTCTCGTATTCAGCAAGCTAATAACTATAAACTACACTGCCACACTGGTAATGTAATTATCTCTTAATTACTTATAAAATTACAAAACTAAAATTTAACAAAAACGTGTAGACAAAAAATGGTATACGTACATTTAATTTGTTACGTAAATTTATTGGATATAGCATGATGAGTTAAATTTGGTAAGAAAATATTAATGTCAGTAAATCTTTGATTTTTACGCTCATTAATGCATACATTAGACCAGAAATGGAAACAAATCTATTGGTTATCCAAATATTAATGAGAGATAAGATTACGTGTGTGTGTGTATATATATGTATAGAGAGTGAAATGTAAACGTTGAACGGTTCCGTTTGCAGCCAATGAACTTTGCTCTGCCAAACCCCTTTCATAAATCTCAAATTCTCTTGCACTGAATCTCCGCTCCAGCTCGTCGGGTTTTGATCACCAAATATGGGTTTGGAATCGGATCTCCCGCCCTCCGGTTCTGGTTCCGATGACGGCAACTTCGGGTTCGCTTTCAACAACGTTAATTTCTCCGATCGTCTTCTCCGCATCGAGATCACCCGCGGCGGCGGCGAGGTCAGTCGTTCAAGTATCGACGATCGGGTTAGAGATCGCAAACGCAGGAGGGAAGACGTCAAGAACAACGAGACCCAAAAAGGTTTGTTATTTTTTCCTTCAATTTAAATTTTAACCTGACTTGTTTACGATTTTGTTCGCTTTTGGGGATTTGGGAAAATGATTGGTTATATTGTTTCTTGTACTTGATAGCATTTTGTTTCAGTGATTAAAATTATGACATTTTGATGCAACTTGGGATATGATTTTTTCAGTGTCGGATCTTGCTACATGTCAAGCAGAGTCTAATTTAAACAAGAACGACCACAAACTTGAAGAAGCAACAGTGATGACTAAACAAGAATCAGAATCAGGTATATATATATATATATATCTAAAGATTACTTCTTTCGACAAGTCTGATGATTCATTCAATAGGAACCATTTGGTGTTTGGAATTGCAAATGCAGGTGGTGAAGATGAGACTAATCTTTCAGTTAAAGAACTACATATAAGCTCTCCGATATTGGCTGCCAAAAGCTCCTTCTTTTACAAGGTATGGTTAGTCTACTAGGCTACTCAATATTTTTTATACAATGGTAATGAAAATTAATTACAGTTTCTGTTTTCTCACAGCTTTTCTCTAATGGGATGCTTGAATCGGAGCAAAAACATGTGACTTTGAAAATAGATGCTTCTGGTATTGTTGTAACTCTTCCAAAAGTTGAACACTTATAACAATAACTTTTCTTTTCTGCTTATATATTATTACGTTTTTGATTGCAGAGGAAGCTGCTGTAATGGAGCTATTGAAGTTCATGTATACCAATTCACTAACATTCACGACGGTCCCTGCTTTGCTCGATGTTCTAATGGCAGCTGACAAGTTTGAGGTTGCTTCGTGTATGAAGTACTGCAGCCGTTTGTTGCTAACTATGCCTATGACATTAGACTCTTCATTGCTTCTTCTTGATCTTCCTACGAGTCTGCTAATGGCTGATTCAGTCAAGCCTTTAATCAATGCTGCGAGGCAATTCATCGCCTCTCGCTACAAGGACATATCCCTGTAACGCCTCTCCTCTGTAACATCTAAAAATTTCTTCTTTAAAATATTGTTTTTTTTTTTGACATTTTTGAGCTGTTTTGGATAGAATGCCAGTAGAGGAGGTGATGGCTTTACCGTTAGTAGGTATCAAGGCAATACTAGCGAGTGACGATCTACATGTTGCGTCTGAAGACATTGTATACGACCTTGTCTTGAGATGGGCAAGATCACACTACTCAGCTGTTAGAGAACGTCAAGATGTCCTCGCCTCTCATCTCGCTCGTTACATCCGTTTCCCTCACATGACATGTCACAGACTCAAGAGAATGTTGCACTCGGACGAATTTAGACCTTCTATCGCAAGATCGCTAGTCCTTGAGGCTCTCTTTTTCAAAACAGGATCACCGGACGAACATCCCGCGGCCTCAGTTAACCGCCGGTTAGTGGAACGAGCCTACAAGTGCAGACCCATCAAAACGGTGGAATTCGAGGCTCCACGACAACAATGCATCGTGTACTTAGATTTGAAACGCAAAGAATGCGAGAGCCTCTATCCATCTAGGTGTACAATGTCTCAAGCGTTTCGGGTAGGAGGACGATGGTTTTACCTCTCAGCGCACTGCAGCGTGGACCAGCTCAACTTGTCTCCCTGTTTCGGATTGTTTCTTTGGATGCGCGAAAATGGGTCGGTGAGTCAGGCTGTGGAGTACCAGTTTTCAGCGAGGTCGAAGCCAACGGAGGAGTTTAAGGTGAGATTCAAAAGGAACTTTACGTTAGCCGGAGGTCAAGCTGTTGGATTCAGGGACTTGTTTGCCATGCCGTGGGATAGTTTCATCGCTGAGGATTCTCCCTACTTTATCAATGACGTTCTTCATCTCCGAGCCGACCTCTCCATCGGACGCCTTTAGAGTTTAGAGAACCAATCATATCTGTTGACTTGTTGTAACTTCAGCCTTTTCTTTTTCTTAGGTTACAAGTTTAGGTTGTGTGTGTTAGAAGCAACCATGATATCTACACACACTTGCATATGATGTATATACTTTAGTGTTTTCATGCATGTTTTGATCGAATTGAGGTCAATTTTGAAGTATGTGCCTCTCCTGAAACTAATTGGATGGGTCTAAGATAATAGTTTCAGAATGCAGAAGGTACATTGTTGAAACAGAGAAATTGTATAATAATAATCATATTACAGGAAAAAACTTATAAAGAAAGCTCTTTTATTTTGTTTGAATGAATCTATTCGGTCCCTGCGATCTTCTTCTTCAAGGAATCAATATCCTCAGCCAATTCCTTTCTGCTTGACTGAAAGAAATATGAACATTCATGTCAGATCATTTGATGCGTTTTATAGATTATAAGAGTTTGTGGCAGTTTTGTTACCTTGAAGAGAAGGTATCTGTAGACGAACCATCCCGTGTATCCAAGACCAACTAGTTCCATAACTTTTGGAAGCTACACTCAGAACAAACAAACAAGTATCATCCAGAGTCAAACACTCAAACCCATTATATAGTTTCTCTCATCTTAAAAGGTTTTTTTTTTTTGGATTTGTTACCAGAGGAACAGAGTTGATGGCGCCAACAACAATGGAAGATAACCAAACAGCAACAATGGCTCCTCCTCCATATATAAGCACAGTCGACTTGTTCTCAAGACCATCCCACTGCACCAAAAGCCACCAATCATAACAAAACACAAAGCCAATAAACTCTGTTTTCTTCCGATCACAACAAACATCGGTGGCTCACCTTTTCCTTCAAATCGGTGATAAGTTCGTTGGTGTCAATGGATGTTGAGGTCTCTTCTGAAGAAGCTCTCGTCTTCATCAATTCAACCTTGTGCAAACCATTCCCTGCGATTGAACCGATAATCCAATATTTGGTTCAGATTCACGAGATCAAAAACTATCAGCCTCCAATTTCGGTTTTGAAATACTGTAAGTTGATCATTAAACCGAGATAATAAACCTGGTCAATCCAACTGTGTTTTTGAATTTTAAACACTGTACCGAACCGACGCATCGCCGAATCTCAATCCCGGTCCGGAATATTAAAATTTCAGGCAATTTGTGAGAATACACACGATTTTTCGGACATTTCTAGATTTCATAAAACACGGAAAGAGTAGGTTACCTGAAAGTAGTTTCACCGGAACAATGATAGAGGATCGGCCAAAAGAGCGAGGAGGAAGCGGAGGAAGATAAGGGACGGCGGAGCAGCGAGCGGATAAGGCGGGGACACGTGGAACCATCACTGCAACAGAGGACGAAGCTGCTACTGTCATCGCCATTGAAGCACACCGATAATTTCTTCTTCTTCTACTTCTTCTTCTGCCTACTTCTCTAAATTTTTCCCCTCTCGATTTTCTGCTTGCGCTTTTACTAAACAAGATTCCGTCTTGCGACACGTGGACGTTCCTCGTGCTCTTATTGGTTGCTACTCTTATCTTTAGAAATCCAACTCAGTGGTGTTTATAGAGTGCTCGCATCCTGTGGGGTTTAAGGCCTTTTTAGGCCCATTTATAAAATATGGGCCTACTATAACCTATCTCATAATTGCTCTCTTCTCTCTTTTTCTTTTTCATTTTCTAGGTGAGGAAACATGGACAATTATGCAAACCTTTGATTAATGTGTGTTGAGATAGTTACGATAATAATACGAGATTGACCAAAAAGAGGAATTCGAACAAGGTACTTTAAAATACAGTATTAATTTCTTGTCTTTTTTTAATGAAACTAGAAAAGAATTGGGCTAAAATAAATAAATAACAAACCCACTAAAACTGAGTGATGGTACAGCTCTTCCACCCTTATATTTCGCTGGCGCTTTCAACTACTAACCAATACTCCATTTCTCTTGTTATTTAACAAAATAGTTGAAATTTAAAAAAGTTGGTTTAATCTTATTTGGTACGTTTTTGTGTAATTAATATACTTAGATGTGTTCATCAACAAAGAGTTAGCATGACCAAAATTCACTTTTTTGTTTTCTGACAACAAATTCTACTATTATATGAGCCAATAGATGTGAGAGTGAGACAATGGATCATGTAATACAGAAATATTTTAAGGAATAAAGAAGAAATTAACTGAGCATATAAAAACATTAAAATACCAAAGGAATTGCATGATCATTACGTCATCCGAATATGTTACGAAGGTTAGCCGACACCTTCTTTTTATCATCTCCAATCTAATTTTGACTAAAGAAAAAACACTAACTTCAATTTATTTTTGGGTCAATAACCTTTTTCACAAAACAAAAAGAGCAAAAATTTAAATAAATTAAAGAAACGAAAAAACATCCACCTTTAATACAGCTCAAACCCAACTTTCTCTCCTCTTTTTTCTTTCATGTTTGAATATCTAAGTACGGTCTTTTTCTAAATAATTATTTAACAAAACAAACCATACATATTTTTCAAATCCATATTCATGCAGCTGTTCGGCTGTTCCCATTATATTATATGTACATGTAGATCCCTTACTCTCTTCTTATTAGTGTGTATATTGTGCTTAATTATATTCCCTCATCTCAATCTCAATCTCAATCATGTTTCCAAATCTCAATCATGTTTCCACTTTGCTTCTGTGATCTATCTGGATCACAAATCTCTTTTTTTTTTTTATCAAAGATCATCATATATAACTTTTGTTTAATTCCATTTGCAAGAACTTAGATGAAGATCACCAAAACTCATTTTGGTCTTCATCGTCGTTCTTGATTTTCTCTGGCAATGGGATCTACAAATCTTGGTCTCATCGTCATCGTCTTCGTCTTCTGCGTTATCTCTAATTTACAACCGATGGTTCACTGCAACAACATTCGAGATTTAGACGATCTGATCCGTTCATATGCGGCACGTGCCAATACTAGAAGACACACAGGTTCGTTATACGAGATTTCACTTCCGTCGAATCTCTCCGACATCAAAGCATCGGTTGTTACGGTCCGTAACAGTATGTTCTGGAGAAGAGGAGCGAACGTTAGTGGAATTCACATTCCTCCGATGGTTAAAACGACGCCGTACGCTAAGAGAATAGCTTTCGTCTACAAGAGATACGGTGATCACTCTTCATCGGTTTACTTCCGGTTAGCTGATAATTACTCATTTGTTTCTCCGGTTATTGGATTCAACGCTTACGACGCGACGAACACGAACGATCTTAAAAAATTGAATCTTACCATCAAGAGAGACAATCCAATCTTGGTTAAATTCGATCGTTACGATGATCCTCAAATTAGAAGAATCAAATGCATCGCCTTCGGAGATAATGGGTCGTCGAATTTCAGCAATACGACTTGGAATCATGAATGTGCCACTACGAGTTCTCGTGGGCACTACGCGCTTGTAGTACTAAACCAGAATCCCAAACCAAAATCGAAATCACAACCGGAGTTGGTGGTTCGGAGGAAGTGGTGGTGGGTTGCTTTAGCGGGGATAGGAGTCTCGGTTATTGTTGTTGTGGTGATCGTTGTTGTGGTGAAGTTAGTGAGGAAGAAGAGGTTAAGAGAGATGGAGAGAGAGTCGGAGAAGAGTGAGATGATCGAAAATATTTGGATTGGTCGGAGTAGAATGCCGGCGGCTGCGATGGTGAGAACTCAGCCTTGTTTGGAATATAATGAAGAAGATCTTCCTTCTTCTTCGAATATACCTTGATTTTTGTAGTTTCTTCCAATTTTTCTTATGACTGATTCTGTACAGTGAGTTACATTCAAAGGTTCAATTTTGTAAATTTTTCCACGTTAAGTTTGGTTTGTCTTTGCTTCTTCTCGTTTCACCTATGCATGAGTAAACTGTTCGTCGTTTCTGATCTCAGTTTCTTATTATGGAGGAGGCAATTCATCAATGTCTAAATTAGTTTGCTAATAGTTAGTTTATCGTCTGGTTGGTGGTAGATTGTGAAATATACGTAACTAGTGGAGGACCCGCGCCCGGAAGTTTTGGTAAGGACGTCAAAAATATACGTCCGAGGTTCAATTCAGACTAAAGTCAAGATTTCATATCGAAAACAATAGCTAGATACTCTAGATCTCACTGTTCATACATTCTTTCTAATTAATCGTTTTACCGGGAATACTATAGTGTAAGATTCATTCCTTTGTTCACAACAATTGCCCGCAAGATGTTTCTCTCTACGTTGGATGATCAAGAAAAAAAAAATAGTAGTAGTGTAGGGATACATTTTTTTTTTTATCTTTTCAGTTTAATTTAGTTTAGATTATTTCTTTTGGATTCATTATATTTCTGTTATGAGGGATTAGGTCTGAGACTTTTAACCTATACCCAAAAATCCGAATCGAATTACCCACAATACCCGTATCCAATTGATTTTAGGTATAAAACAAATCACCAGATGGGTATCAGATAATACCAGAACCGAACCGATATCCGATCGGATACCCAAATTACCCGAATATATATTGTGGATTATTTTTGATATTATATATATATATATATATATATATATATATATATATATATATATATATATTTTTTTTTTTTTTTTTTCTGACCAAAAAAATTTAGGTTTTTCAGTTATATATATATATTTTTGACCTGATCAATTAACAGATTCAATTTTTGATTTGACTAAACCATCGGTTTGTTTTAAGTATTTATTCTTCTATTCAAACAGTTTTATCTTTTATTCTTTTATTGAAACAATTTTTTTTCTCTTATCGTTATATCCAAACATTATTAAAAAACATTATTAAAAATAGATAATTAAGGATGTACACACGTATGTGGAAAAAAAATATTCTTTTACTAGTATTTTGGTATACATGATATGATTAATTTGTGTGTCTTTGCTTGGATCAAATTTTTTTTTTTTTTAATTAACAAAAGTTATCCAACAAAACAAACGATGATGGAATTCGTATTTGAATAGTCATTTAATAGTCATTCGTATTTGTTACTAGATCTTGTCTGACGCATGGGTTAGTCAAACAAAAATGAACTGTTATGTACTCAAATACTTTGATTTAATCATTTGTTTAGCGCCTTGCGGATAAGTATAATATTACAAGTAATGTGATAAAATACGGCACAACAGGATTAAACTCTTATAACATTTACAGATCAATCGTCACGACTCACATACACTTACAATATACAAATATTATAAGATCCGGTTACGCACGAAAAAAGGTGACGAAGAAATGTCACTAGTTAAACTATTTTCTAAATCCAATAAGTTGAGGAGAATCAAATGATTAGGAGAACAATCGATCTGTAAAGCAGCATATCACACAATTTTAAACTATATACATATTATCTAATTAATACGGTTTATTACAATATGCTTAGAGCTTAGTTGGTGGATAATTTCAAATTCCACATTTAAATAAGTAACAACTAGTTGTCAAAAAAATAAAAATAAGTAACAACTAATGTACTTCTTATATCATTATTAAGACGACATAGGTAATTGATAGCAAACCATATCAAAAATTGAATCAAACCAGGCCGAAATTTAATGATACCGTACCAGAATTGCATACCAAACGTCCAAACCATATGTATATATACGCGTAGAGAAACCTAAACCTAAACCTAAACATATATCGCTTGAGGAGGGAATAATCATTATGTCGCTCGGACCCTTGGAGAGTGATGGCTATTATCGTCAGAGGGATGCCTCTTGGAAACTTGTGAAGAAATACGGTGTATGTGTGATTCTTTCATCCTCCTTGCTTTTAATTAAGAGATTGATTTATCCATTAAAAATCTATCTTTTTTAGGTGTTCGATATCAAGGGTTCTACGATCGATTTTCAGGAAGAGATCTGTGATGAACAGCGTCCTTGTCCTGTCTTAGTCTTGCTGTACGCTAAGATGGGCCTTCATCGCTACAATTTGCTGCAGGTCTAATGAAAGCTCTTGTTTGTTCTTTGTATCCACATGTTTTAGTTATCATGTAACATTCGATTATGCTCTTTGGTTTCTTTCTTCAGGGTACAAAGTTTGAGCTGAGTGGCGTAAAGAGATACGTCAAATCAAAGGGTACTTCTGCTTGCTGTTACTACATAACTATGGATGCAATGGATCCAGCTGTTGGCTCCTCGCTTCAAACTTAGCTGTTGGCTCCTCGCTTCAAACTTTTCAGACTAAAGTATCAGAACAAAGTTTTGGCAGATTTATTCTCATGTGCAACATTACCAGAATTCGAGGTAAAACACTATCTGATATGGTTTGTTCATTTGCTTACAAAGCAAACAAGCAGTCTCTAAACTTAATTGCTGATTTAGGGGAAACAAGCAGTGGCAGAGGAGCGAGTTTTGTAGATAGTAGCTTGCCAGAGTGGCCGGCAGAGAATCCTTTTGAAAAATATAAAGTAAGATTAAAATTAAGATTAAGGCACACACACACGAATAATGGTCTTGTTAGGTAATCCAACAAAGTAGTGATGCATGTATATGTTTTGGTTCAGGTGAAGGAATCAGACAATGAGTGGATTCGTCTGTATATGGAACTTGCTGTTGCCATAGTTAAGAACAGCAAAGGTAAGGATTATGGTCCCCCCAAGTTGGAGATTGTGAAGGTGGCCATGGATGCGAATGATGAGGGACCGGATGCCATAAATGCGGTTTTCTACCTAAGGTACAAGGACTTGAACGAGGCTGCGATTGGTAAGGCTTTGGACCGTTTTGCTATTGTTAGAAGACGCTTCGATGAGGATAAGGGATGCTTCAGTCTCGTTGGTTCTGAAGTTACACCAAGTATGGACTCCCAAATGAAAGCTCTTCACCTCTAGCTAGCTAGCTACACGTGACGATCTGTGGAATAAACGTGGCAGTGGTGGCGTCTTGTCTACAAGACAAGATCCGTTTGAAAGATGATGCTATATAATGCTTGTAGTAAGTTGCAGCAGTACTCATGTGCAACAATGTCTTCAACATGTCTTGTTAAGTTATTTCTTACTCAATATTATTGCTGTACAGTTTGATGCTTCGTATGAGTTGTCCAGAAATGCTACCCGAATTTGCTAAACCCTAGTTATGGAACCCACTGTCATCTTACTGTCCGTCCCAAGCTGCTGTCATAATCTCAAGCCCCCACACATGATTCATGTTAGATTCCAGCCCCAAACAGAGAAAGCATATATGAGCAACTAAGGATTCATTAAAGCCAAACCTATGCAGTGAATCCAATTACAATTGAAAGTTGGCTATACCAAAATGGTAATTGGAGAACTGAGAGGAGGTGAGAAACAAACAAACACACAAATGGTCTACGCCTTTGTAGATATAAATGGATAAGCCTACGAACCTACCAATTTGATCTCTACAATATCTCCTCATATCCTGATTTTAGGAACAACAGGTTCGTCTTACTCTCTCTCAAACCTCAATTGCTCTCCGGTTCAGTATCTACACAATGTGATTAGGAAATCGATTTGCTAAAAAATGTACACTGAAATTCCCCCTAATTAATCGCATTGAAATCAAAATCAAACCGAGCCAAGAAAAGAAAAACCGAGAATAATGAACGATAGACCAGATTGTATGCCCTTAAGTTTGATGTAAACCCAGACCGGTTCAGCTCTTTAAAACAAAGAGAAATCGAGCGTTTTGAGATTAAACCGAAATTAAAATTGAAATCGAAGGGCGACAAATCCAACGGCCAGGGAAGCAGAGCCTAATCGAACGGTCGTAATAAAATAACTTGCAAACGTCCCGAAATAGCCATGATCACTTTTTCTGTTACCCTCTCCATTTTGAGTAATCCCATCCCTCTTGTTTTTCAAAATCCCAGTCAAACGGAAAAAGAAGAAAACGACGAAAATCACACTTCTGAGTTTCTTTCTTTTCCCTCTAAAACCCTAGAAAAAAAAATTGGGAGAAGAAACTCCGATTCCCACTCAATCCCGTTATTCCACGACTCCGACGAGAACAAGCATGAAGCAGCAAGAGGACTCTGAGAGGACAGAGACTATAGATGCTAAGGTAAATATTGTTCTGCCCAAACTCGCTTAACATTCTAAAATTAGAGGTCAATTCCTTGCATCTACAGGCTTGTGATGGTATCATTTTGTTTGATAAAATCTCTCTGGTTTAGATAATAGCTTTACTTTGTTGTTTGTCTCCTTTGTGTGTTAGATTGATTTCAAAACGAGAATGATTTAGATGTTTGTTGACTGTCTATTAAAATTTTAATCAAAGCTTGAGATGTGTGAAAATGGGTGCACACACTACAGAAACGCTTTGTTCGATCCCGGTCGAATCCTTGCATTTACAGGCTTGTGATGAATGGGTATTATATCGTTTGATAAAATCTATGGTTTAGATAATAGCTTTACTTTGTTGTCTGTCTCCTTTGTGTGTTAGATTTATTTCAGAACGAGAATGATTTAGATGTTTGTTGACTGGTCTCTCTCTATTTTAATCAAAGCTGGAGCGGTCTGGAAATGGGTACACACAGAGGATCAAACCTGGTTCGTGTATTTATTGGTCAGGTTCGGCCCGTGCAAAGGTCGTGCAGATCCTTGGCATGGCTCGGTTTCTGTACGGTTTGGTTCGGCTCGGATAATGCACGGGCATGATTCGGTTTGTGCACGGTTCGTGCACAAAGATAGCTCTCCCGGTTTTTATATAGTTTTATAGACGAACTGGCTTAGCTCGTCTTCTGCACAGAATTAGTGAGAACCAGATATTGGCTCGCACTGTGCATGGTTCGTGCATCAGCTCGGTTTTCGCACGGTTCGCGCACGGTTCTCCTGAGCACTTTTTCTGTACTTAGCCATCTCAAAAGTTGATCTCTCGGGGTGAAATCCGACCCCAACAAATGGTCCATCAGAGAAGCTCACAGTAGAGAAAGAAAACAGAGATAGGTTGAAGATTGTTACTGGTCCTATTCGAGACCAGCTGAGACATAAACTTTGTGGTTCATATGTGGTATGTGATACAATCAGCTCGACTAGAGTTCTGCATGGGCTAGATAAACAATTCATGCCGCTTTCTCCAATGTATTTGTTCCGGAACGTTAATCAAGAGGTGTATGAAGCACGAAAATGCGAAGCAGCCAAAAAAAAACTTAAACACTGTTGCTTTGGCTATAGTATGCTTAGCGGACTCATGTACGCCAAAGTACATGGAGTACGGAGAGAAAATCCAGAAGAGGAGACATTCGATTGCCTCAAGTCAGACAAACTTGGAGATGATGAAGAATTGATCAAGATCAAAGACGTCTTTTATTATGAGAATTTAGATTTAGCTTTGGAACGTCTAAACGACGGTTATCCGATTGCTGTTGGATTAGTTTGCTTTGAAGGTTGGGATAATTATTGGAGCGTGGTCGATGATGATAACATGCTCATTTACAGTGGCCCTGCATTAGGCGCTAAATATCTCGGTGCGCATGGAGTTATCATCATTGATTTCAGAATAATCCGTGGGAGAAAGGTTGCGATTTGCAAAAGTAGCAATGGGGAGCGAGTTGGTAACCATGGATACCTTGCCAAGGGAAAGTTAAAATGGTGTGTAGAGAAGCCACAATATTTACTGCACGAATTATATTCCATAGACATGGAATTTGGTTCTGAGAACTCATGAGAACAAAGGACTCATGGGAACTTGCAATAACTCTAGAGGAGAAGGATGTCTCTTTAACGTGAAACTAACTGATGAACAAGTAAGGCTGCTTTGATGGGTCCCCACAGCTCTCTTTATTGTCTTAAGACACTATGTGGTGATTAGGTTTCTTTATTTATGAAAATCCAGGGAACGCAGATTCAGGCAACTATGTCAAGGAAGTTTTATGACAGGTGCCAGATGGGAAAGGTCTACTACACGTCGAGGGGATCGCTTAAGCAGGCTAATAAGCACTTGACTTTGAATGAGAATTCGGAAGCTATAGACAACGACTTTCTACCAAGTCATGAGTTGGTTGCATATGTAAATCATGAGCAGCTTAGTGGTAAGAGCTGTTTCCTATATAGTGTACGAGCAGACCCTTTCTTGTAGGTAAACACTATAACTAATGTGACTTGATTGCTAATTGCTCAGGGATGAGTTCTTCTGCCTGTAATGGACCAACATCCTTGTATTCAGACTGAGTTTGTCTTTCTCACTTCACAACCTGTCTCTTGGCGAGGAGAAGGTACTTGGAAACAAAAAGAGTACAAAAAACACTTGCATATTCAGGCTTGGGAGAAAGAAAAATTGGTTGATATGTGTCCTTGACGTTGATAAAGACTGGGTCTCGTTGACCCAAGGGATAAGCAGGCGACCAAATTAATAAAATTTCATTTTTTAATACAAAATCTAGAACTTTGATTATGACTGTTTACAGACAAGTAAATAAATACATCCTCAGATATCACAAATTTTCTATATAAAAAAAAAGTGTGAACTACAAAAAATATTCAATTCAGTCTATTAGAAAAGAAAATTCAAAATTTTATTTACAAATTCACCAACCGGTTTCATGTTCAAACATTACTATAGCTATTGCGAACATTAAATCTTCACGGTAGTGCTTTTCTTTATTGACAGATTTTAGCAACGTACTTTTGTGAGTATGTTTTGTATGGAGACAAACTAACTAGTCTAATGGAAATTATAATGCTATTGACAGTTTTAACAACTAATGTATGACAAAATATATAAAATGTCAAGTTAATGCTTCCATGTTACAAGACTACGTGTCCTTAAAACGTCGCCCATTTGTATATTTAAAATCACAGCTTTCCTCATAAAAACTAATATGATCCAAAATACACCCGAATCCTACATCTTATGAGTTATGATAATTGTAAGGGTGCGTTGAATTTAGTATAGTAATTCTATCAAATGTAAATATTATCTATACTAAACTGACTTTGGGTAGGTCGCCTTCTGACTTTGTCCAACCACTTTAAACATTCGGACTCTTCCATATGGTCACCCTCTCGCTTACCAATGTTAATCAACGGTCCAATAGGATAAACTGGTGGTTTATCAAGACCCGGTTCCGGTTCTTGCAACGCCTTTATAGCATTTGGCTTTAGCTCGAAGAAGGTATTCACAAGAATCCCTTTGGCTAATTGGCTTCTTTGTACCTCTTGGTGTTGTGTAGTAGCCATATGTATCCGTCGGTTTTCCGGTCTTGAGAGGGTTCATTTAAATCTTTGCCGTCGAGCGGTACACATCCGGGGAGCTGAACCGGTTCGGTTAAATCCCTGAACTCACACGACCTTTTCGTCAAGTTTAGGCAAATGGAGAAAAAACGACAAAACGTTGCCCGTTGGCGAGCGTGATCCGAGTTGCGATGCAAGCCGGGAGATCAGTGAGATCGGCGGGAGGGAGGAAGACGGAGGAGATTGAAGAAGGGAGAGAGCCGAGGACAGTTCTCTGAGATTTTGACGGTGGACCTTCGCCAGGAACGACCAAGGTTACGGCGAACTCGTGATGGTAAACGAGTCGTTTAGCTAACTCGACGAATGGGATGAGGTGACACATTCCCGGCAACGTGAGGCGCTTTTGATCCCTCCATTGATGCAAAGTTTTAGTATATAATTAACTTTTTGTTTTGTTTTCTTCTTTGGTTTGTAGATTGTGATTATCAACGTTTTCTCTTGTTGTTGACTTTGGGTATTGAGTATTGGCTTTATATAGAGAGCTCGTATGTGTTTCATTGCGATTTCTATATATATTACTAGAGGTTTTCCCGCGCGTAGGGCATGTTGTGTTCTTAAAATTGTATTCAAGACTTATGGTTAAAATGGGGTTATCTAATTTGATAATAGACTTTATCATTTGTACAATAATAAATTAAGAAGATGCTAAAATATTAGGGTTAAAATGGGGTTATTTAATTTGATAATAGACCTTAATTATCATTTGAACAAGGGAATGATAAATTAAGAAGATCCTATAATATTATGGCATTCAATTCGCAATGCGATGTGGCCTTCCCTTCTTCCAACACCGGGCCGCATTTTTTCAGCAGCTCTTCAACCTCCTCTGCTATTTTCACTTGCCTTTTTCCACTAAAACTCTCTAGTCCGTCGTCATTCACCATTTTCAACGTCTCTCTAAGAATCTATAACAACCTCATTCTTTTTAGCTACGTAAAATGAAAACTTTAGTCGAGCGCTTTGTAAAAGAATTGGGTTTAGAGATCTAACCAGTGCCAAAAGGGAAATGAACCAAACAATATCAAAATCGATCCAAACCAGGTCGAAACCGAATGAAACAACACCAGAACCGAATACTAAACCATATTTGTATATACGTGTGAGAAACGTAACCTAAATCGATGGAAAGCATCATCGCCTTAAATTGACAAACCTAAACCTAAACCTAAACCTAAGTCTCTTGAGGAGAGAGACGATAATAATGCTTTCATATAAAACCGAAATGAAATCATGTTTGTAGGACCGTAACTGAAATCAAACCATTGATCATGTTTTGATCTACGGTAAAACATAATTAAACCAGTTCGCTATCTATTTCGGTCCTACTCCCATTGCGATCAAATAACTGAAATCAAACCGAAATGAACCAAACCATATCAAAATCGAATCAAACCAGGCCGAAATTAAATCAATACCATACCAGAACTGAATTCCAAACCATATTTCTATATACGTGCGAGAAACGTAGCCTAAATCTATATGGTTTGGTTTATTCGATTAGGAGAACAATCGATCTGTAAAGCATATTACACAATTCAAAACGGATACATATATTAACTATATGATTTGGTTTGTCACAATATGCTTGGTGGGTGGATAGTTTGAAAATTCGCATTTAAACAGTTGATAACTACTATATTTCTTATATCATAATTAAGACGGACATAGGTAACTGAGTGTGAACGGAGGATCTGATATCGAACCGTTGAGAATGGCCATCGATATGCGGTGGTTTGCAGCCTCCGTCGCGTGAATTCCGTCCCAACTCACGTAATTGTGCGGATCACGGCAAGCTTTGGCCGTCACAGAATCATTACCGATCACTTTGGTGTTGCCACAAAACAATTTTTGATCGAAATTGTACGGATGTCCACCGTACCACAACAAGCTTTAATACCATGTTTCATACCTTTCATATGTATAACAAAAAAAAGGTTTAGTTAAGCAAACTACTACAAAAATGGATTATAATCGGTTAAGCGCCTAACAAAAGCAAACTGGTTATGAGATTACGTACCGTAGGATTGGGGTGTTGAAAGAGGGCGAGGAGTATCTTGTGAGTGTCTAAGTAAATTATGGTTGCGTTTTTAAGCTCGGTTCTGGTCTCGGATAATGTCTTTTTCAATAAAGCATTGTAATATTCGACGGCATTTGTTTACGGGAATTAGACATCCAAATTTGTCTAAATCCGAAACGGTATGGTTATAACCGGTTAAAATTGCCGGATAACATCCAACCGGTGCTAAATTCAATACCAAAAAGTCCGACCACCTATTCCGTATATCTCCTACACTCAAAAGAAAATCTTTATAAGCAAAATACAAATTAGCGGATATCACAACCAAATTAAGTTTGATTGAAACAAACAAATAATCTTATTCCTCTAAACCAAAAAACGTTATGGTGTTAATAGTTGGTACCTTAATCGTTCCAGAAATTTGGCCTATGACTTGTGGAAGGTCCTGCTTCACACCATCCACTCCAATGCTAGCCAATTTTGACGTGAAATCGTTTTGGCCAATATAAAAAGTATATAGCGATTTTCCGAAGACATTGCTAGAAGGTAAGATATGCAACCCTGTAAGTAAAGTAACACACAATCGTATCTAAGTACATCATTTTCTTTGTTAATTTCATCATTTTATTATCTATGTTTTAAAATATACCTGGTCGTTCTGAGGAATAAGACTCGTCGACTTTAACCTTGAAATGTTTCATCTGGTTCAGCTGAATAGCTAGTGAGAAAGGACTGATTCCAGAGACAAATAAGGACGTGTTTGGCAAAAGAACCGTAGATGCTAACGTCGCAAAGTTTGTGCCGTGTCGAAAATCGGATCCAATAGATTGCAAATATGGGCTTAGGAAAGGAATTCCAAGAGATTCCGCTGAAAGACACAAAAATTAACATTATGTTTAGTACTATAGTGATCTCAAAGGAGCCCCGTTTAGAGCACATGCAAATGAAAGTATGGTTTTAGACTTCCGATCTATAAGATCAAATTTTAGGGAAGAATAATTTAAACATTTTCCTATATTTTTTTTAAAAAAACATATATAAAAACACATTTATCTTCAAATCAGTCTTGAATGTAGATACAAATATGGAATATTTAGGGAGTACACATTACCCAAAAAATCGATGATGAGACGGCCGTCTGAGGCACGACCGGCTGGTTTCTTGAAATAAGTCATTCCCCATGGACCTGATTGAGCTGGAAAAGCAGCCCAAAATCCTCCTGTGTCAGAATTCGAGTCTCCAAAATTGAATATTGCTTTGAAATCACATTTCGAATCAGCTTTACAGCAAGAGAATACCACATTAATGATCAAGAAAAAAGAGAGAAAGCTAGTTTTCTGTGTAGAACGGAACCCATTTCTCTCACTGTGAACCAATGTTGTGTGTGTCAGAGTGAGAGACGATGAGATATTTGGTTCTATATGACTTTTGTACTTGCCTGGTCCGTGACTCTATGTGGGTGTGTGTATGTGTATGTGTATGTGTATGTGTATGTGTATGTGTATGTGTATGTGTGTAATTTTGAACTCTTTTCATTACAATCTCACAATTTTATTTATCAACGGGCTTCACATTTTTTTGCATTGGGCCGGTCCTATATGTGCAACATAAACAAACTAGAAACCTTACACCGTTTCAAAATTAGTAGTACATCTGGAGAAATTGATTTACTTCCTTTTTTTGGTTACCTTCTTGAATTGGCATAGAATCTTCATCCCGGATTTGATGATTAATCCGGATTATGTGTTTTATTTTTAGCTTCTCCCAAAAAAAATTCTAATTATTAGCCGGCGTCGAAACCCGCGTTGCCTGTGGGGACCACAACGGTGTTCCCTGGTTTGGTGGCACACGTCAGCTTCTAAACCACTAACGGCCCGACACAAGAGAGTAAATCGTAGTGGGGACCACTCCTCAGTCTTACTCTTATGGTAAAAAAAAGAAGTAAATGTCATCAGTCTCATCGATCTAAATTAACTGATTGGTTAAAAGATGCGTGATTAGGTAGTCCACGTTTTCGTCAGCCGAGGATCTCAAATGAATTATACATTATAGTTTAATCCTCTTTTATTTAAAAAAAAGAAAGAGTATCATCACCACGTCAGACCATGTAGTCATCTAATTAACGAACGGTGAGGATTAAAGCGACGTGTACCAATCAGTTTAAGATGAATAAGGAAATCATCCAGCGCAGATCTAGAATAGCCAGCTCAGCATATACGCCTACTTTACAAAGCCTTATAGATGCTGACACGTGTACGGTGACGTGTGCATCATCAGCCTTGGCGCTCCCTTCTCTCTCTCTCTCTTTTTTCTTCTCCTTCCCTTCTCCTTCCTCTTCCTCTGTACCGAACTCTTGTTCTACAGAGAGAATCCATTCTACGAGTGAGAGCTGAGGAAGCGAAGCTCATACTCGAATTGTAACTGTTGGAAGCAATTTGATTTTTCTTTTTTTTTTCGCTCGAAACTCCAGGTTACGTTTTTGGATTTGCCACATAATTTTGGTTTGGTATCTTTAACGAATCTCGGAATTTGTTTTCAAGAGTGATTCTCTATGAACGCTGTGTTTTCTCGAGAAAATTTGAGAGAGTGAATAGGAAAGTTGAGTAGATTGTGTTGTGCAGTTGACAATTTTGACTCTGGAAAAATCCGAGAAACCCGCGTCAAATTATAATTCGAATTCTTACTGGTAGATTCAGTGATCCGATACTTGATCATTACTCGGATCTCTCTCCGTTTCATCGTTTTTCGTTTTCTTAACCTATCGTTTGATGACCAAAATTGCAAGATCTAAGTGTAATTGAACACTGTTCCTCTAGATTTATATGCTTTCCACATGAATTAATGGAAGATCTGATCATGCTTATGTGTTGTTAAGTTACTGTGACAGTGTTTCACTACTCTGCATCGAGAAATGGGTAGCGACGAAGAAGGAAAATCCACAAAGTCTGATAAGCCATCTCAAGCTGCTCCTGTAAGTACCCGAATAATTGGAAATTGATTGATTTAGAATAGTCACGCAGATTTGTGTATGAGAATCAACGGTTTATCCTTGGAGTTTTGATTGTTGTTGTTTCCTTTGTATATTATAAATATAGGAGCAGAGCAATGTTCATGTGTATCATCATGACTGGGCTGCTATGCAGCAGGTGATTTGCTTTAAGCTTTATTGTTTCTTAATTATCTCTGGATGTGTTCACTGTTCACTATCCCACCATTTGATTCTGTGTGATTTGTAGGCATATTATGGACCTAGAGTTGGTATGCCTCAATATTACAACTCAAATGTGGCAACTGGTCATGCTCCACCACCTTACATGTGGGCGCCTCCATCGGTACTTATTTAAACTTGTTGAATGGGTATATGCTTCGAGTATATTTCATCTCGAATGTTTTGGACTGAGTATGACTCTTTTGTTGATTAATTCAAGCCAATGATGGCTCCTTATGGGACACCATATCCTGCATTTTGCCCTCCTGGTGGAGTTTATGCTCATCCTGGTGTTCAAATGGTAATCATCCCTTCTTTTGATTGATTTTTTTTTTCTTCTTTTTCTTATCAAACAAATATTCAATTCTTCATGATTAGATCAGCTTTTACTGATTCATGCATTTCGTCCAAACCAGGGCTCACAATCACAAGGTCCTGTTTCTCAAGGCACACCGGTTGTAAGTCATCGTTTTAAATATATTTTTCTGTGTGAATTGTCGCTAGACGATGTGATGGGATATGAATATGAGAATGTTTGCAGGTTACAACACCTTTGAACATGGATGCTCCAGCTAACTCACCTGGAAACACGGATCAGGGGTTCATGAAAAAGTTGAAAGAATTCGATGGACTTGCAATGTCAATAAGCAATAATAAAGTTGGGAGTGCTGAACACAGCAGTGAACCTAGGAATTCTCAGAGGTTTGTCAAAATAGCTGTAATTTTTCCTAATTCAAAGAGACCTGGATCATTACTTTTCTTGTGCTCTCTATTCTTAGATAGAATCTAACGAGGTTTTGATATCACTAGCTCCGAGAATGATGATTCTAGCAATGGTAGTGATGGTAATACAACTGGGGTATGGACTCCTCCTTTCTTCTTTGATTTAAGTTTTAGTTACTCATTTTGGGGGGGGGCTCTTTATTTATATCCGTCTGTTTCAACCATAGGGAGAACAATCCAGGAGGAAAAGAAGCCGAGAAGGATCACCAACCACAGGTATTTCTTCATCGCCCTAACACAACCCAACTATTAATGTGCTTTAATGTTTATAACAATCTAATGCTAATAGCTACTATGTCTTTCTTGTTCTTGATAGATGGAAAGCCTTCATCACAAACTAGTCCTCCTCTTAGAGATGAAAATGACAAACCCGCAGCTACCATGGTGACACCTGTTATGTCCACAGCAATGGGTTTCCCACAGCCATTCCATGGAGCGCCACATGAAGTCTGGGTAACTTGTTTATATCATTCTTGCGCCTCTTGTTAGAATTCATATATCTGCAACATCATCATCCTCTAATGAAATTCTTTCACATGTAATGGAAATTGTGAAACCTGTGAGCTGTAGTAACTCAGGTGTGAGTTTTGTTAATTGGTGGTGTGTATTTATCTGCAGAATGAAAAAGAGGTTAAACGAGAGAAGAGAAAACAGTCAAACCGAGAATCTGCTAGAAGGTCGAGACTGAGAAAGCAGGTGATTACTACGAAGCTTTGTAACTAGAGACTAAATGATTGAAGCTAAGACATTAATAAAAGTTAAACGAGCATATAACTCAATGTGTTGTGTTGTTTACATAGGCTGAAACTGAAGAACTCTCTGTGAAAGTTGACGCACTAGTAGCTGAGAACACTTCGCTTAGGTCCAGGCTAAGCCAACTAAACGATGAGTCTGGGAAACTACGGCTGGAGAACGAAGCTTTATTGGTAACACTCTACTCATCATATAATCACACATTTTGAACAAAAAAATCATAAGTGTAATAGTTGTCATTATAACGTAAGTTACATTCGTCTCTAGGATCAACTAAAAGCGGCGCAGACACAAGCAACTGGGAAAACAGAGAACCTCATCTCTCGAGTTGATAAGAACAACTCGAAATCAGGTAGTAAGAATGTGGAACATCAACTGTTAAACGTAAGTCTGAGAACCGATTCTGTCGCGGCTAGCTGACTTTGGCGCTAGTGAGAAGTGACCAGTTTATTTCGTCTTCTGGGGTGTGATTGTAACTTTAAAGAGATTTTTTTCTTAGATTTGTAGCTCTCTGCATTGTGAGCAGAAACTGATGTAATATCCTTTAACCAGAGATATTCCGTGTGGTCTGATCGTCCGACCATTTGATAGGTTTTAGTTATATAAGCGAATGGATAGAGAGATAAGGGGAGGCGTATTTGATGGTCTTTCTTTTGTTTCTTAGTCGCTTGTGTATTATTATTCTTCTTCTTTTCGTGTGTGGATCTTCTAGTTTTACATATTTAAAGATTTGTCATTATTCTTTGTCGACAGTATTTATTTATGCTTCGACAGATAATCACCAACACATACTCAACTTATACCATTTACAGAGGGAAAGCACAATGGAATTTTTCTTTTTCTTTTCAAAATATATTACTAAAAGTGCAAATGACTTATTACAGAGGTTACTGGCAAGTCTAGTTTGGATATGGGTTTTCTATTCAAAAACACATATATACCAAGCCCAAATCCAAATATTGCTGTTGGTTTTCTATTTGTTTTTAAAAATATAATAAAAACATTGAGCAGTTAGTTGATAACTTCATATTCCAGAGAGCCCAAGGGCACAATTACCAGTAAGTGGCCAAAGTGTCCGGGAAACGCACATTGTGAAAACCAAAACATTCAAGAGCATACTGATTTTGGATCTTTTCGATATGACTTTGGAGCTTTCCGACTCCATTCCCGGTGGTGCGATTTTGGAACTTTCCGATTCGTTTTTCGGCGATACGATATCGAAGCTTCCCGGTTCCTTTGACGGCGGCGACGTGTTGATTCTTTCCGATTCTATTTGCGGCAGTAACATTTTGGATCTTTCTGTTTAAGTTTCCGGCGGCGGATAATAATGTTTTAGTTACCCATAATAAATTATTATTCGCTCTCTATTTATAAACTATTCAGTTTCATTATACTAAAATGTATGTAGTAACTATAGAAAAGTACATTCATTAACTTCAAAATGCTGTATAGAGGAGCTGTTAATCTACTAAACGAATGTGCACGAGATTGGCACATTAAACAAAGAAATAAACATTACCACAATTATAGCACATTCATTAACTTCAACAATACTCATATATTCTCTCGACCATAACATTCACAATAATAATAACACTTAGTCGCAATAATTTTAATTGGTAACATGAGTTATCGTTGATTTAACTTGTGTTAAAGGTCTAATGTATTTGAAAGTTCAGAAATTTTACGAGTACGGAAATCTCATGTATCACGAGTTTATTTTTTGTTAAACTCATGGATTACAAGTTTAGTTAGTTTTTTTTCCAATATTAATTTAATAACTTCTACCATGTTTCTTTCTTTTTCTGAAAAATCTTAAATAAGAACAAATTCTTTTGGCCGTAAATAGTGACAAATTATTATTACAACAAATTATTTGGTCGTAAATAATAACAAATTATTTTGACCATACTAATTTGTTACTATATACTACCAAAATAATTCGTTATTATTAAAGATTTTCTTAAAAAAGAAGGAAACATAATATTGGGAAAAAAAAAACTCGCTAAACTTGTAATACATGAGATTTCCATGCTGTTGAGTTATTTTTGACTTTTCAAGGACATAATTCAACATGGTAAATCAACCATAACTTATTCTAACTCAAACTTCAATTTTCAAATTATTGTTTGAATCATAATTGACAATTGGTAAAATTTCTGAATTATCAAATACATTAGACCTTTAAAACTCATGTTACCAAACGGTATGAGTAAAATTTCTCTGTTTTCCCAGTTGCTTGTGTCTGCGCCGCTTTTAGTTGATCCTAGAGACGAATGTAACTTACGTTATAATGACAACTATTACACTTATGATTTTTTGTAAGTTTGAGAACCGATTCTGTCGCGGCTAGCTGACTTTGGCGCAGTAGTGAGAAGTGAGAACCCAGTTTATTTCGTCTTCTGGGGCGTGATTGTAACTTTAAAGAGATTTTTTCTTAGATTTGTAGCTCTCTGCATTGTGAGCAGAAACTGATGTAATATCCTTTAACCAGAGATATTCTGTGTGGTCTGATCGTCCGACCATTTGATAGGTTTTAGTTATATAAGCGAATGGATAGAGAGATAAGGGGAGGCGTATTTGATGGTCTTTCTTTCGTTTCTTAGTCGCTTGTGTATTATTCTTCTTCTTTGATTAAAAGTGGATCTTCTAGTTTTACATATTTAAAGATTTGTCATTATTCTTTGTCGACGTGCTTCCCTTACTCGATAAACATGAGTCATCACGAACAGTATTTGTTTATGCTTCGACAGATAATCACCAACACATACTCAACTTATACCATTTACAGAGGGAAAGCACAATGGAATTTTTTTTTTTTTTTTTCAAAATATATTACTAAAAGTGCAAATGACTTATTATAGAGGTTGTTCACAAGTCTATATGTATTAGTTTGGATTTGGGTTTTCTATTCAAAACTTTCGAGTTATATGTGTGAACAAATGATGGAGTTCAAAAACACATATATACACACAAAAAAATGGGGTCACCGGCCATCCTAATTCCTAAAGGACCTAAACTCAATACCAAGTCCAAATATTGGCAAATATTGCCGTTGGTTTTCTATTTTTTAAAAATTATAATAAAAACATTGAGCAGTTGGTTGATAACTTCATATTCCAGAGACCCCAACGGCACAATTATCAGTAAGTGGTCAAAGTGTCGGGGGAAAATCTTTTGTCTTTGTTGGTAGGATTACATACAAAGATTTATATTTTATAGACGAAATCATAACATTTTATTATATGTTTAAAATATCACAATGAAAGACTATTCGAATTTAGCCTCAAATTCCATTTTGTAGACTATACTTTCATCTTCATATACATGGAGAAGAATAACGATCACAGAAATCCTACAAATCCTACCGGCGACGAAGAAATGGCGGCGGAGAAGCTGCTTAAACCGGTTCTACAGAAACCACCAGGCTATCGTGAACTACACGCAACGCCGGAAACTCCGAATGCCTCGAATATTCGTCGCCGCCCGCCAAAGCATATGATCCCGGCGTCATTTTATCCGAAGAAGAAGAAACAATGGAGTCGTTGCCGCGTCTTTTGCTGCTGCGTCTGCATCACCGTGGCGATCTTCATCCTTCTCCTAATCCTCACCGTCTCCGTCTTCTTCCTTTGGTACAGCCCGAGACTCCCCGTCGTACGCCTCACCTCCTTCCGCGTAAGCAGTTTCAATTTTACCACCGGAAAATCAAGAGACGGATTGTCGAAGTTGACGGCGGAGGCCACGGCGAAGCTCGAATTCAGAAATCCTAACGGAAAGCTACGGTACTATTACGGAGACGCTGACGTGGCGGTGACCGTAGGAGATGGAGATTTTGAGACGAGTTTAGGGTCAACGAAAGTCAAAGGGTTTGTTGAGAAGCCAGGGAATCGGACGGTTGTGATCGTTCCGATCAAAGTGAAGAAACAACAGGTGGATGATCCGACGGTGAAGAGGCTTCGAGCGGAGATGAAGAGTAAGAAGTTGGTGGTGAAAGTGACAGCTAAGACGAAGCTAGGATTGGCTGTGGGAAGGCGTAAGATTGTTACTGTGGGGGTTAGTCTCAGATGCGGTGGCGTGAAACTACAGACGCTTGATTCGCAGATGACTAAATGCACCATCACAATGCTTAAATGGTACGTCAAGCAGCATCAAATTTTAATGGATTAGTTTAAAGTATATAAACTCGATTTAGTGTTTGTCATGGCTAACTATGATATATTAATGTATATGATTTAAATGCAGGATTAAATTGCACTCATGAGCTATAATTGATGGACATGTCTTTTTCGTTCGGGATATAAGCCTTTAGGGATGTCGCAGAAGTGCAGCTTTACGAAAGATCAATGTATCTGATTTCTCTTTTCCTTTCTTGTTTGATTTTCGCTTTCATGTAATTATGTATGAGCCAATTCCAATATTCATCCATTTTTATCACTTTGAAAATGTGTTTTTGTTAGAATCTAATTAATATGAGTATAACTCTTTCATAACATCTATCAACTTCTCGTGGTTTATACTTTCATCAAGTCTACATGATATGAGGCTATGAGCTCTTGATTTTTTTTTTTTTTATAAAAAGAAGAGCAGTGAGCTTTGATCCACTCCCAAATAAATGAAACAGCTAAAATAGCAATTTTCCGTATAATCAAAATGGGAAAATCCTTTAAATAATCAGTATGGGCCGAATGTTTTAAGCCCATAAATAAAGCAAAGTCGTCGTTCGACACGGTGTGCCGTTTAAAATTCAGAAAAGACGCTAAACATTTCCTAGATAAGTCACGAAAACGGCATGCAACTTTTCGAAGTTTCAAGAGTTTGGCTTTCCATCGTCTCCTCTCCTCCACTCATTGATAGCTTCGTCAAAGGGCATAAGAAATGTTATCTCCTGAAGTCCGGATTCTATTTTTCCGGTAAAACTATGTCTCTTTAAATCGGTTTATTTACCACTTGAAATTTATGATATTGAGAAATGACAAAATCCGTTTCTGTTTATTCAACAATTTACACACAACACACACACATGAAAGAATTTTATCTTACACATACAAATTCGTGAAAAAACTACAAGAAACCGGGAATTATTCAACTAAACCACAAGTTACCAATAAGCGTCATAACAATAGTGTGATAACTTAATGCCAAAACGACCAACACTGTAACACAAGCACAAACTCCAGTACCAAGAGTGTTTTTGATATAGCTGGCCACTGACTTATTTGATTCATCAGAAAAAAAAAACAGAAACCCAATCTATAAGCAGAAAAAAAAAAGATAAAAAAAGGTTTGGCTAAAGCCCTATTAGCCTTTATCCTTCCACGGATGCTGAAAGGAGATAAATAAAGCCCCCCTAAATTCTGAACTTCTCTTCTGTCTCCTCGGCTACAAAAATAGAAGTGTACTGCTCTCTTGTTGAAAGATATCAAATGACTTAGTCTGATATCCTAAATTCCACTCCTAAAACGTCTTTCACCATCTCGTATGTCACAAATGCAATCGCAATCGATGGTACAACCTGTTAAGAAACATTTAACTTTTCTTGAGATATATGTTCATTTTATAAGAAACAAAGAAAATGGGGGTTTTTGTTATGAAACTAACCTTCACTGAGTTGGGGACCAAACCCTTGTACAATGCTCCAAAGCCTTCATGACGAACAGTTTTTTTGAATGCATCAATCATACCACTGTATTCAAGTGAAGCCTTGCTTATCCCGTCGCCTGTAACAACAGAGGAAGCTCCTTTCCACCCAACCATCTGCATTCTCCTACGAATCACATCGAGTGGATAAGCAATTGTTTGACCAACTGTTCCAGCTATAGCACCACACGAGAGTCTCGTTATAACGGTCAGCTCATTGTTCTCTACTAGACCAAATGGATTGTCTTTGACAAGCCAGTCCTTTAGAGACTCATAGACCGCAAAGTTCAACCCCACATATGGAACCTGCATTTGTAAGAAAGGTCTCATGAAATGATGGATTTGTAGTTTTGTGTTCAATTGAGAGAAAACAAAAAACAAGACTCACAACTCCAATCACTGATGGAAGCCAACCACGGTACAAGGCTCGTGGACCTTCCTGCCGCAGGACAGTTGCCAAAGCATGGGCAATTCCTCTATATTGATAAGGAGAGTTTGCGGTCTGTGCACATATCCATAATTGCAGAGTTATAAAGAGGACCAACAAGGCTTCAGCGATTACAACGTTGGGTTAGAAAGAGTTACCTGGACAGTTAGCCTTCCACGAACCATATCCATCGGGTATGTTGCAGACATGGCTATTATTCCAGCAGTTGCACCAGCTCCAAGCCGTAACAAAGGAGTGAGTTGGGCATTTTCTGCAGAAACGGCAAAACCCCCATCAACCATTGAATCTTAGAAGCAGATACTATCGCACAACTGATGCAAAAGGCGTGTGGTATGAATTCGACACAACTCCAAAGGCTTCATTTAGAAGCTTTAATTAAGCCTCAAGTGATAGGTAACAGTAATACCATGCACAGATTCTTCAACAGGGAATAATAAAAATCTTATGCTGAAATCAATTTACCATTTCCTGTCTGCTGACGATACATGTACAATATGTACCTACAAGAGAGAGAGAGAGAAAAGAGTAACGGTTAGACAAAAAATATAAATTCAGTGAAATCAAGAGAAACAGAGTATGATTGTATAAAGAAGTTCAGATGTCTTACTTGGAAGCTTGCTCATAGCTGAAAAATTTCACAGCCGAATTTGGAACAATACGAGCACAGTTGGTACCATTTCCTTTGAACAGTCCACGAAGACCTTCAGTTCTCCAAATATACTTCAACCCTTGAACTGTCCCACTATACTTTATGTTATGCGGATTCTGGACCTATACATGGACATTGCAAACAAGATAAGTCTCCAATCATTAATATGATCCAAAACAAAAGCAATCAAATGAAGAAGCAAACCTGAAGTAATATCTTCATCCTTTCCAAAGGTGCAACTGCAGTCCGTGACCTAACCAAAAAGATGCATCTCCGTTCAGATATCAACACAAGAATCAAAATGTGCGCATTGAATGTAACACAGAGATTGTAAGATTAAGTGACTAAACTGCTCTTTCTTTTTATATTTCAATCACAGGAGTCGACCAAATCAAGGAAAGATGGACTTTTTCTACTTCTGTGCCTTTGTTTGCCATTCTAATCCTTCACACAACGATTTCAATCTCAAGAAAAACAAAAGTTAAATTCTGATTTTCAATAACACTGATTGTAAAAGAGGACAAAATCTATGACTTCTCAATCTACTTCGGCGTTTTCAAACAAATTACGCGAACCAATGATTAGTCCTACTCAACATTTCGAGAGATCCTTCATTTTCCACCCAAATTCATCACACACAAAAAAAAGTAAAACAAAAAGGAGATAAACGACTCACACTCCACCAGCGACGCCACCGGCGAAGAGAGACTTGCAGATGCTGAGGACAGCATAACTCGGAGCTTTGACTCCTTCCCTCGCTAACTTTGCTTCCTCCGCCAGATTAACGATCGTCGAAACAGCTGCCGATTCGGTCCTTTTCACATCCTCTGATGCCATCGATTAATCACAACCAACAGAAAATCGCAATCACTGTAATAGCCCCACACACCCCGATACGCTTACGATCTCCGATATTTTCTGAGAAGTATCAACAAACTTCGATCTCTCAACGACGACCGAAACCCTAACAGAAATCTCGTTTCAGGATTATCGAGAGGAGAGATCAAATCACTCGTCGAAATGAAATCTACTCCTCTCCCTGTCCCGGCGGCGATAATAAAAGCCCCCCAAACAACCTACTGATTAAGCCTGGGTCGTGACGACGCCGTTTTGATTGCACCCTTTTGTTGCGGGAAATTTGTATTTCAGTCTCAGATTAACTATGTTTTATAAAATAGCCCCCTATCTATAAAAAATGCAAAATAATACTTCATTTAGTTCAAAAATTCGGTCAAGTTTAGTTATAATTTTGTATAATTTAGTTCATAACATAAAATTATATAAAGAGGTATAAACTAACATTTAATCAAATGATGAGTTATTTTGTAATATTTCGTAACTTTAAGAATTATATGCAGAAAATGGTTAGTTTAAGGATGTTTTTGCAATATCACCTTTTTGTTGTGGTACCAGGTGTTATCCTACGCACATCACTGAGCGCGTAAGATATACTCTCCTCATATATGAACGCCACGTGGTGATGATACTACTGTGCTACAGTGTTAGTGTCTGATCCATTTGGTCACTTAATAAAAAAGTAGTTTCCGAACCACATAAATTTTTGGCTCGTTAAAAGGAAAATTATTTAATTCTTATAATTTTAAATATTTCCACAATACATACTCCACATAAGCTAAAGATTCGTTCTAGTATTGTAGTAATACAAACTTATATTTACATTTGTTTATTAAAATAATGTTGCGCTCAATACAGAAAGAATGACAAAAGATGAATAATTTTATAACTATTTTTCCCAAACATTTGCTTCGTTTAAGTATAGCAAACAGGCCCTAACTTTTATCAAGATGATATCATGTATCAGAATTACACCTGTGCCATCAATCTTGTTTCTCGCCTTTTCATATTTTGGAAGGGCCATACCCAAAAATGGAAAGATAATAGTTACTAACCTTGAGTTTTTTGTTTGCCGACGTTCACAAGTTTTTGTTGTAAATATTTATTTTAAATAGGACAAATAAAAATCCACATCGAGTTTTATGTTGAATTGAATAGAGTTATAATTATTTGTTGAAAAATATACAAGTGGACGTGTGTATAAAAGTGGACGCGGGACCACAAATTGACAAGAATCAAATACCGAAAGCCTTATGGCCATTGTTCTATGTGATAAGTCTTTTAGATTAGATCACACATCAAAAAAGTAGATCAGTTATTTTCATGTAAGAAGAACTTAGTTGAATATCTTGTGGATCCAAAACATATGGGCCGTTTACAGTGGCGGATGTAGAACTATATTTAATGTGGGGCACGTAGTGTAAAAATTATTTAGATTAAGGACACTTAAATAAATTATATACTAATTACTTAAGAAAAAATTAAAATTAGTATGTGGCACATGCCACACCTTTGCTCTACGTGCGTCCGCCACTGGCCGTTTATCAAATAATAGGATTGAATTCCGGGCCGGCATTAGTCCGAAGCATCTCGTTCTTTAGAGAGTTTATGATCACACGACCAGCTCATATCATATCTTGTTCATTTATTAACGTATTTGAATATCTTCTGTTTCTAAAGCCCATATAATGGGCCTGTTATGAATTCAAAAAGTTGGGCCCGTTTATCAATTAGTAGGAATGAATTAGTCAACGACTCAACGTTTAGCTATATGATGATATCAAACTGCATATTAATATCTAGGAATTAGTCAACTCTTATTGATGTTATTATAGAAAATATATATAAATGGGCAAGTGGACTATGATATTAAATGATAGTACAGGAGAAGACTTTACAGCTGTAGCTTTTGTCACGACAAAAATAGTCAGCAGGCGACCTACACTCTGAGATCAATTATGGTCGCAATATAATTTATTTCCTTTATTTATAGAGTATTCTTATTTACATTTGATATCGTTTATGATTATGATTATGATAAGATATGTGTGATTCATATGTATTTTGGATATTAGTTTTAGTGAAGAAAGTTGTGACTTTTAATTAAATACACAAATGGCGAAGTTTTGAGGATACGTCTTGTAACATGGAAGCATTAACTTGAAAATTTGACATTTTATATAATATTTTGTTCTAATTACAAAAACTGTCAATGGGATTTTAATTTCATTAGTCTAGCTAGTTTGTCTTCGTACAAAACACACTCGCAATAGTACGTCGTTAAGATTTGTCTTTTTATTTTTTTTGTCTACGCGTTGTTAAGATCTGTCGATAAAGAACAAAATTACGTGAATATTTCATTGTACTTTTGTTTTCAGAATCAACGGAACCCATGCATTATTAATTTCACTGACTTTCAGAAAAATAGATTAAGTTGAAGTTAGTTTATTCATGTTCATGATAGATAGACTAAATTTTGATTTTTTCTCTTCTAGTTGTAGATTGAATATTCTTCGTAGTTCAGTGTTTAATTCTAATTTTTTAAAGAAAAGTTGATAGGACATATCCTTTTACAAAAAAAAAAAAAAAAAAAAGTTGATAGGATGTATTTATTTACTTGTCGGTAAACGGTCATACTCAAAGTTCTAGATTTTGTATAAAAAAGATGAAATCTTCTTATTATTTGGTCGTCTGCTTATCACTTTGGGTCAACGAGACCCAGTCCTTGTCAACGTTCATTCAGACTATACATACTCTCACGCGCTTGCGTACGCGCTCAAAGTCCTTGCTCAAAAACTACAACTTCGATTGGAAATCAAATCAAAACTAGCAAAGTTTGATTTTTGCTTCGTTGGGTTCCCTTATCTCATCTTCCCCTACTAATCTTTTCAAATCTTATGACCACTTTTCTTTTTTGAGTGTATTTCCCATTAGATTCCCGGGAAAATGCGAGAAAAGTAGAACCATTTTTATTTTTAAAAATCTTCCAGCTCAAGTTTGGTAGTAAATGAGCAGACATTACAACTGATCTTTATCTTTTGACTTTGAATTCCTTCTGAATTTTCAATTTTCCAAAATCTCCTTAAGAAAATTGGTTGCGTAAAAAGAGAGACCAAGCCGTTGATTTATCGATTCGCGTTCTCATTTAATTCAACCGGATATCATCAAATCCGCCGTCTGCTCACCTAACTCGGCGACGCCATTCTTCTAAGGTTGGTTCGATTCTTACTTGTATTAGCTGTTGATTCTTCGATTGGGTACTGAGAAATCATGGAAAGCTCGAACAAAATCGATTATGATTGTTCCCACTGAGTAGAAAAAAAGGGATTGAAAGTTATAAGATTTCAATCGTTTGGTAGCTTTGTTTCACACGAGTTGTTGGCTCGATGCTAATACTTGGCTAATTCGTTCGGAGAAATGTGTTGCTGGATTCGAATTTTACCTAAAGTCGACGAATTTATATGAATTGCAGTTGAAAACAAGCAAAAGCAGTCCTCGAAGAAGCTGATGAGGTCACGAGGTAATGATGTCTACGAAGGAGATGGTAGATCAGATGCTGGTTCTTCGAGAAGCGAAGAAGAAACAAATCTCACTGAGAAACACTCGCGACATGGTGGGTCTCAAAGATCTGGAAAAAGCTCGAGAAACAACCAAGAGCCAAACTACGGATCAGAAGATTCTTCATCTAAGAAGACAAGCAGCAGCAACAACCCAATTGAGTATACAGAGCAAGAGCGAGCTGAGCTTCTAAGAAGGTTAGATTCAATCAAAGATCATCTCCTCCATGGTGGTGGTGGTGGTGGTAAACCAAAAGAACAAGAACAAGATCAGCCATTCCTCAGACCACCACCTTATTACCACCATCCATATCCAGAGCCATTTCCTTACGCTGGACCAATGTATCCTCAAGGTTATCATCAAGATCCTTATGGATTCCAAATCCATAGAAGACCACCTCCAGTTCCAAATCCAAACTGGTATCCTCCTCCTGGTCATTACCCTCGTCCATATCCTGGAGGTGGTCAATTTGTTGAGATTGGTGCTGATATAGTTGACCAACATTCCTTCTTCCCAGCTACACCGACTAGGTACGGTGGTGATATGCCTCCTTATAGCCCTGTTTCTTCTCACCATCGTGGCGGTTCCGCACCGTACAGTCCTTCTTCCATGAGCTCTCCGGGTCCTCCAGGAGGAGGCGGTGGTTACGCGAGGTGGCCGAGTGATCTTGATTCCGAAATGGGAGGAGGCGCGTTTGCTCGTGGCTATGTGAAGAAAGCTGTTTCAGATAGGGATGCTCGTCGTTGCCATCCGCTTGCTGGTGGTGCTCCTTTTATAGCTTGTCATAGTTGCTTTGAGCTGCTTTACTTGCCTAAGAAGAAGCTTTTGGCTCAGGAAAGGAAGCAACATAAGCTTCAGTGTGGTTCTTGTTCGGAAGTTATTAGTTTCACTATCGTCGATAAGAAACTTGTGTTCTCTTCTGGTAACGAGGAAGCAAAACCGGTCTCTCTTCTAGAGGTTGAAGATACAAACAACACAGTGGTGGTTGAAGAAGAAGAAGAAGAAGAAGAAGAAGCAATAAAGGAATCAAGAAATCACCAAGAAACTACCCCAAGCGTTGGGTCTGCTTCTCAGTGCTCGGATGAAGAAGAAAGATCGAGCATTTCTAGTGAACAAGAACGGAGAGAGGTCAAGTCTGTTCGTCGCCGATCTAAAGGATCAAAAGCTCCGGAACCAGCTGCTTCTGAGAGTGCCAGTCTTCTTGAACTTTTTGAGTATTCTAACGTAAACCGAGCTGCACTCGCTTACGGAATGGCGGAGTTAGGTTATCACAAGCCGGATAAGCAAGAGTTTTTCGTGAAGAAAGACTCGCCGCCGAAGAAGCCTGAATCAGTAGCTACAGAGACGGAGGTTTCTTACAACGGATACTCCAACACGGAGATCTCTGAAGATTCAAGGTACTCAAACGGAAGAGAAGAAGAAAATAACAGACCAAGAAGCGAGTCTGGTGGTTCCACGGAGATTACAACGAGCGAAGATCAAGACAAGTTATTACAAGTTTGGGTTAATGGACATCTTATACCGGAAGATCTTGTTAGTAGTGCTGAGAAATTAGCTGGACCAATCCAAGCTGGAAAGTATTGGTAATGCTCATGAGCACTATTTCTCTCTTTGTTTCTTTCTTTTCTTCCATTTTAAGTTTCTAATTCATGTATCTGATACAGGTATGACTACAGAGCTGGATTCTGGGGCGTAATGGACAAACCGTGTCTCGGTATAATACCTGTAAGTCCCTTCACAGTCTTCTCTCAATGTTTGATTATCTGAAACAGAACAGCATCGGATTCAGATGGGTGACTTGGTTGTTGTTTGTTTGTTGCAGCCATTTATTGAAGAGTTTAGCCATCCAATGCCGGATAGATGCGCTGCAGGGAACTCAGAAGTGTATGTGAATGGAAGAGAGCTTCACAAGAGAGATTTCGAGTTACTCGTGCGTCGTGGTCTTCCTCGTGACAAGAACCGTTCTTACGTCCTTGATATCTCCGGAAGAATCCTCGATGGTGATTCAGGGGAAGAGCTTAAAAGCCTTGGCAAATTAGCACCAACGTAAGCAAATTACACAGACAGATATGACAGTGTTTTGGTTTTGAGATTCTGAGATCAAAAAACACAGTTAAATTCTTGAGTTTTTTTTTGTTTTTTTTTAACAAAATGTTTGATAACTTGAAACAGGATTGAGAAGGTGAAGCATGGATTTGGTATGAGAGTTCCAAGATCATTAGCTTCATGACAGTTGTTCCCACACGTAACAACACAACCAAATGATTCTGATTCTGCCTCTGGTATTAATCTTCAGATTGTTGATTTGTTTTTCAAAATGTTAAGTGTGCTGTTTTCACGCAGGACATGAGTTAGAAATATATATTTTTTTTTTCACATTGGTTAGGTTTTGATTCAAGATTGTTTTTGTTTTAATTTTTTCTTCGGGAATATCTGTTTTTTTTTTCTTTTTGTGTGTGGTTGTAAAAGAAAAATAATGAGAAAATATTATTTTAATTTGCAAAGCACCTGCCGAATAGCTCTCTCACTCTCGCTCGATTCATCTTCCATCGATTATGATCTTTCTTCAACACTGTATTAATAACATGTTGGGAATTCTGAATCGGAATACAAACTAAATGTGCATAGACACAACCCTTATAAAAATGACAACTTTTTTTCAAAAAAAACAAAAAATTAGGAAAAAAATGGAAAAAACAAATTAGCAAAGTAGGTGCCGCCGTGCCGGGATCATTCTCGGATATTTCCAGCTATCTATCTAATCCGTGAAACTCTGGACAACTGAAACTGTGTGATAAAATGTATTTTGTTTAGACTATTTTTGGCCTTTTACCAAATCTTGCTTTCAAAGAGTGACCAACACCCTCGAGCAAGTCTCTAGCAGTCTTGGTCTTCTTTTTAAACTCATCTATTATTATCTTGTTCTCCCTATCCAGCTGAGCCACTATTCTCTTCCATGATGCCTTACATTCTTGGACATCGGTCTTCTTTTTAAAATCAGCTATTATCATCTTGTGACGTACAATGTTAAGAACATTCATTTGATTCACGAACCGGCATGACGGAAATAGAGAACCGAACGGTACAAGGGAGCAACATGAAGGAAACAAATCAGGGCTATGAGTAGATCATCAAGCAAACCGACTATCCCAAGAACACCCAATCGAAATATAGGTTAAAGAAAAGATTTGTGAGATAACAGTGAGACAAAGATTATGATTCATAAGACGAATCACCTTCTGGAATGATATCTATAGGACTGAAGATGTAAACACCACTGAGAATCATCTGCATCCAATGCAAAGAAACTGCGTTAAGTCCCAGCAATTTTGGTAACAACCCAAAACATGACTGAACTTTGTAAACAGAGAGATGCAGAAATATGAAATATGTCGAACGTAACTGCGATATAGACCCGAGCCCTGATAACAAGTGGAAGCGTTCTTTGCGGATCCATCATTTCCCGCAACAACCTGCGGAGTAAGAAGGGAAGGTCTTGCATCCTCTGCCAAAGGAAAAAAAAAAAAAAAAAAAAAAAAGAGAGAGATTTGACATAATTAGTCACATTACAACTAAAGAGATTTTCATGGACTTGTTAAAGAACTTGGAATACAGAGATAGAGAGAGAGCGCATAACATATACCTGAACTAAACTACTTGAACGGCCGCCAAAGAGTCGGTTATACGTTTCAAGATTACCAAAAACCTCGGCAACCGGAGAGTCATTACGGTCTCTGATTGTGTCCTCTGAAGGAACAAGCAAACTAATTGGACGACGACACAAGGGGCATTTGCATGGCTGTAGTGTAGATTCATGCCTCCACACAAGCATAATGCAATTTCCTATAATAAAAAATGATTCAAGAAATGAAAAATCAAGCAAACCTCATACTAGACCTCTGAATATGCATAACAACACACTAAACTGCAAACTTCAAGAGAGTACATAGTTCTTAGAGACATTAAGCTTGATGTAAAAGGTCATGGATCATACAATGTCTCGCAACTACTGTTATAAGTAAAAAAAAAAAAACTAAAAACAACTCTGCAACTACTGATTCAACCAACACAAGAATCTGTAATACCCCCTTGGACATACCCACTGCGATAAAATTCAAATGAACAGCCAAAACCTGAGGAGAACCATGGTCTCGCTTAAATGTCTGCAACGAAATGGTTCGACTGATGATACTGTCAACATCAACATCAAAGTAACCTAAATTCGTCGAACCGATCTTAACACCTTCAAGGCTCATTGGCTGAGCAGCAGCCCCTTCCTCCCAATGCAAACCAGTATATGCTTGTTTCTTCTCAAACTCTTCAGCCAAGACAAGCTGCTTCCTAAAAGATCGCGATTTTAGTTTCTCTCTTCTATTTATCCGTTCTTTTTCCAACTCCCCAATCCTCTCTTCTACAAGCTCTGAAATGCCAGACATTGAGCTTCCGTCATCAAGAATAAAAGCATCACTCCAGCTTCTGTAGAATCCAATATTATTCTATCTGAATCATCATTCTTGACATCTCCAACACTTGAGTCCTCATTATTGCTTACCTTAGAACCATCTGACTGAAAGCACTTCCCATCAGAATCATTCAAAAGTTGAGAGCCGTTTGGTTCATCGAACTCTCCGACGGACTCGACTCCGAACAATCTCCGCCGGCACTAGCCGACGTTCTAATTCAGCTTAAACGAAACAATTAAAAAAAAAGAAAAAAAAGGGACACCCTCTGGTTGAGAAAGAAGGTCCGTTATTAATTAACTTGAAATAATTAGTTTTTAATTTTATTTTTCAAGTTTATAAGCTCCATATTTCTTTTGATTAGAGCAAGTGCATTGGTCATACCTATATGGTTTCTTAAACATTTTATATATTAAAAAATATATTTTTTCTCCATATTTCTTTTGATTAGAGCAAGTGCATTGATCATACCTATATGGTTTCTTTAAACATTTTATATATTAAAAAAATATATATTTTAGTTGAAGAGATTTGGGAAGAAACTTGATAATTGTGTCACAACATTGGTCATACCAATATGAGTTTCTTTAAAATTATAGTTTCTCTCAAATGGGTCGAATCCAGCAAACTATTTTTACAACAAAAAATATGTCAAAACATTCACAAAAGAAGCATAGTGATCAAGGAAAGTTTTGTGATCAGGAATTTGCTATCCTTTACATGACCTCATACCATAATCATAACGTGGATAGTCATTATACTTCAATGCATCCAGCTGATGTCCAACAGCTTCTTCTGCACTAAACTATTACAGAAACAATCTAAAAACTTGGATCAATACACTATAACAGAGACCAAAGCAATATTACTTGCTTATACAAAGTAAAGAGTGTATCATTACATTAAGTTTAGGGCCAAAAGGACGTTTTGGAATTTGTAAGTGTAAAACTGTAAACATCCATAGCTAAGTGAGAGATTCACAGTGAACGAATGCATGATTTGAATTGCCCAGAAACAGATATCAACCGTAAGTACAAAAGCGTGCTCGTCGTACCTGGAACACATAAGAGAAGATCGAAATACCGATATGTCTCACGGCGATCATCATCAAGCAAGAGGATAATCAGTCACAAGACAATGAAAATCCAAGAGATAAGAAGGAAGCCCTTGGTGAGGATACCATCGCAGCAGCTTTTAAGCAATTCCCATGTATAGTAAATGATCAATTTCTCATCCAATTTCAGATCGAAACAAAGATATTGAAAACCTACCAACACTAGAATAATATATCGGTGTTACCTGGGATTGTGAAAGGGGCCGACCTTGTTGGCATAGAGAGGGATTGAGTCGCCTTCCTTGTAACGGTGGTCGGAGGCATCGGATCTGACGATTCCGGCGCCGGAGAAGATGAGAGCTCCGACTAAGAGAAGCAGCATCGTCGGTATTCTCATGGTGTTTCTGTGAGGGAAGAAAATCGTGAGATCTGACGTCCGTCTGACGCGTGGCCGGAAGAAACGTATTTTGGGCTTCGTCCGGGAGAGACGTTTCTCGGTGTTGGGCTTGCCACGGATGTAATTATTTGCATTTTTTATTTTCATTTGGGCTAAAGAAATGGATTGGATATGTCCGTTGTTTATGCTCTTAGTTAAAAAATAATAGTTAGATAGCGTTTAGAGATATAGTCATCCTCACTGATTTTCAACAATTTAACAACCCCGTCTCCAATAATTGAACAGATAATTATGAGTCACGTATAAAATGATTCCCATTTTGATATATCATCACTCCGATTGTCATATATTTTTTTGTTGCTAAAAAAAATATATCAGTACGTTTATTCTGAATATACATGAAAAATCAATTAAAGAATTCTCGTTTTCCTTAAACAAAGAAACGGACATTCTATAAACACTAACAATCCAAGGTTATTGGATTGATGATTTAAGAGGATTTGTTTTTTTTTCCAAATCACCTCTTATTGGATCTAGTATTTATAAAAATCACTAACAATCCAAGGTTATTGAACTAATCATTTGTACAAATTCCTTAAAATCTCCTCTTATTGGAAAATTAGGATTTCACTAATAAAAACTGTTTTGAGGGATTTGTGAGAGATTTTCTAGTTAAAAACAAAATAATCAAAATACCACCTCATAAGGTGAGATTTTCCAAATCCTCTTAACTTAGTAGATTTGGATTTATCCAAATAACTCCAAATCATTGATACAATAAGCCCCCTAAAATTAAACCAAAATAAATAAATTTTCCCCTGTTAAATGATAATGATACACACGACACACGAGCTCTCTATATAAAGTTGAAATGGCTCTGCTAAGACATTTCTGCAAAATGGAGAACACATCCTCCATCCTCCACGATCCTTATAGCTTTCCTCACATTCTCAACCATAAAGAAACTTTGTAGTGTCACATAGAATCCTGTCACATCCTGAATCATTTTGCAAAAACTTCCATTCCAAAGCAACAGTTCAGGATCTACACCATAAACTCTCACCCAAATCCATCAGTTTATCGACTCATCCCCATTCAATTCAACTTCTTTTGGGGCCTGGTCCTTCAGACGCACCACCAGCGAGGAGATTCAAATGGGGAGAGTTGTTGACATCTTTGTAAACTCCATGAACTTCTTCAAGATCAAAGAGCCTCGAGAGTCACATTCCTCTTGCCATTCACAAATCGCATAAACAACTCTCATCGTTCTCTTTCAATAGCCATGATGATTTCTCTAACGAAATCTAACAGACTAAATCCTTGCTCCTTCTTCTCATCGCAAGCTGTAGACCTTCCTCTTCGATTCCCAGTGGAGAATACAATCGCACGAATCTCAAAATTGTGGGATGATCCCTCTGGTTTTGGGCAGACAAGAGCTTCTTCTTCGACGCCAGAAGCTTCTCTCTGTGATCGGAACCAGAATCCTTGTACTGCGAATCCACCGCAGATCCAAGGTCGATCGAACATTTGATCTGCAAATCTTCGCGGATCCGGACGAGACTTCCGTCTAGCTCCAAGGATACATTCGTCAAGAATTCGCGTCATCGCGCCAACGTCCGTGAGCTTCCGGCGTACCGCACTCGACGGTGGAGGATTCCACCGACTCCACCGCTGCATCGTTTTATCGAACTCAGGCCGCCGTCAATGGCATTTCCGTAATTTTATATTAGGCCTTTTATTAGAAATCAGATACGAATTCGTAAAATTGGTGTATATTAGATTAATAACGGGTTTTGATACATTATGATAACGAATCAATACTGAAAAATAAAAATATTAAAAATAAAACCCGATCAACCTTCCGACGGCGAATAAATCGACAAGCACGCAAAACCCTATGATGAATTAATAACGAATTAATACTGAAAAAAAAAAACAAAACAAAAAAATATATTAAAAATAAAACCCGATCTTCATCTTCAACTCTTCCCACGGCGCTTAATCATCGCCATATTTGTTATATGCGAGTCTCCACACAGTGTAACCGGAGGCGAATCCACCGACAAGCACGCAAAACGCAACGTAACTGGAGAAACAGACGATCCAATTTGTGCACCATTTTCAGACTACGTTTTGCATTGGTCTAGTCTCCCATATATTTGCGTTCCTCTGCGACAATCGAGCAGAAACCGATGGTAAAGCAGAAATGCAGCCCAATTAATTTTTCCGGCCAAGTAGTAGCTAGAGGAAGGCAAATATGTGGCAGACTAGAGCGATGCAAAACGTAATCTGAAAATGGTGCACAAATTGGGCGTCTATTTCTCCGGGTAATTGCGTTGAACGTAGTTCGGAGTCCGACGATCGTCCCAAAATTGGTGTAGACTGCGACGGACATGACGAATAGGGTGGAATTGATGATCTGTGAGACGAGGCTTCTTGCCATTTTCCGGCAACGGCGGCGGATTGCGTGAAACCTAGTAGTTTTTTATTAAAAAGCAAGAAAGAGAAATAGATGTGGTGGGTCCTAAGAGTTTTTTTCCTAATTAGATTGACTAAATGTGAGCCGTCGATAAAGTTTTAATATGATGGTCAAATCTAATATTCTTGTCTCGGATCGCTGATGTGGCAATATTGGTTTTGTTTTCTATTAGTTAAATAATTATCAACCGTTGATGAAGTGTTTTAATCTGACGGTCGAAGCTAATATTCTCCTATCGCTGATGTGGCATAATTGGTTTTGTTTTCATTTGTTAAATAATTATCGAACTGTCGATAAATTGATTCCTGCCGCCATTTAAAATCATTAATTTAATTTTCAGCTATTTATACTACTTCATCAGTAGTAAATGCTTTTAAATTCACAAACAAATCCGTTTATATTTTCACTCAATCCAATTTTATATTTATTTTAGTTCTATTTACTATTTTCATATAGTCTAATCTAGTGACACCTACCTAATAATGATTCGTCTCTCTCTCACCATATATGCCTAAAGATGTTAAAAAAAAAACAAATTGTATAAGGAGAGTAATGTGAACGGCTGAGTTAGAGATATTGATTAATCTGATCTAGTAGTAATGCTTTCATCCCACCATATACTGGTTTATCATTTTCTTGTAATAAGAGTTAAATAGGATTATGCCCAGGTATAAAACAAATAACTAGTGTAGTGAGATTATGCGAGTGACTAATGACGACAAAATAAAATGAGTCAGTGACCATTAAGTAAAAATTAATAATTGATTTAAGGTATGAAAAATATGAAATAGAAGAGGAATAGAGTAGTGGGGTCGTCGGCATGTACATCACTATAGTATAATACTACAATGGCCACATCGGACTACGGATCTAATTGGTCAGGCATGCCATCGAATCTAAAAGCCTGTACTTTATCTACTACGTACATTACTATAATCTGTAAACGATAAACCAATGATTTTGGTACAAGTCACAAGACGCTCTTCAAAAAACAACTAAGGAAGCAGAAGAGTGACGTCTAACACAAATTTTGGAAATGAGGCTAAAGATACAACTACGTGCGAGAATGCTATAGAAGAGTCATAGATGTCATATTCAATTCATATTTTAAAACAGAATCAAACAACTTCAATTAATATGATCGTTTAAGATGTACATACACTTTTGTAAAAGTCCATTTGGGTCAAAGTTTGGTTGAAAGCTGAAAGTAAATGGTTAAGTGATTAATGGTTTGATAGTGAAAAGTATAAATAGTACTCTTTATGGCTTATAAAAATATCTCGAACAATAATGTTGTCTACTCCACTATAGTCTCTAATATAATTAAAGGGATCCCCTAGATAAACAATGAATTCTTTGGAGATTATGGAAGAGTAGAAACCTTTTTTTTTCAAAGAATAGTAGAAACCTTTGACTCTTTTAGTTATATGGATCGATTATTTATTGGGTTAAAAATTTTTTTATATGGATAGATGTTTGTCATTTGTCTGCTTGTTAGCAACAGAATATGCGTAACGTCCAAATATATATGTAGCCAAATTGCATTTTGGTGATGTGAAAATTTCCAATAGGCATAAAGAAATTTGAACAGAATAACAGATACTGTAGCCAAAGGAAGTGCATATGTGATAGATTATATGTCTTATCATTTTGTTCTAAATTTAATCCCGCTTGTAATACAAGAGGAATGCTTTGTATAGGTTAATTTTTTTTTAATTGATGCCGAAAAACAAAATTATACTTTATTGATCGACCACGACTTAAATATTTCAACGGTGATGGTGTGTGTACTTAGTACTGTATGACGTGTACTGGTTAGAAAGATTTAAGTTATGAGTAGATTTATTCAATATACAAAGTACAATTCACAAAATTAAAAGAAAATAAAAAACGAAAATTATCTCTCTCGTCTTGACCACATAGATCCTATACCTTTTTCGTCTTGACCACATAGATCCTATATCGGTTTGTGATTTTGGTACATATTTTCAATATCTTAATAATTGTTTATATTAAATGTACATTAGTTTGATTACAAACTTTTTTTCTTTCATCTATTTTGTAATAACTCTTTTCATTTCAACACCAACTTTTTTGAAGTGGGCACTACATGACTACATAACATCAAAGTGTATGTACACCCATGGGTCCAGATATCAAACAAGATAGATAATCTGTTCTTAAAGGGCCTCGTGGTCCGTTCGTTTATTTTTCATGCATTGGTATTTCTTACAAATTTGGAGAAAGAACAAAATAATAACCAGCTAGAAATGAGCACGAGAAAAACAGGCCACTGTCCAGAAGTGTCGAATATTGGAACGAAACAAAAAAGACAAACCTACCACTGCGAAAAGTTTCCTCAAAATATTTAAGCAATCTTCTAATTCTTCAAATAATACATAATTAATTAATCAAGCTAACCAAAAAAAAAATAAAAAAATCACAATTTCACAAATATAAGTTACATAACTTTGAAACCCCCAAGAATACGATATCAAAATATGTGTTGCTTGCTTGTTGAGATTGTTGTATCGAATGGCAGTCGCGAGATACAACCAAAGTTGATAAAAGGCGCGAGGACCAGAAGAAGCAAATGCATGTGCTTCACTTCACATAAAGAAATAGAAAAAATAAAATTCTTTACTTATTCTTTTTTGTTTTTGGGTGCAAATCCGCATTCCTTAAATAGGAATCTTAAGCAAAAGGACAAGAATATCTTTTTTTTTTTTTTTTTACAACGACAAGGATACCATTTAGAATCCCAAATTTAATTATCTATATACCCTATTGATCTTTATTAAGCATATTTAACTTCATTTCTTATAAAAAAAATATATAAAATGATGGGATGAGATGTGAATACACACTATCACTTACGTGAAAACAAATTCATATTTTAACTCTATTAACATATGCTAACGATGTCAAAATGTTTGAGTATCAGTAGTTAATATGTTTCTTGCGACAATAATGTTGGCTACTCCACTCCAAATAAAGGGATCCCCTAAATAAACAATGAATTATTTGGAGATTATGGAAGAGTAACAACCTTTTTAATTATATGGATCGATGAATTTTTTTTTTGAACTTTGATAAGGATAGATGTTTGTCATTTGTGTGCTTGTTAGCAACAGAATATGTGTAACCTAACAAATATATATATGTAGGTTTCATCATTGGCTAACATGAATTTAGAATCATTGGATGAGAGCAGAATCTAGATGGATGAAATGCAATTTCGATAGGTCGAAAGAAATTAGAACAGAATCACATATATTATAGCTAAAGGAATTATACGTGTTAGATTATATGTTTTCAGCTAAAATGAATTTCACATGTAATGATTTAACAAAAGAATAATACTTTTCTTTGTACGTGATTTTTTTAATATAATATAATCATGCCCAAAACAAAATTATATTTTACGGTGTATAGTATGACGTGTACAAGTACTAAAAATTAAATTATTACAGTACTATTTACAAACTTAAAAGAAAAGAAAAAAGCGAAAATCATCTGCTTCTTCTTGACCACAAAGTTCCTTTACGTTTTTCATCTCAAACCTAATCATCATCTCTCAAGGCTAAATATAAAACCATTCAATACCTTCGCCAACCAGCGAACACAGATTCACTGTTCTCTTCTTCGTCTTCTTCTATAATGGAACAGCAATTAACATTGTTATTGCCTAATAGCCCAAAAGGCGCGAACAATGTCGAAATCCTAGAATACGCTTCTCTTCCCTCCTCCTCCTCCTCCTCCTCCTCCTCCTCCTCCTCCTCCACCTCCACCCATAGCCATCGAACCTTCGTCAAATTCTTCGTTTACTTCTTTCTAATCTTTTTCGCTTACTATTTCATCATCTCCAGTTTCACCATATCCCCAAATTTGCCAGACTCTGCTTCCGGAAACGGTAATTCTTGTTTCCCTGTCTATTCTTCAATTTCCAGTGAATTATGGATTCTGGAGAAAATAACGACCCAAGAATTATGAGAACAGGAGAAAAATTATGTAGTTTTAGGGTTTTTTGGGTGTTTAATTTTGGAAAATCTCATATCTACATTACTGGAAATTTCTAAATCCATGGAAATAACTTATAATTTAGGGTTACAGTAACTTGTGTTTACAACGTGTTTGATCAAATGCCTGTGTGAACATTTCGCAGTTTCATCAGCAAAGTGTGATCTTTTCACTGGAGATTGGATACCAGATCCATCAGGTCCTCTCTACACAAACCTCTCATGTCACCACATCCAAGATTTCCAGAACTGTCTTATGAATGGACGGCCAGATGTGAACTATCTCTTCTGGAGATGGAAACCTCGTGACTGTGATCTTCCTAGGTTCACTCCATCGCAGTTTCTCCACACAGTGAAGAACAAATGGCTGGCTTTCATCGGCGATTCCATCGCTCGTAACCACGTCCAGTCTCTCATTTGCATTCTCTCTCAGGTTTTGTATCAATCAAAAGTTTCCTAAGACTGCAAGAAACCTAGTACTTCTTGATTTTAACGGTTTGATTCTTTCTTTGAGTTTGCAGGTAGAAGAAGTGGTTGAGATCTATCACGATAAAGAGTTTCGATCCAAGATTTGGAGATTCCCTTCTCACAACTTCACACTCTCAGTCATTTGGTCTCCGTTTCTTCTCAAATCCGAAACACTTGGTAGCTCCGATATCCAGCTTTACCTAGACCAGCTCGACCGCAAATGGACCGAACAATACTCGAAATTCGATTACGTTGTCATCTCCGGAGGCAAATGGTTTCTCAAAACCACGATCTTCCATGAAAACAACACAATCACAGGCTGCCATTACTGCCAAGGCAAAAACAACCTAACCGATCTCGGCTACGATTACTCCTACCGCAAAGCCTTAACCCTTCTCCGTGACTTCGTCCTTAGCTCAAACCACAAACCGATGGTTCTGTTCCGGACCACAACACCTGACCATTTCGAAAACGGAGAGTGGAACACCGGTGGGTACTGCAACAGAACGATGCCGTTTAAACAAGACGAGGCCAAACTGAAAACCGTTGATGATGTGATGCGTGATGTTGAGCTTGATGTGTTTCAGAAGTTAGGGAAAGGTCTCGGTTTCGGTTTAGGTTCCAACTTGAGACTATTAGACACGACGGCGATGTCTCTTCTCCGTCCAGATGGCCATCCGGGACCGTACCGGCATCCGAATCCGTTTGCTGGAGTTAAGGATAAAAAATCTGTTCAGAATGATTGTCTGCATTGGTGCTTACCCGGTCCAATTGATTCGTGGAATGATATTATGGTGGAAACCATTCTTAACCGGGAACGGTATTAAAGCAAACCAAATGTCGAAAAATAGCCTCTACGATTGAAACCCGTTTATAGCCAATCATGTACCCGCTTGTACGTATAGATATGCTATTTCTGTATATCACTATATTGTAATTTTGTAACGGTCTTCAATATTAATATACGACGACGTTGTACTGCGGCGAGGCTCAAGGCCTTTAAAAGGCCAAGCTATTGGGCCTTCCATTAAGATGCCGTTTTGTAGTATCCCGGTAATGGACCGTTAAAAAACACCATGCCATTACCTGATCGTTCCTAGTCAGTCGTCACGAATGACATATGCCATACGACAAATATTCGGTAATTTTTTTCTTTTGTTTTAATAAAAACATTCGATTTCAGAATCTTGTGGCAGATATCTTCTAAAGGAATAATAATGCATAATCTAATAATGTTGATTTATTCGTCTTCTAAAATTTATTATAGATTTATTTTGGCTCACTCGGTAGCGATAACAGCTGTATTATTTGTATAGATAACTCGCTGAAATATATAAATGAATGAATAATACACATATATTTTATGCATGAGGTTATTATAACATATCTGTTTAAAAGTTGTATTGATGCTGACAGCTTTATAGACTTAGTTCTTTTGAGTTAGTGCTCGTTCAAACTGACACATTACCAATTTTGTTTTTAAAAATAAGAAGAATAAATTGTCAAATTCCAACCACTCGTCACCACTCTTTTTATGTGACTATAATTTTTAGCTTGGCAAATTACAATAATATTCATTACAAATTGTTGATGCACAAGTCGAATTGGCAATTATCATCGTCCACAAATATTGTTTATTTGTTTTGACATGTTGTTTTTGTTGATTACGATTTGGCGGGACATATTCAATTCAGTAAATGATTATTTAATCATGAGCTTTGAGATAATTCCCACTTTCACCTTTCTTCACTCAAACAAATGCTAAAGTCTAATCTATCGATGAATGATTAAATGCCTTTTTATCGTCGCCATGATGTCCCAGGATATTTGAAGAAGCCATTTTTAATTTGTATATAATTAGTAATCTTTAACCAAGAAAAAAAAGCGTAGAATAAATGTCTGGCAAAGAGGAGAACGCAGTTGCTATAAAAGAAAATAATAATGAAAAAAAGAAGCGAAAGAAAAATAAATTCATTTTTGTTGGGAGAATAGGAAAAAAAATCATTGCAGAAGCATTACGTTTGCATTTCATCACAGTCACACACGTATGCCCATCACATTTCACACGCACACATATTTTGACCCCCAATCACAAAAGGCTGGTCCTCACTGATTTTCAACATTTTCCCAACCCCCTATCCAATAATTGAACATATAATTACATCATTATGAATTTATATGCGTCACGTATAAAAAAATCAATCCCATTTTGTAATTGAAAAAATATCAAACCCATTTTGATTTATAATTTTTTTGCTAAAAATACATCATTATGAAAACCTCCACAATTGATTCGAGGGTGTTATTCAATCATGTATTTAAAATCAATTCTATAGGTTTTATAATCCTTTAGATTTAAAGTTTTGATCTTATTTTAAAGAATCCATAGGAGTTGATTATAAAATCTCTACAATATAGCTTGGATTCTGTTTAAAATAATTTACTCATGAAACTCCATTGGAATTCATTTCAAATGACTCAATAAACAAATATTTTAAAAGTCATTTACCTTTTAAATAACACTAGATTTTAAAACAGGATTTTAAATCTTGATTGAATAACACTAGCTAGATTTGAAAATCTATTAATGATGGATTACAAATAAGATATCCAATAACACTGGATTTAAAAACATAATTTAGAATCATTAATTGAATAATACTGGATTGTGATTATATTTCAGTTCATTTCAAATACAACATATAATAACACCTCCCCGAAGGTTTTATTCTATACTTACATGAGAAATCACAATTCTCTTTTTCCCTATGTAATAGTTATTATAAATAAATTTATATATATACGATCATGGTCACGACAACGAACATTTTACAAACACTAAAAATAAATAAATAGGAAAAAAAAAGTAATTTCTCCTGCTAATGATACACACGACACGAACTCTCTATATAAAGCCATTACTCAATACCTCATAAATTACAAAAGAAAAAAAGTTGAACAATCACAAACTAATACAAAAAAGGAAGCAAAAAGACAATTATATTTTGAAGCTTTGCATCAATGGAGGAATCAAAAGCGCCTCATATTGCGATCATACCGAGTCCCGGAATGGGTCACCTCATCCCACTCGTCGAGTTCGCTAAACGACTCGTTAACTGCCACGGCTTCACCGTAACCTTCGTCATCGGCGGCGAAGGTCCACCGTCAAAAGCTCAAAGAACCGTCCTCGAATCTCTCCCTTCATCAATCTCCTCCGTCTTCCTCCCTCCTGCCGATCTTACCGATCTCCCGTCGTCAACTCGCATCGAAACTCGGATCTCGCTCACCGTCTCTCGTTCAAACCCGGGACTCCGCCGAGTCTTTGACACCTTTGAGGCGGAAGGTCGCTTGCCGACGGCGCTCGTCGTCGATCTATTCGGTACGGACGCTTTCGACGTGGCAGTAGAGTTCCACGTTTCACCGTATATTTTCTACCCATCAACGGCCAACGTTTTGTCGTTTTTTCTTCATTTGCCTAAACTCGACGAAACGATGTCGTGTGAGTTTAAGGAATTAACCGAACCGGTTAAGCTCCCTGGGTGTGTACCGTTCATGGGGAAAGATGTCCTTGACCCGGCCCAAGACCGGAAAGATGACGCATACAAATGGCTTCTCCATAACACCAAGAGGTACAAAGAAGCCGAAGGGATTCTTGTGAATTCCTTCTTCGAGCTAGAGCCAAATGCTTTAAAGGCTTTGCAAGAACCTGGTCTTGATAAACCACCGGTTTATCCGGTTGGACCGTTGGTTAACATTGGGAAGCAAGAGGCTAATCCGATCGAAGAATCAGAATGTTTAAAGTGGTTAGATAAACAACCGCTCGGTTCGGTTTTGTATGTATCTTTTGGTAGTGGCGGTACACTCACTCGTGAGCAGTTCAATGAGCTTGCTCTTGGTCTTGCGGAGAGTGAGCAACGGTTTCTTTGGGTCATACGGACTCCGAGTGGGATCGCTAATGCTTCGTATTTCGATTCACATGGTCAAACCGATCCATTAACATTTTTACCACCGATGTTCTTAGAACAAACCAAAGGTAGAGGTTTTGTTATCCCTTCATGGGCTCCACAAGCCCAAATCCTAGCCCATCCATCCACCGGAGGGTTTTTGACTCATTGTGGATGGAACTCGACTCTAGAAAGCATAGTAAGTGGTGTTCCACTCATAGCATGGCCATTATACGCTGAACAGAAGATGAATGCGGTTTTGCTGACCGAAGATATCCATGTGGCGCTAAGGGCACGTGCTGGGGATGATGGGATAGTGAGAAGAGAAGAGGTGGCTCGAGTGGTGAAAGGATTGATGGAAGGTGAAGAAGGTAAAGGAGTGAGGAATAGGATGAAGGAAATGAAGGAAGGAGCTTGTAGGGTGCTGAAGGATGATGGGTCTTCAAGAAAGGCACTTAGTCTTGTGGTCTCAAAGTGGAAAGCCCACCAAAGAGAGTTAGAGCAAAATGGCAAACACTAAATATTTATGTCTAATATATGACTTGTATAAACCAGTGGTGGGATATGTTCAACTGTGTTTGTGTAATAATGTCATACTTTTCCATTTGTAAATGATTTTGCCTTTTCATTAGTTGGTGGTTAGATCGTGCAATTACGATCCGTTTGAAGAAGATGGCGCACTTTTTGATTCTTTGTTTTTTTTTTTTTTTTTTTTTTTTTGTCAAAACCTTTTACATTTTGTTTAATCTAGTGAAATGTTGTTCAAAAAAAAAAAGTTTCAAACTGAATCAGACAACTTCAATTAATATGATCGTTATGATGTACACTTTGTAAAAGTCCAATTGGTTCAAAGTTTGGTTAAAAGCTGAAAGTAGATGGTTAAGTGATGAGTATTGAACCACTTCAAACACTAGTGTTTCGGTTACAAATTAACCCATTGATTACTTCGCTTTGTTATCAGTGATGTGTTTTGACTTTATAAAGTCCGTTTAGTGGTAACCGAGGCGATCAAACTCTAAGAGGGAAAAAAACTCAGAAGTGGATGAAGAATAGAGAATAAGTGTGTTTGTGGAGTAGGTGAAATAGCGTTAGAAGACATCAAACACAAAACATGAGTGGGACCTAAAGACAGCATGTCTTTTTATGACTTGTAAAATGACGTCTACTTTTGTTTTGAAGGAGGTTAGTTTGCCACTTTCCTACGTGTCAAGCGTTTAAGCATGTGGTGAAAAATAGAAATACTGTACACAATTTTACAACTTTCCTTCTAGAATGAGTAGTAAGTAATATTACTTCAATACTTCCTATTATCAACCACTCTTTGACCTTTTCATATTTGTATCAAGTTACCAACTTTATTCGAGAAGAATTAATAAAATGTTCAATTTGGGCCAAGGAAATTCGCTTGGCGATAATTGGTAAATGAAGTCCAACAATATTTCTTTCTTCTCTTGAAAGGCCTAAATATTCCATAGACCATACTAATAAGCAAGTGGTTCAAATATTTAAGAAATGTTCTTATTACAGTTATGAAAGTTGGTAAATTATAATATGTAATCAGTGAATCTTCAGAGAATTCAATTACCATTCTTCATGACCCAAAACCTCTCAGTTTCTTCAGCCGTTCTTCCGGGAATCCTCCCAGCTATCAGTTCCCACCTTTCATCAAAATTAAAAAAGGGGGAAAATAATCACATATATGGTTAAGTATTAATTGTTTTTTCATACAAAGTAATGCAAAAAATGTAGTCGGTAATAACTAATTAACTAAATTAAAGGATCAAACCTGTCACCGACAAGCTTATGCATTCTACAGACCAAATCTTCTTCTTCTTGATTCATCTTCACAGCTTCCCACTGAAGACTACTCACTTCTGCTCCACGTCGTCACAGAAAAAAATCACATTTCTCAACATATACGAACGTTAAAAAAACATGGAAAACTTAACACGATGGGGTTAGTCTTGGGTTGCTTTTGCTTACCCTCAGATGCAGAAGAAGAAGAAGCAACAATGGGGTTGGTCTTGGGTTGCTTCGTCTTGAGATGCTTATCCATACCAAACGCACCGTATTAACGTTATGGACGTGAGAAAAAAGAAGAAGAAGTAGAGAGAGATATAGAGAAAGCGTTTTTTTAGAGGAAACACACGGACCAGCCTTGCTATTTATAGCAACCGAATCAGGTAACTATTGAGTTTGGTCGGTTTCTCTGTAGAAGAATCTTAATTTACTAAATTGGTTTTTGTTTTCATTAGTTAAATTATCATCGTTCGTATCTTGCCACCAATAAAAATCACATGTACCGTGACTTCATTTACTCCTCCATTATCAGCTAAAATGATCAGTTTATTATAACGATTTACGCATCATTATTTAAAAAATTATCGTTATCATGTGACAAAAGTCAAATTTTTTTTTTTATTTGATATCGAAATCCAATAAGACCGTGATCTAAGAAACGTCAATATCATCCCTACATAATTTTTGATATTTAATGGAACGAACTAACTCAATTAATTGAAGAGAGTTAATTAAAAATCTAATGTTCTTTGAGACCAACATGAGAAAAAAAGACGTTAAGTTTAAGATAATGCAACGTCACAGACTACAGTGAGTCATTCATAAATAAGGAACATGACCACTTTATGAAAATAATCAGCACACAAAAAATTACTTTTCTTTTCTGCCTTCCATAATTAAATTCCGAATTTATTGAGAATATTGTTACGCACTGAAAAAAAAAAGTTAAGTTGAAAGTTTGCTTGGGATGATTAAAAATAGTTTTTTCATTGGGGATATTCTCATTTATTCCCTTCGTGTACTTGTAAATAAAAATATGTATGATGTATAAACAAAATAAAGGTCGGTAAGATTTTATTTTTAAGTGTTGAAAAAAACTGAACCAATAGAACAGTTGCTAACGAATACACGACACGTGTCTTGTTGTTAGGACCACTATATTTTGGCTTAAAGCCAAATTTAGGACCATTTTTGCATGATCTACGAAGAAGTATCCAAGCCATTTTCATGTTTTGTACTACTGACATTCATTTACTTGTGGGTGATGGAACCCATCCCAAATTTTCATGAGACATGATTGGGGAATCATAATTTCGAATGATGGAAACATTACTTTTTTTAAATGATTTATGTACTTGTATGTTTGAAGGCAGTAATTGTCCGCTTTAGTGAAGTTTTTAGTTATGTGTTAACAATCTTAACAAGAGAAATCAAATGATCACACATACAATTTTGATAAACACGTAGCTACTAATCGCTATGATCAGTGTAATTAAACGATATAAAGTAAATTGGTTGATTGAATCACTTTGCGAAGTATTGAATTAATCAGTCAAACAATAAACTAATAGGCTAGACGTTCAACTAATTAAAATGTTTAGACAATTCGTTAAACGTCTACATAATCGGCTAAAGGGCCTATGCATCATTATAAGAACAAAACATTGATTCCGACGGATAGGTTTATGCTAAGTATATATCAAACTTTTCACGATGCCATTTTAACCTTTTGTTTAAGGGAATCCAGATTTAGAGAGTGAACGAGATCGGTCAATAAAGCTCATGTAATTACAAGATATTTGCAAATCTTCCCCCACAACTTCTATTTCGTCCAATAAAACCTTATCCATATATATCCTCAATCCTACTGATCATCAGAAGCTTTGATTGACGTCCTTTTCCATGTGTAATCCCAAATATTTATATGTGAAACTTCAGCTTACGATACATACTTTTAAGCGACTTCTCTATGATCTACAATGAACCAAAATAACCAAAAGACGAGTCAGATTATTTTATTTTCTTTTATTGTGTTTTTTTTTTTTTTGGATTTCATAATAACAAGATTATGAGGATATGATCCAACTTGAAAAAGAGCCAAAATGGAAAAGCAATTGAAGAAGGACAAAGAATAAAATTTTAGCTAACAACGACAAAAGAAAAAGAAATAACATTTTAGCTAACGACTGACAACCTTATACTACACATTCTGGTGAAGCAAAATAAAAAAGGATATAATGTTTGGTGATTAGCTATTTGTCTTACATCGAAATTCATTTTCAGTTTTAGTTACAACTTACATCTTTGGTCCAACCTTGCAACTTCGAAAACTCAATTTGAATAATATGAATGATGACATGATGTACGCCATCAATAATAATATATGTTCGTATCAAATAGAAATTTGATTTGACTATAAAGAAGAAGATACAGTTAATATAGTAATGCGGAAGTAAATCGTGAACAATATTACGTACATAATCTCTCAATATTTGTGCTTATAACTTCAAGTCAAAAATGGTTGATAATGTAAGAAGTTACTTATATTACGTACATAATCTCTCAATATTTGTGCTTACAACTTCAAGTCTTTAATGGTTGATAATGTAAGAAGTTAAAATTGATGTTCAAGGATCAATAATGAAGGTCCAACATTTATAAGTTGGACATCTAACGTTTCTGCTCATGGTTACTGTGAATTGTAACCAAGTTTTTTGTTCTCCACATTTCCCCGATCGATCCAATTTTGATTTTTTTGACTATATGAAACCTTCCCTGACAGCCAGAGGGTTCTATTTCAGTAGTCTGACTGGGCCTAATATGGACCGTAATAATTAGCGCAAAATCATATATTTGACATTTTTCTTAGTCAACGATTATTTGAACTGGCAACTCTTAAGAGCAGAGCATCAATGGCGGTATAAAACGCAAAAAAAAAAAAAAAAAAAAAATCTCAGATTCGACAGAAGGTAGCATCTAAGTTCTCGAAGTGAAAAAAAGAAAACAGACAAGGAAGCAGGAGTAAAAACCAGATTAAGTACAAAGGGAGCTGCTTTTTATAACGGTTCTTCAAGGCTGCGATGGTGTTGGAGATGGTGTCGGAGATGTTGGAGGCTTCAAGTCAGGGTACTGCGAAAGAGCCAAGAAATAAAGAAATCAGATTTAAAATAAGAAACTTCCTCAAGGGTCAACTGATGTCCAAACTATAACTATAAAACAGTTTAAAAGTTTCATCTTTTTCCACCAAAACGAAATTTTGTAAAAAAAGGTTCCAGGAGAAAAGTAGAAACATCACCGATGCATATGGAGAGAGAGGTCTTGAATGAGATATTGGTTTCGCTTCTGTTTTGGCTGCTTCTGTGATAACTTGTGCACTGGCGGCTTCACTCGCTGGCTCTGAGATTACTTGTGCAGTGGCCGCCGCTTTGATTGCTGGCTCAGGTTCTGGTTTATCGATGGTGGTGGTGGTCGTAGCTGCTTCGGCTGCTACTGCTGTTGCTGGTGCGGGAAGAGCTTTGCTGCTTGTTGATGCAGGAAGAAGAGCCTTTCCTATTTCCTGTTCTTCAATGTTGAATTATTGAAAGAAAGGGTTTCACTGATAATGAAGATATCTAAGTTGCTTACCTTTAACTCATCAACAAGTTCTTTAGGAGCAACTTTTGTGTTCAAGAACTCATCCACTTGTTTTAGAGTTTGCTTCCGGTCCTGTAGACGATATAAAGAAGAAGCATCAACACATCACCAATTTTAAGAAATAGAATTAGAAACCGAATCTTGAAATGAGAGGAACTTGCCTCAGCAAATAGAAGTTTCTTGCCTGCAAGCTGAACAAGCGCCGCTGAACCTAGTAGTTGGAGTATAGTTTCAATCTGTTGGGATGATGACAGAGATGAGAATTTAAGAGAGACAACAAGTTAGTTACTCCAAGAAGATGGAGTAAAGAGAGATAAAACAGACCTCTGTAAATGCTAAAACACTTAATCCAGCAGCAGCAGCTACTCCAAGAGCAACAGATACACCATCAGAACTCTCCTGTACATTTATGTTTTCCTCTTTTAAAACCATTTCCCAAAATGTTCATTACGGAACTTGAATGAATGTAAAACTGTATACTCACGCCAAATACACCGCTGATCCCATCTGTCAAACTGCTCAAATCAAGACTGAGATTCTTCTTTGCCTCTATCCAAGGCAAGCCGCTATTCTGCAAAACCAGAAAAAGAAAAGACTATAGAGAATCGAAAGCACTTGAAGAAGCATGCATTGTGGGAAGAGAGGAAGAGGAACACATACCAACCAGCCTCTAGGTCCCTCTGCACCATCTTTAATCGCGTAAGCTGATTTGAATCCATTAAGAGCCACTAGTTCTGCAACAAGCTCGGAGTTTCCATCAAACCTGGCTTTCCATTCACAGAATTAGACTGTATTAAACTAACTATTGACAGCAACAATGTGTAACATCTAAAAAATGCTCTCACTTCTCAGTTTCTCTCCAACTGCAATGTTGTATCAGATATATAATAACACTTGTGACTCACTAAACATTCTTCCAGAAAGAAAACGAAGAAGAAAAGTTGTAGCTATAATTCAGTGATCAGACAATCTAAGAAGCTATATTTGTAACTTTCATCCAATAAAAAAAGAGAGAATATTTTAGATTCCGAGAGCCTTACTTGTCCAGAATGAACAATGTGGTGTTCTCAGGATCCTTAAACTTCAAGGAAAGCTTCTTCAAAAAACCAGGCTTGTCTTCTCCATTATAAACAGTCGTAACCGTTTTCTTACCTAAACCTTTAATGTTAGGACTCCCCACTTGTCTGAAATCAGCAGAGGCTCTTATGTCAAGCAACTGAGCATTTTCATCAGTACCCAACTTGGTATAAGCATTCTTAGCAGACTCAACTCCAAAAGATTTCGGCTTTTTGTTCAGAACCTGTGACAGAACAAACGGAACAGCCAATGCAGCAAATCCACCAGCAACGACCAGAGGATTGTCCGTGACGAAACTTGATATCCCATCGATAAAGCCGTCTGAATCAAAAGATGAAGGAGAGGTCATAGATTGTTGCAGAGCTTCCTCGTACGTCAGGGATTTAGCAGGAGCTGTAGCACTGCCTAGAACAGAGGTCAGAAGAGCTAATCCGCCATTGAAGCTCTTCAAGAAGCTTTCTTGTGTGATTGGTTTCGGTGATTTCGGTGGAAAGAGGTTAGGGAGCGAGAAAGGCTTCCGTGGTTCTGATCTTTTCTCGGATAAAACCGACATAGGGCTAAAGCTAGCGGTTTTCAGAGCTTCCATGTCTCTCTCACACTCTCTCTCTCTCTCTCTCTCTCTCTCTCTATACCAAGAATTGGCCTCTCCTTATTATCAAACTTTTTAGAAAGATTAAAGAAGAAGAAGAAGTGGAAGAAAGTGTGAGAACAAGCCTGAAGCTGTTTCTAGTAAGGTGACGTGGACTGTGTAATCAATCGTAACCACTACTTGCTTGACACGTGGTATATTCGGATGAGATGTTTCTTGATCATGTTTTGGTGGGAGGAGAGCAGAGTGACATTGGTACCAAAATCGCATGTCAAATGTGTGGCCACAAAACATTAAGGTTCTGCATATTTACTAAAACGCCCTTTATCCAGAGCACAGAGAAACAGAGAGACCAGACTAGACTAGCTACAAAAGGTTCCTCAGCATTAAGAAAACAGAACAGTTTATGCAATGTAAGAAACTTACAGTAGATCAAAGAAATAATCTAAACCTTGTCCGATTTCCCAGATTGAAATGCCGATTCCCCAGAGACGAGCATTCTCAAGGCGTAGAAGGATTGAGATCAATGTAGGATAGAAAACAGCATGCTTCATGTTCTTATCATCTCTATACATGAAAAGATGCTCGCCGCTCTCTTTATCCCAATGTATAGCTGGCTTGTGTTTCTCGAGCAATGAGAGGTAATCCCTTCCGGTGATTGCTCCTCCGCCTCTTGAATCTTGATCAAAAGAAAACAGTTTTGTTTCAGTTAGTTTTGAAAAAAAAAAAGCGGCAAGAGAAGGACCGACTTAATTAAGCATATACCTCCAGAGATTACAAAATCGTTGCCGTACAAGTTGATACCAAGAAGAACTTTTCTTGCCAGGTTTGTGTCTATGTTGTTGGATGAACCAAGTAGGAGCTTGAGGGTGAGATCTATCCACTTGAGAGGAGCATTGGGTCCAGGGTTTTGGGGACTTGAGAAATCGTAGGTCATTAGAGAGAACCCGTCAACGGAGTCTTTCAAGAATTGAAGATCTTCAGGCCCGAAATCGTACATTTGGAGCTTCTCTGAATGAGGTGGACCAACGACATACATGAACTGCATATTTTGCTGGTTATTTCTCGGTGCGATCGTGGCGTGAAGTGTATCTCCAAGTTGTTTTACGAATTGCAGTGCCTATAAGATGGAATACACAAACCCCATGTAAGGTAAAAGACTCGTGACCATGAGGGTTGTTGATACATAGATTAACGATCATAATACCATTTTCCGCATGTCCGGGTCATGCAAAACGCCATAAGCTGCCCATCTTGACCAAGACTCTAGCACGATACCATCATATCCTAATTCCCTAGAGTACAAGGCAAATAAGGTGTCAAAAAACTTTCATCCATTTTAGAGAATGAAGTTTACAAGAACTCTAGGACTTTGAGAGACCCTTACTTGCACTCAGTGACAATAAGGTTGATAGCTTTTGCCCTTAGTTTCTTTTTCCTAAGCAGCTCCCCAGGAATAGCTTCTAAAACAACTCTTGGTAATATCTACATGACAGAGAATCAAAATTCAAACCATCAAAGAAGGACATAGATATCAAGCATCAGCTGATACAGAGAAGGAAGGAAAATGAGTTTTTTTATTAAGCTACCAGAGCCTTTCCTCTTGATCGAAGCTCTTGGATCCATCCCTTATCAGCATTATGTCTCCCTTCCAAAACCAATCCATTTCCTTGGCTACTAGACAATAGAAACCGGAAATGTCACTGACTTTCTCTGGAAACCCGGAGATACTGCAAGCATTTGGAACTGATATATACCTCTTCAGATCGTACCATACCGGTGATAAATGTGTAAACTTGGAGTTGAATATCTTTGCGGTTTCATACCCTTTAGAGTTCCTGCAAAGCATTTGCAGTTTCAGATTGCAAATTTTCAATATTTCACATCTGAAACTGTTCCAAAAAAACTCTAGAAACCTACCATGGCGTAATGTAAGCTAAAACTGGATAATCATAGTGCCTAGTTGATGAATTCTCTAAAGCCTTGGAATGTTCCTGAAAACAAACTCATACCAAAATTGATGAACATTCATCCTAAAAGTTTTCAGCTTTTCCCAACATTGAACCGAAAACTATGGACTCACAGTGAGGATTTCTTGGAAATGAACATCAGTTTTAACGAGTCCCTTTTGACGTATTGATGTTTCCGTTTGGACGACGACTCGATGAGCGAATTTGACTTTGTACACGACCATTGAAACTGCGGGAATAGCGATGAAGAAGATCACGAAAATGGCGATGAGCCTCCGATCGGAGTCTGGTTCTCCGACTTTACCATCTCGAGATTTGGCCTCGTCTCGATTCGTCCGCCGTTCCAAATTCTCCGTCGCCGGTGAACGTCTCTCCCGCCTCCTCGCCATCGAGCTTGTCACGGCGGCAAGAACTAGTGAAGAAACGGTATCGTTTTTGCTAAGTATAAGAGATTTGTTTTTTGGTCTAGTGTAATTCCATATGTACCCTTTCTTCTGGTCTATTATTACGTTCAAGACCTATAAGAAGATATCAGAGACAGAGAGATGCTTCAAGATGAAAAATTGGAGAAAGAGAAGGGTTTTATCGTTAAACCCCAATCCACCGGAAACAGATTCTTTCGAAGAATAGGTTTGATTTGAAGCGATAAGGTGAGATTTTTGTTTTCCTACGTATTATCTGAAATTCGAATCTCATTTATGTTTTCCGTCGTAGAGATTAAAACATTTCTTTGGTGAAATTCACAGGCTTTGAGTCTTTCAAATGGAGCCTAAGCTTCTGCTTTCTGCACATAAACCCTTGTTCGTCTTTTGCAACTCTCCGTTCAATGAAAAACCTTACCTTTCCGTCAAATCCCGTTTGCCCATGTCCACAATTCGAGCTGCGAGTTCTCAGTTCATGGGGGAAGGTTTGATTTTGGGGAACACGTATGGGTTTTGGAGCGCTTCTAAGAAAACCCGTGTTGTTGTTGAGCCAGTGAGAGCTGCTGTGAAGAGAAGGAAAGAGCTTACTTTCGATAACGTTGTTCAAAGGGATAAGAAACTGAAACTAGTGTTGAACATTAGGAAGATTCTCGTGAGCCAACCCGATAGGATGATGTCTCTTAGGGGTTTGGGTAAGTACAGGAGAGATTTAGGGTTGAAGAAACGTCGTCGGTTTATAGCTCTGCTTAGAAAATATCCAGGTGTGTTTGAGATAGTTGAAGAAGGAGCTTATTCACTGAGGTTCAAGATGACAGCAGAGGCTGAAAGGTTGTACCTTGAGGAAATGAAGATTAAGAATGAGCTTGAAGATGTGTTAGTTGTTAAGCTGAGGAAATTGGTGATGATGTCGATCGATAAGCGGATATTACTGGAGAAAATCTCTCATTTGAGGACTGATTTAGGGCTTCCTTTAGAGTTCCGGGACACGATTTGTCAGCGTTACCCGCAGTATTTCCGTGTGGTTCCTACTCCGAGAGGTCCGGCTTTAGAGCTGACTCACTGGGATCCTGAGCTTGCAGTGTCAGCTGCTGAGTTATCTGAGGAGGACAATAAGTCTAGAGATTACGAAGAGAGGAATTTGATTATTGATAGACCGCCTAAGTTCAATAGAGTTAAGCTTCCAAGAGGTCTCAATCTATCAAAGAGTGAGACGAGGAAGATAAGTCAGTTCCGTGACATGCCTTATGTATCTCCTTACAAGGACTTTTCTCACTTGAGGTCAGGAACACTGCAGAAAGAGAAACATGCTTGTGGGGTTATTCATGAGCTTTTGAGCTTAACGACTGAGAAGAGAACTTTGGTTGATCACTTGACTCATTTCCGTGAGGAATTCAGATTCTCGCAGCAGCTAAGAGGAATGCTTATAAGACACCCTGATCTGTTCTACGTGTCGTTGAAAGGGGAAAGAGATTCGGTTTTCTTGAGAGAAGCTTACAGGAACTCTGAGTTGATAGATAAAGATCCTTTAACTCTCGTGAAGGAGAAGATGCGGGCACTTGTTTCGATACAGAGATTCCCTAGGAGGGGAGGACCAAAGAGAGACGAAGAAAGAAGAGAGGAAGAGATTGATGGAAGCGATGCAGAGGGTGAGGAGGAAGAAGAAGAAAGTGATGATGAAGAGTGGTCTGATGTTGATGGTTACTTGGAAGGTGGAGGTGGTGGCAATGATGATGAAGGTGATTGGACTGATGAAGAAGATGTGCCTCCTAACTTTGATGATGACGAAGACGAAGAAGGCGTGAAGAGAGGGTTGAGTCCTTCAAGTAGTCCTAGAAAGAAGGAAGAGAAAGTACTTACTCCTGTGTTCCCTGATGGTACTCCAAGAGAAAAGTGGTAGTAGATCATTACTGATTTAGGTCCATGGAAAAATGTTTACTTGTGTTGTATCATTCTTGAAGATGAACACAATTAGCTCTCTGGAAAATCATATGTTTATGTATGTTGTTGCTTTGTTGTAAGAACATTTTTGAGAATGGAGTCATTTGCTTTCTTATTCTGCAGTGAATCTTTAAACATAAAAACGCTGCGTTTTAAATTCATAGAGAAATTGAAATAAAACGGATAGATCCGTCTTATCCGGAAAGTGTGAGTGAATAAAATGGAGAACATCTCTGTAACTTTCCGCCATTGTTACAGTTCCTCGTTTCTTCATCAGTCACAGCGAAGATATCTTGTTACTCATTATTCTTCGGCTTGTTTGTCGAGGTCTCTGGGCATCAAGCATGCGTCGTTTGAATCTGTACCAGTCTCGGTTTCTCTGGCACCGTCGTCTTCAAGCTGGCACTTTTCGTCCCACGGGGATTTTCATCCGTTGAAGGAGCTGCTAAATGGATGCGATAATTTGGTTTCTGTTAAAGCTGCTCATGCTCGGATGATAAAGCTGTTCGATCGATTCGACTTGGGATTCATCGACAGGTGCTTGATCTCTCGGTACCTTGAATTCGGAGAATTTGGGTATGCTAGTGCTGTTTTCTTCCTGGGTTTCCCTCGGAATCAAGTTTCATGGAGGGATTTCTTAGGAGAGGTCGAGAGTTTCGGATTAGAGAAGCATAGGGTCTTAGAGGATTTTGTTCAGCTACAGAACAAAGGAGTAAATTTCGATGAAGTAGTTCTCGCTATGGTTTTGAGAATCTGTACTGTTCTAATGATTCCGTTTCTGGGTTTCACTATCCATGGCGGTTTGATCAAGAGAGGGCTCGATGATTCAGACACTCGCGTGGTTTCTGCATTGATGAGTTTCTATGGAAGATGTGTGAGTGCCGATATCGCGAACAAGATATTCGATGAAATGCCTAAAAGAGATGATCTCGCATGGAACGAGATCACGATGGTGAATTTGCGGAGTGGGAAATGGGAAAAGGCTGTGAAACTGTTCAGAGAGATGCAGTTTTCTGCTGCAAAAGCTTATGATGGAACAATGGTTAAGCTTTTGCAAGTTTGCAGCAACAAAGGAGGTATAGCAGAAGGGAGACAGATTCACGGATATGTTATAAGACTTGGGTTTGAATCAAACGTCTCAATGTGTAACTCCTTGATTACCATGTACTCGAGGAATGGCAAGCTTGAATCATCCAGAAAAGTTTTCAATTCGATGAAAGACCGGAATATGTCTTCGTGGAACTCGATGATTTCGAGTTATACTGCATTAGGTTATGTAGATGATGCTATGGCTCTTCTGGAAGATATGGAGAGATGTGGAGTGAAACCAGATATAGTGACATGGAACTCTCTTTTGTCCGGACACGCTTTTAAAGGCTTATACAAAGGTACCATTGAGATATTGAAGAGAATGCAAATTGTTGGTCTCAAGCCAAACACAAGCTCCATAAGTAGTCTTCTTCAAGCTGTTGCTGAACCGAAGCTTCTGAAACTTGGTAAAGCAATTCACGGATATGTAATAAGAAATCAGCTTTGGTACGATATGTACGTAGTAACCACATTGATCGACATGTATGTTAAAACTGGCTGCTTGCCTTACGCTGGGATGGTTTTTGATATGATGAATGAGAAGAAGAACATTGTTGCTTGGAATTCAATCATCTCGGGACTTTCGTACGCTGGTTTGCTAAAGGATGCGGAAGCTTTGATGAGTAGAATGGAGAAGGAAAGGATCAAACCTGATGCTGTTACATGGAACAATCTGGTTTCTGGATATGCTACTTGGGGTAAAACAGAGAAAGCTTTGGCTATGGTAGAGAAGATGAAAAGGAACGGGGTGGAGCCTAGTGTGGTTTCGTGGACTGCTATCTTGTCGGGATGTTCCAAAAACGGAAACTTTAGGAATGCTCTCAAAGTCTTCATTCAAATGCAAGAAGAAGGTATCTCTCCAAACTCAGCTACCATATCAAGCTTGCTTAGGATATTAGGTTGCTTGAGTCTACTACACAGTGGCAAAGAGGTACACAGCTTCTGTTTGAGGAACAATTTAATCCGCGATTCATATGTTGCAACTGCACTAGTAGACATGTACACAAAATCAGGGGATCTGCGAAGCGCGTCTGAGGTTTTCTGGGGCATTGAGAACAAACCGGTAGCTTCTTGGAACTGTATGATCATGGGTTATGCCATGTTTGGGCAAGGCGAAGAAGGGATTGCGGTTTTCGATAGGATGCTTGAAGCAGGCATGGAGCCGGATGCTATAACGTTTACCTCTGTCTTGTCCGTCTGTAAGAACTCATGTCTCGTCCGTAAAGGGTGGGAATACTTTGATCTTATGAGGTCTCGTTATGGTGTAACCCCGACTATCGAACACTGCTCTTGCATGGTAGATATGCTCGGGAGGTCAGGTTATCTTGATGAAGCCTTGGACTTCATTCGAACGATGCCATTAAAACCCGACACAACCATTTGGGGTGCGTTTCTTTCATCTTGTAAGATACACAGAGACCTAGAGCTCGCGGAAGTCGCTTGGAAGAGGCTGCAAGTGCTGGAACCAAACAATTCAGCTAACTACATGACGATGATAAACTTGTATAGTAACTTGAACAGATGGGAAGATGTTGAACGCATAAGGGACTCAATGAGGGATCAAAGGGTGAGAGTCCAGGATCTCTGGAGTTGGATTCAGATAGAACAAGCCGTTCACGTCTTCTACGCAGATGGAAAAGCACATCCTGATGAAGGAGAGATCTACTTTGAGCTGTACAAATTAGTCTCTGAGATGAAGAAATCAGGTTATGTGCCAGACACAAGGTGTATACACAGAAACGGAAGTGAAACGGAGAAAGAGAAATTGCTTATGGGACATACAGAGAAGTTAGCAATAACCTATGGCCTCATCAAGAAGAAAGGCTTAGCTCCTATAAGAGTGGTCAAGAAGACAAGTACATGTTCCGATTGCCACACGGTAGCAAAACACATATCAGTTTTGAGAAACCGCGAGATTGTCTTACACGAGGGGTCTCGAATTCATCATTTTAAAGACGGCAAATGTTCCTGCAATGACTCCTGGTGATAATATAGATACAAACTAGCTCTGTTTTTTTATTTTTGATTATCTTACAATGGTGCTTACATACATACATTGTCCAACAAACACCAGAAAGCAAATTACATCAAAACTTTCACAGCAGGCTCGAAAATTGCCTATGGAGCTGATCTAAGCAAAGAAGGAGAGACAACAACAAAGTGCTTCTACATATATATGACAAGACTAAATGATTTCTACACTGGATCTTGCCTTCATATCTTCAATGGTTACTTTATCTTCTCTCTGTATCCGTTGGAAGTTTTTTCAGAATGTGGCAATGGATTTGGTTAAGTCCTGAGCAGCCAATCTTTCAGAGACACAAGCCAAGGATTTGAGGTTACACTTGATAAGCGATTCCACGAAATAGCATGTGTCGTCTTTGGTGTTGCCCTGAGGAACATCCACAACAAAAGATTCAATCACCATAGTTGCTGACCTCCCATCGATCATCTCAGGATGTAAAGTCAAGATCGAAGAGTAATTCTGCAGCAAAACAATCATTCATATATAAACACTTTCTTCTTTTCTTCTGAATCTGTAAAAACTAAAAAGCTATGAGATTTGAGGATTATATTTACTTACCCTGAGTCTGTGATCACCACCAATGATGTTGATACCGAGGATGTGTTCTTCATCATCAAGCTGTTCCAATCTCTCGGTACTAGTGGTCGCCGGAAGACCAGACTTAACGTTGACTTCTCTGAGACTGCCGATCTCAGGATCACCATCAACAGTGCATCTGCTTACAAATGGTTTGTATTTCTGCGGCTGATCAAATCTTCTCACAAGTGACCAAACCTGATTCATTTATATAAACCATTGTTAGCACGAGAAGCCTAAATCCGCAAACAAAAACAGCCTAAATCCGTTCAAATTTCAAATTAACGGCGAGTCGGGGAAGAACTTTTATCAGAATAACAAATCTGAAATACGAATCTAAGAAGATTGAAGCACTTACGAGATGAACAGGGGCTTTAATGTATTTGACGAGAACAGAGGTACACTGATTCTCTCCGCAACGGTGGCGATGATGCAACCGTACGTATTGCGCCGTCACGAGAGCTCCGTACATCTCCGTATTGTCGACGATGATCTCCTTCATCTCTCTTATCTTCACTCTTCTGTCCTTTCTGAGGAATCCTGGATGGGAGGAGGGGAGTGGATAAAGTAGAGGAAAAGGAGAATAAAGAAAATGGAATAAATTAGCTTTGTATTTAGTTATCTGTATTTTTGACCATTTGTTTTGGTTGGTTAGGCTCAAATATCCACCGACATATAAACACCAACGCGGGATTTACAATGAACCGACAAATCTTTAATATAACTTACGTGTCGCGGTCTGATTAGATAGTCGTCTCTCTTATTTTGGTTTTAGGCTTTTAGCTATTGACTTTTGAGTACATGTACAATCTGTCTTATCCAGCCAAATTTACCTGTGCAAATCAGAAAAGCAATTTTGGGAACTCCTGCACATTTATTTCTTCTCCGGCCAAATAAGGTAATGATACGTGCATTTAATCTTCAAATCTATCTATCTATTATCCTTACCATATTCATATCCATCTCCAATATTGTGAAATGTTATCTTCTCAAGCAGGAATCTTGGCAGAATCTTGGGAGAATCTTAGAGCATGATCAACGCAGGTATCTTAATACGCTGCTTAGGGAATATTGTAATTAAAATAAATAAAAAATATATTTTTAACTAAGCTTCGACGCCTAATTAGGTGATTTAAGCGTCGGAGTTTATGGGGCACGTGGCAGCGTGTGAGGTGTTTGAGAAAAAACACGCGTTCCTTTTCTTCATTCCGTCTTTCTCTTCTCTCTCTTTGCTTCCCCATGGCGATTGAAAGCTTGAATCGATTTTGCAGACGAAATCAGTCGGAAAGCACGTCTCTTCTTCTTCTTCTTCTTTGTGGTTCTTTGTGTGTGTAGAATATGAAGGAAGAGTATGGTTTGTTTGTTTGGCCTTGTAGCGTTATCCTCGCTGAGTATGTTTGGCAGCAGCGATCTCGATTTCGCGGCTCTGCGATTCTCGAGGTAAGCCAACGACTCCTGCTCACTCTTGATTTTGATTTCGATTCTGATTTTGTTGATTACAAAATTGGGATTATGTGTAATTGTGTTGTGTGTTTATGTAGATTCCTTAGATGTTATCATTTTCTTAGAATTGTGTATTGATTGAAATTTGCAGTTAGGAGCTGAGACTTCCTTGCCTGGTTTAGTAGATACAAAAGTTGGAGCTAATCTTACCGATGATTCAAGTAAAGCAGAGGTATAGTGAAAACATGTTGATTATAAGTGTTTCGACTGTACATTTGCAGGTTTTGGAGAATATGAGAAGTGTTTGTGAGCTTAACAATCTCAGCTGCAATTTAATGTATACCACAAGATCACCATATATAGCATATGTGTTTCTGTCTCCAAGATACTTGTTTCATGGTGTTTGCTTGGTTCTATATTAGCAGGTAATGGGTCTCACTTGGGGAGTATGGGATGCGTCGATATTTGACTTGCGGCCTAACATTATACTTGGTGCTGATGTTTTATATGATTCAAGTGGTTAGTTCTTGGCATTCTCCTAGTTTATTCTTACCATGAGATTGAAATGTGAATCTGAATCTCTGTGTTTGTAAAAGCGTTCGATGATCTCTTTGCTACCGTCTCGTTTCTGTTTCAAAGTTCTCTAGATGCAGTTTTTATAACTACATATCATAACCTCTAAATTAGTGTTAGTTTAGCAAAGAGTTATGGTCATAGACTACTCTGTTCTTTGTGCTCTGCGTAACTTCGTCAAGAGAGAAGACGGGATTCACGACTGGCTCTTTGCCGCCGATGCTGAAAATGTTGTTCCAGTGGTGGAGGAATCGGATGGACAAGCGGAAAAAGAAGTAGAGTTGCTGCACTTGGATTCTATGTCTATGGAACATGTTGCTGATTCTCTAAGAGACTCCATTGCTTTCATTATATGGGATGACTTTATAAACAAGTGGGAAGAATGATAACTGATTTAACCAAGTGTAGTATGTTTTTGTTTCAGTGTCGACCAATTTCTATATAGTATGTTTTTTTAAGCACTCCCCATTGGAGCAAGAAAACAAAGTGTTGTTAACAAAAAAAATTAAAACAATATTTATATTAAAATAATAGCTAAGCGTCACATGATAGATGCTTGCATTGCACATGCTCTTATAACAAAGGATTATAGCTGATGTCAGCATGACATCACGAGAAAAACTCTTGTGTGCAAATTAATTCCTTTTTTTTTCTTTTTTTTTTTTTTTAACAAAGGCTTAATGCAAATTAATTCTTGACATAACCCGAAAGTAAACCGGAGTTCTTTTCTGATCTTAGTGAAGCAACTCAATTTGACCGCCAATTAACGAGCCAACAATTTTTCAGTTTTGAAATTTATCATTTTGTATAATCAGTTGAAAACTCTGATCAAACAATTGGAGTGCAAAAATCAGTCATATCCTAGAGTAAAAAAAAGTTTAACCTGCGAAGATTAAAAGTCTGCTTATAGTCGTGTGGTTAAAAGTTAAAACCAAACCGACTCTGTGGATTACTACACGTCCCACTTGACATTCCTGATCACAACCAACGCCTTGGCCATATCTGCCCTAGCCTTCTCCGTTATGGCATTCGCTTCTTGTACCATCTCCGCCGCCTTCTCCGCCATGTCCCTCGCGCTCGCCGCTACAACCTCTACATTTTCCACCATTCTAATAACTGAATCCCACGATGCATCCGCCACCAAATCTGCCCCGTTGGCCTCCACTATCGCCACCATTGTTTCAACCTCTTCCACTATTTCCGATGACTCTGCCCCCATGGCCTCCGCGTTCTTTACCAAAACAGCCGCCTTTTCCACCATCGTTGACACTTCCTTCACCATGGCTACAGAGACCCATAATCGACCCTTATCATGTTGAACCGGACTGGTTAAGTCCTTTAATAAACATTGAGTTTTTTTTTTAACAAACCTCTGGCTTTCTCTTGTACTTTAGCTATGTTTTTCTTGATCTCCACGGCTGTATTGAAAACCCCTAGAGTTGGCTTGTTACACACGAAACAGTTCAAGTTCTTCTCGTGGTGCTGTATCATGAAACAAAAACAACAGCTCTGTTTCAGTATGTCCATGAAAACTCTAAAAGTGTTTTTTTTTTTTTTTTTTTTTTTAAGGTGAATAATCATACCTTTAGAGCACAATGCTTGCAGAAGTAGTGATTACATTTTGTCACAATAGGATCCATGAACGGTTCTCTGCAAATACAACATGCTAGAGGCAATGCGTCATCATCATCCTCTGTTTTCTCAAATTCAAGCTTTCTCGCTGTTGTTTTTGCGATCTTTTCTGATCTGGAGCTTTCGTTTTCCGAATCTTCATCGAGCGTTCTTTTGTTTGAGTTTTGAGTCATTTCACTTTGCTGAGACTCAGATTCTTGCACAGGCGTTTGAGCCTCACAGGAATCTGAAATTATTGCGCAGATCAGATTAATGAATCCACAAACTTGAAATCTACCAAATAGCAAGCATCGTGGTTAGTTATCTGGATTAAAAACATCTACCGATTATAATTTCGATCAGATTTATGAAGAATTACAACACTAGCGATCTGATTACCGAGTAGATGCAGCTAGGAAATGCAGAATCAATCTTTATTGAAATTGGCGCCAAAATCCTCGACTTCGAAAGAAGTAAAAAGAGAAACGAACAACGAGAAGAAGACATGAAAATAAGGTGAGAAAGAGATAACTCACCTAGATTTAAGAATAATCCAATGATTATTACGCCGGGATTGAGAACACCGGCGGTGGCGAAGTCTTCCGACTGCAAGAGCGATGGAGAGCGACGCAGAGACGAACGAAGAAGAAGAAGAAGTTAGTTAGTAATTAGTTAAGCAAATTGAATTTCTATTTGAACTTAGTAGGCCTTTAATTAAGGCTAGCCCATTAAGTGTTTTCGGCTCACTTAGTTTGACCCACTTTTCTTTTTCAATTTTTATTATTAATCGAAAAAGGTTTTTATTTTTATTAGTCGTATATTTCCATTTCCCTCTCTTTTGTCTTGTTAACTGCGAAATGGGTCTCAATTAAAAAGAGAAATCGATGTATTACTCTCTACCTAATTTTGATTTTGGGGAATTTATGAAATCTGTTCTTATGATTCAGGATCCGTCGAAGAATACCAAATTCTGATTTATGGCTTTTGGCCGCGACAATCGTGTAAGGTTGTTTCATGTTTACTTGCTTCAAATCTCGTTTGTTTTTAGAATCAATTTCACTTAGGGAGACTATGGACTATTGAAATGATTTACAGCTATATTGGTCTAAAATTTCTATGAAAAATTGTTGTTTGCTGATGATTTTGGTTTAGGTCCAAAGATTGGATTTCAGAGTATGGTTACGGAAGACCATCTCTAAACGCAGTTTTACAAAACGTTCGTAGAGGATTTGAGATAAAATCAAAACCTTCAAGAAACCATTGAGTTTCGTTTCACATAAGAAACCTTCTAATACGCAGAAGAAGACGAGCATCATAAACCCACAAGACATCTTTCTGCAGAACTGGAACAAGATCTTTCTCTTTGCTTCAGTGATTGCTCTTGCGATTATTTTTCTACATTCCCATTGTCGATGGAGAAAAGCACTGCCTTAATCTGCACACCAACTTGGAGATAGCAGCGAGCTTGCTTCGAACATATATCGATGCCTTCTACGTTATTCACATTGTGTTTCAGTTTAGAACAGCTTATATTCGGAAGAGGAGAGTTGGTAGAAGATCCTAAAGCCATTGCGTTGAAGTACCTCTCCTCTTACTTCATCATCGATCTTCTTTCAATCCTTCCTCTCCCACAGGTATATAAATAAATACTTGATCAGTGAATCTTCCAATGGTTTCTTGATGATTCTTGTTTCTTCTGCAGCTTGGTCTTAGCTGTGATCCCAAATGTCAACAAGCCGGTCTCTTTGCTCACTAAGGACTACCTGATTACTGTCATATTTGGCTCAATACATTCCCAGGATTCTTCGTATCTATCCGCTTTACAGTGAAGTGACGAGAACATCAGGCATAGTTACTGAAACAGCTTGGGCTGGTGCTGCATGGAACCTCTCTCTCTACATGTTAGCTAGTCATGTGAGTTTTCAAAATCATCTTTATTATTGATTGATCAAGTTTCAAATGATAACTTACTTCTTCTCTAGGTCTTTGGAGCCTTGTGGTACTTGATGTCAGTAGAAAGAGAGGACAGATGCTGGCGTGAAGCTTGCGAGAAGAGACGAGAAGGGTGTGATTTTAGATTTCTCTACTGCGATGAAAACAGTAATGTTATAAATGATTTTCTCACTACCTCGTGCCCGTGTATCGACCCTGATGATATAACAAATTCGACTGTCTTCAACTTTAGTATCTTTACTGATGCTTTGAAGAGTGGGATTGTTGAATCTGATGATTTCTGGAAGAAATTCTTCTACTGCTTCTTAGGTTTGTAACTCTTTCTAGTTAGAACAACAATTCCATGTCAAGATGAGGTATGAGCAGTGCCTTTAGCATGATGTGTATCAAAGACTAATCTTATGATCACTTGTTTTTTTAACATTGCATTGCATTAGGACAAAACCTCAACACGAGCAAATTCGTTGGAGAAATAATCTTTGCTGTATCAATTTGCATATCTGGACTAGTCTTATTCGCACTACTTATTGGCAAAATATGCAGGTAAAATCCTCTCATCACAAAACTTAAGCCACAAGGAAGATAAGATACTGATTGGTGTTTCCATTTCCTAATTGCAGAAATACTTGGAATCGACAACAGTTAGGGAAGAGGAGATGAGAGTGAGAAAAAGAGACGCAGAGCAATGGATGGCTCATCGGATGTTACCAGAGGACCTGAGGAAACGTATCAGAAGATACGAACAATATAAATGGACAGAAACCAGAGGCGTTGAAGAAGAAAACCTTCTTCGTAGTCTCCCTAAAGACCTCAGGAGAGACATTAAACGCCATTTTTGCCTCGATCTCCTTAAGAAAGTAAGTGCACCATCTCCAATTGAAACTATATAACGAATAATCTTTGATTGATCGGAATCAAATGTACGTAGGTGCTTATGTTTGAGATGATGGATGAGCAGTTGCTAGATGCCGTGTGTGACAAGCTAAAGGCAGTGCTCTACACCGAGAACAGCTACGCGATTCGTGAAGGAGATCCAGTGGAAGAGATGTTGTTTGTCATGAGAGGGAAACTGATGAGCGCCACCACAAATGGTGTCTGGACCGGCTTCTTTAACGCCGTGTACCTCAAAGCAAGCGACTTTTGCGGCGAGGATCTTCTCACTTGGGCGCTGGATCCTCAGTCTTCGTCTCATTTTCCGATCTCGACGAGAACAGTTCACAGAAGTCGAAGCCTTTGCTCTTGCAGCAGAAGATCTCAAGCTCGTCGCTTCGCAATTCAGACGACTCCATAGCAAACAGCTTCAACATACTTTCAGGTTTGGTCTCTTTTTGACCAATCTTCCTTAGCTTTCTCTGATCACCGGTTCTGTTTGATCTGTTTAAATCTCCAGGTTTTATTCGGTACAGTGGAGAAGTTGGGGAGCATCTTTTATACAAGCTGCGTGGCGGAGACATTGGCGGAGAAAGCTGGCTAGATCGTTAACAGACGAAGAAGATCGATTCCGAGACGCGATCGCAAAACGCAAACGCGACGCCGCGTCGTCGTCGACTTCGAGCATGGTTGCTACTTTATACGCGTCGCGGTTCGCTTCAAACGCACTTCGCAATCTGCGTCAAAACAACAACCTTCCGTTGCTTCCTCCTAAACCCTCCGAGCCTGATCTCACTGCAATTCATCAATACACAAAAACCCTGGTGTTACTCCAGGAGCTGACACATCAGCATTTTTGTGCAGGGAAATTGTGACAACTCAGCAAAAACCATCAGCCAATGAAAACATTTTAAATAATACCAGTCAGCAATTTTTCTGTGGTAAACATTTTAAACATTTGGGCGGTTTCTCTGTGGTGTGTTTCTCAGCCCGGAAACCGTGATTCGATCGGATTGAAGGTTGACGACGCGTGGCGGTGGCGGAGTTGTGTGCGGTTGGTCAGAGGTGGCCATCAGAGGTGAGGCGCTGCTGTGAGTCGGCTTCTTTGTAAGTCGGTTTTTGGCCGTGGGAGACTACAAACCGAACGTCATCTCTACCGGTGAGTTAGGTGCTTCAGATACTGTTGTGATCGGTCCGGTGGCCGGAATTGGACATCCTGTGTGCTTCGTAGGGCCTACCGGCGGTGAGGGCGTTCTCCGATCTCTTGTCCGACGGCGGAGGCAGCGGCTAGGTCAATTGTTTCTTTTTCCGACGCAGTTTTCGCTTAACCTCACCTTTCTAGCGTTTTGCGTTTTGGCGTTTTCGCGTTTTGTAATTAGGGTTTAGATAGCTACGGGCCTGTCAATTATATCCCGGCCCATTGGCACAATTATAATCATTTTCTCTGCCGAGGCCCAATGTGTAATAAATCATCAAAACGTTTCCGTAAATTAATAATCTTGGACACGCAAAAACTGTCATGAAGGTTAGGATCCAATTTGGTTTATAGAAAATTATAGATAACGGGAAAATGGAAATAAAAAAAAGAGAGAGCATATCTCTAGATCACAATTTAATATTTTACTCAAATTTGATAATATAAAAGCGTAAATAATTTTTAAAAATATAAATTTGAGTGCATCTTAAATGAAATAAAAAACAAGAAATAAAAACAAAAACCGCGGCGTAGCGCGGGTCAAAATCTAGTCATACTTAAAAATCTCTACCACGACGAGTCCATTTACCACTTGTAAAATTTGTCAACTATTTTTTATAGAAAAAAACTATTCAGATAAAAAATAAATAAAATTTGAAAAATAATATATATTGTCAATAGCCGATTAAGAAACCGCCAATATAAAAAGCCCTTTTACTCATAAATCCAAAAGGAAAGTATTCGTAGCCCAACAAGGATAGAGACTTAGGGCTTCGCTGTTTTAATTTCTCCCTTTCTATTTGATTTCTCTCCACAAAACGATTTTCTTCTTCTTCCAAGCTTCGATAATTGTCAATCCATGGCGTATCAGAGTTCTAAGCCGCTGCAGTTTTTCGTTAGGCTTCTCGACGGAAAATCGATAACTCTAACTTTCTCCTCTCCGTCAGCGTATGGCGACCAGATCAAGCAGCGGATCTTCGAACAGACGAAGATCCCGACGCATCTACAGCGTTTGATATGCGGAGGATATCAGATCTCCGATGGATCCGCGGTTTCTCAGCCTGACGCCACCGTAAACCTTGTCCTCTCTCTCCGTGGAGGTAAGGGAGGGTTCGGGTCGCTACTTCGTGGTGCGGCGACGAAAGCCGGGCAGAAGAAGACCAACAACTTCGATGCGTGTAGGGATATGAGTGGAAGGAGGTTGAGGCATGTAAACGCGGAGAAGAGGCTCGAGGAGTGGAAGGAAGGGGAAGAAGAGAGGAAGCTGGAGAAAGTGGCGCATGAGTTTCTGAAGAAGCAGGCGAATAAAGTAAAACAAGGTGTTGGAAACGGAGCTACTCAGAAGTACGTTAAAAAGTATAAGGAAGAATCTGATAAGTGCATCGAGGCGGTGGATTTGGCCTTGAAAGAATCTTTTCAGAATGGTAAGAGAAAGGGGAAGATCATGGATGCAGAATCTGAAAAGTCGAAGCGCCTCAAGATATGGTATGAACAAATCTCTTCTTTTTTTTTTTTTTTTTTATCTTTTCATGGTTTAGGTACTTCGTCCATCTATATGCTTGGATTAAAAATTGAAAGCTATCTTAGGAACAGGTCATGATTTCGTGATATTATCTCTTTATCAAGCTTCTCAAATTGATTGATTGCAAAATTTGTTCTTGTGCTTAATTTATGATGCTAAGGATGGGATTTGTGATTCAGTAGTCTCGTAATATTTTGATCCTTGTTGCTTGGGTTCTGCATATCTCTGCTGCTTGTTTTTGATGATATATTTAAATGATTCAGGAAGGGAAAGAGAGCTGTTGGAGATAGTGACAGTGATGATAGCAGCGACGAGGAAGATGAGAATTCTGTAGTACTAAACAGTAGTAGCCGAGTTATTTCAGATAAGGATACTGATGAAAGCTCGGGCTCTGCTATGGATGGAGCACACTATGGTGATAGTTCTGGTAAAGCTTCCTGCAATAGCGGTTTAGAGGAAGAGAAAGACAGTGTAGTGCACCAAAGTTCAGATGTCCCTAAGAAAGAGATCACCGGTGCTCAAGTAATCAACGAAGAGAAGATGGATGATTCGCCTGTTGCTGATGCAATGGGTCAAACTGAGAAGAAGGAGAATTCAAGTGGAGGAGACGCAGAAAAGAATCTTCTTGATGCAGCTTGTGAAACGTTAACTACGTCTGTGGCTGTTGATAAGCAAGACAATGGTTCTGAGGCAAAGACAGGAGGAGAAACAGTGTCTGTTGTTGATGCAGTATGTTGCAAATCCGTCGAGCCACTAAACTTTGATGACTTCAATTCAGCAAGAGAGATGGAGGTATGTATGGTTATTTTCGATAAATTCAAATCAAAATGATGTCTTTGATGAACATGATATGCAAAATCTCAAATTGCTTCATTTAGTTCATGCGTTGCTTGCATCAGTCAACTACTAAAAGCCTTTTGTTGTGTGTGTTTTGGTTTCAGGTAATGGGGATGGAGAGATTGAAGAGTGAGCTTCAGTCACGTGGACTGAAATGCGGAGGGACATTGCAAGAGCGAGCTGCAAGGCTGTTCCTACTTAAAGCAACACCACTTGATAAGCTCCCAAAGAAATTGCTGGCCAAGAGATGATTTTCTAACTAGTAACTTCCCTTTTCAAGAGTTTCTCTGCTTGTTGTAATGTATTATAATATATATATATAACTCAAGACCCACCACATGTGTAATACGAATTTTATATCAGTTCTAAGCCTGCTTCAACTACTCCACTAATCCCACCAAGATAATCACTCTATCTTTCTGCTACACATGAATGGATTTTCCAGATTTTTCTGTATGATAAAAAGCTCTCATTTTCAGAGTAAGGATGTGGTCGTTTCTAACTTGTTCGTTGTCCCAAGATAGCACAAGATGTTGACAGCTCTTTCTTTTTTCGTTGTGATTTTGGAAAGATGTTACGTCAACTCAGAATCCTTTTCATGAATCATGAAGGATCGTGTTTATAAAAAACTTATCTACGGACTTAGATAATTGGCGGACGAAAAACGAAAGAATATTATATTCGGAGAGCCTATTTCTCTTTTACTTTTAAAAAAAAAAACAAAAAGGTTTTTATAAACTTAATCTGCGTTGAAGAAGAGATGATTGGTAGTATAGACTAGTGAAGAGCACAGACACAAACAAAGCTTTCCACACTCAGATCCACTTTCTTCTTCTCGACGATCAATATTTTTAATGGCGGGAGTTTCTGTGGACGACTTCCTGAATCGGTGCAAAGAATCCGGCGACGCAGCCTATGGCGCGTTGCGATCCTTGTTGGAACGCCTCGAGGATCCGATCACTCGATCCGACGCTCGGATCTTCTTGTCCGACGTCTACAAGCGCGTTGGATCCTCCGAGAGCTGTCTCCACACCTACCACTTCCATATCCAGGACATCTTCCTCGATCAATACCAAGGTACGATTTGATCTCATCGACTGACGGATCGAGAAGTAAATTACATGTTTATGAGTTGTGAATTATGGATTTTTTTTGTTGATTGGTTGAATTCCTGAGAGTAATCTCTCTGATCTTACCGGTTGACTTTATGGTTAATTTCTTCCGAGAAGTTGGGGATAAAGATTATTCCGGTGTCGAATCGCGTCGGCTTGCTTCATTGCCTTGCCCAATGGATAAGCTACATATATATATCAATTTAGCTTTTCAAGGCCTTTTTTGTTTGTTTGTTTTTTTTTTTTTTCTGTCGTTTTCTTTCGTTTACTTGGTACACATTAACTACTCAGTTTCCAAATTTAGTCACACATGCTTATTATTTTGGATGATCCTTTTTGCTTTCTATGAACTTCTTGCAATATATCTCTCTAACATTTCATTGCATAATCAGATATATATTGCTTGTATTGTATCAGACACCACCAATAATATTGATATATTTCCTCTCTTTTGTAATGCAGGCTTTCAAGTTAGGAAAAAATTAACAATGATGGTCATTCCAAGTATTTTTGTTCCAGAAGACTGGTCATTCACATTTTATGAAGGACTTAACAGACATCCTGACACCATCTTCAAGGATAAGACCGTTTCTGAACTTGGCTGTGGCAACGGATGGATATCAATTGCCATTGCTGCTAAGTGGTTGCCTTCAAAGGTACCACTACTTACTCTGAATCTTTCTATTTGGGTCTCACAAGAACATGTTTTAGTCTTAGTATCGTCAACGTTTGATATGGTTATTGTTTTCGGTTTAGATATTGCAGCCTCAAATCTACCCTGAAAAATTGCTTTCACAGTAAGCAAACATACATGCGTCAACCATATAACTTCACGAATACATTTTTTTTGCAGGTATATGGGCTTGATATTAATCCTAGAGCTGTGAAAATTTCTTGGATAAATCTCTACCTAAACGCTCTTGATGATAATGGCCAACCAGTCTATGATGATGAGAAGAAAACTCTACTGGACAGGGTTGAATTCTATGAATCTGATTTGCTTGGTTATTGTAAGGACAATAATATTCAGCTCGAGAGAATTGTAGGATGCATACCTCAGGTAGTTTTTTCCTTCTGGTCTCCAGTAACTTATGTGTGTAGGACTTTCAAACTTCTTAGATCTGATGTTTCCTTTTATCTTATGTTCTTGTGGCAGATTCTTAATCCAAACCCAGAAGCCATGTCTAAAATGATAGAAGAAAATGCAAGTGAGGAGTTTCTCCATTCGCTGAGCAACTATTGTGCCCTTCAGGTAAGAGGAAGCATGCACAATGTTTCTCTTTCTTCATTGTCTATAACAATTCATGCGCAATCTCACCTTTAACTTCTTGCTTGCGTTATTTGAGCCAATCACATGCATGCCTGACATATCACATTTTCAACCAAAATTGTGCATGTTCTGGATGAGTTTTAAGATATAGTTTTTCTCGTCCTCTGTAAAATCCATAGCACTCTCTCTTTTTCTGTCTTCAGAAATGACACATTTTCTTGCTTTTATGAACTCTAGAAGGTGTAAATGACAGACCAGCTGCTGGAAACTTTGTTAACGTGGATGCTTTTCCTGTGCTTGGTGAATTTTATCTATTTTCAGGGTTTTGTTGAGGATCAGTTTGGCTTAGGTTTGATTGCCAGAGCAGTTGAAGAAGGAATATCTGTCATCAAACCTGCAGGGATTATGATATTCAACATGGGTGGTCGTCCTGGGCAAGGTGTCTGTAGACGCTTGTTTGAGCGGCGAGGAGTCCGTGTCACGCAGATGTGGCAGACTAAGATACTTCAGGTAAGAATATTATCTCTGAAAGATCATGCTCCTACACAATGGCCACTTGACATGTGTGTTCGCAGGCTGCAGATACCGATATCTCGGCATTAGTTGAAATTGAGAGAAGCAGCCCTCATCGTTTTGAGTTTTTTATGGGACTTTCTGGAGACCAACCAATTTGTGCTCGAACAGCATGGGCTTATGGGAAGGCTGGTGGACGAATCTCCCATGCTTTATCGGTTTATAGTTGTCAGATTCGTCAACCGAATCTGGTGGGTAGATAAAAAAAAATTCTTTAGTAAATAGATTTAAAGTATACCATGAACAACAAAAGAATCAATTTAGTGGTTATGATTGACAGGTCAAAATAATCTTTGACTTCTTGAAGAATGGATTCCAAGAAATCAGCAGTTCACTGGATTTATCATTTGAAGATGAAGCTGTTGCTGATGAGAAAATTCCGTTCCTAGCCTATCTTGCTAGTGTTTTGAAAAATAGCTCCTATTTCCCCTTTGAACCTCCAGCTGGCAGCAAAAGATTCTGCAGTCTAATTGCAGGCTTTATGAGGACATACCACCGTATTCCAATTAATCAGGATGTAAGGCTATTCTCTATTTATGTTTTTGACAGTTTTCTTACAGTTCCAGGCAATTAATCATTTCTGAGTCTGCTTCTTTTTGTTTGCAAGAACATTGTCGTGTTTCCATCAAGGGCTGTGGCAATCGAGAGTGCATTTCGGTTATTCTCCCCTCGACTAGCAATTGTTGATGAGCATTTAACTCGACTACTTCCGAGGAGCTGGCTAACCTCTTTAGCCATTGAGGTAAAAGTTGTATTTCTACAGTTAATATTTTTACTTTTATATTGGAACAAAATGATGCAAGCGATGTAATTTATTTATGTAAGCGCTTATGCCCAATACTGTGTTAGGTGTCGCTTAGTGTTATGACCGAGTATATCTTTCTAGTAAGAGAAATTTAATGTCGCTACTAATGTGAATTTACTTGGTAAATTATAATAGATGAAAGTTCCGCAATAAGAGATAACTTTGAACCTGATGTCGCTGTGAATTTGTAGAGCGTCTCTGAGTAACTATGCTTGAAGATAAGTTTGTGATTATTGATGGGTGATTTCTGTTTGTGATGTGCTTAACTGGAAATATGTTAATCAATTGTAGAACACGAGGACGGAGGAATCAGATCAAATCACAGTCATCGAATCCCCTCACCAATCTGATCTGATGATAGAACTAATAAAGAAACTAAAGCCACAGGTGGTGGTTACTGGATTGGCTCAATTTGAGGTCATTACCAGTTCATCGTTTTTGCACCTGTTGCAAGTGACCAAAGAAATTGGATGTCGACTTTTCTTGGATATATCTGATCACTTTGAGTTGTCTAGCCTCCCTGCATCCAATGGGGTACTGAAATATCTCGCTGAAAATCAACTACCTTCTCATGCAGCGATCATCTGTGGTCTAGTAAAGAATAAGGTATAGTTTTCCTCCTACCGCATAGCTGATGAGTGATGACCATGCATTCTTTCTTTCTCATTGCTGATAGATAGTCTCTTTTAAGTATGTCATGTGTTTTATATACCAAGTCATTGCTCTGCAGGTTTATTCAGATTTAGAAGTAGCCTTTGTCATTTCAGAAGTGGATGGCATTTCTAAGGCCTTGTCTAAAACTGTGGAAGTATTGGAAGGTCATACTGCTATTATCAGTCAATACTATTATGGTTGCCTTTTCCACGAGCTTCTGGCTTTCCAGCTTGCTGATCGCCATGCCCCAGCTGAGGTATGTTGTTTACTCTGTTTTAGCTTATACGTTAAATTCTTTTTCAGGATGAGATAAAATTATTTGATTTTTCCCAGTGACTGTTGCATAGTAGTATTTACTTTATAAACAGGGCCAAGTCACTCTGAAAGAACTGAAAGGCATGTTTGGTATACTTGAGTAAAACTTAAGACATATTAGTGATTTGTTTTCATGACACCGTAAACCTTACAATCCCGGACCAATAGGAGTAACAAAAAGTTATGGATTAAGCTCGTTAACCAATGTGTCTGTCGTAAGGGCTGGAACTTACTGACTCAGTTCTCTGTTATGTGGCTTGTAGAGGGAAAGTGAGAAGACAAAGTCTGAAGAGATCATTGGATTTTCAAGCTCAGCCGTCTCTGTTCTGAAAGATGCTGAGCTTTCAGTCACTGAGATTGATGACACTTCTGTAATCCACATGGATGTGGATCAAAGTTTCTTGCCAATGCCAACATCTGTGAAGGCTGCAATCTTCGAAAGTTTTGTGAGGCAGAACATATCTGAAGCGGAAGTTGATGTCAACCCAAGCATTACGCAGTCTGTGTGGAGTAACTATGGGTTTCAAACCAAAAGCAGCACAGGCTTTGTATATGCTGATGGCTCACAAGCACTATTCAACAAACTTGTCATTTGCTGCGCTCAAGAAGGTGGAACGCTCTGTTTACCCGCTGGAACAAACGGGAAATACGTTGCTGCTGCCAAATTCTTACAAGCTAACGTTGTGAATATCCCTACTGAGTCTAGTGACGGCTTTAAGCTGACAGGAAAGACTCTAAAGAAAGCGCTCGAGTCAGTGAAGAAGCCGTGGGTTTGTATATCAGGACCAACGGTTAGCCCCACTGGCTTGGTGTACAGCAACGAGGAGATGGATGCATTGTTGTCTACTTGTGCGGAATTTGGAGCAAAGGTCATCATCGATACTTCGTTCTCGGGATTAGAGTACAGCTCGACTACGTGGGATCTGAATAAAGCTTTGGCGAGATTGGATTCATCGTTGTCGGTTTCTCTGCTCGGGTGTCTCTCTTTGACAATGCTCAGTGGAGCTCTGAAACTCGGGTTTCTAGTTTTGGATCAATCTCTTGTTGATGCTTTCAATACCCTCCCAGGCCTGAGCAAACCTCACAGCACTGTGAAATATGCAGCTAAGAAAATGTTGGCACTGAAAGAAGAGAAAAACAGCGACTTTTTGGATGCCGTTTCTGTAACCATAAAAACGTTGGAGGGAAGATCGAAGCGCTTAAAAGAGGTACTCTCATAAACTCTCCTTATTTGCATTATCACAAGCTCGGATTTTCTGGCTTTGATTGTTTGTTCATCTCATGATGTATAGGTGTTAGAGAAGTCTGGCTGGGAGGTAATCGAACCATCAGGTGGAATCTCAATGGTGGCAAAGCCGAAAGCTTATCTGAACAAAAGAGTAAAGGTGAAAGCAGGAGAGGGAGAGGAAGTGGAGCTTACGGATTCAAAAATGAGGGACGTGTTTCTGAGTCATACCGGTGTTTGCTTGAACAGCGGTTCGTGGACCGGAATTCCTGGTTACTGCCGGTTTACGTTTGCATTGGAGGATAGTGAGTTTGACAAGGCTATTGAATCCATAGCTCAGTTTAAAAGCGTCCTTGCTTAATTGAACTAAAGGAAGGAGGAGTACTCATCAATACCCCCTGTGTCAATCCAGACTATGGATTATGTACCATGCATCTAGACTCAATCCTACCATGTAAATGCAAATGACGCTTCTTTTTGTGTTATGCAATTTTCGAAAATTTTCAATTTTTTGGTATTTTCTATGCCTTAGATGAAATATGCATGAGACTCAAAGACGAAAAATTGAAAATAAGAAAATAGAACACAATGTCAAATGCTATTGACCCCTCCCCCAAACTTAAATTGCACAGTCCCTTGTGCAAATAGAAGCTTGAAAAAGAGATCAATTTAACAAAATAAAATAAAATAAAATGCATAATGGAAATGAAAAACAGGCGGTAAATACAATGGAAAGGGAGTTATACCTCTCATTGGTTCATGGAGAGGAGGAAGAAGATCCTCTGCTAGTGTCCGAAGTAGGGGATCGCGAGGCGGACCGTTTCTTCACTTTCTCCTTCAGCTTCTTGACCGAGCTCACAAGCTTTTTGATGGTTTTGTCTTGCCATTTGCACCACTCTTGGAGAAGCTTAATGTGAGCGTGGGCCGTCCTCACCGAAGTGACACAAGTGGATGCGTCATAGGGGTCAAAGTGGAAGCGGGTATCCCCATGTATGTGCTCTTCGGATGGTCCTCCTTCTTCCATCAACGTGGCATCGCCCCCATCCATGTAAAGAGCATCCGCATTCGGAAGGAAGACCATGTTGTCCCGTTCTCCAAAAAACGTCAATGCCGAGTTCGGTAGAAGCACCTTTGATATCCCGAAGCTCGGGTGAATGAACCGATACACGTGCTTCTCTTGCGACTTGCCTCGAAGGAACCAGCTCTTGTTCAAGTAGGCTATATCCATCCACTCGGGTTGATGTGACGGTTGTGGCAGCGGGAAACCGCTTGCGAGTAGGATCGGTGTGACCATACTCCCCAACCCAATGAAGGAGTCCTTGATTTTGCCTTGTTCGTAGGAGACGATGGCGTTCTGCATACACTTCCGGAAGGAGTCCAACATGAACGTGGCCATGCTCATGTCGGTTGTGAGATCGCCTTTCATCACGGTGCCATCCTTCAAGGTCTCCAATTCGTCAATAAGGGAGATATCCAACATCTCCAGCTCTCTCGTATGGACATTGGAGCATTCATGTCTGGCGAACATCGTTTGAGCGATTGCCTTGTGAGCGTAGCGAACGGCTGGGTTTCTGATATTGCTGCCCCTCATCGCGGAAATTTGGTACTTGCTGGAGCTGATTGTCTCCCACAACGTGGCCAGTTCGTCTTTTTCAAACTGCATCTTAGTTCCAGTCCTCCTGCCTACACAAAATCCATACAGCTCTTCGATCCTCCGGATGCTCATCCTGAAAGGTTGGTGGGCCAAAACGAACGTGATGTATCCGAGGCCGTCTTCCCTGATCTCAGGCGCCAACTCGGGATGCTTAACCACCTTCAGCGTGGCGAGGAAATGTAGTGTAGGGTCGTGATAGGCCGGCGGAGCCAAAGCCATGAAATGCTGCATTTCCATCCCCTCGAAGATTGCTTGCACCTCGTCGAAGATTCCGAGCTCGCGCATTGTCTCCTTGTGGGGAAACCGCATCGGTAAGAACGTCATCTTCCTTAGAATGTCGAGCCGATCTTGGTTATCATACGGCTTCCGGATCACCCTCTCGGCTCCCCCACTGCCATCAACTCTTTCTGCGGCTTTCCTCTTTGAACTCGCCCCTTTCTTCTCAACCGCAATCTTCTTTCCTTCCCTCTTTTCCCGTCGAGCCCTCTCGGCTTCGTCCACGTTGGGGATTTTCCTCCCGGATCGTGTTGCGTGAACCATTGTACCTGCATAGATAGAGGAATCCACGAATGAATCAGCCCGGGCTACAATCACGCAAACATCCCACGATATATCCAATTTCCCGAAAGTGAGACTCGAATTTCTCACGGTAAAACAAAACTCAAAATTTCCCACATGCAACAGCCGAATTGAACAACCCTAGTATGAAACAAGGTAATTTCAACTATTAAAGAGCAAAAACTAGCAATTCTCAAGTGAAACTCCATTAGAGGAGCTTCACGGATGAGAAGGTTTTGTAAAGCGGCGAAATTACCTTGAGAAATCGTGTGGGTTGAACTAATTAGGGTGTTGTGGTTTCAAATTCGGCATATTTAGAGAAAGTATGGCTTTGAAATTCGAAATTTGGATGAAAAATGAGTTAGATTGAGTTTTCGCTATGGGAAAAACGGGGAAGAGGTTTGAAAATAAGAAGTGCGGGATTTTTCACAAGTTAAAACAGAGAAGAGGAAGGGTTTTTCGCGGAAAAGTCAACAAAGAAGAGTTGACTTACCTGGGCGGGCTGTCGAAACGGTTTGATCTTTTGGAGGAAACCGTTTGACAACCCGTTTTCCACATTTCCAACTCTTTGGCGGTTTGAGCTGAGTCTCATCAAGTCTCATCCGCCCTTGACCCTCCATTCTCCAGACTAAATAAGATGTTTGAGACCTGAACTTGGGCAGCTGAAACAAAATCATAAAACAGCATAAAAATTTAAAACTAGAAGCAATATATACAAAAGGATAGTCATGAGATTCCCTCCCAAGTGGACTTGTTTAAGGTCCCAAGCTTGACCTTCAATCCTCTTAGGCTACATCAGCATCATGGAGAGAGATTGAACTCCCCTCTCCAATCACCAAATTCGCCATGTAAGGCTTAACTCGCTGGCCATTCACGGTGAAATCCCCTCCTTCTTTGTTGAACAAAGTTACGGCACCATATGGTAATGCCTCCTTGACGACGAATGATCCTAATCAGCGTGACTTGAGCTTCCCAGGGAAGAGTTTGAGGCGTGAATTGTACAGCAGAACGTGGTCCCCAGCTTTGAACACTTTGGGAATAATCCTCTTATCGTGAAATGCCTTAGTCCTTTCTTTGAAGATCTTGGAGCTCTCATAAGCATCAAGGCGAATTTCTTCCAGCTCATGTAGCGCCATTGCCCGTCTTTCTTGGGCAGACTTAAGGTCCATATTCAGCATTTTAATGGCCCATTGAGTCTTGTACTCCAGCTCCACCGGGAAATGACAGGATTTTCCATAGACAAGAGAGTATGGAGTCCTCCCAATCGGCGTATTATAGGCGGTTCGGTAAGCCCACAAAGCATCATTCAGTTTGGCTGACCAATCCCTCCTTGATGAACTAACAGTCTTGTGGAGAATGGCCTTAATCTGTTTATTGGAGACTTCCACTTGACCGCTAGTTTGCGGGTGGTAGGGTGTTGCGACTTTATGCTTCACCCCATGCTTCCTTAAAAGGTTCTCAAAAACCTTGTTCACAAAGTGGGATCCTCCGTCACTTATCACACACCTCGACACACCAAATCTTGGAAAGATTATGGTGTTAAACAGCTTCAAAACTACCTTAGCGTCATTTGTAGGAGCTGCAATGGCTTCCACCCATTTAGAAACGTAGTCTACGGCCACTAATATGTAAGAGTTTCCGTGAGAAGGAGGGTTGAACGGCCCTACAAAGTCTATTCCCCATACATCAAACAGCTCAACCTCAAGGATCGGGTTTTGAGGCATCTCATTCCTGACCGAGATGTTCCCAGCTCGTTGACAAGCGTCACACTTACTCACATAAGCTTGGGTGTCCTTAAACAGACTTGGCCACCAATAACCTGCTTGTAAAACCTTTGACGCTGTCTTGAAAGTAGCAAAGTGCCCACCATAGCTTGAACCATGGCAATGATACAAAATTTCTTCAACCTCAGCCTCGGCAATACACCTCCTAAACAAACCGTCACTCCATCTCTTAAACAAGTAAGGTTCATCCCAATAAAAGTGGTTCACATCCCTAAGAAATTTCTTCTTTTGGTACCCACTTACGTCATTGGGAATCTCCCCACTCACCAAGTAATTCACAAAATCAGCATACCAAGGCAGCTTCTCATCATCCAAGGCGTGAACCTCCTTCAGCTTCTCTTTCAGCCCAAAACTTTCTTCCAAGACCCTCAAGGCCATCAGCTGCTCTTCCGGCAAAGAATCATTGATAGGCAAACCCTCATCTATCCGCAGCCTAGAAAGGTGATCAGCTACACTGTTTACATCTCCCTTCTTGTCAACAATCTCAATGTCGAACTCTTGTAGGAGAAGTATCCAGCGGAGGAGCCTTGGTTTGGCGTCTTTCTTTGTGTAGAGGTACTTCAAAGCTGCATGGTCAGTATGAACCACCACTTTAGATCCCACGATATAGCTCCTAAACTTATCAAAAGCGAATACAACCGCTAGGAGCTCCTTTTCGGTGGTTGCATAGCGAGTTTGGGCTTCATCGAGTGTCTTGCTGGCGTAGTATATAACGTTCATCTTCTTGTCCACTCGCTGACCCAAAACGGCACCAACAGCAAAATCTAAAGCATCACACATAACCTCAAATGGCAAATCCCAATTCGGTGCTTGGACAATTGGTGCGCTACAAAGTGCGTCTTTGATTCTCAAGAAAGCTTGGCGGCAATTCTCATCAAACAAGAAGTCCTTCTCCTTGCATAAAGTAAAGTCTGGTGAGCGGCCTCGCAATCTTAGAGAAGTCCTTAATAAAACGCCTGTAGAAACCCGCGTGTCCCAAAAAGCTCCTAATGTCTTTAATCGACCTCGGTTCACCCAGCTGCATCATAACCTCAACTTTTGCCTTATCGACCTCGATACTACTCTCGGAGATCTTGTGCCCCAATACGATGCCCTCTTGCACCATGAAGTTACACTTCTCCCAGTTAAGCACAAGATTAGTCGCTTCGCATCTCTCCAAGACCCTGCACAAATTAGACAAACACGAGGAAAAGGACGAGCCATATACGGAAAAATCATCCATAAAGACTTCGACCGTTTCCTCTATCAAATCCGAGAATATAGAGGTCATGCAACGTTGGAAAGTGGCGGGTGCATTACATAAACCAAAAGACATATGTCTATAAGTAAAAGTCCCATAAGGACAGGTAAAAGTGGTTTTCTCCTGATCATCCGGGTGGATCGGGATCTGGAAAAAACCACTGTAACCATCCAAGAAACAATAAAACGGATGACAAGCTAGACGTTCAAGCATTTGGTCGATAAATGGCAGGGGGAAATGGTCTTTCCTAGATGCAGCATTAAGTTTCCTATAGTCAATGCACATTCTATGTCCCACTATTACCCTAGAAGGGATCAGCTCATCTTTCTCGTTCTTGATGATTGTGATACCACCCTTTTTCGGGACACAACGTACGGGTGAAACCCAAGTACTGTCTGAAATCGGGTAAATAATCCCAGCATCAAGAAGCTTTAAAACCTCTTTCTTTACTACTTCTTTAAGTTTTGGGTTCAATCTACGTTGGTGCTCAATTGATCCCTTTGATTCGTTCTCAAGATGAATCCTGTGAGTGCAAAGAGTAGGGGAGAGCCCCTTGATATCGTCCAGCGAATAACCAAGAGCTCTCCGGTGCTTTCGCAACTCAACAAGGAGGGTTTCAAGCTCATGAGGGGTTAATGCATCATTCACTATGACAGGATACGTGGAGTCATGGCCTAAGAATGCATACCTGAGCCCTCGAGGAAGAGGTTTCAGCTCAACCTTCGGTGCCTTAAGCTCTGACCAATCGTCCTCAACATTCTGTCCCGACAAGCATCCTTCATCCGAAACGGCTCCGAGAGCGGATAGGTTGCCAACGGACTCATTTTCAACAAGCGTTTCAAAATCAACTTCACTTTCCTCAGCCTGATGCGAATCCATCATCCAGGCGTAACCCTTACTCTCGGCTTGAAGACATCCAAATCCGTCATTGTCCTTGGTCAAGGCTAGCTGCAGTTTATCCTCCACACTCAACTCCTCCGAGTACTCATCAGCTAGGGTAACATCAGAAAGAGAAGATGGATGATTCGCCTGTTACTGATGCAATGGGTCAAACTGAGAAGAAGGAGAATTCAAGTGGAGGAGACGCAGAAAAGAATCTTCTTGATGCAGCTTGTGAAACGTTAACTACGTCTGTGGCTGTTGATAAGCAAGACAATGGTTCTGAGGCAAAGACAGGAGGAGAAACAGTGTCTGTTGTTGATGCAGTATGTTGCAAATCCGTCGAGCCACTAAACTTTGATGACTTCAATTCAGCAAGAGAGATGGAGGTATGTATGGTTATTTTCGATAAATTCAAATCAAAATGATGTCTTTGATGAACATGATATGCAAAATCTCAAATTGCTTCATTTAGTTCATGCGTTGCTTGCATCAGTCAACTACTAAAAGCCTTTTGTTGTGTGTGTTTTGGTTTCAGGTAATGGGGATGGAGAGATTGAAGAGTGAGCTTCAGTCACGTGGACTGAAATGCGGAGGGACATTGCAAGAGCGAGCTGCAAGGCTGTTCCTACTTAAAGCAACACCACTTGATAAGCTCCCAAAGAAATTGCTGGCCAAGAGATGATTTTCTAACTAGTAACTTCCCTTTTCAAGAGTTTCTCTGCTTGTTGTAATGTATTATAATATATATATATAACTCAAGACCCACCACATGTGTAATACGAATTTTATATCAGTTCTAAGCCTGCTTCAACTACTCCACTAATCCCACCAAGATAATCACTCTATCTTTCTGCTACACATGAATGGATTTTCCAGATTTTTCTGTATGATAAAAAGCTCTCATTTTCAGAGTAAGGATGTGGTCGTTTCTAACTTGTTCGTTGTCCCAAGATAGCACAAGATGTTGACAGCTCTTTCTTTTTTCGTTGTGATTTTGGAAAGATGTTACGTCAACTCAGAATCCTTTTCATGAATCATGAAGGATCGTGTTTATAAAAAACTTATCTACGGACTTAGATAATTGGCGGACGAAAAACGAAAGAATATTATATTCGGAGAGCCTATTTCTCTTTTACTTTTAAAAAAAAAAACAAAAAGGTTTTTATAAACTTAATCTGCGTTGAAGAAGAGATGATTGGTAGTATAGACTAGTGAAGAGCACAGACACAAACAAAGCTTTCCACACTCAGATCCACTTTCTTCTTCTCGACGATCAATATTTTTAATGGCGGGAGTTTCTGTGGACGACTTCCTGAATCGGTGCAAAGAATCCGGCGACGCAGCCTATGGCGCGTTGCGATCCTTGTTGGAACGCCTCGAGGATCCGATCACTCGATCCGACGCTCGGATCTTCTTGTCCGACGTCTACAAGCGCGTTGGATCCTCCGAGAGCTGTCTCCACACCTACCACTTCCATATCCAGGACATCTTCCTCGATCAATACCAAGGTACGATTTGATCTCATCGACTGACGGATCGAGAAGTAAATTACATGTTTATGAGTTGTGAATTATGGATTTTTTTTGTTGATTGGTTGAATTCCTGAGAGTAATCTCTCTGATCTTACCGGTTGACTTTATGGTTAATTTCTTCCGAGAAGTTGGGGATAAAGATTATTCCGGTGTCGAATCGCGTCGGCTTGCTTCATTGCCTTGCCCAATGGATAAGCTACATATATATATCAATTTAGCTTTTCAAGGCCTTTTTTGTTTGTTTGTTTTTTTTTTTTTTCTGTCGTTTTCTTTCGTTTACTTGGTACACATTAACTACTCAGTTTCCAAATTTAGTCACACATGCTTATTATTTTGGATGATCCTTTTTGCTTTCTATGAACTTCTTGCAATATATCTCTCTAACATTTCATTGCATAATCAGATATATATTGCTTGTATTGTATCAGACACCACCAATAATATTGATATATTTCCTCTCTTTTGTAATGCAGGCTTTCAAGTTAGGAAAAAATTAACAATGATGGTCATTCCAAGTATTTTTGTTCCAGAAGACTGGTCATTCACATTTTATGAAGGACTTAACAGACATCCTGACACCATCTTCAAGGATAAGACCGTTTCTGAACTTGGCTGTGGCAACGGATGGATATCAATTGCCATTGCTGCTAAGTGGTTGCCTTCAAAGGTACCACTACTTACTCTGAATCTTTCTATTTGGGTCTCACAAGAACATGTTTTAGTCTTAGTATCGTCAACGTTTGATATGGTTATTGTTTTCGGTTTAGATATTGCAGCCTCAAATCTACCCTGAAAAATTGCTTTCACAGTAAGCAAACATACATGCGTCAACCATATAACTTCACGAATACATTTTTTTTGCAGGTATATGGGCTTGATATTAATCCTAGAGCTGTGAAAATTTCTTGGATAAATCTCTACCTAAACGCTCTTGATGATAATGGCCAACCAGTCTATGATGATGAGAAGAAAACTCTACTGGACAGGGTTGAATTCTATGAATCTGATTTGCTTGGTTATTGTAAGGACAATAATATTCAGCTCGAGAGAATTGTAGGATGCATACCTCAGGTAGTTTTTTCCTTCTGGTCTCCAGTAACTTATGTGTGTAGGACTTTCAAACTTCTTAGATCTGATGTTTCCTTTTATCTTATGTTCTTGTGGCAGATTCTTAATCCAAACCCAGAAGCCATGTCTAAAATGATAGAAGAAAATGCAAGTGAGGAGTTTCTCCATTCGCTGAGCAACTATTGTGCCCTTCAGGTAAGAGGAAGCATGCACAATGTTTCTCTTTCTTCATTGTCTATAACAATTCATGCGCAATCTCACCTTTAACTTCTTGCTTGCGTTATTTGAGCCAATCACATGCATGCCTGACATATCACATTTTCAACCAAAATTGTGCATGTTCTGGATGAGTTTTAAGATATAGTTTTTCTCGTCCTCTGTAAAATCCATAGCACTCTCTCTTTTTCTGTCTTCAGAAATGACACATTTTCTTGCTTTTATGAACTCTAGAAGGTGTAAATGACAGACCAGCTGCTGGAAACTTTGTTAACGTGGATGCTTTTCCTGTGCTTGGTGAATTTTATCTATTTTCAGGGTTTTGTTGAGGATCAGTTTGGCTTAGGTTTGATTGCCAGAGCAGTTGAAGAAGGAATATCTGTCATCAAACCTGCAGGGATTATGATATTCAACATGGGTGGTCGTCCTGGGCAAGGTGTCTGTAGACGCTTGTTTGAGCGGCGAGGAGTCCGTGTCACGCAGATGTGGCAGACTAAGATACTTCAGGTAAGAATATTATCTCTGAAAGATCATGCTCCTACACAATGGCCACTTGACATGTGTGTTCGCAGGCTGCAGATACCGATATCTCGGCATTAGTTGAAATTGAGAGAAGCAGCCCTCATCGTTTTGAGTTTTTTATGGGACTTTCTGGAGACCAACCAATTTGTGCTCGAACAGCATGGGCTTATGGGAAGGCTGGTGGACGAATCTCCCATGCTTTATCGGTTTATAGTTGTCAGATTCGTCAACCGAATCTGGTGGGTAGATAAAAAAAAATTCTTTAGTAAATAGATTTAAAGTATACCATGAACAACAAAAGAATCAATTTAGTGGTTATGATTGACAGGTCAAAATAATCTTTGACTTCTTGAAGAATGGATTCCAAGAAATCAGCAGTTCACTGGATTTATCATTTGAAGATGAAGCTGTTGCTGATGAGAAAATTCCGTTCCTAGCCTATCTTGCTAGTGTTTTGAAAAATAGCTCCTATTTCCCCTTTGAACCTCCAGCTGGCAGCAAAAGATTCTGCAGTCTAATTGCAGGCTTTATGAGGACATACCACCGTATTCCAATTAATCAGGATGTAAGGCTATTCTCTATTTATGTTTTTGACAGTTTTCTTACAGTTCCAGGCAATTAATCATTTCTGAGTCTGCTTCTTTTTGTTTGCAAGAACATTGTCGTGTTTCCATCAAGGGCTGTGGCAATCGAGAGTGCATTTCGGTTATTCTCCCCTCGACTAGCAATTGTTGATGAGCATTTAACTCGACTACTTCCGAGGAGCTGGCTAACCTCTTTAGCCATTGAGGTAAAAGTTGTATTTCTACAGTTAATATTTTTACTTTTATATTGGAACAAAATGATGCAAGCGATGTAATTTATTTATGTAAGCGCTTATGCCCAATACTGTGTTAGGTGTCGCTTAGTGTTATGACCGAGTATATCTTTCTAGTAAGAGAAATTTAATGTCGCTACTAATGTGAATTTACTTGGTAAATTATAATAGATGAAAGTTCCGCAATAAGAGATAACTTTGAACCTGATGTCGCTGTGAATTTGTAGAGCGTCTCTGAGTAACTATGCTTGAAGATAAGTTTGTGATTATTGATGGGTGATTTCTGTTTGTGATGTGCTTAACTGGAAATATGTTAATCAATTGTAGAACACGAGGACGGAGGAATCAGATCAAATCACAGTCATCGAATCCCCTCACCAATCTGATCTGATGATAGAACTAATAAAGAAACTAAAGCCACAGGTGGTGGTTACTGGATTGGCTCAATTTGAGGTCATTACCAGTTCATCGTTTTTGCACCTGTTGCAAGTGACCAAAGAAATTGGATGTCGACTTTTCTTGGATATATCTGATCACTTTGAGTTGTCTAGCCTCCCTGCATCCAATGGGGTACTGAAATATCTCGCTGAAAATCAACTACCTTCTCATGCAGCGATCATCTGTGGTCTAGTAAAGAATAAGGTATAGTTTTCCTCCTACCGCATAGCTGATGAGTGATGACCATGCATTCTTTCTTTCTCATTGCTGATAGATAGTCTCTTTTAAGTATGTCATGTGTTTTATATACCAAGTCATTGCTCTGCAGGTTTATTCAGATTTAGAAGTAGCCTTTGTCATTTCAGAAGTGGATGGCATTTCTAAGGCCTTGTCTAAAACTGTGGAAGTATTGGAAGGTCATACTGCTATTATCAGTCAATACTATTATGGTTGCCTTTTCCACGAGCTTCTGGCTTTCCAGCTTGCTGATCGCCATGCCCCAGCTGAGGTATGTTGTTTACTCTGTTTTAGCTTATACGTTAAATTCTTTTTCAGGATGAGATAAAATTATTTGATTTTTCCCAGTGACTGTTGCATAGTAGTATTTACTTTATAAACAGGGCCAAGTCACTCTGAAAGAACTGAAAGGCATGTTTGGTATACTTGAGTAAAACTTAAGACATATTAGTGATTTGTTTTCATGACACCGTAAACCTTACAATCCCGGACCAATAGGAGTAACAAAAAGTTATGGATTAAGCTCGTTAACCAATGTGTCTGTCGTAAGGGCTGGAACTTACTGACTCAGTTCTCTGTTATGTGGCTTGTAGAGGGAAAGTGAGAAGACAAAGTCTGAAGAGATCATTGGATTTTCAAGCTCAGCCGTCTCTGTTCTGAAAGATGCTGAGCTTTCAGTCACTGAGATTGATGACACTTCTGTAATCCACATGGATGTGGATCAAAGTTTCTTGCCAATGCCAACATCTGTGAAGGCTGCAATCTTCGAAAGTTTTGTGAGGCAGAACATATCTGAAGCGGAAGTTGATGTCAACCCAAGCATTACGCAGTCTGTGTGGAGTAACTATGGGTTTCAAACCAAAAGCAGCACAGGCTTTGTATATGCTGATGGCTCACAAGCACTATTCAACAAACTTGTCATTTGCTGCGCTCAAGAAGGTGGAACGCTCTGTTTACCCGCTGGAACAAACGGGAAATACGTTGCTGCTGCCAAATTCTTACAAGCTAACGTTGTGAATATCCCTACTGAGTCTAGTGACGGCTTTAAGCTGACAGGAAAGACTCTAAAGAAAGCGCTCGAGTCAGTGAAGAAGCCGTGGGTTTGTATATCAGGACCAACGGTTAGCCCCACTGGCTTGGTGTACAGCAACGAGGAGATGGATGCATTGTTGTCTACTTGTGCGGAATTTGGAGCAAAGGTCATCATCGATACTTCGTTCTCGGGATTAGAGTACAGCTCGACTACGTGGGATCTGAATAAAGCTTTGGCGAGATTGGATTCATCGTTGTCGGTTTCTCTGCTCGGGTGTCTCTCTTTGACAATGCTCAGTGGAGCTCTGAAACTCGGGTTTCTAGTTTTGGATCAATCTCTTGTTGATGCTTTCAATACCCTCCCAGGCCTGAGCAAACCTCACAGCACTGTGAAATATGCAGCTAAGAAAATGTTGGCACTGAAAGAAGAGAAAAACAGCGACTTTTTGGATGCCGTTTCTGTAACCATAAAAACGTTGGAGGGAAGATCGAAGCGCTTAAAAGAGGTACTCTCATAAACTCTCCTTATTTGCATTATCACAAGCTCGGATTTTCTGGCTTTGATTGTTTGTTCATCTCATGATGTATAGGTGTTAGAGAAGTCTGGCTGGGAGGTAATCGAACCATCAGGTGGAATCTCAATGGTGGCAAAGCCGAAAGCTTATCTGAACAAAAGAGTAAAGGTGAAAGCAGGAGAGGGAGAGGAAGTGGAGCTTACGGATTCAAAAATGAGGGACGTGTTTCTGAGTCATACCGGTGTTTGCTTGAACAGCGGTTCGTGGACCGGAATTCCTGGTTACTGCCGGTTTACGTTTGCATTGGAGGATAGTGAGTTTGACAAGGCTATTGAATCCATAGCTCAGTTTAAAAGCGTCCTTGCTTAATTGAACTAAAGGAAGGAGGACACTTGTCCCGTTGGCCTGTATTTCTTTCTCTTAGCTCTTCTTCCTTGTTCTGTTGTTTCTTTCTAATAATTTGCGTGCCCGTTTCTTGGCCAGCCACAACGGGTTTACTTGTTTTCGAAAGCGTGATTTGTTTTCATGCTAATAAAGGATTCACAAACAGTCTCTACGGTGTTCACAGATCTTGGGCTGTCTCTCTATGATATTCGACTAACAGCATATATAATTAAAGAATGCATCAGAATTGGAAATCACTGCAAATGATTGGCTTGAAAAGAAAAATGTTAAAAAAGTTTGGATTCAAAAGAAAGAAAAAAGGAAACTGTTGAACCATCTGGCTTAGACCAATTTGGTAATTCCAAATTACAAGAAGCATGGCTGTGGACATATTTCCTAGAGCACCAGGAACAACACGTGTGATGGCTGATACAACTTTGCAAGCCTCCTCATAGCAAACGTCTCCATTCTCCAACCAATCGACAGCCAATGGGATCACTAGGATCCTGCAAAAATATGAACATCACAATAGACTTTTCTGGAGTATCCAGTTTCTGCACTTGAAAATCCAATCCAAATTACATTTAATGTGGAATATCTATCCAGTTTTGGGTCTGTTACATGTGTCTATAATAAACTTTATCACACGGTTTCTCCGAAGAGCCTTACTTTTGACGTAATACATAAGTAAATGCCAAGGAATCGTTTACAAATACAATATTGTTACAGTAGACAAAACCAAACCGAGCTTCGATGGTTGTCTAATTTGAAGAACAAACCTTGTCACTGTGTCATGGACTTTTGCATTATCTCTTTTGCCTCTCTTATGGCTGAGCTCGCAGCATGCAGCACTATTTTCTTAAGCTACAAATATGCAGTGACAAGTTTAAGTAAACAGTCTATAGAGAGGTTAACATAAGCTGACATTCAAAATTGACCTTGAAGATATGATTCTAATATTCAAACAAAGTATTGTACCTCTAGTTTGTCTTCGCTGGATCTGTGGTCTTTTGGTAATCTCCGAAACTCTTGTGTCAGCCTAAGGCACTCTTCTACGCTTTCAGGAGCCACAAAATCTAATGCCACCTTTATACAAGACTGGAAACAGATTGGACATTTTTATCATCATTAACATTTCACTTTTTACTTTTTTTTTTTGTTTAAAAAGAAGAAACAGTAAACGATTAAAAACTATATAAAGTCTTGATTCATAATAAACATGAGATGTTGCTTTACCTGTCTGTTCCTCACTTGGTGAGGACAACCTGCAGGTATGAAAACAGCTTCGCCGAGGCGTTGCTCAAAGGTCCATGGTTCTACATCTGCATTTGGAAGAAAAGAAAAAACATCAATCATCCGTCCAAGAAGATAAAGCTGCACAGGTTTTCGTACAGACCAGACCAGACCAGAATCTTACCAAATTCCTCCTTCAGCTGTTTCTTCTGGCTTTCATTCAAGAACAGAGTCTGGTCATGAATCGGGTGAATAACCTGAAATCAAACAGAACAAAACCATTCCAGATTTCCTCACACATATACACGAATCATTTACAAGAGATATGGTGAATGGTGATACATACGGCTTTAACAGGTTGGTTATTGGTGTGACGAAACTCGTGCTTGTGCCTTTTCAAATACTCGACAAGTTTTGGAACATCCTCTCTTCGAAAGATGTCCCAGACAGCACCACCATCCACAGTCTTTGACCTCTCATTGGCATTTCCCTCAGTTTCCTTTGGAGTATCCAGTTTCTGTTCTTGTATGGCTTTCACAGTTGGCTGTGGGAGACTATCTTCCGTGTCCCACGGGGCAGTTGAAAGAACTGTTGGCATCATTAGCCCATTCTCCACCGAGGGATCATCCTCTCTTTGGTATTTTGGAGATAATCTCTCTGTCTTCAAACAAACGTCATTAGTATTATGATTCTCTTCAGCAACTGATTCGTTTGTCAGCGTTACATTCTCTTCAGCAATTAAACCCACATCCACCTTTGGATCATGACCCGTCTCCATAGCAGTAATGCAAGAATATGAACTAGAAGAGCCTTCCGTAGGATCAGCTCTCTCAACGTTAGTACAGTCACCTGAAATTTGAGCCATATTCAGTAATATGTCTATTATACATTAACATAAACATGGGAGGGAGGGAACTTGTAGCCATACCTTTTGAACCAAATATTCTATCAACTTCTTGTGAGCTGGTAGGTCTCAAACTGCTATTTGATGCTTCTTCGTTAGCTGCTTTGTCCTTTAAACCATCTTCTCCCAAAAGACCATTGCTTTTCTTTAAACTTTCATCTTGATCCACTTCTTTAAGTGACTTGTTTTCAAGTTCACTGGCTTCTTTCGGTTGACCACCGTATTGTTTACGCAAATTGGCTTCTTCGTATTTTTTCTGTTCTGCTTTGATCTTTTGGTATTGTTTGGAAGATATATCCACTTTAGCTGTGTGTGTCAGAACATTGACCTAACACAAATTCATAGAACAATTAATCACCACAGAAAGTACAAATCCATGGTTTATCACAGAATGCACATACCGCATCAGAGATATCACAATGTAGCTTTGTCACTGAATCTCCCCTACCAAGCTCTTCAGGAAAACCGTACGCAATGTATGTCTTGGGTCCAAGATCCGGCTTCAAAGATTCATCTGGAAGTCTTGTAGCGAGATTCAAGATACCCGACTTTGGATCAGTGTAATCAAAGAAAGGCAATGCAGCAATAAACTCAGCATTGTGCCTCGGAAGGCGCTCTTCAAACAATGTCGACGGAGGCCAATCCTTCAGTTTCAACATTTCTGGCCAACCGTTTAAATGCATCCGACCTTCTAAGTAGCCTTTAAAAAACTGATGAATGTTGATTTCAACCTACAACAGAAAGGGATGGTAATGAATGAGAGAATATACGAAACAAATTGAATTTGAAACACATAAAATCGAATTCGAGATGACTGACCTCATACCAGTCCCAGCAATCCAAAGCTTTCACGCTCTTCGCCTCTACTTTACATTTAACCTTTGGATCCATTTCTCTACAAGCCCTCCACATAACCATTGGTTCCCAACTTAGTCCTGATGTCTTCTCAAGAACATTTCTGACTATAACAGGCTCTGCTCTCGTCCAATGCGACTGAAAATGAGCAATATCGTCTTCAGTCAGATCAACAGCGTTTGGGGAGTACAAGAAATTGTCATGAGCAGCGTTCTTCCTAAACGCAGCCTGCCTTCTAGTGGTGGAATCAGAATTGGTAATGCATGAAGAACATTCATGAGCAATGTTATCACCGTCTGGTGGTGGCCTAAACTGCAGAGTAACTTCCTCTGCACTCGTTATCAGTTTTTCAACCCAATCTTTTTTGCATAAGCGCTTCAGCTCCAGTTTCGACGCACCACAACCACCACAGTCTTTTGGAGGGCATGGAATGGAACCGTCTGGATTAAGCTTCCAGTTAGAGAAATGCGGTGGAACATAGGCTTTTGAATCTTTTCCTGTCCCGTCTAGCTCTCGATTGTGGAAGCCTTCTCTTAGTTCTTTGCAGCAAGAAAGACATATATCCCACAAACAATCTGGATTTGGACAGCTTCTGACGAAATTGGCAATGGATGTGCGGCAGAGATCACTGTCGTACAGGGATGAAGAGACTGTAAACAAAACAAGGAAATGTAGAGTAACATGCAATGCGATGCACATGGAATTGCGATTCATACAAAATTGATTAACAAATGTGATTCAATATGAAGCTTATTTTAATGCAAATGTAAAAGAAAAATAACAATCAAATCAACTCTAAATGTTCTCCCAAATCATTCCTTTTTATTGTTCCACTGATTTAACAACAGCTTGCTTGACTTCTGATCTCAATAGCGTTGTCCTTTGTGGGTAATTTTCCACACTTTCTTCTTTATGTTATATCTCCAAAGTCCAAAGTTTTGTTGTTGGGGCCTGATGCAACCGCATCGTGCTTTAAAGTTTAAACTATGGGGTTCGGGTTTTGTCTTTATTTGCTTCTTATTGTTGGGTACCGTACGTGGTCGGTTTTAGTTTCTTATTTTGAAAGAAAATAAAAGAGAATCAGTTTTCTACCAGAAAAACAAAAAAAACATCCGTTGTCATATTCAAACCATAATGTGACCCTCTCTTAAAGCAAAAAAAAAAAACTTTTGGATTTTCTACTGCTGGCCCGGCCCAAAGAAATTTCAGGCCTTATGCTGCTATGTTGCACTTCATTTGTCCCAAAATATAAGCAGTTTTGCCATTGTATATTTTGGGAGTATTTGTGTCTAGTGATTTGGATGCTATCAGGAAGCAATAGACACAAATATTGTTTATTTATTTACTTATCTTTTTATTTGAATTACCAAGAGATTCTGGGCCGAAGCTCGTACATCCCCCAGACCCGGAACCACACATAATATTGGTTCCGTCCCAAGCGGCATTCAATATTGGTTTATCTTCAGGTCTATAATGATTTGAATGTTTCTTGAAGGCTTCTATCTAGGCAAAAAATGAGTGGTATATGTTTGTGACGCAGCCGCATCCGGGAGTGTATTCGTGAACCTATTGGTGGTTCTGTCGTGCCGGGTTATGAAGTGTTCGGTTCTTGGTTTTGAGAGGGTGTCTCTCTGTGTCACTAGAAGAAGATGTTTCCGTTCGTGCGGCAAATCTCGTTCGTAGGTTCCCCGAAGCTGTGATTATTTGCAGGTTAGGAGCTAATGTCAATGTTGGGGTTTGCTTGGTTTTAGTTTTGGGAGAAATCAAGTTTTCCTCTGGCATTGTTTCCAGGGTTATTTCGTCATTCCGCCGGCTTTGCTTCCTTTTTTTGGACTTCGTTTCTCTGGTTTGGGCTTATGTATGATTATCCGCTTCAATTTCAATAAAATTCTAGATGAAAAAAAAAAAAAAAAAAAAAAAAACACTACTTTTTCGTTTTGGCACCCAGACGTTGCATCTGGTTGCAAATACTCAAGTACTGTTTGTTTAGACACTTTGGATGCAAAATCAATTACATCATAAAATTGTGTGTTTCGCGAATTCCCGCCAAAACTGGGAATTCGTATTTTCCGGTCAAAATCACAAACCCGTTACTAGTAAACCTACCGAGAGAACCACTCTAATTATTCCCCAAAGAAAAACTCAAATGAAATTAAAATTACTAAATAAGATGATAGTCTCATCAATCACCTACCCACAGAACAGAGCCACTCTAATTATTGCCCCAGATTGTGAACTTGTTTACAATCGCTACATAAGATTCTCTCTCCCAAATCCCAATTGCCTATTTGCAAAATATATATAAGAGACAATATAAAAAAACTCAATACGAACTTTTTCCCAAAACTAAAAAGATCAACCAGGCAAAGAAAAAGCAAAAGCAAAAGAGGTCCCTGAGCTATGAAATGTTACCAGTAAATGCGTTCATTTGGGTCAAGTTTACACCAAGTAACATCAGATTCTGTCACAGGAAAACCTAAAAAACAAAACCAAATTGTGAGTGGAAAAATAGAAACAATGAGAGGATATATAGCAAAAGTGAGTCCTATACCTCTAACTTGTGTTTCAATCTCTACTTCATGTTTCTGCTCTCTAAAAATCTCCCTAAGAGCTGGAAGAACCTTAACCAATAGGTACTGCAACTGCTTTAACTTGACACTCTCCTCTTTTTCACTTCGTAGCTGCTGAGACTCGGAAAGACAAAAAAAAATCAGAATGAAGAAGACATTTCATCTCAGTAATCTCAAAGCCCTCCTTTAACTTACCCTGGTAGCCAAAGGTTCTCGCAAACAAGCTCTGCAATTGCAATTCCCATTACAGAAGGGACATGCAGCTCTAACTCCATCACTCGTTCTCTCCGGATACCTAAATTTTAACTGATTAAGGAAGGCAACTCCAATCATAGATTAAGGAAGGCAAATAACTCACCATCTCTCGACGCAGTCAAAGCAATAGCGCTTCTTGTTACATTTTGAGCAGAAGATTAGATCACTCTTACTCGTTAAGTTCTTACACTGATGACACGTCAATCCCACATAGTTTCTCGTTCCATCGGAGGACTTCTCCTGGATTCATATTACCAAAATTCAATCTCCATGATTCTTCTCAGGTCCAGAAATCAATGCTTTTCAAGGTAATTTAGACTATTTAATTACAAAATTAGACAAGGGAATTAACCTTCTCGGGGGTACTAGTGGACATGTCTCTTTGAATAGATCGCTTCGAAGCCTCGCCGCCATCAGATTTTCTCCCTCTTCCTCTTCCTCTTCCTCTTCCGACTCGGTCAGGTGTCGAAGATCCACTGCTCATCACAACATCCTTCTCTCTCTTCTTCATCTTACTCCCGTTTTCAGATCTCTCCCGATCTGACTCGTCCGGATCATCCTCTGATCTAATTCGCTTCTCCTTTCTTCCCTCCATTGCATTCATTCTCTCTCTCTCTCTCTCTATGCGGCCGACAAAGAAGCGGTCACCGGGATTTCTCGTCGATCTATCCGCCGTCTCTCTGCTTCGGCTAATAAGACGAAAATGAGTGACGTGGCAACAATCCAGATCGTACGTTATAAGAGATTGTCGTTACTGTCGTTATCCGTATTTAATTTTCATTTCCTATTTTGCCAGTAATTAATGAATTACAACAAAATGTTCCTTAATTTCTTCTTAATCTACAGTTTCGCTTACAAATTTCTTGTTACCAGATTTAGCTACGCTTTGTAGCCTGCTTCTGATGAAGAGACAAGAGGGACTGTAAATATGTAAAACGAGCTTGCAAGTGAGCCCACAATCATCAACCTTAATAATTATGGGCCACAACCACGAGGTTAGCTTCAATTTACGTAATTTTTAACCTTAATCAAGCCTGTTGTTATGTAAGTAAATTATGCGTTTAGAAATATAACGAGTGGCCCATAGAAAGTGGGCCTACTCACCAACAGAAGACCTCTCATAATAGTTTAGAATATCATCAGCAAAAGGTTCCATGGTCTAGCGGTTAGGACATTAGACTCTGAATCTAGTAACCCGAGTTCAATTCTCGGTGGAACCTACTTATTTTTTTTCCAACTCCGGCCATCTTTTCCCCCGGCGATTTATGAATGAACCCTAAATATAACGCCGGCGAAAAACTAAAGCTCTACGCGATTTTAGAATCTTCACTGGTCTCCTCTCAATTACGAAATCTTTTTCTTTTCGTTTCTTTTTGGGAACATGGCGAATCTGCTTGATTCTACGGAAACTATGGAGTTAGTTACTGCTCAGAAAATCGAGGAAGCAGTGAAAGGTATACTCAGAGAAGCCGATATGGACCAGATGACCGAGTTCAAGCTCCGAATTGCAGCTTCTGCTAAACTCGGTTTCGACTTGTCGGAGACGAATTACAGAAAGCTAGTCAGAGATGTTCTTGAGGCCTTTCTGCTATCGAATCCCGGCGACGAAGCTGCCAATGGTGAAGAATCCGTACCGGAGATGGTGGCTCCGGCGGAGAAAGAGACAGGCTCTGGTGCTGCTGCCACTTCCGCTGGTGGTGAAGATGAACGCATTATTTGTAAGGTTGCTACTTCGTCTGCTGTTTATGTAATTATGTTTGAATTCACTGTATAGAGTAGAGTTTGTGAGTGATCATTGCTTATAATCACTTTTGGTATAATGGTAAAGCCTATGTGTTTGAAATGCTTTTGTTGATCTTTAAACTATAGTTATCGGAGAAGCGAAATGCAAAGGTTGAGAAATACAGAGGCCAAGCTTTTCTAACGATTGGGGAGACTTCTCAGGAAAATGGAAAGCCTTTTAGAGGTAAATCTGGAACAAACCTTTGTGTCTTGTCTTGAATTCTGAAGCTATGAGTCCTTTTTGATTGGTTTCAGGAAGCCATTTTTGTTCTAGTTATGCTCATGTTGAATTTTTTTGCTGCAAGGATTCTCCTTTTGCTAATTTCTAGCTTCCATGTTTCTTCTCTACCAGGAGTACATTTGTCAGGTAACCAATGGTATGTGATCAAGAAGAATTTCGCAGCCATAGAGGAAGGTATTAAGCAGTGCCAGTCAAAACTAAGGTAAGAATGTTGTCAGGTTCTCATGGCATTACTGTCTCCGTAGCAATGCATGCCGCTTATCTTGGTATTACACATTATGCAGATCTGAATCAAAACAAAACGGAGATACTTCTAAAGCTGTGGATAACAATACCACTTGCGGTTTTTCTATGATCGAGACTTCACGTTTTGATGGGAAGAGTTATCTTTGCTGGTCATCACAGATGGAACTCTTTTTAAAGCAGTTGAATCTGAGCTACGTTCTCTCTGAACCATGTCCTCTTACCAATAGCTCTGAAATTAACCCCAGAGAGATAAGTCGAGCTGATGCTGCGGGGAAAAATTGGTTGAGAGATGACTACCTTTGCCACAATCACTTGTTGAACTCCTTGTCAGATCATCTATACCGTCAATACTCGAAGAAATTCAAGCATGCCAAAGAACTGTGGGACGACTTGAAGTGGGTTTACCAGTTTGAGGAATCCAATTCAAAGAGGTCACAGGTGAGAAAGTACATTGAGTTCAAAATGGTGGAAGAGAGACCTATTCTCGAGCAAGTCCAAGACATTAACAAGATTGCTGATTCCATAGTGAGTGCTGGTATGTTTCTTGATGAGACGTTTCATGTGAGTACCATCATTTCCAAGTTTCCACCGTCGTGGAGCGGTTTCAGCACCAGGTTGATGGAAGAGGAGTTTTTACCGGTATGGATGTTGATGGAACGAGTGAAAGCTGAGGAGCTTTTGAGAAATAAAGCACAAAGGGTCACGTATAGACCAGCCACGGGGTCTTCTCAGATGGAAAGGTTACATAGTCTAGGAGGAAGAGGATCTCAGAGCATAGGTTGGAAGAGGAAAGAACCCGAGAGAGACGGGAGAGTCGTCATCGTCTGTGACAACTGTGGGAGGAGAGGACATCTTGCAAAGAATTGTTGGGGTAAGACATCTGATGAGAGAGCTTCATGGAAACCGAATCGGGTTACTACTTCTTCAGCTGTCGTTTCAGAGACTCAAGCAACAACAACCAACAATGATAAGGAGTAGTAGCTGATGATGGCTGAAAGCAAAATGCTTTTATAACTTGCGCATTAGAAGATTGAGTCTCAGCCTCTTTTGGCTTTAACATCTTGAATCATCATCAGCAAACCAAAGGTGAATCTTCTGAAACATCCATTCGTGATGTTTTACTGGCTTGTCCATCTGTCTGGTCTTGGATTTGTAATACTAGTTCTTTGCAAAGAGATTGGAAATAGAACAGTTTTGGCCTGATTGTAATCGAGAATCTTTACAGGTATACAAACAAAAAACCACATTCAGTAATCACTATGACAAATTCTTAAGAGAGTACAAATTTGTGATGTATCTATTGGACAAACCAAACAGATCAACACAAGTCCAAAACCTTAGCTAGTTCGAACCAGGCTTCTTCAATAACCAGATTAACCACAAATGTAGAAACCGACACCAATTGATATCACAAGCTTAAACAACTTTTTGACTAGTACAATATCAAAATAATTTGGTCATCCTACTGATGATGCTATTTGAAGTAGTAAACCTTTCATTCTTTTCTTTACACACGAATTAACGAGGATCTAACTCAGTGATTGCAACACTCTTCCAAGTCACTGGTTGTGCAATGCCTCTTGATATTACAGAAGGTCTGCGTAAAGTGAAAGAAGTTGCATTGAACATTACAACAAGAGAAGCCATTGTTGGTCTGTCTACTCTCTGCTTTCTCCTGAACGCATAAAAAATGGGACCAAGAGTAGTAGTTAATCCATGGTTGTCTCGTTAGGAGATTCTTGTGCCTCTTGGCTACAAGTTGAATTGACATGAGAGTTTGTGGAAGACTCGCTACGGGTGAAAGACGGATATTCACCGTCGTCGTCGTCTACGGGTGGCTTATAGTCTTGACCTCTCCAAATCACGACCTGCTCCTTGTCAAATGTCACCAGGACGCAAGGGACCAAATCCTTGACACAATTACACTTTGATGTTAGTGTGTGTTCAAAGGAAACAACAAGGAGACCAAGTGAAAGAGACAGAAAGTAACAACAGATCTCACCCTCAGTTTTGCTCCAATTTTCTTGTAATCCTTTTTCTCCAAACCCAAGCAATCAATCCGCACCAGTTCACTTACGAGGAAGGCGTCTCTCACCATTGGAACAAGACTACCATAATACCCATTATTTGCTGTGAAACAAAAGGCAAAAGTCAGTTTTAAGAATTTTAATAACACCAGAGCATTTGCATTCAGAATAAAGAAGAAAAAAAAGGCATGAAAAAGCGTAAGTAAGGACCGAGTTTTGTGAGGGCAGGAACCGCTAGGCCTTTCTTCCTCATTGCTTTAGTCTCTTCGATGCTTAGACCATCAATTGTTGTTTTAATAAGCCTAGGGTACACGGGTTCATGAGGTTTCCACAGCATCAGTGGGATCTTGGGCCTTTTCTTTGGATCGTAGTTTCTCCCTCTATACAACACAAGGGTTCCACAGTGTTTAGAAACCACCTGTCCAAACGTTTTGTCCTGTAACAGCAAGGCTACGAGTCAGAGTCATTCTTCTTTAGTTTCCTCAATTAGCTAAAAGACTAGAAGTAGGAAGTTTCATCATCATCATCAAAGTTCAAAGATGATGATACCTCAAGGTGGAAGATAACGTTTTTCATGTCGAGAGTTGGGACTCCAAGACATTTGACCCGAACGGCTTCAGCGTGTTTCCAATGGTTATAGATATCATTCAGCATGTTGTGAGTCAAACCATCTCTCCCTACATATCACCAAACCAACCACGCTTAGCATACATATAGCACTATACTAGAGACAATTCGTTATTATTAGTGACTAAGAAAGAAGACACTTTTCAACAATCCCAAATTTGATATTGATAATGAATTTTCCGAGATTGATCTGCCTTTTGATTTTGTTCCTCTGACAAAGCTCCACCAGAAACTTCCTCTCTGCTTCAGTGAGTGATGCTCCTTGGATCTTCTCTCTCACTTTTCTCCTTTTCTCTTCCAGCTTCGGATCCTCCACCCCATCCACCGACTCCACCTTCGGGTCCACCGCCGGCGCGCAGACTCCGGTCCATTCCCGGTCCAACCGATCAGGACCGAACGGCGAGTACTTGGGTTCTCTCAGTCCAATCGAGGTCACATTGGAGTTACTCTCCGTGTAGCTGAACCGGAAATCGAAAGGAAGATCGGAGTGCGCCTTCTTCACACCTTTCAGAGACGAAGGTGGACGGTATTGCGGCTTCGGATTCTTCTTCTTCTGGTTTTGGTTTGGGTTTTCAGACGATAAGGCGGTGGTGGTTGGAAATTGTAATGGTCTCGGAGCCGTGACGACGAGGAAGAAGAGGCGGATATTGTTTCTCCGGAAGAAGCGCCGTGAAGCCGGCGCGTGAGGAGAGCAAAGGAGAATGGCGAATTCTGGCGGGAGACACGAATCAATGACATGAGATTCCTTACGCAACTTTGGGTTTTAGTCGGACGGAAAAAGCGCCGGTGAGGGTTTGAACTGTGACTGCTACTACAGTCATTTCCCCGACTAATTATAATGGGCCGTAGATTTTCTATAAACGGCCCAATTTCAGAGACTATAATCATCTGGTTCGTAAACCGTACTAAATAAGTCCATTAGCATAGTGTCATGTTCGTAAACCGTACTAAATAAGTCCATTATATGATCTTATCCTCGGTTAAAAAGTTTTAATTCTTTTTCAATTTTCAAAATCGTGAAGAACATGTTTGCTGCTTAGTTTGCTTGCACAGTTGCATGGTGTTTGATTTGCTGATGTTTTTGGTAAACAAACAGTAACACTGTTTAGTTTGCTTGTTCTCACAGTTTAATAAACTTTCTTGATCTGTTTTCCAGATTTTATTCTAAAACGGCTCCAAACGGTTAAAACTTAGAGTCGAAACAGAGAATAATAATTTTATTGAACTATAATGGACTTTAATTCGAAATTATTTGTGTGAATACATCACTTTTGAGGTCTTTTCTTGATTCATCAAGTTCTTTTTTCTCTTTTCCTTTATTTTTCTATATATTTCAAATGAAATTCCTCTTTTATCTGTCTTGATTCCCTCTAGTTCTCATTTTTTGAAATTTACAACTGGAGGGATAATAACGAGACTGGACTTGGAAGAAAGTTCCAAAAGTAAAAGTGGCTCATAGTCTCAGGATAAAATCTTTAAATGTTCTTTGGAATCTTCGTTTTCATTTCTTTATTACTCTGTTTCTTGTCTGTGCTCGTTTCAAATCGAGTCTATTACAGTACAAAACTACATTTTGGGACTTTGTGCTGCCTTTTTTATCCCCCCTGTTATTTTACCATTTTCTTTGTCAGAATGCAACAATATCTAGGCAAATAAAGAAGTTTTTATAATTCTAAAATGTACTACTTATCGCAGTTTCACTATTTTTATTTGGTTACACAAATATATTGTCTTGAATGAATCAAGGTTTTTTTCCATATGTAAAACTTAAAAGTAAAACGATGTGTGTTGTTGGGTACATGCAAGATGAAAAAGCATGCATGCATATATATGCATTATATATTTGGATTTTTTTTTTTTTTTTTTTTGTAGATTCTCATACTAATTAAAAACTAGAATAGTTCATTTGTTACCTACCCGTTGCTAGCTTTTGATATGTTCGTTGTGCATTTTGATGTGCAATAATGTCTAAATTAGCTAAAGCCAGCTTGGAGATTGCAAATTGACACTTCAAATTTCCCCACTTCATAACTACAGTATGTGATATCAAAATCATTTCATTATGACGATCGAACCCTTGACACCTACGCTTGTCACTTGTCAGTACTTTGCTTTATTTTGGTCGCTTGTTTTGTTTGAAAAGGTCAAAAAAACTTTACTCATCATCATTTGGATATTGATTAGTAATTACAAAAAGACTTCTCATTGGATATATTCCTAAATGTTTTTCACTACTTTCATCATTCACTTGTTTCGGAGATAAATCGAATACCTTGAAAACTTGACTAATTCCCAAACGAAATTTTATAACATTTGTTTTTTTTTTTTTTTAAAAAGGCATAACATTTGTTTATCAGTATTGTCTAATAGTATAAAATCGCAAGCTTTTTGGTGACTTAAGTGTTGTGATCTTGTTCTGTCTCAGTAATTTACTCATTTTGACTAGTTTTATGTTACCATTTCGATAAAAATGTAAATAAGGGGAAAATGTTTTAGGTGTGGCGTGTTGGAGGAATCTAGTTGAACGATCCCCAAAGAAGGACCAAGTGGGTTATGTATGTACTTTGCTTTCATGATCTGTTCTTCTCATAAATAGTCTCTTTTGTTGGTTCCCTTTTCTTCTCTTTATCGGAAACATGTTACGTTGTTTCTTTACCACGCCTGATTTTAAATTAAAGGCTGACCTAAACATCCAAACCCGACTTTTGCTAACTAAAGCTTACCTATGTCACTTTCCGGCGACTTTTCTTTTCATTTTTCATCTTTGTTGATTAAACCAAATCAAAAAAATTATAGAGGATATTTTCTTTGGTCTCTAAACTAATCTAGAAATGTATGTTTCTCTAATATTTTAGAGGATAGTTTCTTTGTTTGAAATGTAATTGTTTTGCTTGTTTTTGTTTTTTTCTATGTTTTCTTTTCAACCTGCTTCTTTCTGATAAGAGAAACACGTTGTTCCTAATATTTAATGTCTTTTAATTTTGAAATTGCCACATTTAATTTTGGAATTAATATTTTCTTTTTCTTGTCCCTAGTGGGCAGATTCCTGACTCCCATATCTACACGAAACACTAGAAATAGATGAAAAAACCTCAGATAAAGACAGAGCATAGAACACTTGTAGATATAAAAGACACACACTTCAACAAAGAAGAGAATAGAAAGAGATCCATCTTCTACATAGAACCATGGATGCCGTAAAAGAAACAGAGCAAGAAGCTGGAAACGTGACAGTTATGAAACTACCGGTGTTACCACTTAATCCCCACAGTCACAGCCACTCTCTGTCATCGCCAATTCACAGTTCTATGGCAGCTTCTGTCCCTTTTAGCTGGGAAGAAGAGCCTGGAAAGCCCAAGCAACACTCTTCCTCTTCTTCCTCCTCCTCCTCCTCCTCCTCCTCACCATTAACTCCTTATTCTTCATCTTCACCTGAAACCCACAAGTCCTTGGAGCTGCCACCAAGGCTACACTCACTTGAAAAAGATGGAGGATCAGTTACCAAACTGCACTCGCCCAACACAGTCTTTGATGGACCTTACAGCATGACGAGATCAAGAAGATTGGATTCACCTTCCTTTAGGATGATGGTCAAGGTTAGTGGTGGTGACTGTTATGGGTCTTTCAGGAGTGACATCTATGGTGATCTAGAGGATGTTGATGAGGAGACCAAGCACCAGAACATGAGTAGTGGCTCTTTGGCTCTTGTGAAGAAGAGAGGGAGATTAGGGTTTTTTGGGTTTAGGAGGAGGAGAGCAATAAAGGGGAAAACAGAGTTTGGTAGAGGTAGTTATGTGTTTCCATCTTCTGTGGACAGAGAGAGTGAATGCGGAAAAAAAGAGGAAGAAGGAGAAGACAAAAGCTTTGGTTATGGTGATGGTATTACCTGCAGCCAAAGCAGCAGATTTAGTGAAGCGAAGATCACAAACATTAGCAGAACAGGAAGCTTCTCTACTGATCTGCCTGCACCACCTTCTTCTTCAAAGTCTCACTTCTGGGTAAGTCCTCTGTTTCTACATCATATGGACAGCTAAACTAGTAGAGTTGTATATCAAAGAAATACAAACTGACCTATAAGAAAACAGATTCTTTGAAAAGTCGCTGAGATGTTAAGGCTTGAAAACTTTTTGTTTTTGGAATGAAACTCTTTCTGCAGGGTGAATTAGATCATATAATCATTGTTACTAGATTTGCAGGAAATATTCTTGAAAAACTTCATGGATGAGAGCTCAGTATATACATGTATAATCCTAAAATAGTAAACTTAGATCTAAACATTGTTTGTGGTTGGAACAGACGAATGTGTATGCAGGACTAAAGCAAGTGGTTCCATGGAAGCACAAGAAGACTACAGGTTGAGATTCTGCTCTATCAAAGATTTGAAAGATAAACATCCCAAAACCCAGAAAGCCTCTCTGATTTCTACAAGTCTCTAAGAACCTTTTGTGTATGATTTTTTCAATCTTTCCAAGAAAATGATATTTCCATTAAAACCGAGTGTGAAGTCCAGCTTTTCCACGCTTGTTGTTGTTGTTGTCTTTGTGATTGTTTGAATATTTTTGGAACTTTTGTAAAGAGAAACAGAGAAACTTACGAACGTATCCTGATCATGGTCCTAGGGATATATATTCTTTATTTTATGCATTTTTTTCCTCAGTTTCTTTTATATGTAATCATATTTGTCAGATTTTCTTCCTTAAAATGCTCTTTACTTGTATGCTTAATCACACCACTAAGATAATATACAATCTGAGCCAAACCGGTGCGTTCAATACTGAGGTCTGAGCATATATATATATATACAATCTCAAGACTCCTATGACCTATCTTCAGTGGCTTGAATCATAGTTTGATGACTCTCAGGTCTTGATCAGTCAAAAGATTATGCCTGGTTTTATGGAAAGCTACGAAACTGAAATCAGAAGAAGAGTAGATCCACGGTGGAAAATGAGTGGACCCCATAGTCACTTGTTCTCTCTTCTCGGTATCCCATTGAGCCTGGGACCTAAACAAGATCACACTCGCATGTTTTGGGCCATCACAACTGGATATTTTGGGCCACCGTAAAAGTTATCATTCGGCCCATTTTAGTTGATTTCTTGTAACAAAGAAAAAAACCTAGCTTAACATAACTGAAAATATTGTTTCAAAAAAAAAAAAAAAAATTTACTGAAAATTAATATTACATGAAACTTTTTCTTTTGTCAAAAGGTGAACATATTACTTGAGTTGAAACTTTATACAAAAAAAAGTACAGCCAACGGTTTTTCTTCCACCTAATCTATCATTTTCTGATTAAAAATTAAGAATTTAAGGTCATTCTTTTTGGACAAACATAGATTTTATAAATCAACCCTTTTTTCTTAAAAAAATAAATATATTTTATAAATCTATCACACTACATCTGTGGAGAAAATGACAACTTAAGGTCATTTTTTTATTTGAAAGCATAAATAGTTATAGATCTTAAAATTTATGTATTGAGTTTGCTAGTCTGTTTTTATTTGGCCGTGAAAGAAAACTTATATCTTTTAAACTTATATTATGCTAAAAATCAACTACTTGAAGATGATAAACCTTCTATTAAAAAAAAAGAAGAAGAAAAAGATAAGTCAAAACAAACACACCACTAAAATGCCCATAAAAGTGAAACCCAACACTTCTAAACTTTAGCCTCAAAACACACTCTCTCTCTCTCTCTCTCTCTCTCTCTCTCTCTCTCTCTAAGTCATCTCTTCGAAAATCAGGTCAGTTCATCTTCTTCCCTTTTTCTCTATCTCCTTGTTTCTTCTGCAATTACTTTCTATCTTTCTTTTTCATTTTCTTTTTCTTTTTTTAACTTCTTTTGCCTTTTAGTTGATGTGTTTATTATTAGGGTTTTCTTTTTTTACTTTTCAAAGCTTGATCTCTTTCCACCTTCTAAGTTCTTTGAAATTTTGTTCCTTTCTAAAAAGATGTTTGGCTTTTTAGAGATGAGCTCCTATAACACCTTTTTATTAGTTGATCTGGAGAATATTTATGGAAAAAGTATATGGTTCCCTCTATTGGCCTTGTATAACTTTTCTTGCTCGCATACGTTTAAAAAGTGATTATTTGTTCCCACTCTCTCAGACCCTATGGTGATTTAATATGGATCGTTTAATTATGTTACATAGTTTCATCATGTGTGCATAGAACTCTATAGTTTTTGGTTCATGAACTTGTAACTTGTTATGTTCTTTCAATAAGTTTTATTTATTTATTGGATGTGCTATATTCTTTTTTATAGGTTCCACTTTAGTTCGCATGCTTTAATTTGTACTTTATTCAATGGGTTGATCATACATAGAACATACTTATCACAGGGATTATAAACTGTAATTGAAGCTCACATCATGGACCATCATCAATATCATGATCATGATCAGTACCAACATCAAATGAGTATTACTAACAACAATCCCTATAACGCCATCAGCACAACACCACCACCAAGAACAACAATCGAGTCAACAACAATGATAATGGATGATGAGAGGAAGATGGTGACGACGATGACCACACGGCCACAAGATTCAAGAAACTGTCCAAGATGCAACTCAAGCAACACCAAATTTTGTTATTACAACAACTACAGCTTAGCACAGCCTAGGTACTTGTGTAAGTCTTGTCGGAGATATTGGACTGACGGTGGCTCTCTCCGTAACGTCCCCGTTGGCGGAGGTTCTAGGAAGAACAAGAAGCTTCCGTTATTACTTCCTAATACCTCTACTTCTTCTTCCACCAAGAATCTCCCAGATCTCAACCCTCCTTTTGTCTTCACATCATCATCATCAAACCCTAGCAAGGCCCATCAAACTAATAACGACCTCAGCCTCTCCTTCTCCGCTCCTACTATGCAAGACAATCGATCTCAAGGGCATTATGGTCATTTTACGGACCAAGCTATAACGGGAGGGCAGAATAGTCTTTTCGCAGCTCCTATGGGAATGATTCAGTTTCGTCAAGAGTATGATCATGATCACAACAAAACAAGTCTTGGTTTTTCATTGGATAGGAACGAGGAGAAGATTGGTAATCATGATAACTTCGCTGTTAATGGAGGAGAAGGAAGTAAGTTGATGTTTCCTTATGGAGATCATGATGGACATCATCATCACCATGAGAGACAAGATGATGGTAACAAGAAGAGAGAAAGTGGTTCAAGCAATGAGCTATGGAGTGGAATCATCCTAGGTGGTGATAGTGGTGGACCAACATGGTGATATGAACATTGTCAAAAGGACAAGAAAATAAAGACAAAAGCAAATAGTTAATTACGAGCAAAAATATGTGATGTTAGATTTGGAATTTTCAGACCCGGAAGAGTCGCCTTGGGAGGAGCATGATGATTATTCTTTCCACTTTTTAGAAATTCCTCTGTTCACTTGCTTTGTCTTTTGTCTGATGGAGTCACTTATTTGGCTTTTAAGGACCTTTTAGCACATTACATATGTGTCTAATCCTCGTTACTGCATATATAGTCTTATATCATATTAATTTTTGTACTTGATCACTAAGCTGTTTGCGTTTCTTTTTCTCGAATTAAGATGTTAAGTTTATATCAGTTTAAAGGTTTTTTGACAGAATTATAGAGGTAATGAAAACAGAAAGATCAAAATCTACCAAGATAAACAAATTAACTATAGGAGAATATAGCCTCAAAACCAAGCAAGACCAAAACCAAGTTGTACGCGTTTTTATTGAAAAACTAACTAACAATGAATGAATGAGTCTATATCACTTTTATATTAATTACTTTAGATCTCATTTTAATTTCCATAGAAGATTCATAACTAACTTTGAGCTAAAATTCGAGTATCTACCTAATTAACCCATACTTTTATGAGTTTTATCTATACGTGTGTATATTTGGTAAAACAAATGCAGAGAGGCAAGGTCATCTTTGGTCTTCTCATAAGTCGTAAGCAGAAATAACAAATTAAAGCAAACAGAAATAGAATCTCAGTGGGTATTTGAGAAAACGATTTGTTATTGAAATAGTCTTTAGTTGGAGCAGGTATATTGTCGTGTTTTGGTATTACAAAATAATAATAATAATAATATAATAAGAATACTATGTTAAATTGCATTTTTTATGATAAACTTTTTATGTCACAGTGTTTTGTATTCGATACGCAATTCTGTTCATGGACAGTGGTCGCCTTAGTTTCCAAATTAGACTTTGCGTGACACGTTAAAGGCCCATTTGGTATGATTGGCCCAATATAAATTCATACCTCTCTCGAAAGGCCCGAAAAATCATTTAACTAATAAGAAAATACATAAGAAAGCTTGTGTTTCCTGACTAATAATAACTTCAATTTATCAAAGCTTTTTTTTTTGTAAAAGGATATAAATATTTATTTGAAGAAATTTTTGTTTATTAAGGGGTCAATTATCAAAGCTTCATATTATATTTCTCCCCTTCCTACAATCAATCAAAAACATAACTCTCAAAATAACAAAAAAAAAAAAAAAAAAAATCGACACACGGAAAATCTGGCCATGAATGTTTGCTGGTTTTTAGATTTTAGTTTTTGGTTTTTGGATTTTAGTTTATGATTTTAGATTTTGGTTTTTAGATTTTGATTTTGCTGTAGATTTAGTTTTTAAGAAACTTGAATGGTGATTTATTTAGTTTTTGGTTTTTGTCAATATTTTAGTTGTTCATAAAAAAAAACTATGAATTTATAAAAATAATAGTTTTTGTTTTTCTTAATCTACAATTATACTTTTTAAAACGTCAATTATGTTAACCAATTTTTCTTTTTTTTTAGATTTGAAATTTACATAAAATAAATATATAATAGATTTTTTTCAAAGCCATGCTCTTATTTAGAAATAATAAGTCTCACAAATTTATAAATATTCTTCTATAGATATTAGTTTATAATTTTTTTAAAGATACAAATACCTTATTTTACGTTGTTGTAGATATTAGATTTTTTTTTTTTTAGTTGGAGTATGTAGTATGAACACTGTTTTTATATAAAGAACAACAGCATTTAAATAATTGTTAATTAATTAAGAAACAATATTTGCATAAAATATTTTGGAAGAAAATAACTAACGGCAAAATCTTTTAGAAAACCCATAAATTGTGGTTTTTGGTTTCTATGTAGAAAATGAATAAAACTGTCAAAAACTAGTTTCCCTATATTTTAGGGAATCTATTAGTTCAAAAACTTGAATGGCTAATAAAGTGGTTTTTGGGAAAACAAAAACCAAAATCTGTTTTAAAATCTGCAAACAATCAAGGCCTCTGTCTCATACTGATATAATCCATGTTGCTTGAGAGAGAATCTTGTCTTAGTTGTCTTAAGATGAGAATTGTAAAAATAATCATTTAGGTAAATTAGTGAAAGATTTCATTAGGACAAAATTTATAATGAGTTTCTTTCATTTTATTTGATTAATAATATTATATTAATGTTATGTTATTGATATAAGCAAATTTATATTGCGGATAACTTTTGAGTTTGGTGGATTGACTTATATTTTTTTCATTTGAGGGTTTTTTGCAAAATAATTTAGTTTGAGTTTTTTTTGCAAAATTTTTTTCTTTAAAAAATTTGATAATGTCATATCATCAATATAGGTGATGGCTATATTGCGAGTGATTTTTAAAGTGAGTGATTTGACTTGCATTTTTTAAGGCGAGAGTTTCTTGTAAAAATAATTTAATTTGAGGTTTTTTTTCACAAAACCTTTTTATATATTTTTAAAGCGGAAAAAACCATTATATCTCTACAAAAGAAAATCGATTTCAATCGTGACCTAATTCCAACACGATATATTTATAAACAAATTCGATAAGACAAAAAAAGTTAAACCGCTCTTCTTATCACATCACGAAACAAAAGGTGATAAGTTGAAGGGCACTTCCTATATATTCACAAGACCCAATAGGGAAACCCGAAGTAGCTAAAGTGGTTCAATATTTTCTTCGTTGTATCTTCAACTAGTACTCGACCGCACAAATAAGAATTTAAAAACATAAATAAAAAATCTTGCTTAGTGATAATATTATATAAGTACGTCCACTTAGGGGAAGATAACATTTTGATAAGGGAACCCAACAATTAAATTAGGTCTCTTACAATTCGGGGCTCACTTAGTGACCTGAAATAAAGTTAGGTTATGTCATCTTTTTCTTCTAATTGGCTCGACTAATCTATACGTATACATGTACCTCCCATTCTCCCACGAATTGTAACTTTTTATATGTACAGTAATATTAAAAGGTAGTGTAGGTCAAACGTGCCACTTTCATATATCTTTGATTAAACTTAGTGCATGTAATAGTAATATTCAATTCGAACTTATTTGCATCAAAAAAAAAAAAAAAAAAAATCAAATAAGACAAATTTAATACTTAAATTAATTTCGTAATACGGTGATTTCGCTAATAATGCAAAAGGAATATGCGAAGGGCTTCACTGCTTACGACCATCCACTTTTCATGTGTGTTCTACACTTCTACTTAATGTGGAATCGTGTGTGTATGTACGCATGCAATAAACACACGCAGACGCATACATATATATTTGATCTCACTTTAGTGACTACTGGCTAGTGCATGTAATAGTAATCTCATTTGTTAGACATAGATTCTAATTAGTTTTATTTAATACTTTCGTGTATGGGACTATGAAAGAATTACTCGAAATGAAAAATTCAATAAGAGCCTCTCATGCATTTGAGTATTAATGAGCTAATCCATCATAAATGATATCAATCCCTTCGCATTTATAATCGATATTTTTGTTTTTTTGGTCAGGTTATAATCGATAAAAAGCTTACAATTATACTAGCTACGATCAAAATAAGCAGTGCAAGTTAGGGTTGATAATACGTAAAATCTTGGACCGTCTTTTAGACGTGCAAGTAAAGTAAATAATTAAAACTTCTTATATCTTGTGACATTATAAGTTTACTATTTAAATTTATTTAGAATCTACGACAAAGATGAACAGACGTTGCAGTGAAATGGATGGTTGTACGAAGGTGTCAACATCAGTACGTACTTATGCGATGACGACTTTGCAGCACAAAGTTATAACTTTAAAATTAGGCCACTTAATTCATCTTTTTTTTTTTTTTGCATATACATTTGGGAGAGATCTAGTGATCAATAATATATAATAGTAAATAACAAATAGTATTACTTCACCACTTAAAATAATTTCAAGAACTTTGAAAAACAGTAGTAGTACCACCCTTATAATCTCTATATATATGTAACACCGCAAATTGCATTGCTCATCAAACAAAAACCAAACATTTCTTGACCAACATATTCATTTAATCAGATTTTTGAGATTCGGGTTCTTGAGTATAGTAATATGGCATCAAAAGAAGCAGGGAAGCTAGAGTGGAGGATAAGTGTAGACAATGGGACAACAGAGAGATTGGTGCCTAAATCAGGACTAATCGAAAAGATCTTTCTTTGGCTAAAGGGGTTGCTAATGAAGGTGATGGTGGAGCCAGTCGCAAAGTTTATGAGGAAGGCTTGGAAGATTGGAGCAGATGATCCTGCCAAAGTGGTTCATTGCCTGAAAGTAGGACTTGCACTTTCATTAGTCTCAATCTTCTATTACATGAGACCTTTGTATGATGGTATAGGAGGAAATGCTATGTGGGCAATCATGACTGTTGTCGTCGTCTTCGAGTCCAATGTCGGTATGTAAACCAAACCCAAATTCAAAATCTTTCAACTTTCTTCTACTTAATGAATGAAATAATCAAACCCTATATATGTACATGTATCTCTGTGTATAACAGGAGCAACATTCTGCAAATGTGTAAACAGAGTGGTGGCAACTATATTAGCTGGATCACTAGGCATTGGTGTTCATTGGGTTGCAACTCAATCAGGAAAAGCAGAGATTTTTGTGATTGGATGCTCTGTTTTCCTCTTTGGTAATGACCAAAGCTCTAAAAAGGATCAATCTTTCTTGTAAATGATCCAAAAAATGATCGATCTTTATTTGTGGGTTTCATTCTTGCAGCTTTTGCAGCTACTTACTCGCGGTTTGTGCCGTCATTCAAAGCCAAATTCGACTATGGAGCAATGATCTTTATCCTCACATTTAGCCTTGTCTCAGTAGGCGGGTACAGAGTTGATAAGTTGATTGATTTGGCTCAGCAAAGAGTATCAACTATTGCAATTGGAACATCTATCTGCATTATCATTACTGTCTTCTTCTGTCCCATCTGGGCAGGATCTCAGCTTCACCGTCTTGTTCAACACAACCTTGACAAACTCGCCGACTCATTAGACGGTAAGAGAATAAGAAAATCAAACTTCTTATGGAAGATTCCGCCTTAGCTTTTGTGCTGACCATCATTGAAACTGCAGGCTGTGTAGCAGAGTACTTCAAGAAGAAAGACCTTTCAACGAATGAGAATGAAGATGAAGAAAGTAACGTGAAGTTGCAAGGATTCAAATGTGTGCTAAACTCTAAGGGAACAGAGGAATCCATGGTAACTTAACATATCATCTATGGGGATAAAACAAAAGTCCATTGCCTTCTTGTTTCGCAGCCGCTTATTCGCCATTCGGCTTCTTTTTTTTTTGATCTTTCAGGCGAATCTAGCCAGATGGGAACCTGCACATGGAAGCTTTAACTTCCGGCATCCATGGAAGTTGTACGTAAAGATAGGTGCTGCTATGCGCAGATGTGCTTATTGCCTTGAGAATCTCAGTATCTGCATCAACTATGAAACAGAGGTAACCTTTTATACTTCAACACAGTTTTGAAGGAATTGGCTTTTAGAGGTTGTGAAACTAAAACTAAGTGTCTTCTTCTTGTTTTACAGGCACCAGACCAAGTCAAGAAGCATTTCGGAGAAGCTTGTATGAAACTAAGCTCAGCTTCTTCAAAAATCTTAAGAGAATTAGCGGATATGATGAAGAAGACGAGAAAATCTTCGAAGATGGATTTCCTGGTGTTTGATATGAACTCAGCAGTACAAGAGCTTCAAGAAACGTTGAAAACTGTTCCAATTGAAACCAACAAACCTGGAGAAGAAGAAGTTCCATCTAAAGAGGACGACAACGAAGGAGATTGTAGTGAAGACAGCACCATGTCGATGAGCCTACATGATGTCCTTCCGGTTGCCACTTTGGTTACGTTGTTAATCGAAAACGCAGCTCGAATTCAAACAACCATTGAAGCAGTAGAAGAACTGGCAAATCTTGCAGATTTCGAACAAGATTCAAAAAAGAAAACCGGAGACAGCAACACTAAACAACCACCAATAAGTTCCTAAAATCACTTTTACTTGCACATGAAGATTTTTAACTGGAGTTTTCATGTATATATAAGCCTTTTAGATGTTTTCTCCGGCCAAAAAGCTAGTTGTAGAAATCAATCTTGATATTAATGGAATCCACAATGAATCTACAGAATCCTTATAGTTATGCCATAGCAAAGAAGAAATGAGATCAAAGGGAAAATAAGATCATAACTGAAAACATTGGCCAGTCTGATGTACTTATCCATGACTGTGTCAACCTGGAAATGCAGGAACCGAAAGCTTTCACCTTTTCTTGAGGGCTTTGATGCCGAGGTTTAGACCCAAATCTTCAACGGGAACCTTGATGACGTCGCTTCTAACACCGATATCAGTAGCATACCTGCTCATACAATACATGCCAGCAGTGACTGTTGCTACACCAACAGGATTTGGAATCAACAATGTGAGAGGCGAAGAGAGGAGTGCAGCGAGAGGAGCGCCGAGAATGGAACTGGCTTGACCGCTTCTTCCAACACCGTTCTTGTCGAGGATGAGCAGTCCCGTCTTGCAGTAGAGAGCAAAGTCTTCGCAGTTGTTTTGGAAGATGTCGTAGTTGCCAAATCCGTTTTGGAGAAGGTGCATTGCTCTGTGGATCACTGTTTGAAGCGGGTCAGATGGAGCAGTTGTGCAGGTGCCACCGCGGAGTCTGGTGAGGAAGATGGATGAGCTGACTCCGTATTCGAAACGGTAGAGAGAGCCGTTCTTGAGGAAACAGTCAAGGCAAGATAGTACTACTCCGCTCTTTGGTTGCTTGAATCCACAGTCAGGATATGTAGGGCAAGGAGCTTCTGAAGAATCACCAGAAGACGAAGAGGAAGAAGGAGAACTCTCAGGTTTGAAATGAACGACCTTGCAACCACCGACAAATACGCCTGCAGATGTGGAAAATTCAGAAGAATCTTCAGGTGAAATGTCAACAGAAACAATCAAAAACTATTTGGTACCACCATTGACTTATACAAGGGGAAATCAATATCACAATATCAATAAAGTCGATAACTTTTTTTTTTTTTTTAACTTTGGCAAGAGGAAGATGTCAATTTCACCGATTACAGCTCTGCATTATATGAATGGACAAGACGAATTAAGATGATTTTGAAAAAATCAAAGAGTCAAATAGAAACCAAACGACAGGGAAAAAAGAAACCTAAACAGTCGCGAAGAGAAGACCCAAATTGAGGAAAAACTCTGGATGATTCACACAAATGCATCAAAAAGCCAATTGCTGATGCAATCAAACGAAATCCAAGTACCGTGGTGAGAATAAGCGAAGACTGCTCTGTAAGTGTAGATGTGATCTCCTCGTTTAAGCTCGTCTCTCTCAACCTTATTCGTAAGCACACCCATTGCTTCTTTACTTCTCTTCTCGTCTCTCTCTCTCTCTCTCTCTCCCCACTTTCGTCTCAAAAAGCTTTCTTTCTTTCTCCTTTGCCCCTGCAGAGTGTAGAGGAGATTCTGACGTCAGCGGCGGAGATTTTGATTGGGCGATCAAACCGGAGCTGTTGAGCTTAACCCGTTACGGAATCGTTTTGACGGCGTTAACTGTTTAGTGACGATGATCGCTTACAGGGGTAATATTGTAAATTTCAGTATGCGTGTGGAATCACCGTGCGCGGCTTTTGTGAAGACGACGCCGTTCAGAGTTTCTCTTAACATTGGACTCTGATTGGGCTTACGAACTACGTTATACGGCCCAATAATCACTTGACTCATTATTTATTGCCCATTTAGTTTTGAATTTTTTTGCATGTTGTTTGTTTGTCAACCTATAATTGCATACCCATCACAGACTAACATTAATGCCTATGCATATCAAATATATCAATCGTCTGTTAGGAATATAAACCGATGGGGTTTATTTTATATAATCAATAATTGCAAACTTTAAAAATAATTAAGCTGTTTGGTTAACGAGTTTTTAAATGATGTTGTTACTCTAAAGTCTAAACAATATACAAATCAAATTAAACGTAGTGGAGCTAGAGCAGGCTATAAATAATGGGAGAAACTTCCAGGAACCTCGCTTTTGTTGTAACCAACGATTATTTATCTAAAATCGGATATCCGAATCATTAATATGGCTAAACTGACAAGCCACAGATCTTCTTACAGCACACTTGCACTGACAGATGTTTATTGAGAAAAATAAAGACTCATTATAAACAGTAAAGAACTTTTAGAGTTTTTTTTCATTGGTTAATTAAAGTCTTAAACCGTTGACTTTGCTTTTTCTGTAATAAAAAAAAAAACTAACGTATACTATTGGAATATCCATCATCACGCTCTCCAAGAGGAAGAGAAAGTCAAACACGTAATAACGGTTGAAAACGAAGGGTCATATGGTCATTTCAGAATGAGTTATGGTAACGTTCCGTTTTCTTTTTGAACAGCGAATCCGATGGGACCACACCACCACTTATACCAAACCTTCGCTTTTCTGAAAAGCAAACCACAAACACAGAAGAAGAAAGCAATATATTCAAACCACGACTTGTCCAAATCAATATTTTTCGAAAAATTATTTTGTTTCCTTTTTTTGCCTTGCTACTGGTAGAACAGGAATCGGAAACTGGGAATAAAAATTATCCTTCTTTATAAAATTCTTGGGTCTTCTGCTTTGTCTCCAAGCAAACTTTTTAGTCAAAAATCACATTTATTTTTGATGGAGTATTTGAAATTTCAATGACCAAAGCTATTCCTGGAATTTAGGTAAGAGTACTCTGTTTTGGGATTCGTACATGCGTTGTCTCCCTCACTCTCACTCAGTTCTTGTTTCTGCTTTCTGGGTTTGTATGATTCTCGCTATTTGACAGATCTCGATTACTCGATTATCTTCTGTTTGATATATCTCTGAAAAAACCGCACCTTTATTTGTTTTTTAACTGAAAATTTTGTTGATTGGAACTTTCTGCAGGGATTTGATAAACGGTTTCACAAAAAGGAAAAGAAAAAACAGTTTTGGAGTGTTAATGGAGGAAGAGAAGTCGTTCTCGGCGTGGTCGTGGTCCGTTGACCAATGTCTGAAAGAGTACAACACAACACTAGACAAGGGTTTAACCAGCGAAGATGTCCAAATCCGCCGTCAAAAACACGGTTACAACGAGCTCGCGAAGGAGAAAGGCAAACCTTTATGGCATCTCGTACTGGAACAATTCGACGATACCCTTGTGAAGATCCTTCTCGGCGCAGCGTTTATCTCTTTCGTTTTAGCATTTTTAGGTGAAAGCGAAGACAAAAATGGCTCAGGTTCAGGTTCCGGGTTCGAGGCCTTTGTGGAGCCGTTTGTGATAGTTTTAATCCTGATATTAAACGCTGTGGTTGGTGTGTGGCAAGAGAGCAATGCAGAGAAAGCTCTCGAGGCTCTTAAAGAGATGCAATGCGAATCGGCAAAGGTCTTAAGAGATGGAGCTCTGTTGCCTAATTTGCCTGCAAGAGAGCTTGTTCCAGGGGATGTAGTGGAGCTACATGTAGGAGATAAAGTCCCTGCAGATATGAGAGTCTCCGGTTTAAAAACATCGACTTTACGAGTCGAGCAAAGCTCGTTAACCGGTGAAGCAATGCCGGTTTTGAAAGGAGTCAATCTCGTTGTTCCTGATGATTGCGAATTGCAAGGGAAAGAGAATATGGTATTCGCTGGAACGACGGTTGTTAACGGAAGCTGCGTTTGCGTCGTGACGAGCATCGGTATGGATACGGAGATCGGGAAGATACAGAGGCAGATTCACGAGGCGTCGCTTGAAGAGAGCGAGACGCCGTTGAAGAAGAAGCTAGATGAGTTTGGGAATAGATTGACTACAGCTATCTGCGTCGTCTGTGTTCTTGTGTGGATGATTAACTACAAGAACTTCGTTTCTTGGGACGTTGTGGATGGTTACAAGCCTGTGAACATCAGGTTCTCGTTCGAGAAATGCACTTACTACTTCAAAATTGCGGTCGCTCTCGCCGTGGCTGCGATTCCCGAGGGCTTACCCGCGGTTATCACGACGTGTTTGGCTCTAGGGACGAGGAAAATGGCGCAGAAGAACGCTATAGTGAGGAAGCTTCCGAGTGTGGAGACACTTGGCTGCACAACTGTGATCTGTTCAGACAAAACCGGGACTTTAACAACGAACCAGATGTCTGCAACCGAGTTCTTCACTCTAGGCGGTAAAACGACGATTACTCGAGTGTTTTCGGTTGATGGTACGACTTATGATCCTAAAGACGGTGGGATTGTGGATTGGGGATGTTACAATATGGACGCTAACTTGCAAGCTGTTGCTGAGATATGTTCGATTTGTAATGACGCTGGAGTGTTTTATGAAGGGAAGTTGTTTAGAGCAACTGGTTTGCCTACAGAAGCAGCCTTGAAGGTTCTTGTTGAGAAGATGGGTCTCCCGGAGAACAAGAACGGTGAGATTATCCAAGAAGCTTCAAACTTTTCAGACAACAATGGTCGCTCTGTGAAGCTAGGTATGTTTCAGAACGTTTTCAACACTGTTTACATTGTCTGATTCATTTGATTGATCTTTTCTTTCCATTTGTTACTGCTGCATCAGCTTGTTGCGATTGGTGGAACAAAAGATCGAAAAAGGTAGCGACTTTGGAGTTTGATCGTGTCCGTAAGTCAATGAGTGTTATCGTTTGCGAACCGAACGGACAAAACCGGCTTCTCGTTAAGGGTGCAGCTGAGAGCATACTTGAGAGAAGTACATACACACAGCTTGCTGATGGATCTCTTGTGGCTTTAGATGAAGCTTGTAGAGAAGTGATCCTCAAGAAACATTCTGAAATGACTTCAAAAGGGTTAAGATGTTTAGGGTTAGCTTACAAAGACGAATTAGGAGAGTTTTCGGATTACTCTTCCGAAGAACATCCTTCACACAAAAAGCTTTTAGATCCTTCTTGCTACTCAAGCATCGAAACAAACCTAATCTTCGTCGGAGTCGTTGGTCTCAGAGATCCTCCGCGTGAAGAAGTTGGAAAAGCGATTGAAGATTGCAGAGAAGCTGGAATCAGAGTGATGGTGATAACTGGAGATAATAAATCAACAGCTGAGGCTATTTGCTGTGAGATTAGATTGTTTTCTGAAGAAGATGATCTTTCGGAGAGTAGCTTCACCGGTAGAGAGTTTATGTCTCTTCCTGCTTCAAGGAGAATCGAAATTCTGTCGAAACCTGGAGGGAAAGTGTTCTCAAGAGCTGAGCCAAGGCATAAGCAAGAAATCGTTAGGATGCTTAAGGAAATGGGAGAAATCGTTGCGATGACAGGTGATGGTGTGAATGATGCTCCTGCTTTGAAACTAGCTGACATTGGAATCGCCATGGGAATCACTGGTACAGAGGTAGAGAAAAACTGAACTAACTTAACTGTCAAAACACTACCTTCAAGAATCGCAAACTCACCCCTAAACTTTTATTTGGTGCATTTTAACCCCTTTAATTGTTTTATCTAAAATTACATGTGCAGGTTGCAAAAGAAGCTTCGGATATGGTTCTTGCGGATGATAATTTCAGTACCATTGTCTCGGCTGTAGCAGAAGGTCGGTCCATTTACAACAACATGAAAGCTTTTATCAGGTAAAGAAAAAAGAAAAAAAAGGCTTACATGAATACATTTTCTTCTTCTGTACGTAATTTTACTGATCTTGTATAATTCCATTTGAAGGTATATGATATCATCAAACGTTGGAGAAGTAATCTCAATCTTCTTAACCGCGGCATTAGGAATACCGGAATGTATGATCCGGTTCAGCTTCTTTGGGTTAATCTTGTGACCGATGGTCCTCCAGCTACAGCGTTAGGGTTTAATCCAGCTGATATTGATATCATGAAGAAACCGCCTCGCAAAAGCGACGATAGCCTCATCGATTCGTGGGTTCTTGTTCGATATCTTGTGATTGGTTCTTATGTTGGAGTTGCCACTGTTGGCATCTTTGTCTTGTGGTACACGCAAGCTTCCTTTCTAGGGATTAGCCTGATCACAGACGGACACACATTGTGAGCTTTAATCAGCTTCAGAATTGGTCTGAATGTTCTTCTTGGGGATCGAATTTCACGGCGACTCCTTACACAGTCTCTGGCGGGTTAAGGACGGTCTCGTTTGAGAACAATCCTTGTGATTACTTCACTCTAGGGAAAGTCAAGCCGATGACTTTGTCCCTCTCTGTTCTTGTTGCGATTGAGATGTTTAACTCGTGAACGCTTTGTCTGAAGACAACAGTCTCTTGACGATGCCACCGTGGAGAAACCCTTGGCTTCTTGTGGCTATGACTGTCTCCTTTGGGCTTCACTGTGTCATTCTCTATGTTCCTTTCTTGGCTAATGTGTTTGGGATTGTGCCTTTGAGTTTCAGGGAATGGTTTGTGGTTATACTTGTTTCTTTCCCTGTGATTCTTATCGATGAAGCTCTTAAGTTGATTGGGAGATGCAGAAGAAGAAGAAGCAAGAAGAAGAAGATCAAGACAATGTAAAACTCTAATGATCACAAAAGACAGTAACCTTTGTTTTTTTTTATTCTTCTGAAAAAAGTAAACTTTAGATTTAACGTAATATCTTTGACAATCTTTAGTTTTCTTCAACAAACCAGACAAACAATTCATTACAGATTCTCTTATCAAATTTCCATTAAATTTTAAACCGTTAACCTTTTGTGGAAAATATGCAAACTTTTGGAGATATAATCTCTATTACAATCTTTTGTCGAATTTAAGAAACCCAGACAAGTTTTGTTGTACCAACAACGACCAAGTCATTACAGATTCTCTCAAACTCCATTAAAACTTGAAACAGAATCCCTGATTTACCTCTTGTAATCAACATCTTGACCAAGCCTTTCAAGTGTTTACCAAATTTACCTCTCTCAACGACGTCACTGACTAAGACCTTGTTGTTGTTCCTCTCCTTTTCTTCACGCACAAGAAACTCCAACAATCTTCTGACGTCTTCTCGAGTCCGACCAAGACAATTCTTCGATTGACAAACGCTAACGAGCGCCGCAGCAAATCCCGAGGCCGCTTTCTCGTGTGTCGAAGGAGACGGAGACAGAGGAGGAGCTCTCGAGGGTTTTGCGTGCGGAAGAGGAAACGAGATTCCACGGGGGAAATTAGTGGTTTTGTTGTGGGAGTATGAAGATGATGTTGGTTTTGAAAGATTGGCAGACGCAGAAGAAGCGGTTGCGTTTACGGTGGCTTTGAACCGGTGGCGATGGATCTAATCGGTGGCTGCGGCGGTGGAGGGAGAGAAGGGAGATTGAAGGATGAAACGGATGCTGAGAGAGTATCCCATGGAAGACGATGAGACGATGAGACGAATTTTCAGACCGTTTAGATATTATCCACCAGAGTCGGAAATGAATAATTTATGCACTTTGTTGGAAAAAAAAATAGGAAATAATTGGGCCTCACATACATATAGATATTGGTCAATATATCGCTTTATACTACAATTCATAAGCCCAGATATTAAATATACTATTCATAAGCCCAGAAATTGGTCAACAGCAGCGACTAATTCATTACAGATTCTCTCAATCTAATCTGATCTGAAGTCTGAACACGTGATTTGTGAAAAGGTGAAAAAGAAGTGAATCCAATACTTAACTTTCTGTTTGTGATATACTTAGTGTCAATAAGGTCTGTTTCGTGTAGCCTAAACTTGTCTGCTCCTAGTGCTATTACTACTCCTACCTATTATTATAAGCAATAAATCTACATCATTCAACAACCAAAGATATAGTAGCACTTGAAAGAATTATGTTTAATAATCGACATTCTCGTCGGAGATTCCGGCTAGGAAACTTGGCTAAGCTTGTCCAATTACGGCAAAATGTCCCTCGCCAACCACCGCAAGCGTCACCAAAGGATGCTCAAGATATTTTGGTACAATCGCCACCACAGTCACCGGCATTTCAGCCACAACCACAGTCACCTTCACTTGAGCCGCCTCCAAATCAATTTCCATCACCATCAACAACACTCCCTCAATCTTTTTCACATAGCCCGTCTTCGCCACGTGTAATGCCAGAACCCAAGGCATCACCATCATTACCGCAGACACCTCCTTCATCTCTGCCGTCTCCAATTCAATTTTCATCACCGATGCCTTTACCATCAACACTTCCACCGCCACTAGTGCCACCAAAATCAAAAGAAGAGCCTCATTCACCACCACCGATGTCGAAACCGCCTCCCAAATCATATGAATCTCAGGCGCCACCTCTAACATCTCCACCACTAACACCAGAAGAGAAAAAGCCACCGTCCCCTGCTGAATTCAATTGATGAAACTCGGTTCCGATCACAGCCTCCCTCGAAAGCTCCTCCACCGTCATCGTCAGAATCTGGTGAATCTCAGCCGCTTTTACCACCACCAGAAGTCAACCTCCACCGTCAACGCTAAAACCTTATGCAGAATCCATTGATGAAACTCCGTTCCGATCACTGTCTCCGTCGAAAGCGTCGCCACATTCATTTTCAGAATCGGTTGAATCTAAACCGCTCTTGCCGTCAACTTTAAACCCTACTAAAGAATCCAATCCACAATCGCCTACACTGTCTAAATCTATTGAAGAAACACGATTTCGATCATTGTATCCGTCGCAAACATCACCACCCGTCATTGTCAGAATCTCAGCTGCCAGAAACCAAAATTCCACCATCTCCGCGTTGACGCTAAACGCTACGGAAGAATCACATTCCCAATCGCCTCACCACTTGTGCAGCATACATCCAATATTGATCAAACTCGGTCCCAGTCACCACAATCAAAACCATTTGAACAACCTAAATCAACACCGCCATTCCCAGAATCTGGTCAACAATCCAGATCTCAGACACACTTATCACCACCACCACTACCATCATTATCATCATCATCATCGCCGAAAGCTACGGAAATTTTCAAATCTCAATCACCTATGCTACTACCATCTCCGACGGCGCTGATATCACCATCGGAGTCTCTGACAACCGCACCGCCGCCGTCTCCTCCAAAATCACCACTCAAATCCCAAATCATCCCCTCGCCTAAACCGTCGTTACCCCAAATTAAACCTAACCCAATCGAATCTCATTCTCCGAAACCCACAAACACGAAATCTCACACTTCACAGGATCATAACACGGATCTAAATGGCAATCCAGAAAAACAAGACCCCAAGCTCATGAAGATTAGCAGGAAAGTCAACGAAAACAGGGAAATTTGGCCAAAGAAAACAAATCCGGCGCCGATGATGATGATGATGATGTTCGTTAACAGTAACGGTCCAAGGGATCAATATGTCTCTCTCCCTAGATTCATCTTCCATCGATCATGAGCCAGGCGTCCATTTGACGCTCGATTATGATCCAAGTTGTGATTTTTCTTCGACAACACCGTTTTAATAGCATGTTTGAGAATTCTGAATCGGATTACAAACTAAATAAAACAAAATCTTATAATTATATACTATTTTCCTTTTCGCAAATTTGGCGCCATACGAAAACAAGGAACAAAGAGATGGGCTTCGTGTTTAGACATAGACTGCGCCGATCTATACAAATTGGAGTTAGCCCATTAAAACTGGCCTTTTTAAAACTTTTTCTCATCATTGTTTAATTTAAGGTTAAATCTTTGTGAAGAACTGTATATATTAATTCATAATGATTTCGAAATCTTCATTTCGGTTCTTAATAAAAAAATATACATATATTTGGTAGAACCGGAACATTTAAGCAAAAGTAAGGAGAAAATGAATGTTTTTCACCTTTTTTGCTGGCGAATGTTTTGTTTTTTTACATTGGTTGACGAATGTTTCTTAGATCACATAAAATCAAGTATGATTATTCTTATAGATAACGATATGTAGATTGAAAAATATGCTATTGGCTATTGCTTTGTTAGGTACCATTCGTATAAATGTAATTGTACCGTAGATTGAAGAAGGTGATATTGCTTTTGTGACTTGTCCTTGTTGACCATGAGACAGAAATAGCGCATTTATAACTCATATCGCATTTATAACTCATACCTTGCCAGCTCAATATATATATATATATGAATTCTAGAGTTAACGGTTTACAGTATATGAATTCTATTTGCACATAAATATTTTTAACAAAAACAAATTTAGACTTCAAAATATATGGAAATTGTTCTATCTGCTTTGGATCCTCTAGGAATTAGCAGTTTAGTCCCTTCCGCTAATTAGCACTCATGTCTGCATTTAAAATTTAAAACTTTTCAGCAACTTTATATTTTTGAAACACTGATGACAAAAAAAGAGAGAAAAAAAACAATGATTATTATACAATTATATCAAAAGAATCAAGTATTTCTTGTATATTTTGATCTTCTATATAATACACAGCTGTTGGTCAAACTAGAGTGAATATGTTAAACGAAAAGTCAAATCAGAATACAGATTCCCATGGAGTACACAGTTCACTTTTAAATAAACGAAAATTCTAAAGATTTTCATTTAAATATAAGAAGCTGGAATTAAACATAAAAGTTTCAAAATCCTCCTAGCCTCATTTTTATTCAGTAAAAATAAAAGAGGCCCTCTGTTTGAAGAAACTTTGCTGAAGAAATGTATTACAAAAGTTGGCTTCATAGGTAAATATATCAGAATATAATTGAATTTACTTGTACTACATTTTTTTTTTGGTTAAATACTTGCGTTGTACAATTGCAACGGTACAAATACTTAATCTAGCCTCCTAAGGAGCTGATGGCATAAGCTGAAGAGCATAGAGACAAACATGCCTCAAAACTTGACAGCATCCTTTGTTGTATTTATTATACTTCCCTAATTACAATGTGACTAAAATTGAAGTCGTCGCCAGACTATGACTATCTGCATGCTTACACGTCTGTATTTATTTCAAAATAGTTTTACACTTTTACAGTTTTACTACTACTCACTCAGTAGTTAATAGTAGTAATATTGATTTCTTCAAAAAAAAAATACTTTGAAATATTGGACTATTAAAATTAAACTAAAACTATTGGGAACATGAACATCTATGGTTGGCGTGAAGTCCCAAGTGAAAAATACCCCATGCCATAAAGAAACAAGAGTAATGTCTTCGCGTTGAATATCTCTTCTCCACTAATACTTCCAATTAGCTTCGACCTGATCTACAAATTGTCACATAATGATTATTTGTGCGCATAGATTCATGATGTGTAATTATTAAACTATCAAATAGACTATTCATAAGATATATTCGAGTTTGTGGGATTCTCTTGGACAAAATAAATATAACACATAATTATTTGCGAACTTTTCCGAAACGAACATGGTGTCCATATTATCAATTTCATTATGTATGTATTATCATATTGCTCAGTGCAAATGACTATGTCTTAGTAATGTCTGGTGTATATGCTATGTCAAATCAAGTTGATTAATGGTTAAACAGATACATGTTCAAAAAATTAATGAAATATATCTAAAACCTCTTAAAATTTCTTCGTCTCGTACCAAGAAACAAAATATCAGAATTAGGTTACAAAATATACAAAATGAAAATGTAGGAAAACAAAGAAATTATATATTAATTTAGTAAATTTTAATAAATTTTCACAAAAGTATATGTTGGAATTCACCTAACCGGATGAATTGAATTTAAGTAACGACAACAGATATTATACATACTTTTTCCGTTTTACAATAAGTGTCGTTTTAAACTTATATTTTGTTTTAAATAAGTATGTTTTAATCTTCTAATGCATAATTATATAAGTATAAATTTTCAGTTTTAACTTCATTTATTTAATCAATTAACAAAGGAATTAAATTATTTAGTGTATTAATCAAGGGTATTGTTGAAATTTTAATATGTTTTCTAAAATATATGTAAAAACCTTAACGATACATGCGAGTATGTTTTAGCTTAGTAAAATTTTATTATCAGAAATCTTTGTTTGTCATACTTGCAAAATCTAAATTTGTAATTCAAAATTGATGCGATGTTATTAAACGGTACGGTGTATTTTATTATTAAAACAGCATTTAAAATTCATATCAAATATTTTTTATGTGTTTTTTATTTTTGACCAAAGGCATTCATATTTAAAGCATGAGAAAAAAATAAATTACAAGCTTATGTCATAAGCTATAGTTAGTTAGAGCGAAGCCCAATTTAACATAAACCAACATAGTAAAAGATCATAATAAAACAGCCCATCAGTGAAATAGCCCAATCAAGGAAGAAAGAGAATTATGTTGCAGTCTCTTCGTGAAGAACGAAGATGAAGCACCAATGATGAAAACAAAGATCTGACTTAAGCAGCGTTGCTAATGCCTTTCAGATTCCGTCGAGAGCCATAGCTGAAGAAGTTTGGAAGCAAGAACTGATTTTTTATGTGTTTTGAAACGTGCATAACTGATAAAGTGGGAACTTGGCAGTGTATAAGAAGTAAAACAAAAATAAATATGTTTTCGACAATACAACTGGTCATCCTCATCCTCAATTATCCAACTACTACTCTGACGACTTTCTCTTGCCTTCTTTATTTCTCTCAATTGCTTATAGATTATTTTCAACCAGTAATATATTTTTATTTGTTTGTTTATTTTTTCTGAATATACTCTTAATTAACTCAATGAAGAACAGTTATGGTACGATCGAGATCTATATATATACATATGTTTCATTATCAATAATTAGCTAGTCACAACAAAATTGAAATGATTTATGATTATATACAGAAAACGTATTAAACATAACCATCAATATTAAGCATATGTGTATCTGTAATTAACTTGACTAATATACCTGCAGTGTATGAATTCGTTATTTATCTTCTGAAAAAGAACAAGCAAAGAATGAATCATACTATTATTTGCGAAGCCAAAATTTCGTTTCGAGGCACCACGTTCGCTCTCAGCCGCGGAATTATCGATATACCCTTAATGAAAATCTTTATTAAATCTCCATTTAAAACCAATTTGTATTAATAATTTTTTCGCAAAATAAAATAGTAAACTTCTCATTATATTATTTTAAATAATCTTTTGGGAAACTAATAAAAGTAAATTTCACATTATATTATTTTAAATCAGTTTTGATCTCCATAAAAACTCTAATAAAAAAAAGGAGAGAAATCGTAATTCTGAATTCGTCTTCTGTTCGTAGAGTCGTAGTCATTAATTAATCTATAACATCTCTATCATGCCAGATAAAGGCACTAGGAAGAGGAGTGGCTAGGCGAAACCTAAGTTCAAAGTTAGGATGACGAAGAAACGTTGCATTAGAAGAAAATGTGAAACTAGAATATTTCTTTCTAGCAAAAAAAAAAAAACTAAAATATTTCTGATGACGAGAGGTTATGATTCGTGAGAAGATATTTCATATGCTAACATGTGGCCTAATTACAATGAAATTGAAGTTGAAGGAGACGACAAAGAAGAAATTCAATCGGTATTCACCAGGTTTGCTACTGATGGATGCAACTCATACATGAACAAGGCCAGAGATATGATGCAAATATGCAATGGTCTCTCTCTCTCTCTCTCTCTCTCTCTCTCTCTCTCTCTCTCTCACTCTCTCTCTCTCTCTCTCTCTCTCTCTCTCCTCTCTCTCTCTCTCTCTCTCTCTCCTCTCTCTCTCTTTCTCTCCTAGAAGGCTAGAACCATAAGTTGTCATTTCTTAGTTTTCCCCTCATCTTAACTCAAGTAATTATCGTGAAACAGGTTCAGGTTTTAGATGCTCACAAGGCATCTTAATGCAAAGAATCTAGCCGAAGGGGAAGAGGCAAAAGACAGGCTGGAGACGCGCGCAAAGCATTTGGTAAATCTCCAATCTATTTTGATTCCCACTTAACCCGAATGCTTTAGTTTTGATAATTTTTGGTGTATTTCGTTTAATACTAAACTCAGTTGCCTCCATGGATTAACATGTGGTCAAACTATATATATATTTAATGTTGTACGTTTACTTTTACATATTTTTTTAATAAAGTATATTCTTTGATAGAGTTGCCTCTCATTCAAACTCTATTCTTTCAAACAGATACAAAGCTTAACATGCTCAAATGGATTTAAATCCTTCAAGGCTAGAAGACACGCTAAAGGTATGCTTGGAGTCTTATATATCAAGACGTAGGAGGTCAATGGTTGCAGCAACCAAACATAGTAGAAGCAAATCCATTATGAAGAAGTGGTTCCATCAATGGTGCACTTCAGGTCCATAGCAGCATTGAATCGCCTGAGAGATGATGGGTTATTCGTATTTCCCTTTTTTTGTCGAAGAAAGGAAGATCTATGAGGAGATTTTCTGGGTGTAAGAGCTTTGGCTGCAGCTAAAAGACTTAATTTTGTGAAGCTTACGTGGCAAGAGAGCTGATTAAGTTTAATGCTAGGGTTGAGTTTGTAAGTGAAGAAGAAACAGGGAAAGATGCGAGGCAATGACTGTGAGGAGTAGAGAGAAATTAAGTGGTAAGGTCATGGAAGAGATCTTTGATCTTTGATGGACTGTGCATTATTGATGTTGAATTTCTTGGAACATCCATCAGTATTAGTATTAGAGACGCACATGACATAAGCATTCTTCTTATAGCTATAGGGAAGCCTTTAAAAACAGACACCTAGATTCGCATTATTCCCTTATATATGCTTTAACATTTTAGTCTTCTTTTAAAGATAGTATAAGCGACTTAGTATTCTGTCTTAATCTCGCTCTTAAAGAGATATTATCGGTATGAATCATCTCTATGATAACGTTTAGCTGTAAATCAAAATTACTACTGACATTCTGTTGCATGGTCTAGGCTCAAAAATCTTCAAGTCCTAAAATATAAGAGTAAAAAACAAAGAGATGAATAACATAAGAAAGTGAGATTGAGGAGGCCACAAGCAACAAATGAACTAAAAGCTATTGCAACTACTTCTTAATTAAAATAATGAAATGTAGATCAGTCAAGAACATAAACTATGTTCGTTAACCGAATGGGAAAAAAGAGCAACAAAGATGAAAAATCTAAAATGGAAGAAGTTCCAAACTAAAAAAAAATAAAATTAAAAAAAAAGTTTATAAGAAAAGATGGATAAGACAAAGACCATGAGAAGTACACTAAGATTTTATAATTAGAACATGAAGACAATAAATAAGAAGAAATAAATTCGAAAACAAGAAGAAGAATAAAGAAAATACGAGGAAGAAGAAAACCAAAGATAAAGAAGAGGAGGAAGAATAAAAAAGAATGAAAAGACAGAAAAGGACAGAAAAAAGATGAAAATAAAAATAAAAGAAGAAAACTACGAAAAAAACATAACTAAAAAAAAGAAGAAAGGTCAGAGATTACGAAGACAAGTAAGAAGAAGTAAAACACGACGAATAAGAAGAAAAATAAGTCAAAGACGATGAAGAAAAACGAAAAAGAAGAAGAATAAAAAGTTAAGAAGGAAGAGAAGGAGATAAAAGAAAGAGAATAAGTCATGAGAAGAGGATGATAATAAAGATGAAGATAAAGAAAGAATCACTAGGAAAAAAAATATGAAGAAGAAGAAGAATGAGTAGATGAGTAAGATGAAGAAAATAAGACGATGGAGAAAAAGTCGGAAAAGACAATGAAGAAGACAAATAAAAACTGGAAAACATAAGAAGATGAATAAGTCGATGGTGATGGAGAAGAAGGGGTTGAGGAAATCGAATAAAAAGTAGGGAAAAGAGTAAAAATAAGACTTGAAAATGAAGTAAAAAAAGAAGAAAACCGGAAGGGTGAAGACAAATACAAGATAAATAAAAAATAAGATTAAGACAGTAAAAAATGATGAAGACATTAAATAATGAGTGGGTAGAAAAAATGGAAGAAGAAATACCAAAAGAAAAAGATAAAGAAATTGGAAGAATAAAAAGAAATTGTAAGAGATGAAGATGATGAAAAATAAAAAGAATGAGAAATGAAGAAGAAGAAATAACAAAAATAATAACTAAAAAGAAAAAGAAACGAAGTCAAAGCATGAAAATTTTATAATGAGAAAAAGTAAAACCGGAAGAAGAAGAAACTGAATCGGAGGATAAAAAAGAGAAAAAACAAATAAAAGAAGAAGAAGTCAAGTCAAAGAAAACCCGAAGAGTAAAATGTAAGAGAAGACAACGGAAATAAAGAACAACATATTAAGTAAATATAAAATTGGAACCTTAAGTAAAAGAAATCAAAAAAGAAAAAAAAGAGATGAAGAAGAAGACGAAACAAATAAAAAAGAATGATATGAAATTCAAACTTAAATACACTAACATTGCCGATTAAAAACACACAAAAAGAAACTTATTTTAAAAATATCATTTTTTCTTATATATCTAACACTAACATTGCAGATTCAAAACAAAAAACAACAACAACTTCTTAAAAAAAAAAACCAATATAGTAAATCGACATTGTGTAATGTCGGGTTATGGTGTACTGTCTGTTTAGGGGGGTTTTATAATGTAGAATTTGGGTTTAGGGTGAAGGGTTTATATTGATGGAGGTAGGGTTTAGTTTTTGGTGCATTTAAAAAAAAACTTGAATACACTAACATTGCTGATTAAAAAAACAAAAAACAACTTATTTTTAAAAAATATCATTTTTTCATTATAGATCAAACACTAACATTGCAGATTTAAAACAGAAAAAGAACAACTTCTTAAAAAAATCTTAAAAATATAAGTAAATCGAGAACAAGTGTGTAATGTTGGGTTATGGTGTGCTATTTAGGGAGGGGGAGGGGTTAGGGTGTACGGTCTAGGGGGGTTCCAGGAGGGGGGGGGGGGGGGGGGGAGGTGGGGGGGGGGGAGGGGGGGGGGTATAGGGGGGTTAGGGTTTAGGCTGTTAGGGTTTATATTGATGGGTGTAGGGTTTAGTTTTTGGTGCATTTTTAAAAATTTGAATTATTTTGACATTTATAATATATATTTTTTTAAAAAACATATCAACCTAAAATAAAAATGAGATAAGCAAAAAGGAGTAAGGAGTAAGAATAAAACAAGACGAATTTGATAAAGATGGAGAGTGAATAATTGAGGAAGAATAAAAACTCGAAGGATAAGATAAATATCAACCCAGAAGAACAAATAAGAGAAATCCATTGGAGGATGAAGAAGACGAATATGAATGGAAGAAAGGGAAGAAGATGAGAAAATTGGAGAAAAAAAACTAGAACAAGAGGTAAAAGTAGTCTAAAAAGAAATTCAAAGGATGAAGAAGAAGAAATATAACAAAAAGACTAAAACAAAAGAAGAAAATGATACATAAAAAAATATAATTTCGAGCCAATAAATACAAATGCAATTAAAAAGGAGAAATAATATTCGAGGAAAAAAAAAAGAGATTGATGAAAAAAAAAAAAAAAAAAAAGAGGATGTTGGAGGATATGAGAAAAATTGAAAGATCAAAAAGAAAAATAAAACGACAATGAAAACACATATTATAACATAAAGAAAAAATAAGAAGATGAATAAGAAAACGATAAAAAAGAGAAAGAAGAAGTTAAGATCATTGGAGAATAAGAAGAGGAAGAATAAGAATAAGACGCAAACGAGAAGGTGAAGAAGGCGAATAAAAACTACTAGAAAATAAAAAGATGACAGATCAGACAAAGACGATGAAGAAAAACCAAAACACAAAGAATAAGAAATCATAGATATATAGGAAATAATAATGAGAAGAATAAAAAGTTAGAAAAGAAAAAAAACAATAAAGAAAAAAATGAAAGATTTAAGGAAAACAAAAAAGAAAAGAGAGTCAAGTGATATGAAGACGAACAAAAAATCTTTGCTTTGAAAATTTAGATGTTTTTTATAAGTGCAATATGATAGTTTTTCAATGATACAAATTTAATTTTTTTTTTTTTCAAAATAGTTCATGCCCGCGCAATGTAGAATCTCTTCTAAATCTCTGTAACAAATGAGTTAGGGCTTCTTTATTCTTCTTTTCTCACGTAATCTATTTATTTATATGACGAACAAAACAAATGAAAAAAAAAAACAAGATTACAATAGAAGAACATAAAAACAAATAAAAGGCTGGAAAAATCGAATGATGAAAATATGAAGAACAAGAACACAAAGCCATTAAAGAAAAAAATTGTAAATAAAAGAAGAGGGCGAATATAAACCAAAATAAAAAATAAAAAGATGAAGAAAAATAAAAAGAGATAATAAAGTTGGATAAGAAAAACCGAAAATAAACATAAAAAAGGAAGATAGAGAAGAAAAGCAATCTAAAAGATGTAGAAGACAAAGCAAAAGAAGATGAAGATGAATACAAGAAAAATAAAATTTAGAATAATATAAAGTAAAAAGACGAATGTCATAAGAAGGTGGAGAAATAATTAAGGAAAATAAAAACTGGAAAAAGAGATAAAACTAAACCATAAGAATAAAGAAGAAGAAGAAGAAGTATACGAATACAACACAAGAATATGAGAGTATTAAAAATTGAAAGATAAAGCTGAAGAAGACAGGGCCGATGAAGAAGAAGTTGGAAAAGACGTAGACAAGAAAAAATAAAAATTGGAGTAAAAAGAAAAAGATGAGAAACTTGGAGAAGAAGAAGAAGAAAAGCTCTGCTCGAACAAGAAAAACAGAAGATGAAGAGAAAAAGACGACGAGCGGGATATATTAAAATCAGAATAATGTGAAGGCGAGAAAGATAGAGAGAGGAGGATTGAAGAAGAAAAAGAATCGAAAAATAATATGAAGAAAAACATAAAGAAAAAGAAAGAGAGAGAGTTGGAGGTTATGAAGATGAATAATAAGAGACTGAAAGAAAAACATTAGAAGATAAAGAAAAGAAAACGACGGCAAATAAAAATGGAAGAAATAGAAGAAGAGGAATAAGACGATAAAAAAATGAGATCATTGGAAAAAAATAAGAGGAAGAAAAGATTGAAGAAGAAAATTGAGTTGAAGAAAGAGAAGGAGAAGTCAAAGATGAGACATAAAAATTAGAAAAATGAAAAGTTATATAATAAAAGACAAAAATAATGAATACAATCACTAAAAACACACATATTTGCATTATGTTTAATGGTTTATTATATATCAATATAAGAGATATAATTTATATTTTGATATTTCTCATTTTTCCAACATATTAATACTTCTTTCACGAATAATAAATTTAAAATAATTGATATGGTTTTGTGCACTAAACTAAAAAAGATTATAATAAAATATTTTAAACATACAAAATATATGAAATTGATTAATGTAGTATATAAGAATTCTTTCTAAACATAATGAAACTTAATTGATTTTATCATATTAATTTTGTATATGCATATAAGTTTTAAAATCAATCATCTTAATTTTGTTACTTATGTAATTAAAAAAAATTATTTTAAAAATGTTATGCCCGCACAAGGTGCGGGTTAACCACCTAGTTAAGTAGTTAAATAAAAGACTACTAATAATATAGTGTTAATTAGCTGTGGAATTTGAATAATATAGAGTTGGATTTTAGTTTCTTCCCATCATATGCTAAATTTCCAATTAAACAATGTCCCCGCGAACTAATTAATTACATCGATATTTGAATATAAATAAATTAATACAAAGAGTTTTTTTTAAGGCAAGCTAGCTAGGGTTTTGGAATGACGCTGTTTTTAGTTTTCTACTTTTCTTTAAAGCCCATCTCCTCCTCATCATTCCCTCATCATAACACCATCATTCATCTCTCTCTCTCTCTCTCTTTCTCTCTCTCTACAAATATAGCTTTTCTAAGAATATGAATTATTGTTATTGTGATTATGAAGAGGCTATTTCCGTTGAGGGGAATGTTGTTTGGATCGAGGATATCATTTTATCCATACACATAATATCATGATTGTGATAAGATAGTTGTATGTTATCCATGGAACCCTCGGACCAGGCTTCATTCCTCTCAACATGTTATTGCCTACATTAATCACCTGAAAAACTACAAAACTAAATTTAGACTATTTTCGGTTTGTCTATGCGTAGGAACTATATTGTCTCTAGCTCTCTTTTTCTTTTACAGAACTAAATTTAGCTTACTATGCAGATTGATACAATGATAATAATCATTCTTCTTTCATTGTTTGTATGTACGTGTCTTACATAGTTACACTGTATCCGTCTATTGCTTCCCTTTTTTGTTTGTTGAAATACAAACCCTTCTTATTTTTTTAAAATATCATACATATATATATATATATATATATATATATATATATATATATATATATTTTTTATTATATCTTACAATTTCAGGTGATTAGATAATCGCATATACGTATTTACAATATTATATTGCCAGTTTACATCTATCTATCTATACTATACATATACGCATCTCTGTACGGGTAAAGCCGTCACAAAACAACAAAAAACTAACTATAATTAAGAGGTTTTTTTTCTGAAACAAAGAGTTAATTAGGTGAACAACCGAATTTCATAATTGAGAACAAAAAATTTTCAACCAACTTTAGATGTAGAAGTTCATAATGGATATATTGACTTAGGTGAGAAGACAATTGGTTAACTGAGTTATATGTGGGTTTAAAGAAAATCACATGTTATTTGATATACTCGTTAAATGAAGCGTGATTAGATAATCGCAAAATCACGCCAAAATATTAACGTCGTTCCAATACTGCGAAATCCAGGTTCGAAAGTCTATGTGAGCGAATATTACAACATCGTAACAGCTCAATCTTGCAAATATCGAACCATATTTCAGAATAGCGAGTTTACATCAAAGAATTCGTGAAGACGTCTCTTGCACATCCATTTATAGATCTAGAGTATTCAAGTGCATGTTGTTGAATATTGCTGCACATGCCAAGTTTTATGGGTTGTTAGCAAAGTCCGTCTAATATTAGCATTTAAAAAACTTCTACTGGTATTAGCTCTATAAATCAATATAAATATATCAAATACTTTTCAAATATCAAATAATCTTGTTTTGAATATAATGATAATTATTTTTGTTTATATAAATCTATCAATATGTTATAGTTGTTCTAAAAGTTGAAATAATAAACAAGCAATTCAGTATAAAAATTAACAAATCTGAGCAAAAAAAAACTATTTTTTTAAGCAAAACATAAGCAAAAATTTATTTAAAAAATATCAGTTTAAATTTGAAAATAATATCAAATGAATGATTCTCAATTCAATGAATCTCATAATGAACCACACCGAGCAAGACCTAGTCATCAGTAATTATATGAGCTAAATTATATGAAGAAAAAAATACAATAAAACCTGCAAATCCAGTAAATTATATGTTGAACCCATCATAAATTATTATAATAGTCTGTGACACACAGAAAATTATTATGTTAGTTTAACAACGTAATGTTTGATAAAATTACAAAATCCCACAAACAAAAGGTGTATTTTGATCAATTCTGCCTAAAATTGTTTTTTTTTTTTTTTTTTTTGCCGACTATACAATTATATATGTCACTTAATTATTCACGTAAACAAGTTTGATGTGATAGTACTTCAATTTTTTGTCGACAACATGCGCTTGATCCTACCTATCCTACTACAATCTAACCGAATGAACAAGCCTCACTTATCCAAATGAAGAAAGATGAGGAGCATAATGGACCCTCGTCAATAAGTAAAGTACCCTTTCAAATCCGCTTTTCGAATCGCTCAACTCACTCGGCAACACTGAACTAAATTTAGATTGAATATTACAATTAACCTAAATGTAATGTGACAACGCTGAACTATAGCGATTTTTTATTAAAATTAAACATGGTTCACGGGAAATTGATACTTTTGACTATGCATGGGGAAAAATATTAAAAAGAGATTGAAAAGTCTTTCGTCTGTTTTGCTTTGTCAAAGTGTTTTATCTTCATGTCACACCTTTTCCTAGTATTTATTGAGATGTGATATCTTCTCTTAATAATTTAATCGCGACTTCCTGCGTAACATTAATGCCCATGTGCTCATTGGATGTTGTTCTGAACCAAAAAATAATTGTGTATGTGTGCGTTTTTTTTTTTATATATATAAAAATGAATTGTGTTGCACATCGACTAACGTAAATGTCAGAATTTTAGGTTTTTGAAAACAAGTATTATATGATCTGATTCAGTAGTGTATGGATTAGCTGGGTTCAAACGTTATGCAGTGATGATATATATAAACAAAAAAACAAAAAAGTTATCCTTGATTTCTATCACATTGACTGCTTTTGCATTTTCGAATATTTACTTTGGTTAAAGTCAAATGTAATTTTTTAGTTTTTTAACCCTCTGACCAAAAAAATAGTTTGTAACCTTACACCATTAAACTAATATTTTCTTCCCTATTTTTGGCAATTTCAAAAACGAATTCGCCGAACATAAAAAACTATTTAAATTGCCTCGTGGGAAAAAGAAAGAAGGAAAAAAAAAACCAAAAGGGGTCAATATAACGTGAGTAATAGCCCAAACGAGCCTCTTATGTTAAAATATTTGGGCCTTCGTTTTACGGCCCATTTTATTTCGCTGGACAAGCGAACAATAACATTTTTTCTTTTTGTAAATAAAGCTTTACTTTTAGCAAAATAATATATTTTATTTCAAGTGGGAATTTACCTTTATAATTAACATCATTATAATATTCTCCGCTAGATATTCCAACAATCTATGAGGTTGTGGCTTCTTTAAGTTTTGTACTTTGTACAATGCTACGTACTTCCAAGTTCCAAGTTCCATGTGTCAATTAAAAAAAAAAGTCTCCTTACCTTCTTTATATATTAAGAAAAGCAATATTGCAATTGACACCGCCAATTTCATTGGAATTTTAACTTTTCCTATATGTGTTATCATATTATTGGTTCCATTTGAGATTTATTAGCAGAAACTGATATATACCAACAAAAAACAAAGTCGTGTGAAAGCCAGCATGTATAAGATTCCAAATATGAAAATCAAACGCTAGCTTTTGACTTTTTTTTTAATCAATACGAAACTCTTTTAAATTGAAATGAAAATAGAAAAGATGACCCACCAATCCACTTTTCGCCGGTTTACCCGAATCTAATTTTTCCTACCACTAAACCACCACTTTATTTATTTTTGTTCCTTGTCTAATGCGTCAATTGATATCTCTTTGGAATATAATTAAATTATAAATTATTTTTTGATTTTTCATACACGAACAGAAATTTACTTAATATATTAAGAAAATGTCATTTCGCTAAAAAACAAACTATTCAACCACTCGACTACCAATTGTTTGCGATATTAAGATCGTAACATTTTAAAGGACATCGAAATTTATATTCAAATGTAACCTTGTAACATTTTCCCTACTTTGTTTCTTGGTAATATTAGATAAATATACACGTATACAATCGGAGTAGTAGATGCGCATATAGTAGTATTGTACTTACAAGACGATTATGAAGTGTCATAATCTCCGTTAATCCAGGGTTTGGCTGGATTATCTTATAAGTTTTGATGATGACAAAAGGAGAAAAGAAAGAAAATTATAAAGTACCAATTAAGTAATAACATACATATAGGATTAGGTTCAAGTTTTTTTTTTTTTTTTTGGTGCTTAGTTTTCAAGTAAAATATATTCGACATACATATATTCTTCCAATTATATCATTACGACTCAAATTCGGCACAAAAGCAAATTATGCGCTCCATCTTTGCTATATATACAAGAAACATCAACTTCTCTTTTAAAACAATCTTCTTCGTAACAAATGAAAAACATACAACCTTTTCTTCACCGTCCATCTCTTACAATCTTCCAAGAACCCCGGCCATTTTCCTTTACTTTCTAGGGAAAACAAAAACCCATTTTCTGGGGAAAAAAAATCAGCATGGGAGAGACAGAAACCATGGAGAAAAACTAAAACCATTTTAGTTATTATATATACTGTCTTTACTAATTTTCATCCAATGGGTAACGGAGAAAAACTCATGAACCACTGGAGCTTCCATATCCCACGTCTCCATCATTATCATCATCAACAACAACGCAATCATGAGCATGATCATGAAAAGGTACCAAAAGGGTGTTTGGCAGTGAAGGTAGGACACGGAGAAGAGCAAGAGAGATTTGTGATTCCCGTTCTGTATTTTAATCATCCTCTGTTCGGGCAACTCTTGAAAGAGGCTGAAGATGAGTTTGGATTTGCTCAAAAAGGGACAATCACGATCCCTTGTCACGTCGAAGAGTTTAGGTACGTTCGAGGATTGATCGATCAAGAAAACTCTAAATCTTTCGGTAGTTTTAATACTATTGATCATCATCACCACAATCACAATCATAACCACAACCATCTCATCCGGTGTTTTAAGGTTTGATAATTTTCTTTTTGTGATGAAAATAAAATTCGTGACCTATATAATCTTCTCATACCAATCAGACCTTGTTAAATTGGTCTCTTCCTACGTCGTCGGTACTCGAACTCATGACATTAAAAACTCTACCCTTTGGCTGGCCAGCTAGTATACCTAAGGACGCCATATGGTTTGATGATTTTGTTTTGGCATGTTTTGTTGATTGTAAATATATATCTTATCTTATTATGTGGCTTGTTGTTGTTGTTCAAGTTTATGTATCACGATGATAATTTGTAAGCTTGGCATGATCATAAAAATCATCATGTTGTGATGATATTAATCTAATATATATATTGGTTATTTTTACTCGACACACCTTCTAAGACCATTCCCAATCCATCACTATTTCTAAATTTATAATAAAGGATTTAGAAAACAGAAGTGAAATTCTCTCCAATCCACCACCGTTTATCTTTATTATTGAGTTAGAAATAGACACTACAAGAAAACAGACATTTTGCGACGAATTTTTACGTCGAATAAATGTCGTCGCAAAATTACGTCGAACTACAATCGGATTTACGACGAAACATAATTACGTCGTAAATTCGTCGTTAACTGAGACGAAATAAAATAGTAGTAAAGTCGTCGTTAAATACCGTTGAATATACGACGATTTAACATCGTTTAGACATTTCGTTGTAACTTCGTAGTAACTTTACGACGATTTAACGACGGCACGGATTCGTACGTAAATAACGTCGAATTAGCAACGAAATAAAGAGTATTCGTTTTTCGTTGTTAAATCGTAGGTAAATGGCGACGTATTTACAACGGCGGTGTTAGGTAAGCACGTGAATTTAATCGTGTCTTAAAGATTTCTACCGGTATTTTTACAACAAAAGAAATCGATGCAATTTCGTTGTAAAATGACAAAGTTGTTGGAAATTCGATGGAAAATCGTGGTAACTAATGTTGCATATTCGTCGCAAATTCGTAGCCAATGTTCCAACACTCCCTATATAAACACGGCCACACTCCCTATACCACTTATCTCTTTCTCTGAAACAAAAATCTTTCTAAAAAAACAAATATTTCTCTGACTAGGTATGTCAATTTACCAACTTCGGGAATGGATGTACAATCGGCAGGATTCGGACGGATTGCTAAAGAAGGAATTCAGAGATGGTCTTGAAGGATTCATGTACCAGGCTAGCACACTGCAAATTACAATTGAAAGCGGTAATAAATTCATGTTTTGTCCTTGTCCAAAATGCACAAATAGGAAATTTGTGCCTATCTCGAGGGTATGGTCGCATCTATTAAATAGAGGATTTATGCCGAACTACTATATCTGGTATTGTCATGGGGAAGGTCATGGGGGAAATGCAGCTAGTAGTAGTAGTAGTAATTATAATGAAGGAATGCCATTAGAGGATAGTGTGCATCTAGTTGATGATTATGAGCCTGTGAATTACAATGTTGAAGTTGATAGGATGCATGAGATGGTGACAGATGCATTTCGTGAAACCGCAAGTACATTTGGAGATCCTCACAATGTAGCGTATGAGGAACCCAATGCAGATGCAAAAAAGTTTTTTGATATGTTAGCAGCAGCGGATCAGCCATTGTACGACGGATGTACTAAAGGGCACACAAAACTGTCGGTGGCAGCTAGGATGATGACTCTCAAAACTGATGGTAATCAGAGTCAGTTTTCTTTGGACGGTTGGGCTGATCTAATTAAGGATATTTTGCCGGAAGGCAATGTAGCCGCTGATTCTTATTACGACATACAGAAGCTGGTATGTAGCCTTGGGTTGCCTTCTCAGATGATAGATGTTTGTGTTGACAATTGCATGATATTTTGGAAAGATGATGATAAGTTGCAGGAGTGTCGATTCTGCCGTAAGCCACGATATAAGCCACATGGTCGTGGTCGGAACAAGGTACCTTTCCAACGAATGTGGTACTTGCCAATAAAAGATAGATTGCAGCGAATGTATCAGTCTGAAAGGACGGCTGGATTGATGAGATGGCATGCCGATCACTCTGTTACAGATGGAGAGATTCGGCATCCATCTGACGCTAAAGCGTGGAAGCATTTTCAAGCGGTGCACCCCAATTTCGCTAGAGAGAAAAGAAATGTCTACCTGGGTCTTTGCACAGATGGATTCAGTCCTTTTGGTATGTCTGGTAGGCAATACTCCCTATGGCCGATAATACTCACTCCTTACAATCTTCCCCCTGAAATGTGCATGCAAAAAGAATTTCTATTCATGAGTATCTTGATCCCTGGCCCGAAACATCCCCGGCGTTCTCTTGATGTTTTTTTACAGCCTTTGATAGAAGAACTGAAAGAGTTGTGGTACACTGGAGCTCGGACGTATGATACCTCACGGAAGAGGAATTTTACTATGCGTGCAGTGCTTATGTGGACAATAAGCGACTTTCCGGCGTACGGGATGCTTTCCGGGTGGACTACGCACGGGCGGTTATCTTGCCCGTATTGTCTTGATCGAACGGATGCTTTTCAGCTAAAACACGGAAGAAAGACAAGCTGGTTCGACTGTCACCGTCGCTTCTTACCGCTGAACCATAGATACCGAAGAAACAAACAATTGTTTAAGAAGAACAAAGCAGTTCGTGTTCCTCCTCCTGTTGTCTTAACTGGGGTAGACATTGAAGCGCAAATTGATCATTTTGGTGCACAGAGTACAGTCAGATGTGGCGGCAACTGGCACACTCCCGGAAATATGCCAGATGGATATGGGGATCAACACAATTGGCATAAGAAGAGCATTTTCTGGGAACTTCCGTACTGGAAAGATCATCTTCTCAGACACAATCTGGATGTGATGCACATTGAAAAAAATTTCTTCGATAACATCATGCATACGGTGTTAAATGTCAAAGGCAAAACAAAAGACAGCGTGAAGTCAAGATTGGATCTGCCTGATCTTTGTTCGAGGAGTGAGTTGCATATTTCGAACGACGGGACGATGCCATATCCTATTTATCAGTTAGGTCCTGCAGAGAAGTCGGCCTTGTTCAATTGGGCTTCATCCGACGTGAAATTCCCAGACGGGTACGTTTCAAATCTATCAAAATGTGTTCAAGGACAGAAGTTTTCGGGGATGAAAAGCCATGACTGTCATGTATTTATGGAACGATTACTTCCATTTGCATTCGAGGAGCTCCTACCTACAAGTGTACATGCAGCAATTGCAGGTATATATGTATGTAAATTAGTGATACGCATATATATATATATATATATCGTATATATATAATTGTATGTAATTAACAACTTATTACCATGTCCTTCCAATGCAGCGATCGGAGCGTTCTTCAGAGACCTTTGCACTCGTACTCTCACCGAAGATGTTATTGCACAACTCCACCTTAACATCCCTATGTACTTATGCAATTTGGAGCAGATATTTCCACCAGCATTTTTTGATGTTATGGAACATCTTGCCTTACATCTTCCTTACGAAGCAGAACTTGGCGGCCCAGTTCATTTCCGGTGGATGTACCCGTTCGAGCGATTCATGGGGCATCTTAAAGGAAAAGCAAAAAACTTGGCAAGAGTGGAAGGATCAATAGTCTCAGGCAGTTTATCACAAGAAACATCTCATTTCACTGAGTATTATTTTCCATCGAAGGTGAGGACGAGGAAAAGGGCTCCTAAACGATATGACGATGGCGGAGTGGGTAGATCATATCCATCCGAAGGTGTACCAGTAATGTTCTCTTCAGTCGGAAGATTAGGTGGATGCATCAAAGAAGTTTGGTGGGCTGACGAGAACGACCGTCGTAGCGCGCAAACATATATCCTTCTCAATTGCGATGAGATTTCCCCATTTGAGATGTAAGCTAAGTGATGACATCCAAACTACATAAAATATGTACATATATATTCTTCTGACAGCTTGTATTTTGATATTCATTTTGAATGCAGAGAATTTTGTAGGCAGGTCCGAGAGTGTATCAACGGGGTTACAGATAACGAAATCAACAAACGCAAGGATCAACACTTTGCCAAGTGGATTCAATCATCTGTACGGGTTAATTTATATATATATATATATGTTTTTCGCAATTACATATATTTGCGTGAGTAAATGACGTTTCATTAATTGTTCCAGATGAATTCTCCGAAAGTGATGAACCCGATGATGAAGAGAATGTAGAAAATGGTGACTCCGACGAGTATTGATTTAATATGATTTATGTATTCAAATGTTTTGTATTGCAAAACTTTTAAGTTTATGAAGTTTTTTTGTGGACAAACCTTAATTAAGTTATGTATGTGCCTTATTATATTTTATTTACTGAAATGCTGGTGTATTTTTCGTTGAAAGTTTAAGAGTTACACACAGCAACGAATTAGCAACGTAACGTTGTTAACTCGTCGCTATATTGCGACCAATTAGGGACGTCGACGTTGTCATTTCGTCGCTATTTAGGCGACTGTTGTGAAATAGATGGAATTTCGTTGGTACATGTTATTTTCTATTTACAAAAATCTGGCCAACGACCGTATTCGTGGAAAATAAAAAACTTATGCAACATATTTTCCACGAAACGGGCGTTGGGTTAGATTGATGTAAATAATTGTAAATGGTGAATGAGGTGTGGGGTGGAGTGAAAGGGTGGTGCTCCTTTTATAAGGAAATTAAGAGTTTCAACATGCTTGCAAATCCCTTGGTAGATTGATGATGCTTACGTCGAATGTCCGACGATTTGGTCGCTATATCGTCTCAATTAACGACGATTTAACGACGTCAGTTACAAATGAAGCTGGTGTGTTGTTAATTCGTCACTATACTAAACCCTAAACCCTAAAACAGCTTGTTACAGAAAGTTTTTCAATAACCAAACTTACCGATAGACAAACGAATAGCTTTGCTTATGTTTAATCCAAGCAAACATAAGTTTAGAGGAATATAAAGAACATCAACCACAATTTCTCATAGTAAGAGGTTTACTACATGTAATCGTAGAAGAATTCTTGTAATGGTTGATTTTTTCCAAATGTTTTGTCTTACTTTTGTCTTTACAACTTCTTTTGTAACTTTTATTTCACTTATTTCACTAATATATTAACGTCTAACTGTTTGGGGCAAGTATAGGGTTTAGGGTTGATATTAACGACGTTTTTACGACTTTTGCTCGTAATTCCGACGTGAACTCGTTTTTATAAAAACGGTTACCTCGTACAAAGGAAGTTTATCTCTACTTTATAAATCTCTTTATAAACCATTTAGCGACGACTTAACTACGTGTACGAGGAAGTCCTCGGTAAATCGTCGCAAATTAACGACGAATTACCAACGCTAAAAGATGGAACCTTTATTTCCCGAGTGCGGGAACTAAATATTTTATAGATGAAATTTAGCGACTAGTTTGCGACGATACATACGTGGCGTCGCAAAATCGTCTCTAATTAGCGACGATTTGGCAACGATACTTACGTGTCGTCGCCAAATCGTCGCTAATTAGCGACGATTGTGCGACGATAACATATATATATCGTTTTCTTTCCTTTCCTTCTCCTCTCTCCCGATTTCACTCTCCTCTCTCGATATCACTCTCCTCTCTCCCGCCGGCCGATTACTCTCGCCCGCCTCTTCCGACAGTGTCTCCCGCCGGCCGTCTCTCTCCCGCCGGCCGTCTCTCTCCCGGCGCCCTTGTTTTCTCCGCCGGCCGTCTCTCTCCCGATTTCACTCTCCTCTCTCGATTTCACTCTCCTCTCTCCCGCCGGCCCATTACTCTCGCCCGCCTCTTCCGACAGTGTCTCCCGCCGGCCGTCTCTCTCCCGGCGCCCTTGTTTTCTCCGCCGGCCGTCTCTCTCCCGGCGCCCTTGTTTTCTCTCTCCCGGCGCCCTTGTTTTCTCCGCCCGGCAGTCACACTCCCGCCGCCCGTCGACCTCCCGCCGCCCGTCGACCTCCCTCCGCCCGTCGACCTCCCTCCGCCGCCCGTCGACCTCCCTCCGATCCCCCTCCAATCCCTCTCGCCACAAACCCATCCCCTCCCCTCCCATCGGTCGCCACAAACCCATCCCCTCCCCTCCCATCGGTCGCCACAAACCCATCCCCTCCCGCCGGCCGTTTTTGTCCCGCCGACCATCTCTTTCCTGCCGGCAGCATCTCTCCCGCCGGATTGCACTCCTCCATCTCGCTAAATCGTCGTCCACGATTCATAAGGTTAAGTGTAATTAACCTTAATTATTTTGATTATGTTATTTTGGGATATAGGGAATAAATTATGTGGAATTTAGTTTATTACAATTGTTAGTTAGGGATAGATGAAATTATAATTTAGATTGTTTAGTTAGTAAAATTTAGATTTAAGTTGTTTGATTTTACTGTGAAATCGATCTTATTAATTGTTTGTAACAGTGATAATGAGGCCTTCACGTCAAAACCAATACCACCACTTTTTGCCGGACGGGGTTGGGCAGAGCAGCGGCCAGCCAAGTTCGGAAAACTTTGTGCCGCATACGCAATCACAGCAAAGTGCCGATTTTCCACCGCCTCCACCACCGCAAGAGGAGCAAGCTCCACCACGTCCGCCTCGGCCTTACGCACATCTCACGGTTGACGAAATTCTCGCTCTTCCCGGTCGAACTTCACTTACGAAACTTCATCCGGAAAAATTAGATGACGCTTTATGGTACAAAATATTTTTAATTATATTTAGTTATCAAGTGGTAAATATATATATATATATATGTTTTTATACATATTAATGAATATTTGCTATATGGGTTTTGTACAGGTTTGGTGTCGAATGCTCGGTATCGCGTACCATTAGCAACATAATCAAAAACTATTTCGATGAGCCGCATGCCAATTGGAGTCAAACGTCCCAAGAGATCAGAGACACATGGTGGAAAATGTTTGCGGTAAATAACATTTAACAATTTTATTTGTTTCATTAATATATTATATAGATTATATATTGTTGTTGTCCTTGGATTGTTTATTAATTATTTGTAAAAATATATTTGTTTCAGCAACGATATTATTGGGAACCGGGTTTTACTGAGGAGGTTAAGGCAAATTTTGAAGCGAAGGCTTCGAGGCGTTTAATCAACACTGTTTCCGATTGGAAAAAGAAGTGGAAGATACGTGGCAATGACGCCAAACCGATCTTCATCGCCCAAGGAGTTTGGGATGGTTTAGTTCGGTTCTGGATTCAACCGCATTCCATTAACCTCTCCACGAAGTGCTCTGCTTCCCGGTTGACGGTTGGTGCAGATGGCAGACCTGTCGTACTTCCTCACACAGCTGGCCAGACACCGTTTGCCGGAAGGCGTTTAGAGATGGTAAATTTTTCAATTCTTATTGTTTTAACTTTATATTAGTAGTTATAATAAATATAAAAATATTTTTTGATTAACTAAAATATGTAACTACAAACTATGAAATTGATATATAGGCTGCGGCGAACGGAGGCGTACTCCCTCCATTGACGGCACTTTTTCAGAACACGCATACCAGGAAAGACGGGAGTTTTGTATCCCCGAGAGCTGAGGAAATCTGGAATGATGTCAATGCGAGGGTGGTCGAGGAGCAAACACAATTATCTCAGCAGTTATCACCGGGCGGTTCGAGTCAGCAATCGGTGGAATTGGGAACCCCGGCGATCGACCGCATTTTTGAGCAGGTAATATATATATTTAAAATTAAACATATTTTTCTTTATATATCCATATTTTAAATATATACATGACATTTAATAATTATAAATTGTAGGTTGCCCCAAAAAATAAGGGGAAAGTTATTGGAATGGGTTCTATTCGACATGTCCCGATTGCTTCGTCATTTGCTCCGCGACATCGACGTCTTGATGATGATCCGGTTCAATTGCGGGCCAAGATTTCAACTCTGGAGCAAAATATACAATTAGAGAGTGCAGAGAACGACGCCATTTTCGAGATCATGGCTATGCATCACCCAGAGGTTGCAGCAATCATGACGGACAAGAGACGGCGGAGGCAAGCTGCAGCGGCTGCTGAGAGTTCAGGCGGACAAAGGGAAGATGATCTTATGGACGAGCAACGGGAACCAATGTCTTTTGCAGCTTCAGCGGCTCAGGCAGCACGCAGAGACCTCCCGGATTTTGATTAAATGTAAAATATAATATATTGTAAAACATTTCCGAATTTATTTTTAATATTATTTAATATTTAATATTTTTTTGTTTTTTTTTAAAACAATAATACCATTCGTCGTAAATTCGAGGTTAATAATAAACGATTAATGTCGTTAAATCGACGCAAAATACCAACGAGTTAACAACTAATTACCGACGAAATATCACTATACATATTTATCCAACTCGTTATTAATCTGACGGTAAATTGTCGGTAATGTACCATCGAATTACCGACGTATTTTCAAAGGCGTCGCAAATTCGTCGTAAATTTTCCGACGTGTTTATAGTCCTCGTAAAGTCGTCGTTAATTTTGCGACATTTTAACGACGATTGTTTGCGTCGAATTAACGACGATTTTTTGTCATCGCTGTTTAACATCGAATTTACGACGATTTCTAATTAACATCGATCGCTTACCGACGAATTGAAATTCGTCGCAAATCCAACGTAAATGCACATTACCAACGATTTAACAACGCTTTTCGTCGTCGCAAAATGCCTGTTTTCTTGTAGTGAGAGGTGGGTTAGAGATAATTTTAGCTCTATTTTTCAAATTATTTATTATAGATGAAAAATAGAGATATACATTATTTTGTCAATTTGAATTTTACATAGGTCTTGAAAACGCTGAAATTTGGGTCTAATCAGGTTCAGGCAAAAAAAATTTGATGATCGAAAAGAAACAACCTATAATGATATAAATAAGAAAAAACATTAATCAACAACCTGATATAATAATCTAATGTGAACCTTAAAATATACATTGATCTTCTCTAGTTCTCTTCTTGATTTTATTTCAGGTACGCATATTTGAATATTTGTATTCCCTCTATAGTTTAAGTTTTTTTCCCGTACGATTCTACAAACAAAAAGAAAAGAAAAATCATTATAATGACTTGACGAATTTTGAATGTGGAAAGAAATGGACGAGAGGCTTTGACCCTTTGTATGGCCAGAATAGCAAATGCTTTTTTCTTCGTGGATTAGAATTTAGAATCATGCATGCATAATTTGTTTATAAATGATGGGCCTATCTTGGGCTTTCGTACACATACTTCAAAAAACATATTTCAGGTCTATAAACATAGTCACTCTTGTTAAGACATTGACGGCAGTGTACAAGCAGCTCTCGTAGCTCAGTTGGTTAGAGCACCCGTTTAGTAAGCGGGAGGTCTTGAGTTCGACTCTCAACGAGAGCATGCCTTCTTCAAATTTTACATTTTTTACCCACACAACAAGCAAAAATTTACGATCGATGCTTCAAACGTGTAATCGCTACACTCCATATGCATGTGTCTATCTAGTTCAACATATTCATTCATGAGTGCTAGACTGCTAGTGCAGAATAATAAAAGGCTTATAAATTAGATAATTAGATTATGTTAAAATTATGTGATTTTTATAAAGTGAAGACGACATCAAATATTTAGTCTTTTTCATAATCGTTGGATGTAAATCCAAAATTATACTGTCTGTCTTTCATTCGAGTTGGACCAGTACTATTTTTATTTTCTTCTCATAAACGCCAAAAAAGCAAAAGAATTATTAGTTTCCACGCGACTAACATTTTCTTAAATTTACAACAAAATACTCAAAGCAGAATAATTACTGCTGATTACATTTTATTTGCTCATCAAAAATAACATGTTTATTATCTATATAATATACTTCAAGTCTTTCTTCTCTATTCGTTATAATCTTCTTCACTCACTGGTCAAAGACAATGAATAATCTCACTTTCTCTCCCTCTTTGTCTTCTTCGATGCTCTCTTTAACGCAGCAAACCCCGGCTATATTGTACTCTTCTCCGGCGGATCTACTTCAGCAAAAGCTCCGGTTTGTGGTGGAAACCTCGCCGGACCGTTGGACTTACGTCATTTTCTGGCAAAAGATGACTGATGATCATTCGGGCCGGTCTTACTTGGTTTGTGTTGATGGCCATTTCGGTGGAAACAAGAACAACAAATCCCAACAAAATGTTATTTTTTCTTTGCCTTTTACTCTTTTAACTAAAATATTCAAAACTTCTTGCATTATAATTATATATATAGATTTTTTATTCTACTTTTCAAATTATTTTAGTAATATAATAGAACTTTTCTCACCCTTGACTCTTTTTTCCATTGGTTTATTTCTGAAGAGTACAAATAACAGCATCGAGTGTGAGCTGACGATGGACGGTGGAGATTTGGAGTGGTTCTACGCAACATCGTTTAACGGCGGAGATGCATCGCCGAGTAAGGAGGAATGTCCCGAGAAATCTTTGGTCTGGCTAACTGGTCCCGACGAGCTCCGGTTTAGCAATTCCGAGAGGGCTAAAGAAGCCAGTTTTCACGGGGTCCACACGTTCGTCTCCATACCCATACGGCCATACACAATGGCTCTATCGAACTTGGTTCGTCTAACACGATTAAACAAAATTGGAGCCTTGTAAATCAGGTCCAATCGATATTCGGCTCGAGTAAACACACTAACCGAACCGGTTTTAATCCTAAACCGGCGGGATCAGATCATTCAGAAATCGGAAATCAACAATCGGACCCGGGAAGAAAACGGAGGAGGAAAATCGAGACGACGACAGAGGCGGTTACGGCGGCGAAACGTGATCTTCCGACGGGTTTTAACCACGTGGAGGCGGAGAGGCAGCGGAGAGTCAAGCTAAACCACCGGTTTTACTCTCTACGTGCCGTCGTACCAAACGTGTCACGAATGGACAAAGCGTCGCTCTTATCCGACGCCGTTTCGTACATCGAAAACCTCAAATCAAGAATCGATGATCTAGAAACGCAGATCAAGAAATTGAAGACGGATAGATTAGACGACAACAGCAGCAATACGTCTCCGCCATCCGTTGACCAAGTCAACAAGAAACATTCGGAGTCAAACATAGTCTCCGACTTCGCAGTGCAAGTGATGATCACCGGAGAGGAAGCCATGGTTAGTGTTGGGACGGAGAATGTGGACCATCCAACGTCGGCGTTGATGAGTGCGTTGATGGAAATGGATTGCCGTGTAAAACACGCGAGCGCGTCGCGCATGAGTCAGATTATGGTTCAAGATGTCGTTGTTTGGGTTCCAGACGGATTAAGATCGGATAATAGGCTTTGGACCACACTTGTCCGAAAGCTAAGATCAGTTTAGTTAGTCGATGACGTAATGAATTACTATAATATTGCGTTTTTTAAATTAATGGAAGACTTTTTGGTTTAAATAAATATATTCTAATATAATTGCACTATACGGTACTGTATTTTTGAAACATAATGCATTGTTTGTGCTAAAGTAGGCATGTTGTAGTCCTAAATATGATACATACCGTAAAATTAGTATTTACTAGTATTTGTTATAGAAAGACCAATAATGTCACACTTTCATTCATTTATGGTTTTTGTTATTTTCTTGGCATAATAGATACTGCTACAGTGTACTAGTATTATTGTTAGAAGGATTATTGTTACAAAGAATCAGCACGTGTCTAAATATATGTGAGTCTATGAGATATTGATGACAACTGTGAGTCTGACCATCACATGCGCTTCAATCCGGGTACGATATAATGTTGTTCACAATGAAAAGCTCAGCTGCCGATTATTATTTTGCTTGAATTTGAAAAGCCAGTAGCATTTTCTGGCTTCTTTTAGCTATAGTTTTTGAAAAGTTTTGGTCCCATTCTTTTCGATCAAAAACTATAATAGGAAGTAAAAATAATATTATGCTATTTTGCAATGAAAAATGTAATACTTGGAGCAAATTCTATTACAAAATAGTATAAAATGATAAATTTAGCATGGGGTCGGAGATGCTGAGACTAATTATTTGTGCGAAAATACGCACGGACACAAAGGTGATCGATATTTTATGGTTGAGTGAGTTGAATATCTCAATGGCATAGTCAATCATTTAAGAAACTCATTTGTCGTTTCTCGTTACGAAAACAAAAACAAAAAGGATCCGGAGAAAGAAGTATTTCTTCTTCAAGATGGATATTCATTCGATACCTGCGTTTGTATACATTTGGAACCAAATAAGTATTTTTGTGAGCGTATTATTTATATAAAAAGTGATCAGTGTGGTAAGAAAAAAAAAAGTTGCTGGGAAACACTATTAGAGATTGATAAATGATGAGAGTTTGTAATTGGAAGTATTTGATATACACTCATCAAAAACATAATATTAGGACCTCACTTCTGTGAAAGCTACTTTATTTTGCTGCTAAAACTTTGTGAAAACTACTTAACACCAGTAATCAGGTCCATTACGTAACTAATATTCCTTCATACTAATTATTGTGTTGGACTGTTCTTAAGTCATTGCCTTTTCATATGTACAACTATTTACGAAAAAAGAATCAGTACAATGGCAAAGAAAAAAAAAAAATACAATAGTGCAATTGAAATATTGAATTGATTGTGTTCTTTTTTTATATTATTTTTCATCTGCTAATTACTATAGTGTAATAAAATGTTTAACATGTTTTCTGCGTGATAAAGTAAGCATTCTATATCCAACAACATTGACATAGGAAACATACACACCGTAGCAATTTGTATATACGCAACAAAACATTTGTAATTGTTTAGTTTTGATTTTTCAAGGTTTTGATCACATAAAATCATAGAAGTAGGATCTAGACTTGAGAGATACAGTAAAAACTTTATAAACTAATATTCGATAACTTAATAAATACGATAAATTAATAAAATCTCCTGTTCTGAGTTGGGCTGGTGTAAAATATAATATAATTGGATAAAATAATAAGATAATAATATGTTTTTAAAATTCCTATGTAAAATATAGTCCCAATAATATTATAAATTAATAATTATCATATAAAAATTTATAAATATATAACTAAAACATACTAAAATATGAATTTAATGTTGTTTTCTTTTTCTAAAAGTGGAAATCATTGAAGTTCATCTCTAATTTTTCTTATTGCATCAAAAATTATTTTTTAGATGCAAAAACTTTGGAGAATGATTTTGATGAAAATGAAAGCAATGATTTTGCATATCAACGAACTTGTAATAAATGAAAGGTTGCGAGATTCATAAAACTCACACACCAAAATGCAATATAGAAACTAAAATAAAAAAATAATTTCAAACAATATGACATGAAAAATGTAAATAATAAAGTATATATAAAAATATGGAAGAAAATAGTTGATAAAATATTTTATTGTTAAAGAAAAAAGTTAAGAAAATATACTTTTAAAGGGAAACTTTTTTTATTAAATGTAAATAAAGTTATAAAAGATTATCACAATTACAAAAAATAATTCATCAAAATTGATTAATTAATAACAGTATAAATTAATAAAATATAAAAGTTCAACATTATTAAGGTCCAATTATGAATATAAGCCCAAGAGCGTGAGCCTCATTTGGGTAAATCGCTGTTTCTTTCTTCCCTAAAGCTGTAGGAACGATTTCTCAACGAATCTCCTGCGCCTCTCCGTGTTCTCTCGATTCTTCGTCTGTGAAATCAATCGAGGTAAATCACTCTTCTCGATTCGATGCTTCTTCCTTGATAAACCGATTCCCTCAGATCTATCAGATGAATTTGTTGTGGTTGTTCGTCGGGGGGTGGTTTGTTATAAATCGAAGATTGAACGATAGATCTGTCTCTTGGCCGATATTTGAATGGGATCGTGAAAAATCCGGAGCGGGCATATATGTATGTTGTTTAGTGCGAATGAGAGAATGATTCGAGACTTGTTTGTAGCAGTGATTTTCTTAGATCGTCTCGGATCGACTGTATCTGGAAAATTGCAATGATTCTCAGTTGTTTGTTGCTTTACAATTGGTTTCTGTCATATGTGAGGTCTTTTGTTTAGATGAAAATTATTAGTTTAATTTTGTTATGTTTTATGTGATTGATTTGGCTAGATTATGACTGAATATACCTCATTTCAATCACTACTGTAGCTATAATCTGGATATTATGTGGTTTATCTCTTGTTCCATTAACGAATCAACACATATCTAATCAAATGTTTCTCTGAAAATTTGTGATATATTCTCATGTACAAGCTTGATTGATGAATTTGGTGTTTTCTTTTTATAACACATCTCTTGTCCTTTCGTCTCCCATTGTAATTCTCTTCTTTGCTAGAAAAAATTGTGGATTGATTATGTTTGATCTCTCTATCTATAATACATGAGATGATAATGTTTTTACATGGCCTCACCTGTTCAGGTTTAAAGGATGTCAAGAGGCAAATACATAGTCGGTGCCCTTGTGGGATCTGCTGTAGTAGCATACGTTTGTGACAAAGTTATCTCTGATAATAAGCTTTTCGGAGGCAAGTTTTATTTGATACCTTAGCTACTAATAGCGTGTAATATATATATAGCTAAATGGGTTTGTTGTTTGAAAAAAGGACAGGCACAACACCAGGAACTGTTTCAAACAAGGCATGGGGTGCTGCGACTGAAGAGAGACTCCAAGCATGGCCGAGAACCGCTGGCCCTCCAGTCGTGATGAACCCTATCAGTCGCCAGAACTTCATCGTCAAGTCACGCCCTGAATAAGTATAAAACAATACTCAGACTCTTGCTTTGTTTCAGAGGCTCTTTCTGCTTCTTATGGATTTGATTCATTACGAGATTTGCTATTTTGTGTTGGCCTTTTCTTTTGGTTTGGGGATCGGCTCTTTTCTTCTAGCTGGTTTGTAGTGATAATAATGTGTGTGGATGGATAACACATTCTTCAGTCCAAGCTTTTCAAGATGCATTTTTGCTTGTAATTTGTTGAGATTTTGACGATTAATGAAATCGAGCCAACAAAGACTTAGACAGCTACATATTCATGTTTTGCTTTCTTGTAATGTAGGAATGGGTTCCCGGTTTTGGGTTTGATGAAATGTTTTGAGGTTTTTTTGGCTTACATACTACAAAACTAAAACCGAAGTTCTTCCGATTCGGTTTTGGTTCTGATCCTTCTGATAGGTAAACCGTAATTACTAATTCACTTGACCAAAAATTTCAATTGGGTTGGGCTCGACAAAAATGTCCAGTATCAATTTGCATACAAACCGGGAGGTAACAAACAATTGCGCGTTATTCTAAACCGGTTCGTACTCCAAATCGAACCGGTGCCACTAAATACCATACAACAACACGAACAACAGTACATGTGAATGTGAACCATTCCACATCCATCTAGGAACTGAAAACTCTCAACTGTCTTAAAATAAATTCTAAATAGAGACTAACCTGATTAACTGATAACTCTATTATCATTGTGAAACAAAATCAAATCCTGAAAAAGAAAGAAAGCAGAACCTAATTAATATCAACAAAAGCATAATTCTTTTTGTTTCCCCTCAATTTCATTTTCCTTCATTTTTTCCATCACCACCACCATGTCTAGTGGCTGAGCCACCTTGCCCATCAGCTCCACTCTGGCTCACATCGGTCCCATCCTGTTTACCTCCACCTCGAGCATCATTCGGACCCGCTGTTGGTAGCCAAGAAATGTGAAAATAAGATCAAAACTGCTCCAAGAACTATGAGGAAAGGTTTATCTATGGAAGGTTTAGTTACCATTTGCACCTAGTGGAGTCTCCGGGTGGTGCATTGGATGTTGAAGTCCATTGTTATTATTCAAACCCATTGGTCTAATCCCCATGTGGCCTTGCATAGCTTGTTGATGTAACTGTTGTTGCTGCGGATCCTGAAGCTGATGCAGACTACCAAACTGCAACGGACCTCTCGGTGGGAAGATCCCGGGAGATATTTGCTGAGCCATTCCCATAGCTTGTGGATGCTGCTGCTGCATGAAGTAGCTTGGCGGTGGCTGCATTAATGACTGATGAGGAGCCATCTACACAAATCAGACGCAAACATTTATGAACCAGAATGTTTTTTCTTTCTACTAATAAAGAAAAGTACTTACTGGTTGGGGAGTGATGGCTCCTGGTGTTGTTGCTGTTGCTGCTGCTGGCGGAGGTTGAGCATCAGCGATTGCAGCGAGATACATTAAATTCTTTTGGAGAAGAGCTTGATACCTGAGAGATTCAAGCAAGAATCAAGCATCAGAGAGCTAAAACACAGGTAGGAATTGTATCGGAACAATGTTACTACACACTTACTGAGCACATTCTGCAAGTTTACCGAGGTTTTGATTTTCCAAGATCGCCATTATCAGCTTCTTGCTCTCATCAAGATACTGCAAGAAGCAAATAACAAGAGATCAATAAAGTAAATGAAAACGAAGCCTGATTAAGAAATACTTAAGTAACTTAATGTCAATGTCTACTCATCTTTACAATTATATTCTTAGCTTTAAAGACACATAAAGCATTTAATCTTTTAAACATAAAAGAACACTTCAATTCAGTAACCAGGGAAAAAAAAAAAAAGTAGAAAAGAACAATTTTAAAACAATTCCCTACTTTACCAATTATCATAAAGCTATCTACATAAATAGGTCAATTATACTCAAGAAGAAACTTCATTACAAGAGTTTAAATTACTCAGAAACATCATAACTCACTTTAGAAGTAAGAACACAACCATTTCAACTAATCTTATTAGACATATGACTGAAAAAACAAAAGACAAAAGCTAGAAAGTAAGGAAAAAAATACCTTTTGGATCTGTTCGGTAGTGATGTTAGTCGGCGGAAATGAAGGAACCATCGGAATCATCTGTGGAGATTGCTGCATCTTTTTTTTTTTAATTCACCGCTCCGGACAATCAACTGAAACAGTGAAACCCTAAGTCTCGTCTCCCTCAGAACAAAAAAAAATTCAAAGTGATAAAACTGTTGGAGCCCAAAGCAAAGACAAAACGAAATGCAATATTCAACGAATATTTTGGATTATCCTGAAATTTAAGACACTGATTTCGTTTGAATTTCGCCGACGAGGTTTCTTGGTAATTTTAAGACAAGAAAGTCCCCAAACAATTAAATTTGTCTCCCCACCGAATTGAACACGTGGCGTTTGTTCAATATTTCGTCTGCGCTAAGATAAAAACATATCTGGGCCGATGAAAATATGAAATTAGTGGGCCTTTTAATGGGCTCTGAAAATAATTACAGATAACGAAAGCTTCTGAGTCAACAAGAAGGTTTACTTTAAATCTATACCGGCATTAGCTAGCTGAGCTCCACGACGGCGATAGAATCAACCGTCGTCCAACGAACCAAGCAAACTCCGATCCTTAGAGTAATCTTCCCACCGTGGCTTCGGATATTTTACGGCGGTTGTTTCCGGCTCGGACCCGAAGAGCTGCCCCAATTATTCCTTTGACACGGCTGGAGATGAACCTTTTCCGGTTCTGCTCCGGTCTGAAAGTCCTCGGCTATTTTATGATCCTTCTTGTCGTTGCCGTCGTGGGCGTATCTTACTACGCCGTCGTCGTTAGCACATGGTGGCCGATTTTAATCGAAGGCGGCCATGGATCTCTCTCAGTCCTCGCCGCCTTAATCATCTTTGTTTTCCATTTCCTGGTAATTTCAAGTCATCGTTTCAGATTTAGTTTGATCGATTAGCTTTTGCTCCGTTTTCGTTTCTGGAAGTTAGATTTCATTGCTCGGCAACTGTAAAATTATACATAAATGGCTGTATAGTTTAAGAAAGCTCCAATTTTGGTGGTTAATTTATCAGCCATGGACCAATTTTAGAAAATCAACTCTTTGGTTCTTCTCAATTTTCACTGAGTTTAGATTTGGAAATGTAATTCTGATGATACAATGCTTGATTGGTCCTCTGCAGTTGATAATGCTGTTGTGGAGCTACTTCACTGTAGTTTTTACGGATCCGGGTTCAGTTCCTGAGCAATTCAGAAGAGAGCTTGGTGCTGACAATTTGGAGGCTGGTACTTCGACGGAACGAGGAGCTTTTGGCTCTTTAGGTTACTGTCCTAGATGCCGTAATGTTAAGCCGCCTCGTTGCCATCATTGTTCTGTGTGTAAGTGAAATCTGACATGTTCTGCTTACTAGTGGTGGAATTGTTCAATGTATGGTTTCTATTGATAGAGAACGAAAGCTTTTACTCAATTCAAGTGTTCTTATGCAGGTCAAAGATGTGTTCTGAAGATGGATCATCACTGTGTTTGGATTGTAAATTGTGTTGGAGCGCGTAATTACAAGTTTTTCCTTCTCTTTCTGGTAAAAAAAAAACCGCTTCTCCATTGTAATCTTTATGGTTCTTGAGATGGTTAAGTGTGTATTGAGATTATTACTTGGTTTTTCGAGTTGCAGTTGTATACTTTTCTTGAGACATTGTTGGACGTTATAGTGTTGCTTCCTAGTTTCATAAAATTCTTCAGCCAAGCTTTGAAGCATTCTTCTTCTCCGGGTAAACTAGCCTCCCTCGTTCTGGCATTCGGTAAGTGTAAAACGGATCTTTTACTCGCTTTCTTTGTCCCGGAAAGAGTTTTTCTTTTGGGGTCTCATTTTCGCTCTTTATGTTTCTTACAGATTCTATACCTTGATGCAGTTCTTAACTTAGCATTCGTTCTCAGCCTTCTCTGTTTCGTAGTCATGCACATTTCTCTTATCTCAACCAACACTACTTCAGTCGAGGTAACTATACAAGCAAATCTAAAGCTTGAACATACGATTCTCTTCGATAAATCATCATTGTGTTTTTTTCAGGTTCATGAGAAAAATGGAGAAGTAAGATGGAAATATGACTTAGGAAAGAAGAAAAACTTTGAGCAGGTGATCCTTTTTTTTGTTTTCATCATTCCATTGATCGTTTGTTTGTTAAAATTGATTTTTTTAACCTTTTTGTTTGTGGTCAAGGTTTTTGGGAAGAAGAAAGCGTTTTGGCTCCTCCCATTGTACTCGAAAGAAGATCTCGATAACATGACTTCACTTCAAGGCCTTGAATTCCCAACTCGTTCTGACATCGACCCTTGATTTAAACACAATCCGATCAGACATCGTTTGCAAGTTTTCTTCCAATGTAGATAACTCTCTTCTCAAAATGTATTCTGATAACACATTATGTTGTTGTTGTGATGATGAAATTGATTTATTCATTTGTATTTATTTTTTCTTTGCTGCTTCTGTATTTCGACTCTTTTCTCTCTGTACGATCTTGTTTGAAGTCAGAGTTCGTTAATTAAGAGTATTCAGTTTCACCTTTATCTGTCTGATATGAGAAACAGAGAGAACTTGTCCTACACTTTATCAAAACGTCTCGTCTCACTATTGACTTTTGAAATTGAAATTCTGTGCCAAATAGTTATTTCAAATACGTTTACCGTCAGTTTGAGAGTCTTTAGTTTTACTTTTCAGTTTGACTTGATGTTTCAGAAACGTTGAGTTATATGGGATTAGATCTCTAGTTTTTTGCATTGACAATTTGAAGATGGTCTTAATTAAGCCTTTAATTAAGGTTGATAGATCCAGGTACCTTAATTAACCCATGCACATAATAGTATAATCCATTTTTTACTTCCAGTTTTGTATTCTTTATTTCCTACATGTTCGGTTCTTCACTTGTTAAATGCAAAATCGTACACTTAAATGTTAAAACGGAAGAAACAATAAAATAAAATAAAAAAATCTAATCTAATCTAATGGGTGTGACTGAGGAGAGTATTATTCAGAAGAGAAAATTAAAAGTCTGATAATTTAAGACAATAAGATCATCACTCACTCACCCTAATCCCCTTCAGCAATCTCCAAATCAAACCAGAAAGTAGCATAAGGTTTTGATTTCACATTTTATAACACATAAGAGAGCGAGAGAGCTTCTTCTTAAGTTCTCAAAATAAAACAAACTACAAACAAATTCCAATACACTTCTCATTCATGTTTCTTTGACTACTTGCTTATTTGCCTACAGTTTGCTAGTAGGGTCGGTACCTTCGGCCTCCTCGGCTACCACCATCATGATCATGGCTGTTATCTCGGCCTGACCCTCCGCTTGACCCGTTATTCCGGTCTACTCTTCTGGGTCGCGGTGGCGGTGCCATCTGCATACCAGGCTGTTGCCTGCATAATAAAAAACCCACATCGTCTTTAAACAACTTTCTTTCTTCATGAGATACAGAAAGCAAGAAATTGTAATCCAGTGAGGATGAACAAATTTGGTTGCAAGAACCATTGACTTACAGAACATAGCCAACTCGGCCATCAGGAAGAAGCATTGGAACCATTTGCATCCCTGTGGGCATTGCTCCTCTACCATAGATCATTGGCTGCTCAATGCAAAATTTAATCAAAGTTTACTAAAAAATTGCTGATTAAGATTTCTTAAAAGCTGACAAACAGGTCTTTTCATGAAACATGTATATTTATATACCTGATTAAAACTACCAGCAATACCCAAACCAGAACCCATAGCAGCATAAGGAGGCGCAGCAAAACCACCAAACGTGGAATGCGTAAAAGGAGCAGGAGTAGGTGCAGCCCCATAATAAGACGATGAGTCATGTTTCCTTTCAGCCTGGGGTTTAGCAAGCACAACTTCTAGTGGATGACCTGTAGTTTGTAAGTTTGTGGGATGTGTTACTAACTCAAATAACATCTCTTGAGACCAAATAAACAAACACTCACTATTAAAAAGACAAATTGAAAGCATAACGTTTGTGTCACTCAATAGCTGTATTCTGGATTTACCGTTGATTTCATATCTCTCGGTATCTTTGACAGCCTTGAGTGCACTAGACCTTTCAGCATAGTGGACAAACCCGAAATCACGTTTTCCACCTTTTCCAGGAGGAGTGACGATTTTAGTCACTTCTCCATGCCTTTGAAAGATTTCCTTTAGTTGCTCTGTTGAGGTATTCTCTGGAATATTCTTCACATAAAGAGCTTTCACCTGTGTATTTAGCGCAAAAAAGATTGTCAAAAAAAGTGCCTACTATGCTAGGAGAGAGGACTTTGTCTATTTAAAGAGTACCTGAGCAGCAGCAGCCGAATGCTCAGGAGAGCTTTTTGGGTCTGCCCAAGTCACAGTTGGAGCGTTACCCTCAAGCTTGAAACTAGAATCTATCATTTTCTGCCTTGAATAATCAGCACATGCATTGTTATAGTATAAAACAAATGCAAAACCACGGTTACGAGTGGAATTCGTTGGATCCTACAGGCACCAAGAAAATAACGATTAGTAAGGCAATTAAGCAAAGATCAACTGTGGCACCAAAAGAATAATGATAAAATCTTGTTACTTTTATGAGCTCGATGTTCTCCACCCCAGGACCAACATCCTCTATCACTTTTCTAAACTCATCCTCAGTCCAGCTCTTTGGGATGTTACCAATAAATAATCTATTCTTAGTTTCCGAAAGAGAGCATCTTATGGTTTTCCCCTGTACAAAAATCAGATATAAGTACACTATAAACTAGCAATGATAGATAAGTTAAGCTATAGTTAGCGGTTGAGATTACCTTAAACTCTTTGCTGTGCAACTCCTCAATGGCCCTTTGTGCAGCGTCTTTCGTTTTGAAAGCTACAAAAGCATAGCCTTTGCTCTCACCAGAGTCCCTATCTTTCATCAGTCTCACCTAATAAAAGAAAAGTTAAAAAGTCCACTGTAAATACATAACCAAAAAAGAGGATCGTGTTAAATTGGACCCAGAGATTTTTGCTGTTCCAACCTCAAAGATCTCGCCTAACGCTTCACAAAGATCCCTCAGGTCCTCTTCTCCAACATCCCTTGGGAGCCCGCCGATGAAAACTTCAGAACCATGAGGAGGAAGTGAGAGAAGATGGGAAAACTTCTCCCTGTCTTCTTCATCAATAGGAGACGCTGACTTCTCCTCATCTTCTGCTGTCTCAATATCGATATGGTTGTCGTCATCTTCAGCTAATTCCTCCTGACCTTCTTCCCTATCCTCTCGTTTTCCATCAGCATAACCCTCGACATCAAGTTCTTCAGCATTTTGATTGCCACCAACATCATCATCCTCGTCTTCTTCTTCCTCTTCCTCTTCATACTCTTCTACTTGTTCCTCCTCCACTTCATCCTCCATCTCACTGTAGCTACCCTCCTCGAAATCCACACGGTCGTCAACATCTCGAGCGTCTGACATAAGGCTCTTGCAAATGATATCTGGTCATTCAATAACCAGACTTATAAGCTTTTAACCTAGAACCTCAGGTTAATCATTTTGACACCAAAACGCTTATAACGTACAAAAAAGAGCAGAAATTTGGGTGAAATGAGAAATGCTCTTTTTCACTGTAAAGGCAGAGTGTTTGACGAAAGTATAATTTAGAGGTACAAACTAAATTTAGGTTTTTTAGTGGCAGAGATACAGAAGAAATGAAGTTCATTGCTCTCATGAAACAAGCGTATAATGGTAAGAGAGTAAAATGCGATAAATTTCAAAACTTTGGAAAGAGCAGCTTTGATTCCAGATCCAATTTCTGATTGAAAGGCCCAGACTAGATTCAAATTCATAAGAGAATGAATCAAGCTATACCCGAAGAAACCCAGTCAAATTCGAGATCGAGACTCACACATCTATCCTACCAGCTACCAGGAAAACAAAATCGAGCAAAAACCCACTAAACGGAAACGAAAAGAAAATCGACACCCAGAAGCAAATTTACTCACCAGCTCAGCTCAGAAATAAAGGAAACAGGCTCAGAAACTAGGGTTTATCTTTTTTTTTTTGTTTTTTTTTTTTTAGGGTGGGAACAAAATCATCGACGAAGATGAGAGAAATCTACGAAACAACCAAAACAAATGTATAAGAAAAGTAGAAATGGAGAATTTTCTCGGCATACCAGACCGTGTTTGTTTTCGAATCGGAATAAATGGGGAGAAATTGGTGTTTCAGAGGGGAATTAGGGATTTCGCTTCGGTTGTGATGAAGATATCCGACGAAAACTGTTACTCAAACTGGTCGCCTATTTCTCCATCTCCGGTGAAAATAGATTCCCTTTACCCACTCCTGGGCTCTAATCACATGGATGTTACGCACACTTTCCACAACCCTAAAAGGCTAAAACTAAACGCTTTCTAAGGCCCATTTAATTCCTATTGGGCCTGTACCGTTCTAACTCTCCATGAGGCCCTTATATACCCGTGATTCGCCAGCCCTGCTGTTTTCCTTCTAGAGATGGAAACTACCTGCTGTTTTGTTTGAACAGTAGTGATGCTAATACAAACGAGAAAATAACAAATTTGGGTCAAATTGATGATAGAATAAGACTTTGATGGTGTTTCATTATATTGTTTTCTATTTATTTAAGAAGAATTTATCTTAGGTGGATGTGGAGTTGTGTGTAACGTCGAAGACAAGACTGATAGTGTTGGAATCATGTCACATGGGGTGATGTTCGTTGCACGTGTCTCAAGTTGCAAAGTTGCAGCTTTTTTATATGGTCATTTCTCACAAATTTATACTCACTTTTGCATTAAATAATTGAAATTTTCAGATTCAAATATAAATTTTCCTGTGATTAATTTATTTTCAAAACTGCTTTTAAGTTCAAAAACCAACAAATATCATAAATTAAGATAGTTGGATCAAGACAATCATCATCTCATATGTTTTTGTTGATAGTCTAATTTCATCCATTTTTCTAACCAAGCAAACTTTTTTAACACTATCATATATAGAAATCAACTGATTAGTTAAGAGATTACATTTTCCAATCTTCATTAAGCTAAACAATACACACAAAAAACACATCACATAAGTCACACTCACACCAATCTCAAAGCTCATCAACACAAACTAAAAAGTCATTGTTCTTTTTTTGTCAAAAATATTTTTATTTATATATTATGAAAAAGAACTTTTTTTAAAAAAATACGAGGAAAAAAAATCATGATCGTTGTTGATTCTCGAATCATCTTAACCACCGTCTATAGTCGGTAGTAGAAGCAGGTGAGATCTCTCCTCCGCCACCAAGAGACTCAGTACAACAAGAAGAGTAGTTTGATTGTTGCTCCAATGCACCCAACTGTGAACCTCCTATACTCTTGAAACTTGGACTCCGTAAACTCTGGCTGTTATTATCACCATAAACCTCTGTTGGCTGCTGCGGCGGAACCGGAAAAGAAAGCCGTTTTCTAGCTGATCCGGCTCGGTCTTTCTCAGGCGTCGAAGGGCGTTGCCTTGGCGCGCTCTGAGACCGGATCCTAGCCTTTGCGGATTCCGTGATCGCCATGTAATTCGGCAATGCAGAGTTTGTAGCGGTTGAAGCGGTGCAAACGCTATAACCGCTTCTTGCGGTGAAACTGTAGTTCGATCTCAAGCTAGGTGTGTTAGAGGTGTAATTGTAAGCTGACCGGTCATCTCTTCCAATCCGTGGGCTAGCGGACCGGATTTGAATCGGTCTGGATTTAGCCGGAGACGGTGTAGCTGATGTGAAACTGTGATGATGGCTGGTTCTTGATGGTGAACTAGGCCTTTGGCTACGGCTTGGACTCGCACCGGTTCTCGAGTGACCGCGGGTTAGATACGGTTGAGAAGTATCGATTTCGACTGTTTTGTAAACCGGTGGTCTTTGATCCGTTGAAGCTCGTTTATCCCACGGTTTAGAAGCCATCCATCGGTCTAACCATTTCGGTCTCTCTTCTTCTTCCTCATCTCCCACAGATTGACTACCTCTCGTTCTCCGAATCTTTCCTCAAAACCAGACGAAATTAAAACACAGAAACGAATGAAATTAGCTGTTTAAACAAACAATTGATGGTTTTTCTAAATTACCTGTTGAGAGAAAGCTTGTGATAAACTATTGTTACTCTCTCCTCTCAAAGCATTGTCTCGTCTTTGTTGCAACATTGCTTTGACTTCTTCAATCGTGTGTGGTCGCTCATCCCAATCTTCTGCAATGCTGCTTCCTTCTCTTGACTTTACATACAAAATTGAAAAATAAAAGTTAGCTTTTGTGTTAAGCTAATTGGTGAAAACAGAGAAATAATGGTGTGTCTGAAACTTATATAGATCTCACCATGGATCTTCTGTCTGAAACGTCTTGAAGATAACGAGATTCGAGGACGCTGTGAGTGTCGCTGAAGGCAGATTTGCGACTACCGTCGTGAGACAAGCGTTTACGTTGGTCAAGCACACGTGACTGGACTCGAACCAGAGCTTGCATACACCTTAATGTCATCTTCGCTTGCTTCCTCACATTGTGACCTCTCACTAATGCTTGTAGTTTCACTAATCCTCTTAACGCTCTTAATGCTCTTCTTGCCTAAATCAAATCCTAATTACAGTTAATTACTTGTATAAAACGCAATTAATAAAATTGGGAATAAGAAGAGATTTTGCTCACCAGATAACCTCTGAAACCAGTTTGGATGACAATAGCTGAGTAAATTTCTCTTGCGGTGTAAGTCCGTCTTGTGAGATTTGGTAACTCCGTCGTCTTTGGAGGAGCTTCTGGTGCGGCGGAGACGGTGCCGGGAGGTGTAGATGCGGCGGTTTTCTGTTCTGTAACAGAGGATGAGACGGTTGTGTTGATTGTCTCCGTTTCCGTGGATTTCGGTGCAGCGACGTCTTTTCCGACGATGGAGGTCTTCGCCGGAGAGTCGTGATTCGTCGATTTTCTGAATAACCACCGTCGCTTCTCTCTCTTCTGCAGAAACAGAGCATGTAATTTTTTAGAAAAACAAAAAACTGATGCAAGAATTAGACAAAAAGATCTCGACTTCATGGAAGCAGACGAACCTTGTCTTCGTCGTCATCGGCTTCATTACCGTGAGCATTGTTGTTGTTGTTTTGATCTTTCTTGGACGGAGATCGGAAAGCTCGTTTAACGGCGGTGAGCCAGGACGAAGAAGAACCACTCTTCTTCCCCATTTGGTACCGGATTAAGATTCCACGGTCAACACATTACAATCATCTTCCTGTTTCTGGACATGAGAGGATGAGATTTGGTTTAGATTCTTTCGCAGAATAGGAAGAAGATGAAGAGAGAGAGAGAGACAGGAGTGGTGGGTGGATCTTGGGAAACAGAAAGTATAAATAAATTTGGAAGGTTGCTTAAGAAAGGGTTCTGACTCTGACCGCCTCTTTAACTACGACCATGACAGCGATGACTCTTCATTTACTACTCTACTCCCACTTCATACTCCCACTTCATTTATTTTACTTTATTTTCTCGTTTCGCCAAACTAATAATATCACATTATGTCATCTACCTGCTTGCATTTGTCAAGTGTCATACATTCAATTCCATAATATTAGAGTTTTTGATGTTATTGTGATTGTTTTTGTTTTGTTTAAAGTCATAGTCATTTACTTGGTTAACTCTCACCATTAATTATCTACATAGATTGACATTTTTTTACTGTACAATGCTAGCGGACGAAACCATCATTCCAATTTTTGTAGTTTACTCGAGATCTATGATGCGTATGCGCCATGTTAATTGTAGTGGTCTTTTAAAATTTGAATTCGGATATATTCTTATGTTTTGCAGCATATTTTATGAAATGAGTATAACGTTTCAGTTGTTTCATTTGAAAAGTTTGAGAATTAATTTCCTGTTAAATGTTTTACCTAAAAAAAAAAAGGTTTGTCAAGTGTTTCATCTTGTAACTAATAAAGTAGATAGGAAGAAGAAAAAAATGATAATGTGACTAATGCCATCAACAATCATTTGATTCTAAGAAAATAAAAACAATCATTTGGTTTTAGATGAACACGTTACTTCCACGACCTTCTAAGAAATTCCGTGGTAATGGTAAATATTATAGACGAACAACGTAGATGGACATAGACATATGCATACGAATACGATTATACGCACGAAGCTATAGGCTACAGAAGTCTATTGCATGATTATGGAATATACATACACAGCTACAATTATTATCTTGTGAGCATACAGATATAATTCAAAATATACTTTAAAATTTCGACGACTGTGTGTGTGTATTCATGTTTTGAAGAACAAATTTTTTTATTTTTTTTGAACTGCAAGGACAAATTAAAGATAAAGATAAGACAACTGGATGAATATTAAGCCAAAGCAGCTATTTATAGTCGAAAATGACAGCTTTCAAGATGTGCGTATTGGCCAAATCATAAAAACGAGCTAAGAGAAAAGAAGAAATATAGTTAAAACGAACTGGTGGAAGTCTCGTGCTATCACGTGCATGGAGCCAGATACAAAAGGACAGAGACATCATCAGGTGCGTGATGGACCAGGGTGGTCGTCCCCTACAACCATACACGTGGCCTTCTACAATTAATCAGTCAAACACTTTCTTCATCTTGGTTCTGCTCATAACAACATCATTACTAGAAGCCCATTTATTAAAAGTAGGCCCAATGTAGACAAATGTATAAACTGTTTTAATGGGCCTTTGAAGAGACCCCTAACCCAAAATTTCTGGAGAGTCGCTGTATTTATAAGGCAACGATTTCCCACAATGGTGCATTGCAACCCTAATTTGTCTTTCGAGCGGCGCCACCAAAGCAATTTGCCGAGGCTTCTCAATCGCAGTCTGAGGTACTTCTTCGTCCTCTCTACATATCGGACTCCTCTAGGGTTTTAGTTAACGATTTCTCACCAGTCCTCTGTGTAGATTGTTACGCGTATTAGCTGTTCCTGTCAAGTTTTAGTAATTCTCTCGGTTGATCTATAATCGTAGGCTACTCTTGCTTTTGTTGAGATCTAATTGTTTTGTTCGTTATCACGTCGTGTTGCAGAGACAATGTCGACAGTCGGAGAACTTGCTTGCAGCTACGCTGTCATGATCCTCGAGGACGAGGGCATTTCAATCACTGTATCCTTAAATCTCATGCCTTAGCTATTTTACGTTTCTCTTCTATCGTTTGTCTGGTTGGTTCTTTTTCATCACTGTGACTTGATAGTACTCAATGAGCTTACAATTAGGTGTTTGTTTTAGGCTTTATGGATCTCTTTATTGATTCTCTGCCCATTACTGAGAACCTAAGAAAGTCTGTGTTTTGGCTAGATCTTGAATGCTATGTTACGTATCATTAGGTGCTCGTATAGTCAGATTTAAGACATTTATTTCATTAATTTTTTGTTGTTAATTGTTGGTATAGGATTAAGGTTACTTGTGTGCAGAATATTGGATACAAGTTTGCTCTCTTAGGTTTCTTTTAATGTTTGGGTTGTTTAATGTCCATTTTGGTTATTGATTGTCATCATCTTGAAATCATGAAACGTATTTTGGTTTGGTTCATATCCTTAACTCTCTTTTCAATAGTCTGAGAAGATTGCTACCGTGGTCAAATCTGCTGGTCTTGAGATTGAGGGTTACTGGCCAATGCTATTCGCCAAGATGGCCGAGAAACGTAATGTCACCGACCTCATCATGAACGTTGGTGCTGGTGGCGGTGGAGGTGGTGCACCAGTCACCGCAGCTGCACCGGCTGCTGGAGGCGGAGGTTCCGCTGCTGCTGCCCCTGCTAAGGAGGAGAAGAAGGTACATACTTGAGTGCAAAAACATTTTTAACGAAACGTTTTGGTTGATCTTGTTTCCAGTTTTTGGTTATTGATTCTCGTTTTGGTTTTGATTGTTTTTGTAGGATGAGCCAGCAGAAGAGAGTGATGGAGATCTTGGATTCGGCTTGTTCGATTAGATTTCTCCTTGTTTTTCACTCTTTACTATGTTTTATTGCATTAGTTGATTTGAGATTTTTCAGTTTTGATATTTCGACACTACAACTTCTACAGTTTGGTCCGTTTGTTATATCATGTACTCAGATTTATCATTAGCTCACGTCCTTCTTAGTAGTTTATGAGAGAGATCTTCTGTATAAATACATTAGTTTCTCTCATTTCTATGTTGTCAAGGAAAAAATTGATTTTTAGACCTGGTTGTATACTCTGTTTCATCTTTCTTTTTGAATCCGCAGCCAAATTTACACATTTGATCTTGTAATAGTGAAAAGTAATACCCAACCAAGAAGATGAGTCTATAAGTCCAAACGCTATCTAACTATTATTTTTAAATAAATAATCAAATGAAATATAAGGAACTTATAAACTTGAAAAATAAAGTTTAAAACTAATCATTTTGGAAGTTAATCAATAACGGACCTTCTTTCTCAACCAGAGGGTGTCCCTTTTTTCGTTTAATTGTTACGTTTAAGCTGAATTAGAACGTCGACTAGTGCCGGCGGAGAATGTTCGGAGTCGAGTCCGTCGGAGAGTTCGATGAACCAAACGGCTCTAATCTCAATACTTTGAAGTTATAGGGACGAAGGACTTGAAGTTCACCGATATGAAGAAGTCGCACATGGAACTTGATCTCGATTCGTTCCTGGTATCGGACTCGGACTCCGAATCGGATTTGGACTCTTCTTCGGTTCCTCACCGTACAGTCGACGAAATTCTCAACGCTTCCAGTTCTTCATCTGCGTCGTCTTCTCCCCCATCATCTCCGCCTTTAGTTAGAGACCAAGTTAACCGGCGGAATCAAAACGATCCGACTCGCCGCCTATCTGAAGCTCTTTTAAACGTTTCAGTGAGACCTGAATCCGTCGAATCTGAAATTCATCGCGTAAGCGATCCGGCACGGCGAAATTCGGCTTCTTCTTCTTCTTCTTTGAGACAGTTGCCTTTGCCGTCGCTATTCGCAGGTGTGCGGTCGAATGTGAAGCCCGGCGCGGCGCTTGCGGCGGCTGTGGCTGCCTCCAGATTGGTTCCTACACCACACGCTGCCATCATAAAGTCGAGGAGAGCTAGCAGTGCGAGTAGCGATTTGCTGCAGCAGGTTTTGGGCGCTGAAGAATCCGTTTGGAATCAAGATGAAGACGATCAGGAAATTTTATCGTCCAATGGCAATTCTGCTGGAGTTGCTTCTGGGTTCGTTTCAGTGGATGATTTTCGTCCTCTGGTTGGAGAATCTCGTCTGGATAATGGAGTACCACTTGCAAGTCAAGATAACGCAGCTAAAGTAATGGAAGTCCAAGCTAGTGATATTACTGAAACCTTAGCTGATGCCCCTGATTATGAGGCAAACTCAAAGCCTGAGTTAGTCAATGAAGGAGACTTCTCTGCAGAACCAGAGGCGACAACCACAATTGAAGCCGGAAATGCTGATGGCGTCAAAGATGACACAATGTCTGTCGCTTCTTTGGTGGAGCCTGAAGAGACGTCAGAACAAAAGTCTCAACTTTTGAATGATTCTGATGGGAAGTGCTTTACTTATTCTCAGTCAGATGGTTCTAAGGTAAGCAATAATGAGGACTCAAGTGTTGGAGATGTCAAGAATGATGATTCAGATAGAATAATATTGGATTCGACAGAAGATGGAGGTGATGCTTTTATTCTTGACGACGGAAGCTCAATGTCTGGCATTTCAGAGCTTGTAGAAGAGAGGATTGGGGAGTTGGAAAAAGAAAGGATAAATAAAAGAGAGAAACTAAAATCGCGATCTTTTAGGAAGCAGCTTGTCTTGGCTGAAGAGTTTGAGAAGAAACAAGCAAATACTGGTTTGCATTGGGAGGAAGGGGCTGCTGCTCAGCCAATGAGACTTGAAGGTGTTAAGATTGGTTCGACGAATTTAGGTTACTTTGATGTTGATGTTGACAATATCATCAGTCGAACCATTTCGTCGCAGGCATTTAAGCGAGACCATGGTTCTCCTCAGGTTTTGGCTGTTCATTTGAATTTTATCGCAGTGGGCATGTCCAAGGGGGTAATCGTCGTTGTACCAAGTAAATATTCATCTGATACTGCAGATCAAATGGAATCAAAGGTTGTCTTATACATTCATGTCATGTCTACTTATAGGTTATTTGTTCAAGCAAAATTTTTTTATAACCTGGGTAGATATATACTCAAATTATACACATTTGTGTTTACAAAATTGTAGATGATTTGGCTTGGTTTACAAGGAGAAAGATCCCACTCCCCAGTTACTTCAGTCTGCTTTAATCAGCAAGGAAGTCTTCTGCTAGCCGGTTATTATGATGGGCATGTTACAGTTTGGGACGTGCAGAGAGCTTCAGTAGCAAAAGTGATAACTGAGCACACTGCACCAGTAGTATATGCGTTTTTTCTAGGCCGGGATTTGCAAGGTTCTCGCCAATTTAAAGCAATTACAAGTGATACCAAGGGTGTTGTTTTCAAACATACTTTCTCGTGGACTATGCTGTTGAACATGTATTCAGTCAAAACACAGGTAAGATTTAATATTTTATGAAGTTATGTTGGCTTGTGATTTTGTGTCTGTTTTCTACTGGTGTCTTGTTCAGCCTTACTAACTGTGAGGAATGGGTTTGTTGGCCTTCTTTTGATTGTACCAGTGTCTCCTCGATGGACAAAAAAATACAACGGTTCTCTCTGCATCACCTCTGCCTGAAGAAAATTTTGGAAGCTCCTTGGTCTCTTCTAAGGGGGGTAACGCTGCAGTTCCATCCAGCAGTATATCTAGCATGATGGGAGGTGTGGTTGGTGTTGATTCGAGCTGGAAGCTCTTTAATGAGGATTCATCTGCGGAGGAAGAAGGGGTTGTCATATTTGCCACCTATCAAACTGGACTGGTGGTAAGGATTCAAATTCGTTTTCATATTCAATTTACCGATTCCGTTCTGGAAATTATCCTCTCCTGTTTTCTACAGGTAAGGCTTATTCCAAATTTGGAGGTGTATGCACACCCTCCCAGGCCTGAAGGGGTTCGGGAGGGTTCCATGCCATACACTGCCTGGAAATGCTCAATGGGTAATCGTATGATTCTTCTCCCAGTAAAATTGTGTATTTTGTTTGTACTGTTTTGGTTAACCTTGTTTAACTGAAATTATGCAGAAAATTCTTCCAAGGAGGCGGAAGATAGGGTTTCTTTTCTTGCCATTGCCTGGGATCGTAGAGTTCAGATTGCCAAGTTGGTCAAATCAGACCTAAAGGAATATGCGAAATGGTCACTTGAAAGTGCAGCTATTGGTGTGGTTTGGCTGGATGACCAGGTGTGTATACGAGTATAAATATATTTCTAAGCAAATGCCTATTCATAACTACTCTGCTTTTCTCGGCATATTCAGTTGCTGGTGATCCCAACTGTGACGGGCCATTTGTATCTGTTCACAAGAGATGGTGTGGCAATTCACCAGACAAACTTTTCTGTGAATGGTTCTTCAGGGACTGACCTGATTTCCTATCATACGTACTTTACGAATGTCTTTGGAAATCCTGAGAAAGCTTATCACAACTCTGTGGGTGTCAGAGGGGCTTCTGTATACATTCTCGGCACTGGGCATCTTATTATCTCTAGACTTTTGCCGTGGAAGGAGCGGGTTGATGTTTTAAGGAGAGGAGGTGATTGGATGGGTGCATTTAACATGGCAATGTCACTTTTTAATGGGCAAGCTCATGGGGTTGTTGATCTTCCCAAAACTGTGGACGCCATAAGGGAAGCCATAGCACCCAGTTTAGCAGAGTTGTTACTTTCCTATGTAGATGAAGTATTTTCTTATATCTCAATAGCATTTTCCAATCAGTCTGAAAAAAATGGAGCAACTCATGAGCCAAGCAGTGGAACCAAGAATGCCAATTTAGAGATAGAAGAACAATACAACCGTGTTGGTGGTGTTGCCGTTGAATTTTGTGTTCATATTAGCAGGATGGATTTGCTCTTCGATGAGATATTTTCCAGATTTGTGGCTGTACAACAAAGAGGTATATATTTCAGATCTCCTTATTTGGTGTATTTATATCCATCAACTGCCTTGTTTGGTTCTACATTTATTAAGAAACGGGTTTCAGGTTCAGTCCGATTATTTAAATGTTTCAAAATGTTTACTACATTAGGATTGTGACTAGTTCCTTATAAGTTGTCTGGCTCTGTATCTTTCTTTGCTTAAATCTTGAAGAGCTTTGGTCTACCGATCTTGGAATAGCTTATGTTGGTAGCTCCTTTGGGATAGTGCATTTCTTACGTGTGCCATTTTCCATAATACATAAACATACATGTTGGGATAGTGTTTTTCTTAAGAGTGCCATTTTTCGTAATTGTATAGTTTGCTTGATGAAAGAACATTATACTTTTCAGATAGATAAGAGTGCAATGGTAATTCTTATACTTTGGTATCTCAAGGTTATCTGGTGAGATATTCTATTAGGGGATGATAGTGCAGCATGCATGTGCTTTGGAATCTGGTGTTATTTTTGCGCACAGTTTGACCCCATTTAGTGGTTTGGTGACTATTAATTCCTTGTGTATAATGATTTCTCCTTATTCATTTCGGCAACTACTTATGAAATTTCTAGATACATTTTTGGAGCTTCTGGAGCCTTATATTTTAAAAGATATGCTTGGATCTCTTCCTCCAGAGGTAACTTTTGTCCAGTCATAAGATATTTTCTTAAGAGTGTCGTTGTATTTATTTAATGGATTTTTGTTTCATCTCAGATTATGCAAGCGCTGGTAGAACATTATAGTAGGAAAGGATGGCTACAAAGAATTGAGCAGTGTGTTCTTCACATGGATATTTCGTCCTTAGATTTCAATCAGGTCACAGTTTGCAGACAATTTCACGTGTCCTGTTTGGTATTTTACTTCAATAAGTTGATGTAGTATTATGGTTGAATATTAACATTTTCCTCATTGGTTAGGTTGTCAGAATTTGCCGTGAGCATGGGCTTTATGGGGCCTTGCTCTATCTCTTCAACAAAGGGTTGGATGATTTCAGGTCACCTCTGGAGGAGCTCTTGATTGTCTTACGGAACAGTGAGAGGCAACGGGCTACAGCCATTGGGTATGTATGTGAATTCGTAACACTTTATGTGCAAAACTGAACTTGAAAGCCCCCTCCTCGCTTGTTTCAGTTATGGACTAGAGGAAAACCTAGAATTCAAAAGGCCCATTTCTTTCCATCTAACATGACAAATCCTATAGAGCACCTATGCATAGAGCTAATTGTAATACTTGCTGTATGACCCAATATAATATTTGCACCCACAGCAGTGACGAGTTTTTTGAACTCTATTTACTTTTTCAGGTACCGGATGCTTGTTTATCTAAAGTACTGCTTTCTTGGTTTAGCTTTTCCCCCAGGTAGGATTGTACTTTGGTTCCACTGCATGTTATGATCTACAACCGGCCGAGTATAGTATCCGGTGATAATACACATTTTCCTCTCTAGAGCTTAATCTTATGATGAGTTTTATTTGCAGGACATGGAACTCTGATTCCCACACGCTTGCCATCCCTAAGGACCGAGCTGATTCAGTGTTTATTGGAGAAATCAAACGCCCATGATTTGAATACATGCGTAACATCTCAACGGATTTACTTGAACCTCTACCATCTGCTAGAGATGGATACTGAAGCCACTTTAGATGTCCTAAGATATGCATTTGCAGAAGATGAAATGGTGAAACATGAAAATCATTTACTGGAGTCCGGTGAAGTAAGTTTAGAGTCCAAGACTGATGGCAGTATCCCGGAAGTTAGGTGTAAAGATATGTTAATCCAGAAACTGATAGATGCTCTAGTTCATGTTCTTGATGGGGGCTTAAGTCAACCTGATGAATCTGGCGATCCAGATGGTTCAAAATCAGATAAAAATTGGCCCTCCAAGGACGATACAAGTCATCTATTCGAGTTTGTTGCATATTATGCAGCACGTGGTAGAGTTAGTATTCCTAAGAGCGTATTGGCACAGATTTTAGACTACTTAACATCGGATCACATTCTTCCGACTTATGACCTGTCTCCTAAAATGAGAGAAAACCAATTACTAAACCTTCTGAAAGCTGTACCGGAGACTGATTGGGATGTAGCTTATGTATCCCAGCTTTGTGAGAAGGCACATTTTTATCAGGTATCCTCTTGGTAGACGCTCCTCAGCTATAGCGTGCTTGCAGTACTCACTTTGGGATATTCTGCCTGATCTCTGTTTATGGTTTCCAATTTCCAGGTCTGCGGCTATATTCATACTATCGGTCGACGATACGTTGCTGCTTTAGAAAGCTACATGAAAGAGGCAGATGAACCCATACATTCCTTTTGCTATGTGAACAAAATGCTCTCACAGATGACTGGGGATGAATTCACTGCTTTTCAATCTGCAATAATTGCTAGGATTCCCGAGCTCCTTGAATTGAGCAGGTAACTGTAGGTGGATTTTATTCTGTCTCTATTGATTAGGACTCAATTAATGTTGAATGTCTGGCATTTTGCAGAGAGGGAACATTCTTCCTGATCATTGATAATTTAAAAGACAACATTACTCGCATTCAAGAGCAGCTCCATTCTCATCCAAGAAGCTTGTTCCTTTATCTCAAGACTGTCATTGAGGTTCACTTGTCTGGCAGTCTTGACTTTTCTCGTCTAAGAAAACATGAAGCTGTGGATAGTTTGGGTGAAAACATTACAATGGGTACACCCAAAGAGGCTGAGATTTATTTGGAAAGACTTAATGGTTTCCCCAAATTCATCCAAGATAATCCAGTCAATGTGACCGATGACATGATTGAGCTTTACTTGGAGGTATAGCACTTATGGAAACTTGTTCAATTGAATCTCTCTTGCAGTCTTGAGAAAAGTAATATGCTAGCTAGCTCGGCTTGTTCTTAATTACGTCATTGTATTTTTTTTTGTTGGTCATTGGGGATTATTTGGCATCATCCAATTGTTTCAGTGCTGATGATTCCGTCTGTAATTTTACAGCTATTATGCAAGTACGAACCGAAGTCAGTACTGAGATTCCTGGAGACCTTTGATAGCTACAGGGTGGAACACTGTCTACGCCTCTGCCAGGAATATGGAATTATAGACGCAGCAGCATTTCTCTTGGAGCGGGTGGGTGACGCAGCAAGTGCTTTGTCACTTACACTCTCTGGACTCAACGAAAAATTTGTCGAGCTTGAAAATGCAGTGGTATACCTAATCTCAGAAGTGAAGTTGGGTTCAAGCGAAGGAGCCACCTTGGAACAATTCAGTAGTGCTCTAGAGTTAAAAGAGGTCCGATTACATATCCTTACACTAAGAAAATCTGCTCTATATGGCTCTCTCATGCTGTTTCTGATCCTTTAGGTACATGACATACAAGGTGTTCTGCAAGCCTGTATAGGATTGTGTCAACGCAACACTCCTCGCCTAAATCCTGAGGAGTCAGAGATTCTTTGGTTTCGCTTTCTTGACACGTAAGCCTGATCATACATCTGATCACTACCAATCAATTTCCTTGACAAACCTGAGCGAGCGCTCCTAGGTATTAATTTAGGCATGTGATGATCATAATTTTGTCCCTTCATGCTCCACGCAGTTTCTCTGAACCTTTGATGGACTCGTATCGCGGACCAACGAACGTCAGTGAAATAAACAAAGGCCCTGCCGGTGCTAAATCATTGGAACTGACTGTAGATGCAGCAGCCGACACAATCAAGTGGAGGATTCCAGGATCTGATACGACGAGTACACACATCCTGAAGAAGCTCATATCTCAGTTTATCAAAGAGATTGTTGAAGGAATGATAGGATACGTTCGTCTCCCAACAATCATGTCAAAACTTCTTTCTGACAACGGTACTCAAGAGTTTGGTGACTTTAAACTTACAATATTGGGAATGCTTGGAACGTATGGCTTCGAACGGAGAATACTGGTAATGTACCTGCGTCTCTCTAATCATATAATCCCGTTCATTAGTTGGCTAATTTCTCTTGAAATGTTTCTTAAAACGTTTACTCTTACTCGCGACAGGATACTGCAAAGTCATTAATTGAAGATGATACATTCTACACCATGAACTTACTCAAGAAAGGTGCTTCTCACGGATATGCACCCAGAAGTTTGCTTTGTTGTATATGCAACTGTCCTCTCACCAAGACATTCTCTAGTCTTCGTGTACGTGTTTTCAACTGTGGCCACGCAACACATATTCAATGTGAACCCTCAGAGAATGGGGTGTCATCATCATCATCATCATCCCCAATTCACGTCTCGTCATCAGGTGGTTGTCCTATTTGTATGACAAAGAAGACCACACAAAGTTCTTCTAAAGGTAAATCGTTCTACCTAGATTATGGACTGATAAGCACAGTTTCGTCAAGCACGGGGACTTCACAACGCGCTTCGCCTTACTCACACGAGAATGAAACAACCGATCATTCTCATAGCCAGCAAATATCACGGGTAAGAAGATGTTTTATCAGTAACCTGAAACCTTGTTCGCAATTAACTAAAAATCTAGGTTTGCCTTGTTTAACGTTGCAGTTTGAAATCCTAAGCAACCTACAGAAAGATCAGAGATTGGTACAGATAGAGAGCTTGCCTCGGTTAAGGCTTGCACCTCCAGCTGTGTACCATGAAAAGGTGAGCAGGTTGTCGGGTTTTACCCCGGGAGAGAGTAGCGGTAAAGACAGTAAACCTGTAAAACCATCCCAAAGTGGACTCAGTAAGAAATTGAAAGCGAAAGGATCGATTTTCCGGCCAAGACTTGGTAAGTCATTTTTTTTTTTTTTTTTTTTTTTTTTTGTAGGCTAAGAGTTTGTAAATGGGGATTATGACTAACAGTAATACATTGATGCTTTTATCCTGATTTTTTTTAATATAATTGTTTTAGGTTTAGGAAAGGAAAAGACGAGCAGAAGATGATGTGACAAACTGATTTTGGTAGTGAAAGAGTTTTGTGGTGTGCGTAATTAGGAAAATTAGTGAGCAGTAGTAACTTTATTGACTTTGATGTATAGTACCTGAACAAAAGTAATAAAAATAACCAATGTTCAATATCTTGGTCAAATGTTACTTGTATCTTGTTTGTTGGGTTGTCTTTTGAATGGCGTGTGAGTTTCTATGCTCTCTTGGTCTATAAAGAAGAAGCAGAGTGTTTTTATAGGAAGTAAGTTTGCTTCAACTTGTCTTCTTCAATCTTCGTCTGCCTCCATTAATTTCTCTCACTTAAACTTGTGAGCTGTTCTTGTACTTGACGATTTATTACTTATCATCTTGTTACAGTAGCTCAAATCTTCAGAGATGTTAGTATATAAGGATTTAGAATGTAGTAGAATTATTATGGAATTGGTAATCTTTAAATATTTTTAAACAATCTACTTCATGAAAAGAATACCTTTATTAAATAAAAGAAGAAGTCTTTTTTTTTTTTTGATCGAAAAAAAGAGAGAAGTCTTAAGTTTACACAAGTGACAATAAGAACGAAAGAAACGAAAACAAAGTGAGAAAAGAGATTAGTTTTGACGACTAAACTAGTACGTTAATTACATAAACTCTTAGGTAGCTAATCCCAAAACCAAATAGAAAACGAAGGTTCATAGGCATGCTTGAGTAGTTGATCCGAATGCTTAGTGATGATGGGGTCTGAAGACACTGCGTAACCACCTTGTGAGACGGTCCAACGGTGACAACTTCGGAAGACCATTGGGTGTTGGTCCGACCACGACACGAAACTTAAGCCCAGCCTCACAGTGACCGGTCTTGGAGCTGATGAAATAGTGGATTCCTGGTTTGGTGAGCGTGACGAGATCATGGCCCGTCTTGTGCACGGCTACAGGAGAAGTAGGGTCGCAGTATTTGAATTCAAGATCACCGCTGATCTCTAAGACGTCGATGGCTTCCTCGCTGTATTAGAAAACAAGATTGTCTCCAACATGAAACTGTTTCTCATCGCTCCACTTGTTATAGAACTCACTTTCTTTAGGAACACTCCATCCTTTAGAGTCACCGACTTTGTAAGTTTTTCCAGAAGGAAGCATCTTGCTCGGTGGTGGTGGAGGAATCGGACGCGACGGGCCGTGGACAACAAGAACGTCGAGTCTGTGTCCCGATGAGCAATGGACATGATTTGAGGTGATGAAGTAATAAAACTCTGGTTCCGTGAGGGTTATGATATCGTGTCCCGTGTTGTAGAAGGCTTTTGGAGAAGAAGACTCGCAGAATTGGTATTCCAAAGCGCCGGAAACTTGTGTGACGTCGTTCAAGTTACAGTCGTATTCGAAGACCAAAGAATCTGCAACGTGGAATTCTTTACCTTCATGAGAAATCAATAACACGAGTTTAGAAGTTGTTCTTCTTATTTATCCTAGACCTAAAGGTCTTGTAATTATACACATACATATGTCCATTAACGATAAAAGTAAATCTTATGTAATCTAGAAATATGCCTATTTACATATAAAGGAAATATATAGGAAAGATAAGGATCTATCCTAATACTTCAGCCCAACTGTAATAGACATCGTCCTTGCCGTCCATCCGTCGGCGTCTCCGACTTTGTAGACCATCGCGGAGCAGCAAGCAAAGAGAACCGTTGTTAGCACAAGCACGAATGTGAAGATCTTCTTCGTTGTTGTTGTTGTGGCCATGATGTTGATGGTGTACACGAAGAAGGAGAAGAAGAAGCAGAAAAGATCGATGAACAAATCGAAAAGGGGAACAAGAAAGATGATATCAGAGCTCGATAGTTGATCTGTGTTTGATGTTTATTGTGTAAGTGAGAAAACAAAGAGGAATCTATACCGCTCTTTTATAGTTGTTTTACTATCCCTAATCCTTTCTTCTTTAGTTCCTTATTTCCTTTTTTAAGACAACTTTCTGATTGCATCGAATTATATCTCACTCTATTTGAGAGTTAAACGATAAAGTTACAACAAGACGACAACAACAACATAAACTAATTAAATAATACAATTTCCTTTTCTTTTCACTTCTAGTTTCCTTTGTTACAACTTACAACCATCAAGATAACTTAAAAATCCTATTTATTTGTATAAAAGGCTTTTTATGGCCAGATAACTATAAAGGCTGAGACTAGCACAAAAGTGGAAAATTTTAAGACCGATAAGTTAAGGATATATAAGATTCGTTGACCTGCTTAATGTTTATTTCTAGAAAATAGACTAATTCAATTTTGGATCAAATATCAGGTACGTATGTATATTTTTAGCATAACATATAAACACAATTAGTGAATCTGAATTTTGAAACCTATACTAGATGAGATAGATGCTGGTGGTCCTTCTGCCATGCATGATGAAGTGGGTGATACAAGGTCTAACCTTAAAACTTTATCTTTCTTTAATTAATGCTTGACATGGATTTTTGTTATATTGTTATCTTTGTGCATGGAAAGAAGATCATAATTTTGATCCGAACTTAAAAAACCATCATAAAGCTACGGTTGGTTTTTGAACAGGAACATGAACTTGATACATAATTTCAATATCTGTGGAGACAAGAGACTATATAGACATATACACATTACAGACACACAAATCTATGTGTTATTGCTAATCTGAGATTAAAGAAGAGCCAGAAGAAATTCGATACATACTATTCTCCAGCATCTTGTTCACATATCATATCATTTCTCGATATTTTAGTTCGATAATATAAGTCTTATAAAATGCCAAACAGGCGAAGCTAACAATAATTAGACGTAGAAATGACTTCAAAATCAATTCCCACATATAACACATCGTTCATCAAATAAGGTAGATTAAGTTTCTTCAGAGGCATGAAATCCGCAAAACCATAGTGGTCAACATGTTCAGCACTAATCCAGTCCGAATCTATACGTACAAAACAAAATAATAATTAATGGTTTAAATTACTATCAAAAGACTTTAATAAGTTAGCATATTCCAAAAAAAGATTCAAAGAAATAGCCATACATGTTTTCTCAAGATGATCTTTATTAACTTGATCCAATACCCTCAGCTTAAATTTGGCGAAAGTATTTGTCTTTAGGGCATTGTCGATAAACCCTTGTCCCAATAGATACACAGAAAATGATTTGTCTTCTTCCCAATCAAACCCTTTTGGATGAACCTCAATTCTCCTGATCAAATAAACATTCACACACAACATGCAACTTCTTTAACGTGATGCATTTTGTTATTAAAAGTGGGTTTTAAAATAGGAAAATAACTAAGTTAGAATTGATCCCAACAAAAAAAAAAAAAAAAAGTTAGAATTGATCACCATTTCCGATTTCCAACGACAAATTCAGTGGAATAGTGAACCTTTACACCAAGCGTTAAAATCGAGTACGAGGCCATCTCAAAAGTGACTCTGTGATTGAGAGGCTTCTCAATTAAGCTAAAACATTCCGCTGTTCCTGATTTAGCATTTTCAGTCCCAAAAAGCTTGACACCAAATATACAACAATCTTCAATAAGATACCCTTTTTTCTCAAGATCAGCAAGTGATATGAAATATGAAGCTCCTCTCTTTTGCGATATTGATGATATACCAAAGTCTTCTTTTCCTACACATATAACACAAGAACATGGATGAGAGAGAGAGAGAGATGAGAGAGAGAGATGTGTGTGAGAGAGAGAGAGAGAGAGAGAGAGAGAGACCAGTAGAGTGCCATATTTTCTGTATCTGCTGTATCTGCTTGATGACAAAGAGCTGAAATTGGAGCTTCGCATTTATTGAAACTTGATTCACTAAGAAGATTGAGACATAACCATTTTCATTTGGGTACAAAATAAGTTTCCTGTTTTCATGCAAAGTCAAGCAATATGAAGCTTATAAGTTAGTTTTCATCTGTATGTTAGATTTGCCAAATGCATAAGAGGATAGAGAAAAAAAGCTTCACATTTTATCCAAAAAAACAAAAAAAAACATGAAAAAAAAGCTTACCATTTGTGACCACCGAGATCGAAAACAGAAGATTCAACCATTTTGAGATTATACTTTTTGAGTAAAGAGAAGTTATCTATCTTGAACAAGTGAGATGTTTTGTTAAATGATTTGAACTCTTTCAACATTTCTGTGAAGAGGAAAAAAAAAAAAGATTAAAAATTGGAACTGATAATACAGAGAGGCTCAAAGTAATATGTTCTTACGTTCAACAGGTATTGGTCGAGACATTGTAGCAAGCGGCAATATTTTTCAAAGAAAGTTTTATGAAACTGATTCTTTATAATTGAGACTGCTATAGCTAGATATGTTCGGGCTGCATAGCTTATATATATAAAGACATTACAGGTCAAGAGCCAAGTGAATATTTCTGTTTTGGCCCCAAACATTTATCGAAACGAATCGTGGATTTCATGCTATGGAAAAGATTTGAGATTGATAAGCATTATACATCGCATCTTTTGGGAATATAACTAGTTTGTACAACCGACCTTATCTTGATAGTTGATACCATGCAACAAAGAATCCTAACTTTTTATACGTGTGTTTGGTAAATAATAAGGGAAATAATAGATAACATAAAGTTGAAGTGTATTATAATTTTTTTGTAGATCATGCACTACAAGCAAACGCATCAAAAGAACAATCTTTTTGTTTAACCGGCTTTCACATTAAATACTAAGCTCAAAAGTAAAAAAAAAATGTTGATTTGGGTTTTTTTCATGTACATAGATTTTTCTTTTTTCGCTTATTATTTAGAAAAAGGAAATCAAGAGTTTAAAGGAGATTTTGGTAACCCGCTTGTGAAACGGTCCATAGCCCATAGGTGACAACTTTGGAACATTAATGGGTATTGGTCCGACCACGACTTGAAGCTTAAGCCCAGCCTCATAGTGACCAATCTTGGAGCTAATGTAAATAGTGGTGAACCTGACGTGATATGTGAAAAAAGATTCCATATTTTTCTTATGTTTCTGTCCGAATTTGGTAACAGTTATCGAATCGAACATAAACACACGCCGTGGATTACACGCTACAGCGAGATTCCAGAATTGATAAGCATTATCAGCATACGTCACATCTTTTTGGCATATATTCAGGTTCGTATAATCGACCTAAAACGCATCTGACACTAATGTAGAAACAGAGAGAAGGGAGGAAATGCTTGAGTTGGGGTTTTAAAAGATTTTGTTTATTGTATTCTTTTTTTTAATTACAAGAATAATCAAAAAATTCCTTTTTTCATAAAAGAAATTATTTCTGTTTTGGACTGAAATTAACCTCATGATGCTTGTTTCTTCGTTTTATTAATAGTTGGGTTCTGGTTTGGGGTTTTAAACTGTAAATTCTGTTTTCGTTAAATTTAACAAAAAAATTGGTTTTGAGTATTTGTAGATGACATAAACAAGATAAGTAACATCAAAGCTTGAGAGCAGCAATGGATTCGGGTTTAAACTCGACCCGCAAGCCCAAGATCCGTCTAACTTCGGCTGGAGTGAGTCTCCAAGTCATGGGTCCTGCATTATCTCCCCAAAAGTCCAAAATCTCTGAGACCTTCTCCAAGTTGAGTATCGTCGCCATTTGAGTTAACCGAGCGAACTTATCTCTCACAGTTATCTGAGTCATACCGGAGAAATGGCTAACCAAAGCCCTCATGTCTCGGTCAAGCTGAAGCCCACCAAGCTGGCTAAACCGTTTCTGCATCATTATCACTTCCAGTCTCCTCACTATGAAATCGATTATGAGATGCAGAAACGAGTCGTAGTTGTTGGACGTCATCAAAGGTTGTAGCCACGCAGCGTTCGTTTCGACCGAGTGGAGAAGCCGTTGCACCCACGGATCGTTCACTTCGTTCTCCGCGTACTCGGTTTCCGTTAGCTCGTAGCTTATGGTAGCTACGGTGTCTAGAACCGGACGGATTCTTGGCGTCACGGTTGCTACTAGCTGCTCCATTCCCGAGTTGAGTAATTGTTTAAACGTATTGCTTAACTCTCCTAACTCTGATAGACATGATTTTATCCTCTCTCGGTCTGCTGGTGCAGGAAACACCTGTGATTACGACAAGAGATAAAAAAAAAAAAAAAAAAAGTAAGCTGGATTTGTCCGTAACCCTAGTTCAACATTTCACAAAATCGCAAAATGCTAATATACATGGTTCCGTTCTAAAAGCATTCTCTATTGTTAAAAGATGTTCTTTAAGCACCCACTAACCTTAGTACATTGTGTCTCGATTTCATGTTTGAGTTTGAGGACATACTCGCAGCTCACATCCATATTGTTCAAAGCAGTTGCAATCTCAGTGCCAGTGTTCTCCACACCGATACCACCCAAGAACAACCTAGCACCGAGATTTGGCTCTCTAATCTTCTGCTGTAAAGCTTCGTGGTAATCGTTACCGAGCAAACTACCGGCATTGCTCAATACAGCAATCGCAGAGCTGATGTTTGAAGTTGAAATCGCTCTGCTCAAACATTTCTGCAACACGTAGAACACATCGTTCACCATTGAAGTCGTAAGGCTGTCTAGCTCATGCTCATCGATCCTTATCGCTTTCCTCACATTCTCAACCATAAAGAAACCTTCTAGTATCACATAGAATCCTGTCACATCCTGAATCACTTTGCTAAAACTTCCGTTCCTAAACGCCTTTGTAGCTCTCGGCAACAGTTCGGGATCTACTGACGTCAAAGACTTGATTTTCGACACCATAAACTCGGTATAATTCTCACCCAACTCCATCAATTTATCGATCTCATCCACATACAATTCAACTTCTTTCGGATCTGGTCCTTCAGATGCACCACCAGCGAGGAGATTCAAATGGGGAGAGTTGTTGATATCAGAAGCCAATCTAGCTAACTTTCTAAACTCCATGTACTTCTTCAAGATCATAGAGCCTCGAGAGTCACATTCCTCTTGCAATTCGCAAATCGCATAAACAACACCATCTTCTCCGCAAAGACCCCTCAAGATCTCATTGTTCTCTTCAATAGCCATGATGATGTCTCTAAACAGATTGGTTAAGCACTCAACGAAATCTACCTGACCAAGTCCTTGCTCCATAACCTCAACCGCATTTTCGTATTCCATCCTCCCTCTCATCGCAATCACCTTCTTCAGGTAACCGACGTAAAGCTGTAGACCTTCTTCCTCCATTCCCAGTGGAGAATACAATCGCACGAATCTCAGAATTGTGGGATGATCCCTCTGGTCTATTGCCGCCAAGAGCTTCTTCTTCGCGATACCTTCAAGCTGCTTCTTCGACGCCAGAAGCTGCTCTCTCTGATCGGAACCAGAATCCTTGTACTGCGAATCGATCTGGAGAAACCTCTGTACGAATTTCGCGGCGGATTCGTAATCCTCCGATTCCAAAGCCGTCTTCACGCCTTCGATGCAGTTCCCTCGCTCGACGATCGCGTCTATGCGGGAGAGAGTAACATTCACGCGAGACTGAGCTAGATCGAGCTCTCGTACCTTGCCACTGACCTGATCCGCGAGATCACAGGTCGATCGAACATTCCCGAACATGTGATCTGCATCCGCCTTCACGATGTCGAGAATCTTCGCAGATCCCTGAAGCTGAACGAGACTCCCATCTAACTCCGTCCGCTGCGACAGAAGCGTGTCGAGATCTGAATCTAAGCTTCGTTGGTAAGCGATACACTCGTGGAGAAGTCGCGTCATCGCGCCGACGTCCGTGAGGGAGCGCACGTACTCCAACGCTTCCGGTGTACCGAATTTAACGGTGGAGGAATCCACCGACTCCACCGCCATATCGTCATGATCGAACTCCGGCTGCCTCGCAACCGCCATGGATCTAATCGGAGTCGACGGCATTTCCGTAATATATATTTTAAAATTTCCTGAGTAATCGTCGAAACTCAGATCTGATTTACAAATCCATCTCATAAACTTCTCGCAACAACACAGAACAATCAGATGGAGAAGACGAATCCACTCTGTTCAGAATCTGATAGTTCATTTACAAAGAAGACGCGAAACTATGAAATGAAGCCAAATGGGCTTCCGCTAGTACTTAAAAGCCCAAATTAGGCCCATTAACCCAAATCGTGGTCATATCAGCTTCGTGTTCCCACAATATCATCGACATGACTCGATCAAAAACTCAGAGATAACTCCAGCAAGGCATTGGTTTGTATTGATAATTGGGATCTTAACTACATTTCCTCAGTAATAAGAACCTAAAAATAACTCCTCTCTCTAACATTTTTCCGTTTCATCTGACGCTTACTAGAAAGGTAAGCTCCTAAACCGATACCAGCATCAACGATCCTGGTATCACCGGTTATCTCTACTTTCACAGCATCTTCAAGAAACTGTTTGATCTTCTCAGACTCATCTTCTTTACAGATTAAAGGAACGATCATTTCCCAAGTCTCTGAATGCAATCTTTCCCCATTCTTGATCACAAGCTCCACAACATCACATGCTTCTTCGATTTTGCCATATCCGCAAAACCCTTTTACCAAACTATTACAAACCGAGAAATGTGGAGAAAACCCTTTCGATATCATCTCTCTTAGATACTTCTTCCCTTCATCAAACATCCCTTGACCACACAATCCTCCGATCATTGTCCTATATGACACCGAATCTGGCGAGCAACCGTTCAACACCATATCATCAAGAACCTTCCTAGCATCCATGGCACGACCTTCTCTAACAAACCCTAGAATGATCGTGTTGTAGTGAACAAGATCAGGATTACAACCTTTTAACTTCATCCTACACAGAAGCTTGTAAGCCTCTCTAAGCTGTGTCTTCCTACACAAACTGTTCAACAGCGTCGTGTAACTCAACCTATCAGGCACAAATCCTTTATTCAACATATCTTCAAGTAACTCCATAGCACCATTCGCTTGCCCTTTCCTGCAAAACCCTTTTATCAGAATCTTATAAGACTCCACATCAGGAACAACATCTCTCTCAAGCATTTTACCAAACAGTTTGTATGCAATACTCAAGTCATCGTTTAAACAAAACGCTTGCATCAGAATATTGTAAGTTCTCGTGTTAGGCATGACTCCGTGAAGCCGTGCGCTCTTGAAAAGCTCAAAAGCTTTTCGGAGATAACCTCTGTGGCTGACGAGAACCTCGAGGATTCGATTCAGGTGTTTTGGCTGTGGTGTGAAATTGAACTGCAGCATTTTGTAAAACGTCCTTAACGCTTTCTCCGGTAAATTTGCTTCCGCGTAGATTTTGATCAGATATGTGAATGTTTCTCCGGTTAACGGATAACCACTCGATCTATGCTTGGCGAGAACATCGTCGATGAGATTGAAATATTTGGAACGGCCGAGTTTGAGGATGAGGACGAGGTGAGAAGATTGAGAATGGCGGAAATTGGGCTGCTGTGAAGCGTAATCGAAGATCTCTTTGGCGAGGAGAGGATCCGATTGCGAAGCTATAAGCTTTTGAACCCGAGTCGGAGACCCGAATGAAAACTTATTCGATACCAATTCGTTTTCAGGTGAACGCGATGAAAGAAAACGCGGGGACGTCGATGTCGGAGAAGCGATGTGGCGGGCGGCGGAAATGAAGACGGCGGAGGAGTCGCAGATCTTCCGGCGAATCATTACATTGGTCGAGAGTTTGACTAAAATGCCGTTGGACTTGAGAGATGAATCATGTAGTCAGAAATTGAATATGTCGGCCCAATATTGAATGGGCTTTATATTTGAAGCCCAATAAGGAAAGAGAAGGTCCCATTCCACTATGATATCATTGTCGGTGACTCAGCGTCGGTGCGGTGTCTCGATTGGTGTGTGTTTTATTAGTCGCAGATTCTCCTATGTGATTAATGAATTATTAATGTTTTTGGAAGCTTACTAGCAAATTATTAAACCAGTTTTAAATACAAAAAAAAATGTTCAGAAAATCTGTTGAAGATGTGGACATAAAAGGCTGTTGTACTTTTCTAAACCTATGAACAAACTCTACACATGTTGTGGTACCCAATTCATTTACTGTACCAACGATGGATATATTCGTTAATTGTTTTATTATTTGTTTATACAGTTGACAAATAATTGAGAAATATGATAGATAGTAATTGCTTAGATCCAAGTCTTTAACTCTGTCACTGTCAATAAAACATTGAAATCTAATTAAACTACAGTCCTATGTGTTAACTTTGACATGCAGATTAGTTTCTTACGGCATGCAAACAAGTATATTTATACTGCTATAAATGTATAAAGTTTTATTATTTTTATTCTAACCATAACAACAACAACAACAAAAAAATCTCACAGCGTCCAAAAATCTGATTTATCGTCTTTCACTAACACCCACAGTAGTGATCAAATAAGTCAACTAATAATGTATACATACATTACATCTCTTTATACGTTTTCTTTCCAAATTGAAATAACTATTTTATATTTATTTACAACCATCAGATCCGTCACGTGAACGGTTGCACTGAGATCTGGACTCTTTTGAAAGTACTTCTGTATCACAATATTTAAAGAAACCACGACATTCAGTCATCCCAATTTCATAAATCTAACCAGATCAAATTTTACGGCTGCTTTACGAAAAGATTAGCCAGCCTTTCAAAAGTAATACGATCACATAATTACAATTCCAAGCTTTCAAATAATTAATAAAATGAACGCTATAAAGAGTGTTTACTGTTATTTACTAGTAGAAAACAACAAAATAAGATAAGACAAAAAATTGCATCTACTTAACTTTCTTCTCCTGACTCTACTACTTTATCTTTACTCTTTACCAAAACCTAAATCCTCTGATTCTCTCGTATATTCACACACACACCTATACATACACACATATATATCTACATAGCTATGGGAGAAGGAGAAGCAAAAGCAGAGCACGCAGCCAAAGCAGATCACAAGCATGCTCACTCCGCCTCTTCCACGCCCGAGTCTTACTCCAAAGACGACGGCGGAGGCGGCGGAGGAAGCGCCGTCCGCGCGATCTGCGGTGCTATATTCACCATCCTCCTCTTACTAGGAATCATCGCTTTAATCCTCTGGCTCGTCTACCGTCCACACAGACCACGTCTCACCGTCGTTGGAGCCGCGATCTACGACCTCAACTTCACGGCGCCGCCGTTAATCTCAACCTCCGTTCAGTTCTCCGTTTTGGCGCGAAACCCGAACCGGAGAGTCTCCATGCACTACGACAAGCTCTCGATGTACGTGACTTACAAAGATCAGATCATTACGCCGCCGCTTCCGCTTCCGCCGCTTCGTTTGGGACATAAATCTACGGTGGTGATAGCTCCGGTTATGGGCGGCAACGGAATACCTGTGTCGCCGGAAGTTGCTAACGGGTTGAAGAATGACGAAGCTTACGGCGCCGTTTTGATGAGAGTGGTGGTTTTAGGGAAGCTCCGATGGAAAGCCGGTGCGATTAAGACTGGACGGTACGGATTTTATGCCACGTGTGATGTATGGCTGAGATTTAATATATCTTCTAATGGACAAGTCCCTCTTCTCGCTCCTTCAACTTGTAAAGTCGATGTCTAAATTTTATTTTATTTTGTAATGTTTTTTTTTTATATTATTGTCTTTGTGTTTAAACACCAAAAATAAATGTTTAAAAGTGTAAGAAAAATAGAACTTGTATCTCTTTTTTTTTTTTTCTTTTTGTCTTTTGTGTCTCGACTCTCTCGAGTCTCCTCGAGTCTAGTGTAATTGTGTAAGCTTTTATGTTGAGAATTAATAAAGAGGCATAAGCCAGAATTATAGTTTGAGTATTTCTCATTTATATTCTATATGTAATTACGATACTTTTTTCATATAATTATTTAATTGGCTATATAATATTGTCGGTGATAGTGTGTCCTCCATGGCATATGGCCTATATATAGAAACATAACAGCTCATTACATTGGACTCAAGACATATGGCATCTTCATGCAAATTTGATTTGGTTTTAGCTGTATTTTTCCTTTCGGTTTCATCATCATTCCGTATTATTTTGTTGTTAAATTTCAGGTTTATTCCGAACGAATTAAAAATTTCAGTCTTCTTTTATATCTGAAAATATACTAAGATTCTATTTTAAAAAACTACTCAAAAGATATACATATTTGAATATTTTCTTGAATAAAATCTTACACATTGCATAATGATTTCACAATTTTGTTACGCTTATTATCATCGATATCTAGGTAGTTCTTAATCCATATATTCTACACTCCCGTTACTACTTTTAGAAGAAACATTCAAAATTTCAAACGGGAAAACCTATTACTTAATCCATCGATATATAACTCATCGTCACCAGTCAATATCTCAAAGTCTTGGAAATTTCCTTGGTACGTCCCTGGAAAAAAAAAAGACTTAATTTTTTTTTTAAAATGTTTCTTCACTTTTGAAGAAAAAGTTCTGACATACAAATAAATAACCAGTGAAGAAAATACTTAAAAATGCACTCATCAGCGAATATGAAGAAAATGATTCATCTTTATGGGACACTCTAGAATCAGTTTCATAGTCATTTACGAAATTACTTCAAAAAAGGAATGGTCATGTTCTTGAGCGTCAAAGGATTGGTGGCCACAAATTTCTCCCATTCTTCCATATCTATCTTCCCATCTTTTTTCCAATCCGCCTCTTCAAATGTCTGCCAAAACTCATAAATAAATAAACATATTCAGTTAACTAACAATGATAAAACGGTAACCGTTAGTTACATACCTTAGACACGATAGAGTCGATGATAATCTCTGTTAGCACAAGTTCTGATTCTTCAAGAACATCTATTATCATCTCTTTCACCTTTTATTTTCTCCAAAGTAAAACATAATTAATAATGACAATTTACGGTATATACTTGTTTATTCGTGTGGGTTTCTTTATTTATTTGTGTTACGACTACGATTTACCTCTTCCGGTTCAATGAATCCATTCTGACGAGTATCGTATAATCGAAATGCAACTGTTTATAAACAATTGATCAGAATTAATAACATGGAAAATAAATAAATATATATATTAAGGGGTGGGCACGGAGCGGATATCCGGAAAATATCCGTGATCCGTGATCCGCTCCGGCTCATCCGGATATTTGATTCTGTGAACCGATCCGATCCGAAAGTTTTCGGATATCCGGAAATCCGGATATCCGTAAAAAAATTAAATATCCGCGGATATCCGATCCGATCCGTAATTTTTTTTTTAAAAAAAACTAAATACATATATTAATTATAAATAATTGAAAAGTATATAGATACATCCCTATATATATTATTGTTTCATAAATTATAATATGTATTTAAAAATAAGTTCTAAAAACGTAAATTAATCGATCACAACGGTACCACGAAACACATCATCATTAACATTAAAACATAATGCAAAAATAATTTTAAAATTTTAAACATATTATTTGTTAATTTTTTTTTATTTAGTCACAATATTTCTAATTTTAAAGTAATTAAATAAGCTACTGCTATGTTATTAAACTTTTTTACTGTATAAATGAGTGGATTATAATTGTGAAGACAATATTTTTGTTGTTTTGTATGTTTCGAAAGACAAAAATAACAAATTTCTTACTATAATATGTATTTATATACGTAATTATTATAATATACGGATCGGATCGGATATTCGGTTTAAAAAAAATAATATTTGCTATTTGCTCCGTTTTTGACGGATATTGAATTTTAGTATTTGCTTTGCTTTATATCGTTACGGTTATCCGGATTTTTCGGATCGAATCAAAGCGGATAACGAATCGAAGCGGATATAGCGGATAATTTGCCCAGCCCTAAGATTATTAGAGTGATTAAATAATATACATATGGCTTTATCTCTCTGTGACGAATTTGGGTGAAAAATGTTGAGAGTGTGTACAAACTCTCCAAAATCTATAGCCCCATCGTTTCTCATATCGAACAATCCGAAAATCTGCATATTTGAGACATGTTTATCTTTTTAAAATATATAAAATTAAGAAATTTACGTATAAAACAAGGTTAAAAAGTATATATACCACTTAATTAATAAAAACTATTATTTAGACATTTTACCCGTTCTGCAGAAAGACTGCGTCTATTGTTGTCTTTAATTAAGATGCGTTGAAATTCTTCCTGAAACCAACCAGATCGACATAACACAACTGCACCTTTTCTATAATTACTATAACAATGTGGATGTAATTAGTTTTTTGGAGTCTAACTTTGGTCACAAGATTGTCGTTGTTGAGACAAGAAGTGAGTTTGATGAACAATTCATGCAGAACTTCAACCTCAGCTTCACTAACTGCAAACACAAAACAGTTAAGATGTTGTTACGATCTCTACAAACTCGTATAAAATTATTATTTGTCCATGCAATATAATAAACACTATAATGTTATTGTGTCTATATATATATTTTTGTGTGCAACCTATTGTGTCTATATATGGAGAGATAGGAAGTAGTAGATAGACTTACAAAAGGTTAGAGAAGCAAGAAGCGAAATGTCTTCACGCCTTGTTCCTCCTATCTGCTTACTGCAACCACATCCCATTTTACATTATCAAAATAAATGTTCCAGTTTCACATGCGGCTCTATACGTTAAGTGTGTGTCGATGTATATATATATATATATATATATATATATATATATATATATATATATATATATATATATATGAGCATGTCAACGAAGCTGCGAGATTGTGGAATATAAATCTATTTCTGACCGAATAAATTCGAAAGTTGACGGATACATACATTTCCGGTTGATGAAGCTGGAGACAAATGGCATACTTTTTACATCGGAATTTGATACTATTCTTTTTCTATGTACCACTATTTTATGAGTTATTATATTCATTTTCTATGGTTTCAATATTTTTTTTTGTGCTAAGTTTTTTTTTTTTTTTTTTTTTGGTTACCTGGGGTTTTGTCGTTTCAATTATTGACCAAGCATATAGAACCAGAACCAAAAAACTTGATCACTGAGTAGTTACATATATTCTTTTACATATATATCAATTTGATCGCTAGCAACAAAAGTTTCCTATATACTATGATCGAATCTACAGGCTACATCTCGTCTAGATCAATCCACTATATAGTAAATGTTACATTTAAAACTCATATAACAAGAATCGAGCTTGAGATTACGAAGAGAAATTTATTTATGCACACTAATGAAGAAGATTAGAAGAAACATGGTACTTTAGCAGCTCAAAGTCTAACGGCCAAGCCTCTATATATATTCTACTTTATTCTTATGACTTGGGGGAGTCTTGAGACCCTCCACCTCACTCCGTGTGTCTTCGTTACTTGGTTATATATAGGAATATAATACTTCACTGGGTTAAAACCTCCCAGTTGTAACCAAAACCATGACATTATATTTGAATCAGCAGTTATACACTTATTCTTAGGTCGTTGAATCTGTGGATATGAATTCATGGGGTTTTTTTTTTTTTTTCCTGCGGCCTGGTGTTACTTATGTATATGGCGTATATAAACTTGGAAACAACGGCTCATTATGTTAGTCAAGACATATGGCATCTTTATGCGATACAATAGAACCTCTTTAAAGTAATATTTGATAAAATAATAATTACTATAAGATAATAAATTTATTCGGTCGTCCTAATTCGGATCAATATATAAAATAGCAAAATACGATAAAATAAAAAGATAATAATAATTTTGAAATTCCTATGTAAAAATATAGTCCCAACAACAAGCTAAAATAATAATTATAAAACTTAGACATATAATTATAAAACTTAGACATATATATCTAAGACAATTTAGTAAATATGACTCTAATGTAGTTTGTCTTTTCTAAAAGTTGGATTCTCGTTTGAGCTTATCTCGAATTTTTCTTATTGTATCAACAATTTCTAGTGGTATTTTCAATTGTACTAAAAAAAAAAAAACTTGTATATATTAAAACAAAACAATGTCTCGAAAAAAGTAAATAAGCAAAATGGAAAATGGAAAATTAACCTAAGTATAAGGAAAATTGAATAAAAAACTGAAAAAATATTTTTTTTAATAAACTTTTTGTTTTTGATAAAATATTTCTATAAAATAATAATTATTACTTTAACGATAAAATAATAACATAATAAATTTTCAAAGTCCCAACTTTATTATTTTATAGAAGTTTTACTGTATTTTATTTGGGTGTTAAAGATTTTTTTGCGTGTTAGTTTATAGATTTGATTATCGTAAATTAAAAAAAAACTATCTTGATGTAATAACTATCGTGAATTAAAAAAAAAAAAATCGTGAATAAACCATTAGCATAATTTCGACGAGTAACGACATGGTTTTTGTATCATGCCCATCTTTTTTGGGTCAGCTCATATTATGTTCAAAGTTTTTTTTTTTTTTTTCAAACTTGTCAGTGTTCCCATTTCACTCGGTTTCCCACAAGTTTATTCTTCATCTTTTCCTTCGCTTTTAACTTTACATATCGTATCTTAGCGTTGTTATTTTTGTTAAAATTTTAGTTTTGTTGTTAATAAAATTTTACTTGAGATCACTGATCAGTAATGTGACCAGGCCCGGCCCAAAGAATATCAAAGCCCTGTGTTGGATTTAAAACTTTAGGCCTTTTCTGTAACTCTTTGATAAAAATAGGCCTTTAATTGCAAAGGAAAAAAGCTTTTAAAACAAGCTATGTTTAAAGATTTGAGCCTTTTCTGTAACGTTTTGACAAAAGTAGACCCTTAATTGTAAAGGAAAAAAACTTAAAACCAGTTGGGCCCTGTGACATATCCCATGTCACACGGGCTTAAAACCGGGCCTGAATGTGACTATGATCGCATCTGGCTAATAATTCTCTGTGCATTAATTTGTGTATCCGAATCACGTGAGGAAAATGAATTTACCGTAACAACCTCTTTGTTATTACTCCTTGAAAAAACTGTAGTGTATAAGAGCAAAGGCATTGCAGAGTTCTGGAACGGTTCTCAAGACAAAAAATAAAAAAATAATTAAAAATTTATTTACGTGGCACAGCTAATCTAAAGAGACGTTTCTTTCCAGAGATATTTTGGAACCGTATCTGATGAAAAGCTTGACAGGTGTTGTAACCTGATTCGTCACCTTTTATTTTTTTTTTTATTTTTTTTTTTTAAAAGCGAAAATGAGTTAAAAAAAAAAAAAAAAAAAAAAAATGTAGAAACTCTCCATCGTCTCCACGATGCCGATGCTCTAAGTCCATCAAGAAAAATAATTTCTTCAATTGTTATCTAAAAGTCAAACTAACCAGAACGAGTGGTCTGGCAATTGAGAACAAGTTGGGTTGATTAGATAAAAAACCATCAAACGGCCATAAAATGATAAACCCACGTAGAGTTAGCCCACTGCATTATAATAGGCCTCATAGGTACAGTAACTAGTTGGCAGGTTTAGCTGTACTGGAATCCGAGGAATATTTAAAGACTATTTTGCTGAGATGTATAATTTTTTGGAGCTATTTCATTTTTGATTTAATTAATTTTATTATTCATGACCGGTTGTCGTCTCTTCAAATCTTAGGGCACCACAAATTATGAGGTTGGATTCATAATGTGGTTTGCTACTAGATGAAGTCACTTTGTTTTCTAAAATCCCAAAAACTCAAACTATGTTACATTCAAAAACGAAAAAAAAAAAAGAATAATAAAACAACCAAATTTTTTTTTTTTAATTAACAGGTGTGAAAGTTTTCAAATAATTAAATCAATAAAATTATTTCAATAAATAATAACTAATTCAACCAATAATATTCAATTCCAGAATAATAAAACAAATCTAGCAACCTAAACACTAGATTCTACTAGACTACAGCGGAAGATAATAAAAAAATAAAAATCCTATCATCCTCTTCCTCGGTCATGATTCCGCGATCACACTTTTCTTTTACTGTATCACATTAAGGAAAAAAAATATGCATAAGTATTTAAGAAATCTTAGTGAGACGAACACCCCGCCTACAGACCAATTACGCAATTTTCAGATAATTAAACACTATTAAAATAATTCCCATGTTATTAAATAATTTCCAACAATTAATAAAATAATTTCCATAGTCATTTTCCACCAAATAATTAATTATTTTAACTATTAAATAATTAATTTACCAATTAAACACATAACCAATTAAACCGGGTAATTCAATTAACTCAAAATAAACCAATTAAAATCGTTGCTTAAACCGATCAATTGAACCACAAAACCGACAGTGTCGACCGAGACCAGATTGGGGTCGCTCGAGACCGAGCTCACAGATAGACGCCCAGAAAACGGAATCAGCACAGAAACACGAAAAAAATAAATTCCACACAATCAATACGATATAAGGCACAACTATCACATAATCCATCACGAAAACATCAAGAACTCAACCACAATTCCTCAAATCTAGAAACTGCGAGCCTACGGTCACGCACTCACTTTGACAAAGAATTGAACGAACAAAGGGAAGAGAAGGTGAACAGCTTCATATTGATCCAAAACTCCTCAAAACGCCCATAAATCTCTCTTTTCTTCTCCTCTCTCGATCTGCCTCTTTCTCTCTCGAAAACAGTGCAAAAACGCGGCTCCAAACGCTTATAAAGTCGACAATAGGGTTTCTTCCCCTTAACCAGCGCTAAACCGAACAATTAAAAATCAAACCGAAATTCAATTGCCGGACCGGTGTCGCTCGACGCCACTTGCCTATAGCGAAAAATTGGGTTACGGATGTTACAAATAAATATAACATTTTTCAAAAAAAAAAAGGGGGAAAGAAAGCAATAAAAGAGATAATGCTGTTTGTTAAAAACATTTGCTAGATATGTGAAATATTTGATATACAACTGTCGTTGTAGCAAGTTTTTTATTTCTTCTATTTACAGCAACTCTCATATATTATTATTATTATTATTATTATTATTATTTCTTTTTATTATACTTTATTCATCTTCTTCAGTCCCTAATAGGAAACGATTACATAATCAAAAGGAGAAGATGAAAACCAGACGGTGATTACAAAAGAAACTCAAAGGAAGCAGTAAATAGGGTGAAGCAGCAGAGTTGAAGCAGAACCAGTCCTAATAAGAAGCAGTGAAGTTTAGCATTGGAAGAATTGAAACCAATTGTGCTAGACGTCACTCTTCTTGACGTCACTCTTCTGCTTCCTGAGTGGCTTTTTGAAGAGCGTCTTGTGACTTGTACCAAAATGATTAGTTTATCGTTTACAGATTATAGTAATGCACGTAGTAGATAAAGTACCGGTTTTTAGATTCGACGGCATGGCTGACCAATTAGATCCGTAATGCGATGTGGCCATTGTAGTATTGTACTATAGTGATGTACATGTAGACGACCCACTACTCTATTCCTCTTCTTTTTAATATTTTTATACCTTAAATCAATTATTACTTTTTATTTAATGGTCACTGACTCATTTTATTGTGTCGTGATTCGTCACTGGCATAGTCTAAGTACACAAGTTATTTGTTTTATATCTGGGCATAATTTAACTCTTATTACAAGAGAATAATAAACATATATATGGTGGGATGAAAGCATTACCACTAAATAAGATTAATCAATATTTCTATTTTACCGTTCATATTACTCTCATTATACTCTTTGTTATTTTAACATCATTGGGCATATATGGTGAGACGAAAGCATTATTAGGTAGGTGTCACTAGATCTATTTACGCCGTTCATTTTTTTCTTCTCTTGAATAGACACGATGAAAAAAAAATATATATTAATTTGCCCTTGAAAACACGTCAATTTTGTCTTCGTCAGTTCCTTTTTTTTTCAATTTTATCTTACAGGTTGAATCAATGATTTATGTGTTGCAAATTGGATTTTACTTAATTTAGGATTAACTTTGTCTAATACACTTTAACAAAAAAATTGTCTGTTAATGACATCCAATGTAGTTGTAGACACATCAGTGTCAATTAAACTCATTAGATAAAGCGGGAATGAAAAAAATAAATACATATATACACACCAGTGTCAATCAATTCATATTAGAAAAACTTGCCGTAGTAGAATTTCCAACTTTTACATTTCTTTCAATCACGTAATTAAATTTTCTTTTGATATAAAATGAAGATTGACACGCTATATTTAACATGATGTGTTAAGATTTTTTGTTTTTTTTTAACCTCTGATCTACTATTCTATTACAAATTATGAGAAATGTTGCATAGACAATTCTATAACGAATATTTTTATCGTCTTCCAGGCTTCCAGCCTACGACTGATGGCTCCACCAAGCCGAATATTTTCATATAAACTTGTCTCCGTTAAGGTGTATAAATGATAGCAAATCACACTTTTTATAACTCAAAACTCAGATTTCCTGGTAAAGAATCATTAACCCCTTAGTAAAACCATTAGACTAAGGGGTTTCCACATATATTTGTGTTAAGATATTTAAGACAATTTTTTTTGTTTAATCACATAATTCGAATGAAACATATTTTTTTGAAAGATGAAATATGGATATTGTTATGATAAGTAACCGAAAATGTTATGTTTTCTAAAAAAGAAGTAAACTAAGAGTGAAGTTTGTATATTTTCTCATTTAAAGAACTGACCTAATCTTTACTATGAGTTAATTTGTAAATTTACAGATTTATAGATAACATTAAAAGGAAAAAAAGTTTATATGTCCAAAACTTAATAAATAATATTAAAAAGTTGTAACCCGTCCCATATAATCCTAATAAATAATACTAGTATTTATAAATTTAGTAAAACTAATAAATATTTATAAATATAATGTTATATGGGATGAGACTATATAACATGTTTTGATTTTGAGTTCAGAAGAATACATGAGTTGCCCCCAAACTTTCTAGTTATAATGATTTTTTTAATACTTTAAGTTATTTCTACTTAAAAAAAAAAACGAAACCTCGAAAACAAAAGGAATAATTTTCAAATCAGTTTGAGATGTTAGCCTCGGACTTAAATATCTATTTTAACTTTGTGTGTTTCTGATTCTAATAAAAACAGAACTTAGTCAGTTTTTTGTGTGTCTTCTTTAACCTGCATGCATGTTCATTAACTAAGCGTGGATCCGGATTTGACTGAAAGACGTCTTCGAAAATGATCGCCCACCACCAAACTAAAAAATCTTTCAACATAAGTCACATAATTTAACAATCAAATATACTGTTCTATAAAGAGTATTTTTAATACTTTATATAAAGGTTAACAGAGAAAAGGATATCCAATGGGGCAGCCACCCACAAACTTTATTATAAGTAGATGGGAAGGCGATGTGGTTGTCATACGCAAAGAAAATCATTCGATTTCACAAAAAAACAACAACTATAAATATCTACAAAAAACAAAAACAAAAAAATCACGAGAGAGAAGATGAAGGAAGAACAATGGGCACCAGTAATAGTAATGTTAATATCAAGTGCTGCAATGGGATCAGTGAATGCTCTCGTTAAGAAAGCACTTGATGTTGGTGTTAATCATATGATATTTGCTGCCTACAGAATGACTATTTCTGCTATAATCTTGGTTCCGTTTTCTTATATTTGGGAGAGGTATGAACGTCATTTTGAGACTTATGTGTCGAAACTCAGATTTTGAAACTCTATCGTCGTTAATTTATTACTTTTTGTTTTAACTATATATTTTTTTTCTTGTTGTTAAAATGAGTAAATTTATTTAGTTATATCCTCGTCACAAATATGTGTATGTTTTGATTTTCATACGTCGATGTTTTAGCCAACCATATATTTTCAGTCTTTTCTTTATCCTTATAATAACAGCACCGGTTGTTCTCTTTATGTATATTTGCTCATTATATGTTAATATCATCCATACTAATACTACCCAGCCCATTTATTTAAATCTATATCGTTAGTCTACTCTAATTTAACTGATGCTCTTTTTCATGTACGATTGGATCATTTTATGTCAAAATCCACAATAATCATAGATTATCATAATTTTCGTTTAATGAGACATGATGAAAGTACTAAGTTTGTAAAATTAATAATATATATCCACTCATATGATATCTGCATGTCTGACTGTATATACTATCTATAAGTTTTGATTTTTTTTTTTTTTTTTTTTTTGTATATGCAAGTAATAGATTTTGCTTTTTATATGAGTTTGTTATAGGAAAACAAGACCAAGGATAACGTTAATGCTTTTGTGCGAACATTTCATCAGCGGATTGCTTGGGTTTGTCCTTTGCACATGTTCATGTTATTACGTATAAGTCTACAAACTCCACTTTGTTTCTTTTATTTACCTTTTTTTTTAAATAACGCAGGGCAAGTTTGATGCAATTTTTCTTTTTGCTTGGACTATCGTACACGTCACCAACTGTTTCGATGGCTCTAAATAGCACGTTACCCGCTATTACCTTTGCGTTGGCCCTTATTTTCAGGTAATGCAACCACCACTTTAACTAGTGATTCGAATTTTGAAAAGTACAACAAAAATTATCTCGTATTCTAATTAAAAGAAAATTGCAGAATAGAGAATGTGCAAAACCTGAAGAGCAAAGCAGGTGTGCTCAAGGTATCAGGAACCCTAATTTGCGTACTTGGAGCAATGTTCTTAACATTTTACAAAGGTCCACAATTATCAAACCATCATTCTCATCCAGAGGCTCTTCACAACAACACATTACATAACAGTGGTCACGACCAAACAAAAAAATGGCTTATTGGCTGTCTTTACTTGATCATCGGGACCGTATTATTGTCTCTATGGATGTTGTTTCAAGGGAAATTAAGCGTTAAGTATCCTTCCAGTAAGTACTCAAGTACTTGTCTTATGTCAGTATTCGCAGCATTTCAATGTGCCATCTTGAGTCTTTATAAGAGTAGAGAAGTCGAAGATTGGATCATCGAAGACAAACTCGTCATCTTTGTTATCTTTTACGCGGTAAGTTTTTATTTATTTTTCATTAGATATATAACACATAAAATGGACCTTAACAAAACTGTTTTATAAACTATATACAGGGTAAGCTTGTAAAGTATTTGATAAAATGTTGGTTTACCATTTTCAAAACTTTTTTTGTGTGTGTTGCTTTTGGTTAACTATATTAAAACAAAAGATGATAGTTAGAAGTTTGCTTTTCTCTGTTATCAAAATGCCACATTTATCTATTGTGACCGTTTTCTAAAAGAACCTATAATCTCTTCTCCTTTTTTTTTTTTTCTTTTTTTTATCAAAAACAAAAAAAAAATTAAAAATTAAAAAAAAAAAAAATCAACTCTGCTTTCTTATCTTATTTTTAAGAATTTTAATTGACTCCTGTACTCATACAATATTTCAAGTAAAACTCTATAACTTGTTTTTTTTTCTAGTTTATAAATTATACTTAATAGTTTTCGTAAAACATATTTTTATTTTGTGTGCTTTCGTTTACTTGTCATAGAACAGGTGAAGTATTAATTTACCGGGTTAAATTGAACGTGTAACCGTAGTTAATCGAATCCTAAAACAGAATAGTATTTTAAAATCATTGTTATTCCAACAAGTTATATGATTTTTATAGCAAGATTTGATGAAATTAATGAAAAATAATACAGGGAATAGTGGGACAAGCAATGTCAACAGTGCTGACGTCATGGTCAATAAAAAAGACGGGAGCAGTTTTCGTGTCAACATTCATCCCCGTCAGTCTCGTCTCTGCTACGTTATTCGATTTCCTCATCTTACACTCTCCTTTATATCTCGGCAGGTTTTATTCTATTCTCAATCACCATATATTATATAACCTAAGTTCGGTCTATGCATATGAACTGATATGTTTATATATTGATCATTAAAAATACAGCATACTTGGATCAATAGTGACAGTTACGGGTCTCTACGTGTTTCTTTGGGGAAAGAAGAGTGAGACAGATCCGTCTGTTTCCAATAGTTTGGCGGCCACTTCCAGTTTTTGTCATAAGATTGATAACGAAGACAAAAATGACAACAATACTAAATTGCCCGTTTAGTATATATATCGTACCATGAGGATCATAATATATAATTAGGTGATGTCCGGTACCGTGTGCAACACCAGGAAATAATATTATTAATAAAGTTATGCTATGTATTTTGTCTATTAATTGTATTATGAGTGTATTATTGTTTGGAAATAGGTTTAGTTATATATAATAATGTTTTCCAAAATTATGAATGTCTAATGGCATATCCGGTAATGCATGACTAAAATTTCCCCCTTCACTAGCTCTAATCTAAACAATTAATTAATATGCTTATATGCATGTCTGGAAAAAGATACCTATAACTTGTGGTGCAACACCAAGCAGCCCATTGTCTATATCAACACTTCCAACTCCGCGTGTAGAAGTTAAACTTCGTTGTCCCTTGGTGTCCATTAAGGTAAGCATCCCATTCAAACACCATCCTGAGAACAAACTATTGCACTTCAACGATCCATCTAACTGACAAATTGATCCATGGGCTGACAAGAAAACTAACTGGTTGTCCGGGTGAGAAGTAATTGATGCAGCGTGATATTTGGAATATCTCCAAATATCTTAAATATCTATATTTTCTGTATTTAGATAAATATGTATTATTTATATTTTAATTATTATTAGGATTTTAAGGGTTTTAGAGCTTTTCTTATATATAGCCGTTTAGGCCTAAAGTTGTAGGGAGACTTTGATGATTTAATAAAAGGATATTTCCTGAAGAGGTTTTGATAAACCACTGTGAAGAGTATTCACAACCAAGAGCTTTTGCGAAAGCCCTGAGAGGAGGACTCTCAAACCCTAGTTATCCGGTATTCTCAGAATCAACGGATCTAGTTCTATTCCTAGAAGCTTCCGCTCCATCAGTTGGTATCAGAGACAGGTTCCTTTGATTTTTTAATCAAAGACCGATTCTGGATGTCATGGTGAGTGACAGCATCTACACTTTCGAGGACGAAAGTCCTTTTGTCGAGAGAGAAGAGAGTCATGAGATCTATCAAGAGATCTATGGCGATCCGATCTACGACGTATATGAAGACGATGAGATTTACAGAGAAATCTGTGGTGATCCCATCTACGATACCTATGAAGATGATGCTTTGAACATTGGTCATGTTGATTTTGTGTTCAAGAACGGTGGTTTCAGGAAAGCTGCGCAAAATCCGGTTCATGCAGATCTAGAGCAGATATGCATTCTTTCAGTGAAGCTTGATTGTGAAGATGGATCTAGAAAGATCTATTTGGTTCCAAGAACGCGATTGAAGATTCGAGGACGAATCTTTCTTGGCCGGCGAGACCTGATGCAGCGTGATATTTGGAATATCTCCAAATATCTTAAATATCTATATTTTCTGTATTTAGATAAATATGTATTATTTATATTTTAATTATTATTAGGATTTTAAGGGTTTTAGAGCTTTTCTTATATATAGCCGTTTAGGCCTAAAGTTGTAGGGAGACTTTGATGATAAAAGGATATTTCCTGAAGAGGTTTTGATAAACCACTGTGAAGAGTATTCACAACCAAGAGCTTTTGCGAAAGCCCTGAGAGGAGGACTCTCAAACCCTAGTTATCCGGTATTCTCAGAATCAACGGATCTAGTTCTATTCCTAGAAGCTTCCGCTCCATCAGTAATCCCCATCACTCTTTCCATCAATCAGCTTCATCCCATAAGCTTCTCATCTATTACATATACATTAGCATGTTTAACAGTTTCTGATATAAAGTCGTTTAAAATTATATCATTCTTAAGTTTTCTATTAGAACTAGAGAATCCATAGAAATGGGTTTAAATTGGGTTTTGCCTTCTTCTCCTCATCTTGGACCTCTAACTCTCAATTACTGCTATTGTGAAGGAATAAAACCTGTTGTCTCTTTTTGAAAATAATTTGGTTAGCCAGCGCTGGCAATGAAATTGATCCCTCACCAGTATCTTTCGAAGTCCATCATCTTTCCACGAAATAAATTTGGGCAGCTATAATTTTACCTGAAATAAATAAAGGTACCACAAAAATAACTTTATCTCACTTTATTTTTCCTTTGCTTTTCCAAAAGACGAAAAAAGCCACCATATCTCTGGGAAAGAAAACATAAAGAAACAATCGGTTACGTCAATGGCTTTGATTGGTAGCATGTTTTAATGATGGTAAGAAATGTACTATCTTCTATGTAACCAATCAGTAAAATGTTAGTAGGGTTACAAAAACAATGGTAAAAAACACTAAAAAATGGGTATGATTCGTGATCCACTAGATAAGCCCTAAAAACAGAAAAATTCCATAGATAGAAAATTTCCATAGACATGACTCTTATCTATGAATCATACCCCTAAAACCCGCAAATTTCCTCAGTCTTTGACAATTCCAGAACACTATTTTTAAGGAGGAGGGTGGATGGATGATTTGATGACCTCGACTAATAGAGTGAAGAATTCTAGACCACTTCACCACTGTTTTTTGTATGAACTCCCAGCCTCGTTTTTATAGCTAGAAACTAAAACTTACTTATTTAATTGAAAATAAACTATAGGTAACATGATAATTAAACTTGAGGGACACGAACGTTGGAAAATACCATTATAGTATTTCTTGTCTGTGTAGAAATAGAATGAAGAACAGTTTCATTTTAGTAAAAATTTAACGGACGGCATGAACCATATGAACTAATGATCACAAATTCACGGTTACAACCTTTATAATTAAAAAGGCAGTCGCTTACGTCAATATCATCTGTCTAATTCAATGAAATATGTTTGGAAATCTAAAGAGAGCGATATTTTGCAAACTTTTGTGGCATAATAAAACAGGAGAAATGTTTCTTTTACAAAACCTTAGTTTCTTCTAAAACAAAACAAAAAAAAAAAAAAATAAATGAGTAACATATGGACAGTGGACAAGATCTCTATATAATACCGTTTCTTCCTTCTCAATCATTCATACACAAAGCCGCTTAGAGAGCTAGAGAGAAGTACGAATAAAGAGAGAGATTAGTCATTAAATATAAGTAATTTACTTATTATTATTAATTAATAAATATGAGAGGAGCAAGTGGGTCACTGTTTACATCATTTTTACTGTCATCTCATGTTTAGAGTTCGACTCCACTTTTCCCATGTGAAATTAATTTACTCATTGGGAAAATAACGGGTTCGTGGGCCCATATACAAGAAATGACAAAAAAGGTTATTAATTAATAACTAACAATGAGTTACTGCAATGGTAAATGGACACCGGTAATTATTATGGTTACGATTAATTCGGCGCTCGTTTAGGTAATGCTCTGGTTAAAAAAGTACTCGATGGTGGTGTTAACCGTATGGTTATCGCAACATACCGTCTCGCTATTTCCACCGTATTTTTGGCACCAATCGAATTCTCTATAATATACTAATGAATGAATACTAAACAAAAATAAACAAAGTAAATGTAAACATTTCAAGTATAGCCCACAAACTAAATCTAACGTTTAAACCCTTCTTTGGGCGTAGGATAGAGAAGCTAGGTATTGGGATGGTGATGGGCACTTTGATATGCATAGGAGGAGCTTTATTACTCACAATGTACAAAGGTGTTCCCTTGACAAAACTTCACAAACTAGAAACTCATCCATCATTTAACAATTAACCTGCAATAAAACCCGGGAATTGGATCACTGGATGCGTGCTTCTCTTCGCGTGTAGTAGCTGTTTCGGGTCCTGGATGCTAATACAATCCAAAGTGAATGACAAATACCCTTGTCAATACTCTAGTACCATCATATTATCCCTCTTTAGCACCAACCAATGTGCCCTTTTAAGCCTCATATAAATCTAGAGATATCGCGACCTAGATCCTCACAAATAAATTGATATCATGACCGTTGTGTATGCAGTAAGTTTTTGTTTTTTTTGTTCTTCATGAAGAAAAAAAAAATTGTAAATAATATTTGGGATTAAAATTTTGTTATAATTGGTTTTGAATTAGTTTTTTTTTTTGTTGCTAAATGGTTTTTAATTAGTTTCTACTAGAAATATATGTTAGGTTCGATTAGTTTCATAAAGATTTTAGTGGCAAGGAAGAAGTTATTGTGATACTTTATTTTTACCGCTATTGATATTGGTAAGTATATACACCTTACAGATGCGTTAAAGGATTAACAATCAAATATGTTATACAAATTTCACAACGTGTTATAGGGAGCGGTAGCACAAGGAATATGTACGTTGGGGACATCTTGGTGCATCAGAAAGAGAGGACCTATCTTTACTTCTGTTTTTACTCCGGTCGGGCTTATATTCGCCACCCTATTTGATTTCTCGATCCTTCATCGACAAATTTGCATAGGAAGGTACGTCGAATTACTGAATATACAGTATTAAAGATATTCCTCTATGTCAATCAAGATATCACATCCCTAAGATTACTCACTCATCATCCCTATAAATACTGTTATCATTAATCTCATTCATGTATAGAATATTTAGTTTATATTATTATATATTCTCATAGGTCTTGTATATATAAACACCTCTTGTAATCATCCTAGTTCATAACACAATAATACAAATTACATTCATATTCAATATACACAAACTATGCATGAATTGAATGTGAATGTTCTTTTCTATGTGTAGTGTTATCGGATCTAGGATTGTAATCTTCGGACTATACACATTCTTGCTGGGAACGGTCGGCAAATGAAGGAAGAGTGTGCAAACAAGTTACCTTCTCATTTTAGTGAAGAAGAAAGGGAAGTTGATGCACATTACAAAAAGAGTCCCATACGGTTGTTCCAATGACTCCTTGATTTGTTTATTTCCTTGATTTTGTACATTATTTTGAATATAATGAAATCAAACATTCTAAGACTCTTTTCTATCTGATTTTTTTTCTCTCTTTCAATAATTATATGTGCCTATTGGACTGAATTCCACGGTACTAGTGTGAAAAGAAATTATACGATCATGCAAAATTAATGTAACTAAAAACTAAATTTATTAGTATACAATCAGAGATTAAATTAATTTACGTAGGTAACACTAGTCAAATTAACAACTGGTTGTATGTTTCTTACGTGCGTTGTTAATTAATGAAGGCCAATGTCATTCCAAATAGTTAAAGTAAATCACTTTCATCAAACAAAAGCAAAGCTTATGACAACGTCCCATGGTACCGTTGTGTTTTCTTTGCTCAAGCATTTACTCGACACTCGTTCAATATCTAGCTTGCATTAGACTATCGACAGACTCTGGCATTCGTGGCTGAGCTTATCTATGTGGCGTACTCCACGAAATTCAAACCATCTGTTCTTTGCTTGTTTTTACGCATACACGGTCTGGTCGGATTAGTGTGGCAATCTGTTGGGTCCTTGCATTAGATAGATATTAAGAAACATATTTGGGTAAGTTTATCATTAATCCCCATGCCTGTTTATTATTTTAATTTAAAAAGTTTTCCTCTATGTTATTTATTTTCACTAATCTCACTCTCTTTTTTTGAAAAGAAATTACAAGTTCGAAAAGTTAAATATGAAAACAAATTAGGATAAGGCATCGTTTTTTTGGAACTACGTGATAAGCTTAGGTGGAGATTTAGTTCCAACTATTTGTAAAATTTCCCTAATTAATTCGTTACAAGATTTGAGGTGATGACTAGTGACTAGCCGCTAGTCTTTGAGATAAAGAAAATAAGGAAAGAAATTAAAAAACATTTGAAAAATAACAAACAAAGATTGCCAGAGATTCTTGTGAACTATCGTTACCTTTATTTGTTTTTTAACTTCGTCAAAATTGAATATAAAAAGTCCAACTAAATCGAGGTTTAACTGAATACCAGAAACTATTACCTCTCTCTGGCTCTTATGGAGGATTTGGAAATCAAGATGTCATTCTATATTCAGGAAACACTCTAGACTTCCTCAAGTAGTCATCCAACAAGCACATGCTGATGTCTTAGAATGGTTGAAGTCAATGGACACACAAAAATCACATAGAAGGGGAGACACGGCTAATGGACAAATATCTTCTCAGTTTCGTTATGACGGATCATGGCAACGACCAAGGTTAGGATAATACAAATGTAATTTTGATGCAAGTTATGATCTACATACAAACCGGTCAATGTGTGGGTGGATTATCCGTGATTATTCTGGTGTTGCTTTCTCATGGGGTACGGCATCTGTAGGGACCTCAATTTCACCTCTAGAAGCAGAAGCAAAGGCTCTTTTGGTGGCAGTTCAACAAGCATGGAGTCTAGGCTTAGATTATCTAGTTTTTGAAGGAGATTATAAGACTTTGATTGATATTTTACATGATCAACAAATGGATTTCAATATTGAAAACATTTGTTGGGATATATCAAAGTGGAGCGGAAATTTTATAAAATGTAATTTTCAATTTACTATGAGGCAAAATAATGTTGTAGCACATGTTTTAGCTTCAAAAGAACCAGAAAATTCGGTTTTCTTTTCATCAAGAGTGAATCCACCTATGTGGCTTTCAGATCTGTTGTATTCTGAATATGTAACTTCTTCCTAATATATGAAATTATATTTTGCCGTAAAAAAACAAAAAAAAAATTCACTAATTGTATTATCAATATTAAAGAGAGAAATATCCTTAAATGAATTAAACTAGACTAAATAGTATTGTGAAAAACATTTGTTTACCGTAAATAAATGACATAAAAATAAAAATATTATGTTTGAGTTTTTTTTCCAATTAAGGGTTTGATTTTTGAGTTTATAGTTTAGTTTTTTTGGATTCGTAGTTTAGATTTTGGGATTAGTGTTTATATTTTTGAGTTTAGTGATTATATTTTGGGTTTAAAGTTTATATTTTTGGGTTAAGAAAACGAATTTGAATCATTTTTTTAGTCTAGTTTGGTCATAAAAAATGTATGTGTTCATTTTTGTCATATCAAGAGTTTTTAATCCATTTTGATCAATTGCTGAATTTTTACTCATTTAAAAGAATCACATGATATTTACAGCTTTGCCACACACAAAAAAAAAGTGAGAATCATAAGACAACAGTCGAATATTCACAATTTATTATTCTTTTCTTTTCAAAAATTAATTCTGAATATTGACAGAGTCATTTGCATGCTTTATAGATCTTTTGATTATTTATGAAAATAATAGAGGCGAGGGTAGGTTGGGCTGCTAGGCTTGATCAATATGCTTTCTTCTTCCTCTCTTTCCATAGTATAGTATTTATATTTTTATGTTCATACTTTATTTAAAAAATCTCATTAGTCTACAACCAAGAAAAGAAGTTTGTAGATTGCTTTTCTTCCCTTTATAATACTGGTGAGGGATGGCACACGAACGGTGAAAGCTGGAGCACTTCAAAAAAGATTTTTGGATCCAAAACAAGTGACACACCCATATAGAAATTAGAGACACAAATAATATAATCTATAAATGTCAATCATTACTACAAGAGGTCTAATTGGCTAATCCAAGTGACAAAAGGCTCTCTATAAAGCACGTGTCTGCTCTTCTATGCATTAAAATTTATATTATTTCTATCTATGTAAGAAGGCTGATGTTTGGCATGGCGCTTGTAGTGTGACTACGGGAGCACTTTAGAAGAAATCGAAGTAATAGTAGCAATAGATTTTCATATTTTCCTTTGGCTAAAAATAATAATAGTTATTGGCAAAAATGAATGAGACCCAAAATAATAATCTGTGATTTACTAGTGACGTGGAAAATAAGTTAGTCATGATGCAAAATGAATGAGACCCAAGATATGAAATACATGATTGACTCGTGATTTAATAAAAAGTTAGGGGTGGATATCTATGAAGTTTGGGTTTTTTTATTTCTATCCAACTTTTACAAATAGTAGTTTTTAGTACATGTGTCTGATTGGAAAAAGAGGTAAGAAACTGTATTCTTTAAGAAAATGGATAACCAGGTTATCTGACCGATTTATTACCCAAATCTAAATTCGAGTAGTTATACTGTAGTTAATATTTAAACTTTTGAAACGTTTAAATACTCACATAATCATATTTTCGCAATATTCAACTATAAATCAAATTATTCAAAACTAAAAAAAATTATAGTTAAACAATATAAATTTTTGAAAACATGATTTTAAACTTCAAAAGCTATATCATATTAATTACGAGTATAAGAATAATGCAATATTAAGATAAGAAAACGGATAGTTAAAAAAGAAGGATATGTCTATTATAATTTATTCAATATTTGTACCTTTTAACCTATAAAAAAAAAAGAAGAACAGATTTTCAAGTAGGATAACGGGTCAATGATGGCTAACGAGTATCCACGCTCAACCCTAGTTAAACTGATCAGTGAGTTTTTTAGTGCACATTTTTATTGTTTGATCACTCTATATATAGTTGTCACGGTTAAGGAAACGAATCAGGATTTAATTAGAAAAGCCGGTTAACAATAATGAAAAATACTGTTTATAAAATAATAAAAGTTGTAAGAAATTGCCTCGTGATTATTTGGTTGTACTACAAAAAAAACATGACGAGTATCGGTTTTTTTTTTTATAAAGACGAGTATCGACCATTTTTCGACAAAATAGTTGAATCGATTGGAAATCCGTTAAAACTTTCAAACAGAATTAAAATCATTGGAAATCAGTTGGAAATTCCAATTAACTAATCGTGGATGTGTTTGCTAAATACTATTGCATGGCGAACCATACAAGACTTTCTTAACCAATAAAAGCCATATAATTAATTAAAGCTGGGAAAATGCATTATGAGCACGTAAAAAGCGGTAGTAGAGCCTAGTAGTTATATTATACTTAATATCGATTCTTTATTGACCAGCGACTTTAATTACGTGACTGATAAGTGATCAGTGTCATCAAAATTATTGAGTTTTTTTTTTTCTTTTTGGTCAACCAAAATAATTGAGTTTATGACATAGAATACCATGCAGATTTTGTTTATATATTGTATTTCTAAAAAAAGTGATTTTCAGTTTTTGCTGCAACTATCACAAATTCACAAAATACCCATAGCCTGCCGAAGAGCTACGGTTCCAAATTTGCCCACAATCAAACCGACACATTAAAATGTATGTTTAAAATCAATATATCTTTCTTGATCGTCCTCTTTTCCCTCTCGCAGACGCATAAATATTATTACCAAAAATCGTCCACCTCGATCGACCTCATTCTCTTTTTAAGATTCTTGGAAATGGATAATTTAAGTCCAATAAAAAAAATATCATCCACAGCTATTTTTAAATTAGGGACGCTACAAGCTTAGGTTCATAACTTCCTAGTTGAGACAAAAAATTATCAGGAAATTAAAAACAAATATCATATGAACAAAACTTATAACAACACTAAATTCTCTTTTATAGTATATTTTCAGCCGATGCTAATTTTTAATTCTCTTACAGTTACCACTGATGTATATAACAATCTTCAAATCGAAATTGATCTTCTAATAGAACTAGCTAGCTAGGACTCCGCAATTTTCTAGGACTCGTGTGGCTTCTGGTTCTTGATTGGTTGGCAAATGCCCTTTTCCAAGGATGGCAAGCATGTCTCTAGGAGCGTAACAAAAGTTTCCTCCATGGTATTACTCTTTCTCCGTGTATTAGGAGTTTGAAGAACAAATCTTTGGCTCTGGAGCAAACAGGAACAAAGTTTAGTTCTTCACTTCTTCAATGTTGGCAAAACTGATCTATTCCCTTTCCTTGGAAAATTACTCATTGCCAGTCCTGCTCAGTGCTGGGTCCTCTGAACTAAATCGGTAGTTTTCTGGTTTTTGATATGGTCACGTACGGTTCAAATATTATAAATAACAATATATTTATATTTTAATCATTTGCGTGACGCGGATTATAGTTTTCTAACATATGATAATAAAAGTGTACATCTATATGAGTTTTTAATAAAATATGACGTATACTAAACACTTAACATTTTTATTTTTTAAACACACTAACATTTACTGTCGAGAAAGTTGACTTATACTAACACAGTAACACCTTAACCGCATAGAAAAAAAAGGTTGTATTACACATTTACATTGCATATAGTGCGAGTCTGCGAGATACTGTAATTAATAGTATCTAATTAATAGTCTTCTTAATCCTACTTGATTATTAACATTTAAATTCTAAGTTATTCTATCCAATTCCGCTAAAAATTATATAAATTGTAGCTTGAAACAGTAATTTGATAATACTTGTAACATTCTAAAATGACATGAGAGAAGTGATCCGTAATCAAGTATATCGCCGGACCTGGAAGAACATTGCAAAATTCTTTTTCTTTCCAATTATATGAAGAAAAAAATTCCTAATAAATCAGTGACAAGATCTTGGGGACTTGCATCTTGTGATGGCTTTTCTTCTTCTTGTTTCATTCTTATTTACCCTCATTTGTTCAATTCTTTTAATTAATATAACACTATACATACAAAAGTTGTTGAAGGTTACACTACAAGAAAGAAGGCTTATAACGTCGGTTATATTTCTGTTTAACGTCACTTATAAAGCGAGGCAAAAATTTTACCGTCGGTTTGAAAACCGCCGTAACATTGCATGACTAACGTTATAGACTTATAGTATGCATTTTATATAATTTGTTAAATGTATGCAAACTCTGCGCACTAATCGAATTAACAATTGTGTACTATTTACTCTCGTTGTTAATTAAATGAGTCTGATGTAATGATTCCATAAAATTAAAGTTGGATAAAGCTCAATCATTTTCATCAAATAAAAGCGGAGTACAAAGAAGTTTAATTTGCTAAGCACAAAAAATTTTAAAAATGCACTTTAAGTTTCTCTAAACTTAGAACTTAAGACACTCGTCTCTACGAGTAACTCGCCAAATTCCTCTTTTTCCTTAGAATAATTTATTTATAAACAATTCCTAATTTGAAAACAACTGCTTTAATTTAGCTAATTAATTTTAAAAGAAACGACAGCATACAGTATATTGAATTTGTTTGCAATTTGAGAAAATACATTTTACAAATATAAAAATACCAAAATATTTTTATTTTATTTCACTAATAATTATAGAAATAAATTAATTTTAAAAAAACCCTGGTACATTAAACATCGAGACCTGTCTTTACCTTAGCATTTAGTCCTGTCATACTTTTTTTGGTAAAAAGTAATGTCATACTTATCTCCGCAACTTTAACTAATACTTATCTTGATTCTTCATCGTATGATTTATTTGGGAAGGTAAAATATGGACCTACAAAATAAAATTATGCATATTCAATCTTGTTAGAAATCTTCTGCTGTTGAATAAATAAGATAATCATTCACACTCGTTTTTAATTCAAAATTCTATAACTCTCTGACAAATATATTACGTGCATGTTACAAACAAAAAAAGTTGTGTTGTTGTTGCAGCGTTATTGGATCTCTGGTGGTTGTGATATATTTGTCAGTAGAACAAGAAAGGAAGAGGAAGGCCATACAAATGTTAACAAATGCCAATTTTTGGCTATTATTATGACTCCTTGATCGATCTATACAATTCCCCAAACTCTCTTGTTCAAGCAGAACGTTACATATGTCCTAACGAATTAAATACGAAGAAGATAAGAAAATGTTCGTTTGATTGTTTATTGGAGTATCGCTTTTTTTGCAAAGTTTAAGTTTTTTGGCTTTTAATTCTCATCGGTTTCATTTGGATATTGTAATTTGATTACATAAAATCATAATCGAATTTGACCTCAACTGACTGAACGAATGATTCTTTCCAACAACAATCAAGACAAGAAAATCTGTACAAAATATTATTAGACCAGTCTTCTGAAACCCTTGATAAGTGGTCGTCTGTTATTCAAGCGAAGTTCCAACGCTTTTCCAATTATTTTAAAAGAAAAAAACATTGGTGCCAAGTTTTTTTAGGTGATGGTTTTAGTCTTTGAGATAAAATAGTAAACGTTATATAGCACTAATTTCAACTCTACATGGTTATCTACCAAATCACCCATACAGAAAAAAAAAAGTTCGTGAGAGATTCTTGTGAACCGCCGATACCTCCTCTCACGGATTGTGTGAATTACTGTGACGTCCATATTTATGATAATCATGATAGTCAATATTGTCGAACAGTGGCGAATCCAGAAATTTTTTTAACCGGGTTCAATAAAAAAAAAACCATTCTCATATATTATCCTACAAAAGTATTATGCATGCGATTTTTCATATCTTGATTTTTTTTTAATGAATTAGTGTTAATTAACAAGCAAAACATTTATGTTTAGTAATTTAATAACAATTTTTAAATATCTTAATATGAAAGCCCAATATTAAAATATGGGCTAAAAGTCTAAAATTTTCTTATGTGGTTAAGAATAAATAAAATAATCTTAGGAAAAAAAATTTATGGATTCAATTATAATTTTTAAATGGTGTCAATACTATAAATACAGATAAACTATAAAAGAATTTTTAAAATGTTATGGTGTCAATTGACACCGTATCCCTTAACGTGGCGAATGTTGTCGAATATTCATTCACAATTCCATCAGCTGCATGCTTTCCTTATATTTTTTTTAGCAAATAATCGAACAGGAGTATTTCTTTAAAGGTGAGGGTAAGTTGGGCTGCGGGCCTCAGTCACTAGGCTTCTTCTTACATTATTTTATTTTTCATGTTATACTTTTTATATGTCTGTACTTTATTTGTAAATATATTACTTTATTTGTAATATATTACAACCGAAAAAGAAGTTGGTATTGCTTGCTTTTTCTTTGTAATACTGTCGACTGTTGAAGAATGGCGCACGAAAGGAGTGAAAGCTCAAGCACTTCAAAAAGATTTTCAGAATTCTAACAAGTGAAAATTTTGAGGATCAACTGCTCATGCTTTCTAAATTTGAAATATTGCGGGTTCTGTTGTCAGGGACGAATCTACATTGTTATTAGGTGAAGTTTGTGCCCCATACCAATTATTAACATTATTTTAAGGGTCCATTGTCACTATTGATCTCTTGGATCATTTGGTAATGATGTCACAGAAATATACTATGGATGGAGGAGTGTTCGATATCCCCACTTGTTTTTATTTTCTTCTTTTTTTACACAACTTTATCTTTTATTGACACGTTTCTTTTCTTTGAGCTGTCATTATTTCAAACAAACTTTTTTACTATTTTTTAATCTATTTTATGTTTTTAAACTTAGTTATTTACTTTCATCCCGCGATATGCGATGACTTTACAAAAAAGGTTAAATTCATCACATTAGTTAAACTAACAAACATATTGTATTATACAAGTATAATTTTTTTTGTTCTCATAAAATATATGAATATTTACTAATTAGAACAAAAAAACCTTCCTCAAGATAAGTACGTCGTGTTAAATATGAATTTTTTTTTTATAAAACATTTTTATTTCAAACAATTTTTTATTAGTTTTTAAAATCTATTTTATTCTTAATATAGTTAGTTGTCAAACAGTCTTACCATTTCCTTTATCTTTCTGTTTAGTTTAATGTTTTAGATTGTAATTTTGTGTGATATGGTTGAAAATGTTAAATTTTTAAATTATTTTGAAAATCTATACATATATATATATATATATGAATATGTAAGTACATATAAAAAATAAATAGAAAATATAATTTTCATACCAATCAATACAAATTTTAGATTTTTTGGAATTTTTTTTTTTTTGATAACTCAGGGTAAAATTTAAAATAAATCACGGTAAAAACATATATATTTAATACATTTTATATACTTCAACTTAGAAGTGGAAACACTCTGTTAATTTGTATTTTTCCATTCCGTATTCTAAGTATAGTTTATAAATTTATTTATGATAATTTAGGTAGATAGTTTCTAAATTGAAAACAGCTGCTTTAGTTTGGCTAAAATATTGTTTGTTTAATTGATCTGAAATTTGAAGAAAAAAGTTGCTTTACGATTGTAAGCTAAATTTTTGTAATTAATTAAGTTCTTATAAAGAAACAACTACTCTCTTCCACCATGAAAATATCATACTACATATACACAATACAAAAATCATTTTTTTTCTTCCTTTTTAAGATTGCCTCCAGCTCAACATATCTGATCTATATAAATATATCCATCTAGTCTCTATGCTAAACTACTCAAACAAGTAGAGAGACAGAAGCAAGAGCGAGAGAAAGAGAGAGAGAGCTTTGGTTATTAAGTTATTAACAGATAGTTTTTTTTTTTTTTTTGACAACAGTTATTAACAGATAGTTAATTAACTTATTAATCATGGGTTATATCGATGGAAAATGGGTACCGTTAATCATGATAACTGTGATTGACATATGTGCATTAAGAAAGTTCTTGATGGAGGCATTAATCCTATGGTTATTGCTACCTATCGTTTGGGTATTTCCACCTTATTTCTTCTTCCGATCGCTTATTTTTGGGAACGGTAGGTCTATTTATCTGATTTTTTCAACTATTCGATTTTCACATTTGGTACGGTTACAAAAACAAAAACCAAAAAAAAAAGAAAAGAATTTTGTATTCCGGACAAAGTTAATATTCGATTTCATGATTTGGTCAGGAAAACAAGGCCGAAGCTAACCATAAGCATCTCGTGTCAGCTTTTCATCAGTGCACTTTTTGGGTGAGTTTCAGTTTTAATACCTTCACTCCTTTTAGTTCTTATAATTTTCTCCCCCATTTTCTTGTGTGGGTAAGATTTAATATTTGATCATAATTATCCTTTTCTTTGCCAGGGCGAGTTTGATGCAATATTTCTACTTGCTTGGACTCTCATACACTAATGCCACGTTGGGATCTGCTTTCTGGGGCATAATGCCTGCCCTCACTTTCATTATGGCTTTAATATTTGGGTAATTTATTTTTAAATATTTTTCATCAATTAAAAGTGTCCCTATATGTTTTCATTTCAACTGTAATCTTACACAATTTTTATCTTAAAATATATATATATATATTTAATTATTTACAGGTTCGAAAAGCTAAACATGAAAACAAAAGTAGGATACGGCGTCGTTCTTGGAACTATGATAAGCTTAGGAGGAGCTTTACTTCTAACGATGTACCAAGGCATTCCATTATCCAAATTGCATGCACAAGCAACGTCTTCAAACGTCCACGCAGGACATGAGAATTGGATCAAAGGTTGTGTGCTTTTATTCACAGGAGTTACACTTTTCAGCTCTTGGATGCTTATACAGGCCAAGATCAACGTTAATTACCCTTGTCCGTACTCTAGTACCGTTATGTTATCAGTTTTTGGTACGTTTCAATGCGCCATTCTTAGCTTGTTCAAGACTAGACATGTTGATGAATGGATCCTCAGAGACAAACTCACCATCATCACCGTCATTGTAGCGGTATGTACATTTATATATATTCGTCGAATTGATCACGACAATCAAACATTGATCTATTGTATGTATGTATGTTTATAGGGCGTGGTTGTACAAGGAATATGTACCGTGGGAATATCGTGGTGTATTAAACAACGAGGACCGGTCTTTACCTCAGCATTTAGTCCTGTCATACTTATGTCTGCAACTCTTACTGATATCTTGTTTCTTCATCGAACGATTTATTTGGGAAGGTAAACTTACGGTTTATATACTGAATCTATAAAATAAAATTACGCATATATATTATCTTTCTTTTTTCTTTTTCTTTTTTCTTGATACAGGGTTTGCGTATTCAATCTTGTTAGGAATATTATGCTGATGGAAATAATAAGATAATCATTTTCGTTCATTTTTAGTTGATTTTAATACAAAATTGTATAACTCTCTGGCAAATATATCACGTGCATGTTACTAACCCCCAAAAAAATTGTTGTTGTTGCAGCGTTATTGGATCTCTGGTGGTTGTGATCGGTTTATACGTATTTTTGTGGAGTAAGAGCAAACAAATAGTAGACTGTAAGACCATGAAGTTACCAACAAATACAGTAGAAGAAGAGGAAGGCCATACAAATGTTAACAAAGGTCAGTTTTTGGCTATGCCCATGACTCCTTGATCTACAATTCCCCAAACTCTCTTGTTCAAGCAGAACGATATGTCTTAACGAATTAAATGTGAAGAAGACAAGAAAATGATCCTTGATTGTTTATTGGAGTATCTTATCACGTGTGTTGCAATGTTTAACTTTTTGAATTTTTGTTTCTATGGGCTTCATTTGGATATTGTAATTTGTTTATATAAATAAACAGTATCGAATATGACCTTAACTACATGAACGAATTATTTATTCTGAATTGTTTACATAAACAAAATGATTGATTCTGAATCGGATCGGTGCCGGTTCGGTTCTTCAGATCCAAAGATTATGTCCATACCTATTCACAATTACATCAACTGAATCCTTTCCTTCCGAGAAAAAAATCGAACAATTGTAATTCTTTTTTAAGGCGAGAGTGAGTTAGTCTAGGAGCATCGATCACTATGCTTTTTTCTTACAATATTTTTTTTTCATGTAATATATTATTAAATATTACTTTATTTTAAATATATTAGAGCCCCAAAAAGAAGATGATATATTTCTTTTTCATTTTTTAGAAAGAAAATAAGCTGATATTGCTTGCTTTGTCTATGGGTGTAACTAGTATGAAACAAATAAATAAATGGAATAAAATTAAGTAGGATTTGAAAAAAAAGAATGGAATTCCATTCATTCGAAAAGGTTTTGGAGTGGGATAATTTGTAAAAACTATTTGTTTTTTCTTTTGTTGAAAGAATAGGATAAGTGTAATGAATTTTTATTTTCTTTCATTGAGAGTTGAAGCGGGTAACAATTTTGTGGAATCACTTGGAATCCTCCATTCCACATGATTTTACGTAATGTCGCTGAGGAATGGCACACGAAAGGAGTGAAAGCTCAAGTATTTCAAAATGATTTTCAGAAGCCAAACAAGTGAAAATTTGTGAGAATGAACTGTATTTTTTCAAAATTTGAGGTTTTGAATATTAGTTATTCCAAGAAGGATCTACTTATTATAAGGTGGAGTATATGTCCCATGCTAATTTTAAAGCTCCAAACAAGTGCAAAAATCAATATCAAAAACATAAATAACATGCATAGATATATTGTACATATATATCTTTACATGTATAATAATATAAATTGTCGCATCGTTACCCTAGAAAGGGTCTCTACCAAGTTCTCTCTATAAAGCATGTGGTATAAAAAATCCTACTATTCATATTGTTTTGGCTGAAAATTACGTCATGATTAACAGTAAACTATTCAGGAAACATGTATCACACAAGTCACATTGCTTATTATATTCTGAGTTCACATTCCATGTTTTTATAAAATAATAAAAAAGTCTACAGCTACAGTTCTAACCAATCACTCTTTTAATCTTTATTTTTGTATCACATCATCTTTTTTTTTTAACTTTTTTTTTTTTTGAACAACATCTCAATTAAATTGAAATTAAGCGATTACAACTGGGATATCAAGAGGGAAGAATACTCCTGCGCAGCATTCTTTGCAAGAGTATCAGCTTCATGATTTTCAGCTCTCGGAATGAAGAAAAACGAAATAGAGGTAAACAACGATGCAAGTGAATTTATATCAAAAAGGAGACTGTAGATCTCCTTGATTTTCTCCTGCGCTGTTAAGGCTCGGACTAGATCCTGAGCGTCAGATTTGATTTGTAGATTAAGGAAGCCCCTTTCCAGGGCTTGTGACATTGCAGATTTGATTGCTAAAGCTTCCGCCATGATCGGAGAGCTGACAAAGGGTTCTGCTGCCTTTCCAGAGAAGAGGTGAGTGTCTTTGTCCTTGAAAGTCCATCCTGTTCCTGCAATTTTTGATTCCGGATTCCATGATCCGTCTGTGAACACCACAATCTTTTTTTTTTAACATCTGATTGAATTTATAAAGATAAAAGGATCGATTGCAAGCATTACATAAGTTGACTATCGGATATCAGAGTCCAAATCCGGCTATCGTATATACAACGATATCAAAGTCCAAAGCCGGCCGTTATGAAGGAATACAACCCTGGACACAGAAACATAACAAGACAATAACCACTTACTCACTTAGGATGGAGCTTTAATCAATCCTCGGAGATTGGGGATGAATATCTCAAAAGAGAACTCCCTATTTATTGTCATTGAAGCCGCAAGAACACTTTTGTACCACATCATCTATTCAAACTCTATTTTTGATGCATAGCTATTTTATATGAAAATTGACGTTAATTTCAAATTCTACATTTTGTTTAATTAAAATTCAATTCTACTATATTACAACTTACGGTGAGATTCCCCTAAATAGAAAACCCGTTTAAAGAAATAATATTAAGAATAAAAACCGTATACTGAAGTAGAAGAAACAACCAAGCTTTTTTTTTTTTTATAAATGATTATAATAATTATCAATGCGGAAATTCTCAGAAAGAAATCAATAATATTAAATCACAAAAGCCGTTCAACAAATAACCAATAAAACCAATAAAACGAGTAAGCAACCTAAACACCAGGTTTGCTACATTATTAAAAATAAACTAACATCCTAGAAAAGGTTCATTTCTAATCATCCATAAAATAATTCTTAAAACCAACATCCTAAATTCCTCTTCAGCCTCTTCTCTCGGTCTCTTTCCGCGGAAGAACATTACTGTTACCTGCAACACATTGGAATAGAGTTGCGTAAGTATTATCATAAATACTTAGTGAGTGGATCATCCTGCCTACAGGCCAATTACGCCAAACACCAGACAAAATATCACAACAATCAATAACAACAACAATGCTCAACAATACTCAATAATATAAACATTCCCTGTCAGGAAACACCCACGTTTCCTGACACCCAGGTCGGTGTCGACCGACACCTGAATGGTGTCGATCGACGCCAGCCTCCCGAGTGTCGATCGACACTCACAGAGTGTCGCTCGACACCGGCTCGACGCCCAGAAACCAGAAGCTACGAAAAACGCATTCCAAATCGCAATAACACCAAATCTAAGGGGTTTTCAACGCCCCAATGCTACCAAAACACGAAATTCAACATAGCAATCTCAAGAACACATCATAAATCCGAAATCACACAATCCCTAACTCTTGACGGACCTACAGTCACGCACTCACCTTAGAAACGGATTGGAAAGATGGAGAAGAGATAGAACAACGAAGAACAGCAACAAAACGAGTCTCCAAACTCCAAAAACTCTCTGGAAATCACCTCAGCCTCTCTGGAACCTTTCTTTCTCGAGAACTGAGCTTCTCACGCGGCTGGAGACTTTTAAATCGCGACCTAGGGCTTTCCTAGCCCAAAACCGAACAAAACCAGCCTACTTAAATCAAACCGGGTCGATTTCCAGGTAACCGGTGTCGATCGACACCCTCCCTTGGTGTCGGTCGACACCAATCGACCAAACCAACTCCGATTGCAAATCGATCGACTTAAACCGAAAATCAAACCCGATAACCGGTGTCGATCGACACCCTTCGGGTGTCGATCGATACTAGTCGTTCAGAAGAATTTAACACACTTTCTTCGCGATGCTTGAACCTTAGACCGACTGCACAACAATCAAACAAGAACATGTACAGCCAACCCTCAATTCACACCTCTAAGAGCATGTGCCAACTACTCCCGAACCCCTAGCATCGTCCAACACCACTTCCAAAACAACTTCCAGGTTCACGGATGTTACAAGTGTGTTTGGTCACTAATTTGGAATACAGAATTTCATATGATGCCAAAATGTGTAAGACCCAAGATATGTAATACATGTTTGGCTCGTGAATAAATGGTTAAAATGAGTGATTGATGATTTTACGTACATGTTTCATTCTTTCTTTTTGTCAACGGGTATTTTATGTTTGGCCGTGGAATTTGTATAGCAGTCATAATTATGGTATTAGTATAAGTTTTCTTAATAAATAAAACGTGTTGTTATATGTAATTAAATTTTTGAAATGTACTGTTAAAATTTTCTTTCATAGATTGATCGGAAAGCAAGGAAACTTCAAAATAAACTTGACATGTAGGATAGGGGCTTGGGGGAGCATGGTATTCTATCAGGGTTAAAAATCATAAATTTTACTCTTATAGTCTTATACAATAGATTTTTTTTTTTAACATAAATACAATAGATTTTGGGATGCTATAAATATGAGTCTTAAGGGTTTATAAACATTTATATTTATAGATTACTGAAAAATATAGACGGATATTTACACCAATTCGTTTTTCTCTTTACACATTTGAGTTTTTTTGGTGCTTTTCTCGCGTTTTCACAACAGACCGGCTGATACCGAAAATAGTGAAAACGATCGACGATTTTTTTTTTTTTTTTTTTTTGGAGCAAAACGATCGACGATATTTATGGAATAATAATATATGTTTGGAATCCTCTCGTGGTTGTGTTTGGGGTTTGCTAAATTTATATGTATGGCTTTGCTTTTTTGCATGGCGAACCCCACGAGAGTGGCTTATCTTTTAGCAATAAAGCAATAACACATGTCAGAATCGCTTAGAATCTGATTTCTGTCGAGTATATATTCATGCATGATGATCATTTAAAAAAGTAACTAAAGTCGAAAAATACATTATGTATACTCCGTTTTTTTTTATTGTCGGCTAAAACTTATTAATTTCGAATAGTACAATCATTGCTTACATATGGATAAAGAAACCATGGACAAACATTAAAAAGACTCCAAGGGAATGAAGATGAAATTGCTTGTTTGGCTAACTTATCAGCACATTGATTTGCCTGTCGAGTCCTATGACTGAAATTAACATTTGTAAACATAGATGCCCAGCCTTGAATAGTTGAGATATAATGCCTGCAGCTTTAAACTCTGAGATTTGCCTTGAAGTATTTGGAACAGGAGTGACCAATGTTACGGTAGCCGAGTGACCAAGCTGATTGCATTGCCCAAATAAGTGCGGAGCATTCAGATTCTTCTGCGGAGTATCGGCCCTGAAATTTACCCCATGCCTCTAGTTAAGAACAAACCTAAATGATTCCGAATTATCCATCCTAGTCCCGATTGTTGATTACCAGTGAAATGTGAAGCATCTTTGTGCACTTTATCCATTGGGTAGAAGGTGGTTGCCAAGATGAGTGAGGAAAACGTGGGGGGTAATTTGGAGCGTTTACAAGAGCTTTGTGATTAACATTTTTCCATTCAGTAACATCTTCTTTCGCCTTAGTCAAGAGCTATGTATACTCCGTTTTAGTATATAAAGTAACACGTAAAAAAGGTGATAATTATACATTGAAACTCTTTATTGACCAGTTCTCTCTCTATCAATGATCAATGACATTATACCCAAAAAAAATGATTAATGACATCAAAATAATTGAGTTTTTCAGCCACATCCAAATTATTGAGTTTACGAATTTTTTTATATAAAATGTCTTCTGAAAAGTATTTTAAATTTTTTTTTGTAATAATTATCAATATATCTGGACGTAAACGTCCCAAAATTTACTCACAAACGGATCAACCCCATTAATATATGTGGAGTTTCAGAAGCTTGTCCTGAGGGTCAAATCATTTTTATATATATCATAAAATTTTATTATGTCTTTAGATAACTGTTTGGTTTCTTTTGTTTTCTTTCACCAAGACAGATAACAATTATGAATTTAAATGTTATAAACTAAAAAAATTGATAAATTCTACTATAGTTCGGAACAAATGTATCTCATGTTTGAGTTATTTTTTCTAATATATGAAAATCAACTTTACTTCTTCAAGAGGAAAAGTTCGCTGCCAAGAAACATAAAGAAAATATGAATATAAACAACTTGTTAGAACAATTAGTTATTCTAAAGATAATTCTAAATAATTTTTTTTTATTATAACAAAAAGAAGAAAGAAAAAAATCTTCAAGTAAGATGTTATTTATAGAGTTTGATTGATATTGATGATAAATATTAGTATATTTTGAAAGTAATATATGTATTTCCAAGGATAAATATCTATTGAAATATCTTATCTTGTTTTTCAAAAATATTTCTTTCTGATATATCTAAAATTTAAACTATTATTTAAAATAAATTCAACATTTTTCTCTAAATTTTAATTTTTTAAAAAATTGTATTTCCCTCATTATTAATTCCAAAAACTAATAATGATTTTATTTTCTTTTCATTTATTAAAATAATACGATTTATGTATATTGTTAATCTTTATGTTAAAAATATATTAATCTCTATTTTGAAGGCTAAATTTGGTAAATTTAACATTATAAAGTGTATTAGGACAAAATATGTTCAAAAAAATTATGTGGATAAGAGGGAAATTTTTTGATCTTTTTTTACCAAATTTTCCTTAGAAAAATGGGGTGGGGGGGTAGATGTATACACATAATAAGAATAAGAAGAGAAAACAGTGAAACAAAACTGAAAACAGTCTGCTAAAAATAAATTTAATTTTGAAATAAACTATACGAAATTATTTTATTATATTATTAATGATAGTGATTAATCTTTACTTATTGCCTACGCTCAACACTACATAATTCCTATGTCAGAAATTCTTTTAAGAGTAGTTTTGAAACGTCCCTAAAGACCTGGTTTACCAAATATGTCGTTCAATAGCTAACGTTGATGATCTATTGTAAAATATTTGTTTGATACTTTTAGAAATTGAAAGAAGAAGCTAGTTGATATATATTAATACAGATGTAACTCAAGTTAGTGGATATAGAAAGTATTTGCAAATGGACGAGATCGTAAACATATATTTCATGAAAGAGACATGAACCATTAGTCTATAAACGAAATGCGTCAAAAAGCTTGGTCATGTTGGAGTTTTTGGTCGTTCATTTTGAAAGAGACAAGTCTCGGAACTTTGGTACAAATTATTATTGAATTAAGGCGCAATCAAAGAAAGCAATATCGATTAGTAACACGAAAGAGAAAGGCATGACGTACCTATATATATATATATATATATATATCAATTAATTAGAAAAGTAAAGAAAGAAAAATGGTTTAAAATGAATTAATTAGAAGGCTATTAATAAAGTAGTTTTTGCATGATGGAACCAATGATTTCACTCGAAATAAGATAAATATCAGTTGTTGGGTTAATGGACAAGGCACCAAGTGTTACTCTATATCAACATATATAATTGTCGCCTTTATATAAACTTTAGTATTTTATGTATAAATTATTATTTTTCTCTTTTCTATATTGATTTATCCTAACTTAGATCCATATAGAAAATTTATCTGTTTATTATATTTGAAACTGTTTGAAAAAACAATACTTTTGTTGCGATATTTTTTGGTAATCGAAACCTAGACTTCTTGATGTAGAAACCATTAATGAACCTTTAGCCAAATATTAGACTAAAATGACTTACTTATCAAATTCAATTCTTTTGGTGCAATAGTTTAGAAATCTAAATGGGGAAAAACAAAATTTCATAAATAGATATGGCATAAGTTATCTATATTCTTCCACATAATATGAAATGGAGAGTAAAAACTCTAAAACTTGTTTTGCTATTACGATTGAAGTGTCAATATCAAATTCGGTACTCCTTAAGATTGAGTTCTCTAGTTCAACTGTATTTAATACGACCTTTTCATTAATATCAAATTACTTCCTTATTTTTGAATTAGTTATTGTTCTACACTTAATTTTTTATTTCGTTTTATTTGTCATTTTGTGTTTTCAATGTAGATTAATGTTATATTTTTCAGTTTTATCCTTATTCTTTTAGCTTATTAATTACCCTTATCAAACAAAATAACATATTAAATAGCGGTAAAATAGAAAATTTAATTAGTTTTTTAATTTGCGTAAAAAAAATCTAGATAACGAGTAAAAAGAGACGGAAAAAGTATATTTAAGATTTGGAACTTGTGTCATATTTAACTTCATTTAACTTAGAAAAAAATAACTTAATTTATGCCTGAATGAATTAATATATTGTAGCTAAAAAACTATAATTTTCTTAAAGTTTGCACTGAAATAACCAAAGTAAAAACATAAAAAGAAACAAAAATAATAATTATATTATCAGCCCTTATTGATTCGTATTGCATCTTAAATTTTAGCAGCCTTATATTGGAAAGTAAGTTTGTTTTAGGTACTTTTATCTTGTCCACTTGATGACCATGAACATTCTTTTCTTCTTTTTATTATATCATCTTTGCAAAATGGTAAATAGATTAGTATAAGATTTACTCGAATAAATATAAAAAAAACATGGTTATTGCTTTTCGAAATGTCTTATTTCAGGGGAAAAAACAAAAAACATATATGCATAGTATGATTTTGTCTTCTTCGTTTTTCTCGTTAGCTTCTAGAATTTTGTTCCAACTCATACTATTTGTAAAAATTCTCCCACAACCTTTAATTACACCTTTTCTCTAAAAAAAAAAAAAAAAACTTTAACTAATTAATTGATATCATCCTTTAGATAATTCAAAACTAGTTATGTATGACTCTGTACGTATGAGGTTTTTAATAACCCACACATAGAAAAATAAAATAATTAATGATACACCGTTCCAGTGTTAAGATATACTCTTTCAGTTTCATATTAAGTGTCGTTTTAGAGTTTAAATTTTATTTCATTATAAGTGTTGTTTTATATTTTCAATGCAAAATTTTAATCTAATTTCTAGATTTATCTCTATTATCCCAGCTCAATAATTGATAAAATTAAATAATATTATGTATTAATTATAGATAAAACATAAAATTTTAATGTTTTCTTAATATTATGTGGAAAAATTTTATGATAGCTGGTGTGCCATCCATTTTATTTTATCACTGATATAGCCACCAATTCAGCCAATTCAGCTAAAACAAAAATTATTAGTTTTGTTGCATTTAACTATTTTTATATTATACGTATTATAATTGTAAAACAGACTTTAGAAATTGAAAAAAAAAATCTCACTGAGAAGAATATCATAAATAAAGCAATAACACATATAAATCAATAACACATATAAATCAATCTCAATTAGCTCTATCAGAAGCATATCGCATACTCCTTCCATTTCAATCGTTTTGGCAATTTTCACATAAATTAAAAAAAAAAATGATATTCAATAAAAAAATTTGATAAAGGATTTTCTTGAATTGAAAAAGTTTACAAATGAATCACATGCAACCACTCATCTAGTACAACTATAAAATAGTAAAAAGGAGAAAGAGAAAATAAATGTTGAAAGGAGAGGAAAGAGATATATTGGTATATCTTCCTCTTTAATACTATTCAATATTAATCTTGTTTGATTATTAGATTTGCTGTATTATTTAATAATTTTTCTTATTCAATTAAGGATAAAATAGATAAATTTATTAGAAAAAGTGCATTGGAATCAGAAAACAATTTTTATTCTGTAACAATTTTTTTTTCTAAAACGATATTGAAATTGAAATGAAGGGAATATAAAGCAATCTTTATAATATTAATTAAAAAGTAAATTGTAATGTTTGGATACGAAAATATGAGAGAAAAATTATTTGGAAGAGAGTAAAATTGTTTGGATACAAGAATAAAAACTTGACGAATAGTTCAATCAAAACAAAAAACAAATATATTAATTAATTGGATCAAAAATTTAAAATAAATTGGTAGATGGTTCAGTCAAATCAGAATTTAAAATTATTAATTGATTGAGTTGGATACCAAAACAAAACTAAATTGGAAAAATATAAACGTGACTCCATATAGACAAATCAAAAATCAAATATGTTAATTAATTGGATCGAGTAACAAAATAAAATAAAAGTAAATAAAAATTACTAAAGGTCGGCTACCAGTCTAAATTAAACCGAAAGCATATCACATAAAGTAAATATATTATACTATTTGGGCTTACAATTAGAAATAACTAAAAATATATATGGGTCTAAACCTAAATATTTGGGCCATTCTAAAAGAACAAAACCAGTTTTTCAATTTGAGATCTATAGAGTGGAACGCTTGTTCAGTCACAAAAACAAACTTTAATTCTATTATTTTAAAGATAACTGTTCTTAGTTTTTTACACAGAACAATAGTGAATTATCGCTCATTAGAGCTTTAAACCTGGGAGAACAAATTATGGAAATTTTTGGTATTCTTCAAGATATCATCTGTTTGGCAAGAAAATTTGTTACTATCTCCTTTAATTTCATCCCGAGATCGGAAAATGTTTTGACCGATGCTCTAGCTAAAAGATCCCTTTCGGATTTCTCATCTATGTAACGTGATTCTTGAAACTCTTTCCCCTTTTTATTTAATCGAAATGTTGTTCAAAAAAAAAAAAAAACAATAGTGAATTTATTTAAAAACCTGAACGCTGCAAGGATTATACAGATAATATTAACAAAATAACACAACTATTTAATTCCGAAAAAATAATTATATACACCAATATATCACCAGATTCACCACTAGATATTTTTTGTTGATTAAACGAATCGTACAAAACCCAAAAAACAAATTCCACGAACAAAATGAAAAAGTGTTCCAAGATTTTTATCAACGATTCCGTGGTTATAATTGTATCGCAACTTTTAATTCAAGACTTGGAAAATAAGATAGTGGCTTTGTGGCTATGAGTCTATTTTCTTAGTACTAATACTTGCATGCGGCTACGAAGGTCTATCATCATATATGAAGAAAGAGATAAGATTCGTCAACATCATTTATCTTTCTAAAATGCTAACAAATTCCGAGCCGTGATATCCATTGGGCTTGGTATTGAAATGGATAAGATCTTTTTTCTTTTTGTAATCAAATAATACTATCGCGAGGTGATCTAATTTGTAGATGCTTTTTTGTCTTCATACGATCCCCACTGTATATGTATTTATTTTTTGATGATTGATTCATGTGTGCGCGGATAAATAGGTATATTTTGATTGATACGAATTAGTTAGGTATTCAATTATAAGAATACGTACCTTTTCAGTTTGTCTCTCTGTGGGAGATTTTGATTTTCTTTCTTCACAACAAATAATTTTATCATATCAAAGATAAATTATCACATAAACAAATATTCATCATATAATGAAAAATACACATTAAAAGTAAATAACATAGTCTTAATGTACTAAGCAAAACTTGTTAACTCTTTTTAAAAAAATTATCTCACATACATGTAATATAAAAAGAGTATATTTTTTTTTACATCTCGGTCTCATGGCCTATTTTTACATTTACATAAATTCATCTACATCATTTGGTTAGGGGGGAAATCTAAGGGGAACCTTAGAGCATCTCCAGCAGTGATACCCATTTTTGGGTATCAATGCTTTTTATATTAATAATTTGACACGTATGCATCTCTAAACCCTTCCCAAAATCCCTTCCCCAACATACGTCTCACTCGTATATAATCAATAAAACATTTTTTTTAAAAAAAATTAACATAAGAACTAGTGCCCATACCCACTAAAAACGCCCGTTGGAGATGCTCTTAGGAGGGTTAGGTTGCATGTGATTTTGGTCTCGCTTATGGTACAAAGTCCAAGCTCAATAAAAAAGGATTTCACAGAGTATTGAATAGAATAAAAATTATAGTTTGGAACAAGGAAACAAAACAAAAAGAAAAGGCAAATTTCTTTTTGGAGGAGAGTGGCACTGAAATCGAGTTGGTATTATTAGGACACTTATCGTTTGGCACCCATGGCCTTGGCCATGTGCATCGTTCGTCCTCTACTAAAGGATATTATCGTCATTTTCATTTTGAAAATACTACGTCGACACACCAAATCCGGAAATATTTATATGGCCCATAAGGTTTTTGTTCTTGATTGAAAGAAAAAAACAAAATAAATGAAACATTTGAAGTAAAAGACATGAAAACCCTTTTCTGGAGAAATTTAGTTATTTGAATAAATAGAAGAAGAAGAAGAAGATGAAGAGAAGTTTGGTCTTCTCTTCTGATCCTGAAACTGTCTTAATAAGAGTGAGAAGTACTGTTCATGGAACTGTGTCCCTACCACAGAAAACTGTCTTCACTGCCATCTTCAATAATACTTTACGGGACCCCTCTCTCTCGTCCTAGTCCCAACGCACCCTCTCATTGTGTCTATACAATGTTATATTATTATATATATATGCTATGCGTATCTAGTTAGAGCCAAACATATTGTAAGAAAAGGAAATAAATACGGTAACTATGTAACAAGAATGAAACAAATACATACCGAATAGGTATCGGCCTATTGGTGGGTTTGTCGATCCTTTAAAAATTGTGCGTCTCCAAATTTGATTTATGTTTGGAATGGAGATAAGTGTTTTCCGACGAAGAAATGTAATGTATGGGATCAAATCAATGCGTTAGATTAATCTTAATTAAAAAAAAAAGACTAACATATCAAACATCTAAACATATTACATATAAGGCTAAAATTAGGACCCAACAAATGCGAGTAAAATACGTTTCACAATTACCGCATTATAACAATATAGTGTCACAAATTTAGAACAAACAAAGAAAAACAAGAATGTAAACATTTTATCTGGAGGACAGGACACCGACGCATATTTATGCCCCAAAATTTTGAGTTGTCTTTTTGTCTTTTTTACTTCTGATTTTTAGTTATCTATTTCCAACATAATCATTATTATTATACAATAATGCATAGAAACGCATTTGTAGTCATATAGAATTGCACGATTAGAGTATTTTTCAGCCTTGGATATATACATGCACCGAACCTCTTCTTCTCTCGCTTGTTCTTCTCTCCTGTTATATATATATATGTGGAAGCTGCATTCTTCAAGAACAGTTTTGAATGTCTTAACCCTGAAGGAATGTTTTTGGTTGAAAGGAGAGAGAAAAACGGTAAAAGGAAGTTGCTAATTTGAAGACTATTTTGTGGGAAAGACACCATATATGTATAAATACATATTTGTAAACTATTACTTCAGAAGAAGTTCCATTAGAGAGAGATTCTTAAAGCTTCAAATGATTCGCATGTAAGCCTCTTTTCTAACCTATACATTTTTTTGGTATGAATGTAAAAATTCTTATATTTATAAAATAAATTCTCATATAATTTTTTCTTTTTGATAAAAAATATTCTGTTCTCTGTGCATTTAGTCTTCTTCTTCTTCCTTCTCCTTTCAGAATTCAGATGATTAACATTCAATGCAAAATGCTTTAAATTCCTTGGAACAAAACTTATCCAAGTTTTTTTTGCAACTTTCTTGGCTCCTCCTCTCGGTGACATTCCTTATTTCTCACAATTTATTGTCCTCTCCTCGTACCTCCTCTTTGTTCTTTCTTAAAGAAACAACCCACCAAGCCATTAATATCTTCCCAAGAAAAAAAAATCACGTTTAAGTTTCTAAAAAGGTAACCTAAAGTTTGAATCTTTCTCCATTTTGCTTGATAAATACAAATTTTTCCAAAACTAATCTTTTTTTCTTTCTTTCTTAAAGCTATGGAGGGATTAATGAGGTTTAGGAAATTAGAAGAACAATTTGCTCAGATTGACGAGAAGATCCCATTTCTGCAAATGCTTCAATGCATTGACCCCACTTTCACCTCTACAGAACCAAATAAGATTCTCCAATCACTTCTCCAGATCCAAACCCTAGAACAAGAGAGCTGTGTCACCCTTGAAAGTAGCATCAAAAGAGATCCGGGTCAAACAGATCATGACCCGGAAAAGGATCCGAAAACAGAAAACGGAGCAGCAACTGTCAAAGAAAAACGGAAACGGAAACGGACAAGAGCTCCGAAGAACAAAGATGAAGTAGAAAACCAAAGGATGACTCACATTGCCGTCGAACGTAACCGGAGACGACAAATGAACGAACACTTAAACTCCCTCCGATCTCTCATGCCTCCTTCGTTCCTTCAACGGGTATTCAAATTTTCAATCTTTTCTACTAAGAACCTAAAAAGTTTCCATCTTTTAACTTGAGCTTTGACCCATCTGAACAAAATTATAAAGTTTGCATCTTTCGGTTGTAGGGTGACCAAGCTTCGATAGTAGGAGGAGCTATAGATTTCATCAAAGAACTTGAGCAGCATTTGCAATCTCTAGAAGCGGAGAAACATAACGAAGGATCAAACGAAAATCCTAAAACGGCGACGTCTTCATCTTCTTCGTCTCGTGCATGCACTAACTCTTCTGTTTCGAGCATCTCGACGACGACGCCGGAAGTTGGATTTACGGCGAGATTTGGCGGCGGAAAGACAGCTGAAGTGGAAGCAACGGTGATACAGAGTCATGTGAGCTTGAAGGTTCGTTGTAAGAGAAGAAAAGGACAGATCTTGAGAGCTATTGTCTCCATTGAAGACCTAAAGCTCTCGATTCTTCATCTCACTATCTCTTCTTCCTTTGACTTTGTCTTCTACTCTTTCAATCTCAAGGTAATTCTAAAATCTCTTAACATTTTCCATTATCTGATTAATTAAGTAAGTATCGCAATTTTGCTTATAAAATATGCAAATTACGCAGTATTATAATTAGCATTTAATTGGCAATTTGACTTTATAATGATATACATATACTATAAACAGAATCTCTATAATTTATTTATCTCACCCTAATTATCCTACAGTTTTTTCTTCAGGTTTTTTTCTTCCTATTATAGTTACCATTTTTTTTTTAATTTTGAAGGGATGATAATTACTGTAATAATAATCTTACGCAGTGGCGGATCTATAAAATAATTTTACCGGGGTCAAAATATTTTAAATCTTAAAACTACTTTAATTAGTTATAATATATTAACTATATTTAATAACTATTATATAAGTTGCTAGAACTGATAACAAATTCTATTTTTTTATGAAGTGTAAACTCACACTATAGTTTTATTATGACAAAAATAAGAAAAAATTTGAACAAAAAACAATGTAAATAAAGCAGATAAATTATGGAAATTTTAACATTGATATAGACCTAAAAGATAGAAAATAAAGTAAAAACCAAATGACAAATATAAAATTGGGTGTCATAAGGTAGACTCTAACTCAGGTTATGGGGGTCAATTGGCATAATTTTAACCAATTTTGCTAAATTTCACTAACAATCTAAGCTTACAAAACAAGTTTATCATAATTAAGGGGTGTCAATTGAATCCCCTTCTCTGTACATGGGTCCGCTTTTTCTTACGCATGGTGCTATCGTGCGTGCAGATAGAAGATGGGTGTAAGGTTGGATCAGCTGATGAGATTGCGACAGCCGTTCATGAGATCTTCGAGCAAATCGACGGTGAAATGATGTGGTCAAATCTTAATCGAACTTAGTTGACTTTTGACTCTTTTTCTTCCTAGTAATGTTGTGTGTGTGTAACTTTAGGTTACAAAAAGGGAAGTATATTAAAAAAAAAAAAAACAAGTAAAAAAACCATATAGGTGAAACTTTTGCGGGCTTGTATTATGGCCACATGAAAGGTTATTTCCCTATCATCTATTTTGTGTTGGCCTGTAATATTCGAACTAACCCACCCATGAATAAATTTTACTTCTCATGTAGTAAATGTTAAGTATTTGACTTTGATGGTGCGTATAAGAATGGTTACGGAAATGGAAACAAATACAATTAAAGCTGTGAACATCATTACAAAGAGAAAGTCGTCTTCACACTACTTCGCATTCTCTTTATTACATATACAGTAAGATTTTATTTTTAACTCCATGCGTCTGACAATTGTACGCAATATTATTATTAAAAAAAAAAATATTATATAATGAGACTATTTTCAGTACTTTTTATCTTAACTTAGAAAAACGATGAGAAAGGTAGCAGAGGAAATTTAACATTCCAATGCTTTAAAAGTATCGTAAAAGGAAGTCTATGGTCAGAGTCTCATTGACATTTGACACATCCGTCTCACTTCTAAAACCTAAGTTTCAGCCTACTCTACATCACTTTTATATTTTGAAAAGACAAGTTATTAAAACGGAAAAACTAAAATTAGATAACATTAATTAAAATACGTGAATAACAATATATATTATACGGAGAACATTTACTAATACATTTATTTAAATATATATATTGTGTGTGATCGACAAGATCGCACGTCACGTCAGACATCATCTACCTAGGGCTGGGAGCAAATCTGATCTCTTCCATCTTTTGGTCAAAGTCAAGTCACTGCTAAATCCTACACTCAAATAAAATTAACAAATTAAAAAATATATTCGTTTTCTTTTTCAAGAGAAAAGCCATTGAAAATTTATTAACATTTTTAAGCCCAATTAAGCTAGACATTGGCCCGTTTAAGCCCAGACTAAAAGAGACGAACGTCCCACGTAGGAACCACGTCAGATATATGGATCCTACGTCACGTAGGCTACGTGAGATTGACAGGCGCGTGTCCCTTACGCTTTTATGTGACGCGTGGTATTCGAGTAAAGATTCCTTAACTTTATTCTTTTGTAGGCCCTCAGGGTCATATTCGTGAAAGCGATATTTTTACATGGGCCTTTCCAGCCCTATATATAATGAACTCACGATTTTTGGTCAAATTTTTTTTATTTAATGTACTTTAGATGAGTTTGTTTAATTCGATAAAAATATCATATTATTTATTTTGTTTAACACTTTTACTTTTGAAAAATGTATAGAAAATAACTTGTTAGAGAATTAATAATTTATTGACGCACGTGGTTAATGACGATAATTAATTGAACTAAAATTAACTTTTGAGTAGAGAATTTAGTGTAATCTTTTTTACTCATTGATCGAGTAATAGTATTCTACTAATTCGATGATATATGTGAAAATATCATGTAATATATATACAACGATTCAATTGCTTTTGTTTTTTCTTTTTTCCTAAACTTTGGTTCCTTTTGTTTTGATGTCAATCGGACTGCTGATTTCATACATAAAACATATATATATATATATTTTTTATACATAAAATGTTGACTTGCGCATATGATATAATGATGTAAGATTAAGTACAAGAACATGGTATTACATTATTTCCTACGTACGACCATTGACATGTCTCTTCTAAGCCCACGACGAATTAAGGCAATCATAATTATTGACGAATTATACGTCGAGAGTATCAAATGATTCATATCTCGACATTGCACTTTGCTTGAACGTGCAAGCGACTGCCAAACGCGTTACGGAAATACCATTCAAACAATTAAAATAGTCTATTTTCATGTGTAAACAACGTTTTTCAAGAAAGCATAACAAAATTGTAGATCTGAAACCACTTTTAGTGTACAAACGGCATTTTCACAATTTGTAAATTACTGATTTTTTACCTGATAGCGTTGAAGCAACAATCTTGTGAATTGTGTCTAATCGACTGAACAAATTATCAGGCTTTTTTAATTTTTTCGTGGCAACATGTAATTTTGTTTTGTGGCAATCCTTTTTTCTGTTTGTCAACAATTCCTAAATCCACTAAAATATTATCTAAGATTCACATACGACGTGCATGGACCAACCATTACATATCCTTATAATGGCGGGTCCCAATTTATTTTATATCTTTTCACCATGGGAGCATAATCTCAAGAATATGCCTCCAATAAATTTCATTTGTACATGATTTCTTACGTGTGACACTACTACGTAAAGCCCGCATATTTATTTAGTCTAATTGACATTGATGGAACTTTTCCAAGATTCGATTTATTAATTAATCATAAAAAATACATGAAAGTAGTAAAATTAACATCTTAGCCACACGACTAGAAAAAGTAGGGCATACCAGCAGTTTTCTTGTTTCACACGAAACAATAACAAACCCTAACTTAGAAGTCATTAGAAGGAAGTGGTTCATGCCCATCACTACCAATAAAGATAGTGTCATAAACAATAGCTGCAATGGCTGCACCAATAAAAGGACCAACCCAATAGACCCAATGATTCGTCCAAGTCCAGCTAACCACGGCCGGACCAAATGACACCGCCGGGTTCATCGACGCACCATCGAACGCACCACCAACGAGAATATTAGCTCCAACGATTAACCCAATCGCCAAAGGAGCAATGATTCCAATATCACCTTTCTTGGGATCCACGGCAGTAGCATAAACCGTGTAAACCAACCCAAACGTCATCACAATCTCGAAAACAACTGCGTTCCACGGCGTGACTCCATAGGAGAGCGAAAACGCTGCCGTTTCCATCCCACCGGTGCTTACCTTGAGCAGCAAGCAAGCTACCACTGCTCCGAGTAACTGAGCGATCCAATAAAGAACCGCTCTCAGCAACGTAATGTTTCCACCGATGAAAGCTCCAAACGTAACCGCTGGATTAACATGACCGCCTGAAACGTTAGCTCCGACGGACACCGCAACGAATAACGCAAACGCGTGAGACAAAGACGCAGCCACTAAACCGGAAGGTGTAGCTGGTCCGTCTCCGGTTAGTTTTCCGTAAGCCATTCCAGAGCCTTGTCCTGCGAAAACGAATATAACCATCGAGAAAAACTCAGCGAAAGCCGCTCTGATCGCATCTGGACCGCTAGCTTCTCCTGGCGATCCAATCGCAATTCTGTTTATAGCCATTGTTACAAAACTTTTTGGTTTTGAAGTTCTTGCTTTTCATTTTTATTTTCTCACTGAGCTTATATAGCTAAAGTGGGAGTGCCACGTGTGTGCTGGAGAATCGTTCAAGAGACTGAGATTAGTGTTTCCCGGTGGGCCCTAGGATTTGGGAAATCGAACGGTGATTATTAATCAGGATTAATTAATAACTTAATTACAATTTAATAAAGCTTAACCCGTTTTAATCGCTTTCTATAAATAACGTTATGGCTCGCAATTGAAGAACACGCGCTTTACAGTTTTCTTTTTCTCGTCAATCTTCTTTCTCCATACTTTCCGCAAGATTGTTCTGTTCTTGAAAACGATTCCAAGGTACGACTTTCTTTAATTCTTGATTGTTCGTAGATCTCAGAATCTTGATGCGTTTCAATGTTTGATGCTCTGGATTTTGCTTCAAACGGAAAAACAATCGTGAAATGAAACAAATTTAGACACAGATTGTTGTTAGTGTTAAAACTTAAAATCGTTACTGTTTAGCTGAAATCTTCCGATGATGTTTCGATTCTTCTTATTCAATTACATGAGACGGTTAACGAAGATTATTCGGTATTCGGTTTAAGTTGAAGATGATCGATGAATTACGATATGTGATAAGGTTTTGTTTATTCTCTGAGTGATAGATTCTGATTTTAGATGTTAACTCTCTGAGTCTGAGTGATAGATCATTAAGAGTCATCACTATTTATGGATTCTTTCCCGATTTAGACGTGAAGTCTTGCAATCAAGATCACTGAATCTAACATTTTGTTTTGTTTGGTTGACTTTGCTCTGTTATTTAGATGACTGAAGAAGTGAAAGAGAACAAATCTGAGAAGCTTCAGAGACCTACTCCACGTCTTAACGAGAGGATTCTCTCATCTTTGTCTAGGAGATCGGTTGCTGCACATCCATGGCATGATCTTGAAATCGGTATATTTTCTAATCACTAGATTAAAGAAAATAAACCTGTTAAAGATCTTGTGTTTTGAGTCTTCTATTTCTACTTATTAGAGTCATTAAAAGTTTTTTAATTATATTTATAAATATATGTAGGCCCTGGAGCTCCAGTGATTTTCAATGTGGTAAGTCTTATATGCTTGATGATGCGATAATTCGATTTTGTGTGTGTTTGTTACAAGAAGATCACAAAATCAATTGATTCTTGAATGAAAAAAACAATTCAGGTTATTGAGATCTCAAAGGGGAGCAAGGTCAAATATGAACTTGACAAAAAAACAGGACTCATCAAGGTAAAAAAAAAAAAAGATCAAACTTGGAATATACACAATGATCTAAATTTAAATATATAACATATGATGCTCTTTTTGAGAAGATCAAAGTTCAATAAGTTGATTTTGTCTCTCAGGTTGATCGGATTCTGTATTCATCGGTTGTGTATCCTCATAACTACGGTTTCATCCCACGCACACTATGTGAAGATAACGATCCTTTGGATGTTTTAGTTATCATGCAGGTTTGAGTCTAATCTAATCTTAAACCATTAAAAAAAACTGATTTATATGAGTGAAATAGTGATTAATGAAGTTGTTTATGTACAGGAACCTGTGCTTCCAGGTTGTTTTCTGCGTGCTCGAGCTATTGGATTAATGCCTATGATTGACCAGGTGATTAACAACCAAAACCTCTGTTTTTGTTTTTGTGTTTTGGATCCTTCAACATTGGTGTAATAATTTTGAGTTTTTTTTTTTTGTGTCTAATTAAAGGGTGAAAAAGATGATAAGATCATTGCGGTTTGTGTTGATGATCCTGAGTATAAGCATTACACTGACATCAAAGAACTTCCACCTCACCGTCTCTCTGAAATCCGCAGATTCTTTGAAGATTGTATCCTTCTTAATAACTTCTTTAATCATCAGTTCTTGATTATGAAACAAACAACTGCTTCTTGCTATCTTTAACCAAAACTTTAACAGACAAGAAGAATGAGAACAAAGAAGTTGCAGTAAATGATTTCTTACCAAATGGTCCTGCTGTTGAAGCCATTCAGTACTCAATGTAAATTTTCTTATTTTTCCTTCAATTTTTTTTTTAAGTTTTATCTTTTAACAATTTGAAATCATTTAACAGGGACCTTTACGCTGAGTACATTCTTCACACCCTGAGGAGATGAAAAGGCATTTCTCAAGAACATTCCTCCCAATTTTTGCTCTGCAATCTCAGATTCTGTAGCAGAGGAAAAAATATATTTGGATTCTGAATAAGCACGTGTTCTCTTTTGTTGTTTTCTTTTGGGGATCTTCTGTCTGAACATTAAATCCCATTTAAGATTTTTTTTTTCTCACTTGTATTGTATTGTTATCTTTCATCATTTGAAAAGTTTCGATTTCGTTCCAATGAAACCAGATTTTTTTTTAAAAGAAATGTCACTATCACTTTAACAGAGTCCCGATTCCATTTCGGTTTCTTCTTAAATCCAAATCCCAATTAGATTTGCAGAATCAGAATAAGAAATTGTCAGGTGGTGGATAACTTTTTTTTTTTTTGTCAGATAGTTGGATCTGCCGCCCACCCAAAATGGGCCTGGCTCTGGCCCAGTAAATGTCAATAGCAATCCTTTTCCTACGAAAAAAACTACGGCGCGTGCGTGAATGTCAAGCTCCTTTCTTACATTTTCATCTTATTTCTATTATCGAAAGATCTAAATCGAAATGCAATTAAATTAAGATTAGATATATGAAAAAAATACTCTTAATCCGTTTTCGAGAAAAAAATATTAATTTTATGATTAAAAGTTCAATTCTTATAAAAGTAGCCTTAAAATCAAATATATACACCATAACCAATCACCTATAGACAATATCTATGTGTCAAAATGGTTCAAAGCTGATGCATCGATCCAATCTTATATGACCCATAAACTTTAATGGTTTGAGTATTTCGAGGCTAATATGTTAACATGTGTTGTTGATCATAATGGGTTGATAAATCAAATGAGTTGGATTATAGGAGTTGATAGCTAACTATTAACTTGATGCATCGATTTTTTTTTTCTAAACTAAACTAATTTAAAATAAATGTTAATTGTTTGTCTTAGGTTTTTCATCATTAACATCATCACAGATTCACAGTAATCAATCGTCATCATAATACCAGCATAACACCATTAACATTATGATACCATAACTATATCATCATCATCATCATTACTATTTTCACCATTACGACTATTATCATTATTCTCATCACTATCACCATCATCACAAAAACTACCATTTCACAATTTTTTTCACGAAAAACACTATTAATAATATTATCTAGGTATGTACGCATATAGATCAGTTATGGTCGGTTGCATAGTGAATTGAATTAGTTTGCTTTCTATGTCGACTATCGGACTCAATGGATAATAAATGGTATAAGCAATTATAATGTTTATAACAAATTAGTATCAAACAATATTAAAATATGTTGACGTTTAGGGGTATTCGTATATACAAAACAACATCTTATAAAATGTAATATGCGCCACCGTGATTTATACCGCAACACCGATCAAAGGCACACAAAAATCCACATAACAAAATTTTATTTTTGAAAAAATATTTCATGAGTTTTATATACCACTAAAATGACATTAGAGTTGTCATTGTTTCACAGGTGGATTTGTTTTAAATAAAAAATTATATGTAAAGAGACACATTTTCAGATTTTGGTTAAATATTGTTATAAAGTGTGCTTCAACTTTCAACCAAAAAAAAAATGAAACACATTTTATTAATATGCAAACGCAAATCATAACCAAAATATTACAAGATACTGTTAGTAACATTCCTGGATTTTTTAGAAGCTTTAGACATAAAGTCACACATGGATTAATTTGTACATACATCTCTTCATTTCAAAATGCCTTATTGCACTTTGATGTTGATGTATTGTAAAATTTTGGACCACAAAACATGGACACACATAGAAACCCAGACCTACTTTCTACTTAATTTGTAATAAACATAATCAGATGAATTAGTCAGTAAAAATATAAGTACCCTTTCTTACATATATAGTTAAAGAGTATCGATATCTGACTTTCTTATCTAAAATTTTATTTCCTCACTGTATTTTATCTGGCAGGAATGATAATCCATGTGACTTGTTCAGTTCTAATTAACAGGTAAAGCTAGTTACGAATAAAAGTCCGAAGAATACAATAGTTTGTTTCATAACCTACATGAATTAACGAAGGGGTTGAAAAGAAAATCTTAATAAGGTACACGTGTTCAACATTTTTTGAAAAATTAAGACAAGTACAAATATTGTTTTAAAAGTCCAGATACTAAATTAATTACCAAAAAATAGTTTTCTTTTTATACATATTAGAAGACTTTTTGGTGATCACAAAAAATTTGGTCATCACCTCAGAAAAATATTAACTGATTTTTACTTGAAAAAATCTTTAGAAGTTTACTACGTATAATTTAAACGATAACATCTTGAAAACGTAACATATATACTACGAAGATAATTATTAGAAAGCATTGTGAATTTTTTTTTTAACCTTTTTACAGCTGAATAAAGACCATTTCTCATACTTCTGTTTTGGTATTTTTAAATTTTGTTTTATAAAAAAGCTGCAGTATTTTAAAAAAAAATCTTAACAAATAAACTTGTTTTCACAATGTATTAATATGTGGTCATATTGAAAATTTTTAAATTTAATTTTTAAAACTTAACAAATGTTTAACAATTTAATCTACCCTCTAAAAGAATTTCAAGATAATTTGATCATGTAAAAGGTTTATATTCGGATTCGAAAACAAAACTCTCTAGCCTAAAATGATAAGAGTGGATTAATTCGATGGAGTGATACTTTAACAAAAACTATTTCTAAATTTTTTTCCTTTGTGGTCTTATGAAGATTTTAGTGTTTGCAAACTAAAAATAGATAAACAAAAATGTTTCAGAATTAAAAAAAAAACTAAAATTAGTTTTTCCATTTTTTTTGTTAAATTTAATAATATGTATTTTGATATTACTTGTATGATCTCCTAAAATATGATTTATGTTTCTAATGTTTATCTTATAATCTATTATTAGATTTGTTCATGTTCAGTTTAGATATTTTATATACATGTATCAATCTTTAAAAAAATATCTGGCCAAATGTCTATCTTATAATCTATTATTTTAATTTTTCATGGTTTTTAAAATCAATTATTTCCACGCGTACGCATATGCCTTGAAGAGATCTAGTAAATTTACATACTAGTACTATATTGTACTATACTGTTGTACGGTTTTCTATATTTTGTGCACACAGATTAGTTATAATATATGAGTAATTAATATGATTAGCTAAAAATAACTGGTAAGAAGAAACTAACAAACCAAAAAAACAATAACTATAAAAGATCTGATATGAATAAAGAGGAAATTAAATTTAAAAATACAGATATCAAAAGGAGAGCAAATAATAGTCTCATAATAACATTGACACACTTGCCTCATGTCCTTTACACTATACATGTAAGTATAGATTTTTATATCTATATAAATAGCTAGAGTTGCCCCAAGTCTATGGCTAATTGAAAAGGACAAGAAGCTCTCACATGACCCGAACCACATCATTCATGGGCCCCTTTTACTCTCTCTAATATATGATCTTCATCTCTATCATCGAGAAAATCTCTCAAGCCACCATTTTTCTTCACCCTTTAAAGTCATACAGAGAGAAAGTGAGACATCAAAAGAGAGAGAACCCAATTTAAACCTCAAGCCATTGTTTTCATTTCATTTTTTCTTTTATCTTTTGGAGTCAACGAAAAGATCAGAAGAAGAAGCAAACACAAAGAGTACGTCTGTCTTCTTCTTCTGGATTCTAGGGTTTTGTTCTTCACTTGATCTTTACTTTTTTATATTTCGGTTATTCAGATTAATTACCGTTTTTTAAATTATTATTGCGGTTGTGATTTTTATTTGGTTTCTGATTAATATTATCTCATGTATGTTGAAGGATTTTGTATTGGGTCTTGTCAAGAGTCACTCAGATCCATAATACTTTTAGATCTTGATGAAGTGGTGAACTCATCTTCGTGTCAATAACTCATTAAAATTTATTGAAAAAAAAGAAAAAAAAAGTTGGTTACTTTTTGAAGATCTTGAACTGAGTCATCAATCTTCTCAATAACCCAATAAGGTTGGATACTCTTTTTCAAGATCTAAATTGGATCATCATCTTCTCAAGACCCCAAGTTTGATGCTATTGATGGATATGTCGACAACAACAAGCTCTGACCAAGAACTCACCGAGATCGGAGCTAGTGGCTCGGGCAACAACAACAACAACATCAACTACTTCAACTCGGCAGTGAGAGAGCACATGTTCGACAAAGTGCTAACACCAAGCGACGTCGGGAAACTAAACCGGCTCGTGATTCCGAAGCAACATGCAGAGAACTACTTCCCGTTAGACGACAATCAAACCGGCACGGTGTTGGATTTCCAAGACAGAACCGGCAAGATGTGGAGGTTCCGTTACTCGTATTGGAACAGTAGCCAAAGCTACGTGATGACTAAAGGATGGAGCCGTTTCGTCAAAGAGAAGCATCTCGAAGCCGCAGACACCGTCTCTTTCTACCGTGGCTACATCCCCGACGACAACGAACCGGAGAAACAAAGGAAACTAATGTTCATCGATTATAGGCATAGAGCTGACATAAACCTCGCACACAACGTTAATCATCATCATTACCCGTTTTACGGGTCTCGGACGTATCCATCGGCTAGTTATTATCCGGTGGAATATTCTATGCCGCATTACCGGAGTTTCACACCGTTGTATCACAACCAGTTTCAAGAGAGGGAAATTTTAGGGTATGGTTGTGGTAGATTTGTTAATGGAGGGCGTTACTACGCAGGATCACCGTTGGATCATCATCATCAGTGGAATCTTGGTAGATCTGAGCCGTTGGTTTATGAGTCGTATCCTGTTTTTCCTGCGGGGAGGGTAACTTCTTCGTCGACGGCGATGTTGCCGCCTTCTCCTCCTTCTCAGCAGCCGCCGGAGGGGACGGTGAAGAAGCTAAGGCTGTTTGGGGTCGACGTGGAGGAGTCTTCTTCTTCAGGAGAGACACGTGGCGAAATGGGTGTTGCAGCAGGGTACTCTTCGTCTTCTCCAGTTGTGATCAGAGACGACGAATCATCTTGGAGGTCGCCACATGGCGAAATGGGTGCATCGTCTTCTTCGTTTATGCAGCTAAGGGATGATGAAGAATATAAAAGGAAAGGGAAGTCCTTAGAGTTTTAGAAAAATATGTCATTTTATTCACCAATTTCTTTAGTTCCCTTTGTTTCATCTTTTTAAGATAGTTTCAACTTTCAAATCATGAAGTTGGCAATTGGGGAATTAGAAAGTAGTGAGGAACTTTAACCGAGATTATATTATTTATATTTTGGCTTTAAGATGTTTGGTTTTGAGATTTGGTTTCAACATGTTAGTTCTTTGAGGCTTGAGCCCTAGATACCTTGTTGAAAACCCCATCTTTCAGTATTGTATTAAGCTTATATATTAATAAATGTATCATCTTTATATAATCTCGAGTTTTTAATTATAACAATTCATCTTGAGATGTATACACCGAAAACTGTTTCATCTTTTTTTTTGGAAGGATAAAAAAGGCACAAGTTTTATAAATTGTACTCTCTGTGCCTATCTCTAGCTAAGCTGACAAAGTTTCATGGTACATTCTAAGCTAATAGACAGTTCCAAAAACTCTCTCTCTCTTACCCAACCCATGGTCCAATATTAGTTTGTTTGGTTACTATTGTCTTTGCTTGATTTAAAGAGCTCTGTAGGTTATGGGCAGAGAACACAAAAGAGAAGCTATGGAAGGACGATTCCAATTAATGATAATAATTTAGAAGAAAAAATACAAAAGGTATGATCTGTTCTTTCATTTCTTTTTTCACTTTATCCCAAAAAGAAAATTTATACTAGTTCTTGTTTACTTTGTTAGTCCTTGTTTTGTTAATTGCTTTGTAACTGTTAGTCCGTACGACTGTACGTGTCTGGTTTGGATTCACAAGTAAAAGATTATTTGTGTAGCCAAATTAGCTATCTATATATCATAAGAATCATGAATCAATATCATATATATGCATCCATCAGGGCCTTAAACAATTTAAGTACAACTTTTTTAAGCTCAGTATTTAGAAAAGGAACATCTAGAACACTAAACAAAAAACAAATTGCAAAATATTAAAAACAGTAATAGGAAAAAATGTAGTTATAATAAATATAATTTTTTGGATAAATTATGATATATATGAGAAAATTTAAAGCATATAATCGTTCCAGCTGCAGTTCGGGATAACTATAACCACATTTTCTTTTGGTATAGTATATATCTATCATCTACAATCCACAGATGCACACTACCAAATTTGAACTCGGATCATTACATAGTGCAACATTAATACAAACCATGCCACATGTAACATGTTTCAGTTTTGTTTTTGGTATAATATATGCTCACACTTATAGCTATACATGTATAATAACATTAAACAAACTACTGATTTTACACTCATGTTTGCAGCCATACAGAAAGTGGTAAGTCGGGAAGTGATCGGAGAAATATATATACGCTTAAACATATTGGTCATATATGATCCAAAGTTTTATTTCGTTTTAGTAGTCTAATCCAAATAATCTGAATCGTATGTGTGTTTAATATATAATCATAGATCTTGGCGTAAAAGAAAAACTCCCCCTCCCCTTATCGATCTTAGGCTAACGTATATTGAATATAGAATACAGTGGTCTTCTTCTGACTGTTACATGACCAAAAAAAAATCCCTAGATTTATGACCTAAAAAAAGACAGATATGTAGACAGATAAAGGCTTGTATATTCATATATAATTGATGTTAATAAGATCATTTTCCTTTTCCTTAAAATTTAATAATAATTATCACTATTTCTTAAGTTCAAATCTAGAATTCAGATTGACTTGTATGGCTATGTATATCACTAAAATCCCCAACATATTATTATCTGACTTTATTCCTTGCAAACAAACTTAGACTTCGGCCCAAAAAGAGGAACAAACAAAGGCCCATTATAGCCCAAGTTGGTACCCGAATAAGGATCCGATCTCATTACCCGGAGAATCCGGAAATGAAATTGTCATTAGAGAGAAAAGAAGAGGAAGAAGCAGAGAGAAGAGAGAAAGAGAAATGGCGAGAGAGAAGAATTGTGTGGAGTGTGGGCATAAGGTTAAATCACTGTTTATTCAATACTCTCCAGGGACTTTTCGCCTCATGAAATGCGTAAGCTTTTTTCCAAATTAGGGTTCTTATTTTCTACTGGTAATTTTCGCAGAAAGTTTTACAGATTTTTTTAATTTTCAAAATTTTGTTAGGAGAATTGCGAGGAAGTAGCAGACGAATATATCGAGTGTGAGCTAATGGTAATGTCTTATCTTTAATATTTTTTTCCATTTTCAATCGTTGAATTTCTGCTTTTGGGCTCATCAATTTTTTTTTAATTTGATTTTGTCAGATTATTTTCATCGACTTGATTCTTCACAGAACAAAGGCATATAGACACTTACTCTACAATGTCATTACTCAAGAAACTGTACATTTTCAGGTAAAAAAATCAATTATTTAGCTAAAGATTTAGTTTTTTTTTTTTTTTTGATTCTAAATAGATAAATGGATGAATGAATCTACAGTTATCTGATTTGGCAGCAACTGTTGTGGAAACTGGTCTTGGCTTATCTTCTTCTTGATACTTGTATCCTTTTATTTTCTCATTTATATTATAGTATACACTATAGACTATTGTATAATTTTCATTTTGGAGAGTCTTTAACAATTTCAAAAGATAGAAACTTGCTACTGAGGAGAACCAATGATGAATCGATGAGCTTTGTTCTTGCATCTCTAGAGGTTGGTTCTGTTTCTTTTTTTTTTGTTATCCTTGAAATTCTATACATTTTGGGTTTATGAGAATGTTAATAAATGCATTTTTACAGGTTCTTGTCAATGTCCTATCTACGAATTTCGCATTTGTATTATCATTTGCACTTGCTGCTAAGATGTTTACGTCAATGGGCGCTTCAAGGTATACACATGTTTTCTTTATTATGAATTTGGTGAAAGATTTAATCTTTATTTCCCCTGAATAACTTACCATATGATTTGCAGAAGAAAAGAGATTATTTTGGGGATCTTAATCTCCAGTTACGTCAAGATCTTTCTGTTTGCTATGCCGGTATGTTCATATGAATCTCTCAGAATCTTATATCATAACCAACCGACATAGCTTCTTCTTGCTCTTAAATACTGATGTGTGATATGTTTGTAATACTGGTTGTACAGGTCTGGGAATTGCCTGTTTCTGTGATCTTCATCGTAGATATGCTCGTCTTAACATCGAACTCAGTTGCTCTTAAAGGTTAGATCTCTGAATCTGCTTGCCTTGGTGCATAGATTTATCGATCTTGCGCCTAACATTGTTGTTTTGTTCTGTTTTTTCTCCGTGCATTTACCAGTGATGACGAAATCAACGACGAGCAGATGCTTAGCCGCGTGTTTCATGGCACACTCGGTCAGATTCTTGGCGGATCATCTCTCTGGGTCAAGGTCTTTGAAACACTTAGGATCTGTTATGTGTCTGCCTGTTCTTTTCAGAAACTAATTGTCATCTCATAATCTTCCTTAGGTCTTGATCAGACAGTTTGTTTAATGTTTGACCACATACAGTATGTTCATAAAGATAAACGTTGGATCTTGAGACACTTTTGTTTAATTCACTCGTTCTTGGATGATTCAAGAGCTCTCTTACAGAGAAATTGAGATTACAAGCCCTAAAATGCATTAGCGTAAGACGCAAGTAACATCCTTTTTCTCAATTTTAAGAGATACAAACACACAAAACTGTTCTATGACCAAGCCTGTAAGCTTTACTCCGTTTTACACATTTCTGTACAAATACATTATATAACAGAAAAAAACACATATGACTTGTGACTGTACATCGTCTATACATCGTATATACAATCGAACAAACCATAGTAGTGACTTCAGATTCCTTCTACAATTTCTACTCTGCTTATGGAAGGTTCTGCATAAGTTTGTACATATTTGCAATAGAAAATACTACCAACACTACCTCCTCGTGTGCTTCACCGCTATCACTATCTCCTTTTCATCCTGTGCTGCACCGTCTCTATATGGACTCGTCACAATTCTTGATCGGAAAACAAATAATCAACCTCCCTGCGGTTAACATGCATCAATCCACCCAAAAACTCATCATCGTCTTTGGTTAAGTAAGGGGTTTGTAGCTGCGCGTTAGAGTTGTTGTTGTTGTTGTTGTTGTTGTTACTGAGAAACGTATTTGGAACCTCTTGTTCGTTCATTAGCAATGTGAAATCATTCACAGAGAAACTTTCTCCACCGGCCAGCTCAACCTGAAAATGTTATACAAGTGTGGGTAAAGAAACAAGTCGAGAGATTACAACTACTTGTGTTTAAATAAAGAAACATCTTAGAAAATGGACTCACTTCAGGCGGTGTGCTAATCGCTGTGGCAGGAGTTGAATCAATGACCAAAGAGTGACTTGGTTCACTTGAATTACTACCAGATGGGATGTCTTCAGCTTCACCCTTATAAATTATTTTGCAGATAACATAGTTCCTCTGAACATATCCCAAAGGCAGAATGACAATTTCTTTTAGAGTATTTGTAGAAAATGACAAAAATCTGATTAATAAAGATTGACAAGATAGTTTCTGACAATAAAGTTCACATATGGCAAAAAAAAACTGGAGGAAATGATTAGTTAGTGCACATATGAAAAGAGAATTCACAGACCCTAAGTTACATGTCATAGACCTCTTGAGGAAACGATTAGTTCACACAAGAGTTGAGGAGAAATTCTCTTTTCTTTATTAAAAATGAAAAACAAATTGTGCTGAAGCAAGCCTGTTAATAATACTCATCAATCAATAGCTAGAAAGAAAACCCAAAAAAAAGACTATGATGGTGAAACTCAACTTGAGCTAAACGTCTTCAAAGAAAAGGAGATAAGACAAAAATCCAAAAGCCCAAATAATAAACGAAAAACCCAAATATCATATATTATATTTCTACATCAACAACAAACTCAACATATCAGTAGTATTGTATCCTTAGGGGAAATCAATTCTATTTGGGAGGAAACAAATTAAAAACTCAGAGAATTGTTACCTGATGAAGAGGCAAGCAAGTGATGTGATACTCGTGCATAACCCAAGGAGTGCAAACCCCACTAGAAACCCTACCTTGATGGTACACAAGCGTCTTTTTAATCCCAACTTCAACACCATTTCTTCTCTTCTCTCGAATCTTTTGATCCCTACCAGTCACTTTCCAATACCCAAACCTCGTAGTCCTCTTCATTGTCTTCTTCTTTGCGGACGCGTACACCTTCGGAGAGAAGAAGTACCATACAAGATCCTTTGATTTGAGCTTCGATAACGCTGCAACCAAATTTAATCACACAGAATTAGTTAACCTCTTTCAAAAAAAAAAAAAAAAAAAAAAAAAACATCACACGGAAAGAGGTTAACTAATTCTAATTATTTTTTTACCACAAGGTGAGAAAAACTCACGAGGCAAAGACAGTGGTTCGTAACTACAGATGTTAATCTCGTTAATCAAATCGTCGACTAACCATGTTTTACCTATAATTTTGTTCTTCAGATAATGGTTTATTAGCTCCTCTCCCGTAGGATAAAATCTATTCCCCACTATACTTGTCTCCATTTTATTACACACAAAAACTCTCCGAATCTTGACTGAAATTTTCTAAGGGTCCATGAGTCAAGGTTTTTTCCTCCGTGTTTTCTAAATCCTCTGTTTTAAAAGTTTTACTATTTGATAAAGTTTGTGGTGTTTGTTTTAAAAATGCAAGCTGCGTTGAGGAGGTATTTATAGCTGTGGTATCCGTTACAATTAAGTGTAATTTCTCGGAAAAGTAAACGGGATTGACTAAGTTGCAATGGGTGGTGCCATTTATCGTTAGGCGGTAGGACCATTATATTTTATATAGAAGCCGTGGGATTCTTTTTTTATATCTTTGTCAAAAACATTCCAATCTCACCATGTATGTGAAAAATCGAGTTGAGTATTCTTATATGTAAAACTAGTAGAGGACCCGCGCGTTTGCGCGGTGGTACGTTATGTTTTTATCAAAAAAAAAAACAGTAATAGTGTAGGGATCCATTTTTTTTTTATCTTTTCAGTTTAATTTAGTTTAGGTTATTTCTGTTGGATTCATTATATTTCTGTTATGAGGGAGTAGGTCTGAGACTTTTAACCCATACCCGAAAATCCGAACCGAATTGATCCACAATACCCCTATCCGATTGATTTTGGATATAAAACAAATCACCAGATGGATAAAATATTTGATATCCGTGGGTATCAGATAATACCATAACCGATTCGATACCCGATCGGGTACCCAAATTACCTGAATGAATATTGTGGATTATTTTTGATATTATAAATATTTTTTTTTTAGGTTTTTTGGTTTATTTTGGGTATAAAACAAATCACCCGATGGGTAAAATATTTGATACTCGTGGGTATCATATAATACCAGAACCGAATCGATACCCTATCGGATACCCAAATTACCCGAATATATATATATATCTATTTGTTTTTCTGATAATTGTTTTTTAGGTTTTTCGGATTTTTTTGGGGTTTTTGGATATATTTCCATTTTTTTTACCTGATTAATTAACAGATTCGATTTTTGGTTTAACTGAACCATCGGTTTGTTTTAAGTTATTATTCTTGTATCCAAACAGTTTTATCTCTTATTCTTATATCCAAACAACTTTTTTCTCTTATCCTTGTATCCAAACATTATTAAAATGTACTTCTCAATTAATAGTATTATATTATATAGATTTAAAAGCTTACATAATTGAAATTACTCGAATTAAAATCTCCGACCCCAAAAAGTACGATTTATTTATTATCATTTATATAGATTTATAAAAACATATTTGCACGAGATTTTTGATTGTTAATCGTGGTAATTATTTGTTGCACAATTATCATTGTAACATTCTTCATAATTTGTAATAATATAATAAGGAATGGAATCATAATCGCCATACAACAACCAGTTAAAATCCCTGAGAAAGGCTTCGCTTAGTTTTTCGAAAGCATGTCAGCTGGCTCAATGGATAAAAGATCAAGTGACCGGATCTCAAATCTGGATCCCACGCTGACTCAGCCACCGGAAACGAAATCATAATAATAATAATCTGTGTTTAATTTTAGGTCAACAAATGAATATAATAACTACCCTCAAAAGGTTAGTAAAGAATGTTTTTTGAGATGACAAAAGAAAGTTTTTGAGTTTCCCCAAACGACATTATTAGTTTGCAAATTATCCCTTTGATAATGTGAACATCCACGTTGCAGATTGTCGATGAAAAATTGTCGAAGCTTCGAAACTAAGTTGCAGTTTTTCTTTCCTTGCATATGATGAAAATGGATAAAATCATAATACGTGCATTATGATTACTACTCCTATTTAAACTGAACCTTGAATATGCTTTGTAGACGCCACCATTGAATTTGGCGACGACATTTATAGTTTATCACGTTCTGCAAGACTGCAATATTCTAATTTCATAATTAAGCCTATAATTCACTTATCACCGTTTAAATATTAAATATTGGAAGAAAAACAAATACAGAGATGGCAATTGACAGGACATGACAAAGTCTTTACCTTAACTAACAACTTCAACAACAACAAAAAAAACACTGCAATTCTTTGGGAAAATCCTGGATGTGTTTGTTAAATAATTCATTAAGAAATGGAGAGATCAAAGAGAATTAGGCTTTGAATGGTTGTCATTGATAGCGATAAAAGTTCAGCTGAAAAATAATTTACTCTGGATTCAGCTACTAATATAGTACCAATCAAGTGAAAAACTTTTTAATTATTTTTTTTATGTTTTTACGCTGAACTCTCCTCCCTCATGATTTTTGAGGATGGAAACATTAACGCTGGTTTTATTTGTTTTCCCTTTTAAACTATTTTATTCATTTACTCTACAATTTCCTCCATTTCAAATTACTCTCAATTACTCTAATACTCACCATTCACACAGTATTTAACAAAACTACTGTTTGATAAATTGATGTTTATATTAAAAAATAAAATGTTATTGGGATATATCCTCTATCTCATACAGCAATTAAATGAAAAATATAAACTTATCCAAAATTTATTATTGCCTGCTATGATTAGAAATATAAAATCATCCAAACCCTTTCGCCTAAAAAAAATATTGTATTTTTAGTGCCACCTAGTGCAAATACTTCAAAAGAAAAACAATTACTTTGCCTTTCCAATTTATGTTACTCTTTCTATCTCTCCAAGAGCCATCCTCAATGTCTCATGCGTGGGTCCTAGGCCACAAGACCCTCCTCTCTTTCTCTCTTTATTTTTTTCTTTTCTTTTTATCATGCGTTAGAATTTTCTCTGTATAGGACAAATTTAGTTCATGCCGTACAACAAATTAAAATTAAGAGCTTTACGGACATATTTAGTTTATACTGTAGACCAAACTAAGTTTATGGGTTTTCTTTTATATTTTATGGACAAATTTAGTTATATCATGAACCAATTTGAAGGCTTTTATTTTTAGTTCATGTTTTTAAAAAAAAATCATTGATGGCTTACAACTCCTTCATCATTGAACCAATTTGAAGGCTTACAACTCCTTCATCATCAATTCATGTATTTGAGTCTCATTATTTAATAGCTAACTAAAATAATTCAACTAATCATTAAATGTATTATAGAATATAAATAATCACAATATATCAAATAAATATAATTTTTGCATAATTTTTTTTTTTTAAAAATCTTTAGATTAATAGAATGTAAAAATTATAATAAACCATAAAATATATTGTTAAGATAAAGCAAAATTTAGGTTTTTGTAAAAAATCATTTAATTTTTTATTATTCCTAAACAAAAGAATCGTTATCTGTCTACCTTATAAATACAATTCAACCAACAGTAAAACAGATTGCAGAATACAAATGATTATAAAACATTAAATTTTGCATTAAAAGTTAAAAACATTATCTAATTTGAAACAAAAAAATCTTTAAAACATCAAATATTTAAAAAAAATGGAGGGTAGTAAAAAAAAGCAATTTACATTACATAAGATATAACTACATGTACTCTTATCAAAATTAAAAATGGGACGAAAATTTGAAAAGAATAATTTTATAAATCCCCTGTGAGTTGAAAAGCCAAATCAGCGGAAAATCTCATATAGTCAATCACATGCAAATGTAAATGGGATCTTCAAATTGGAGGGGTGGCCGTGTGGGGTTTGCACAGGGTTAACCAAAAATATGTGGGGTTTGCAGATTGCAAAATGTCTTAATCATTAAAATATTTGCTAGCCAAACCTTTTTGGTAATATGAGATGCCCAAACTTATCAGTTATCACCAAAGCTAAACAATATAGGCATGACCAAAATCAAACCGTAACCGTATTACGGACCGTAATCGTACCGTTTTTAAACCGTAACCGGACCGTAACCGTATAAACTGGTTAAAACCGTAACCGTTAACCGTACAAAAAATATTAGTTACGGTTAAAAAAATTATTAACCGTAACCGCTATTTAACCGTAACCGTATCAAAACCGTTGGTTAACCGTAAGGTTAGAACCGTATAATTTTAACCGTAACCGTCTAAAATATTATATTAAATATAAAAATAATTAGCTGTGACATGGAGAAATTAAATTAAATATAAAATAATTAACTTGAAAATTATATTGTGATAAGTTTTAGTTAAATTCAAAAAGTATAATCTAATTAAAAACTATAAAATATAGTATAGCCGTTAAGTAATAAGGTAAAAATATAAAAATGATTTTGACTTGGTTATAAAGATAATGAAGCTGTTTCTTTTTCAAATTGTTTTGAAAATTTTCAAAGATTTTTATGGATTTGTTTCCACCTTTTTAGTAGCACGTTGTCCACCTTTGTAGTAACTATGTAACCAACGTCATTATAAATATGTGTGCATGCATGTAAGCTGATCTCACAATCACAACAAATATTCACTATTATTTATTATTATTCTCGATTCTGGTTTTTCTTTCTTGTTATATAACAATGTCTTCAGGTTCGTTTTTTTCAAATGTTGACAGTGAAGGTACTCCCATACCAATAATCAATACTCAAGAAAGTGCAACTCAAGAGCCAGCTACCATAGGCATGGAGAGAAAGCGTTTGAATGCTTCCAATATTTTTAAGGTACACTTTCGGAAAGAAAAAACTAATGGGATAATGAAAGCATGTTGTAACTATTGCGACAAAAAGTTTTTTTGGAAATCAGGTTCAGGGTATGGTTCATATAAATATCACTTGAGAAAGAGTCATCCTGAAAAATATGGTGTAGAAACTAACCAAGATCATAATGCTAGTTCTTTTAATATTTCATCTTTTCGTTATTCAGATAAAAAAAACCGAGAAGAATTAGCAAAATGTGTTGCGGTTGACCATCTTTCATTTAGCTTTGGTGAAAAATTGGGTTTTAATAATTATTGCAAAAATGCTTTAAATCCCCAAGCTAAAAGAGTTCCACGTACTACTCTTACTCGTACTTTAAAATCACTTTATCGAAAAACAAAAAAAGATTTACAAAACTTATTTTCTAGTTTTCATAATAAAGTTTCAATATGTTGTGATATTTGGAGTGATCATTGGCAAATTCATTATTATATGGGTATTACATGTCATTGGATTGATAGTGATTGGAATATTCAAAAAAGAATTATTGCTTTTCGAGTTTTTGATGAAAGACATACATCTAATAATATTTTTAAATTAATAAAAATTATTTTAGAAGAATATAATTTAACATCCAAAATATTTTCTATTTCATTTGACAATGCATCGGCTAATACGGCTTCTGTTGATGAATTAATAAATAATTGTAGTCCTATTTTAGGTGGAAAGTATTTTCATGTTCGATGTATTTGTCATGTTTTGAATTTGTGTGTCCAAGATGGTTTATTAGTTTCTCAAAGTAATATTATTTCACCGATAAAAAATGCTTTAAATCATTTGTGGGGACATCCACAATTAATGAAAAAATGGTTTTCATTTTGTAAAACACATAATGCATCTCCTAAAAGGTTTTCTCGTGATGTTCCTACTCGTTGGAATTCAACTTATGATATGCTTGTTGATTCAATTAGTTATAAGGATTTACTATGTAGTTTTATTCAACAAAATTGTAGTTCTTTAATTTTGTGGCCTACTCACTGGGACGAGTGTGGTGCACTATTAAAATTATTAAAATGTTTTAATGATGCAACATATTTATTATCTGGTGTTTATTATCCTACTGCTCATTTACTTTTATATGAATGTGTTAATATTGCTGATGTGATGCATGCACATGAATATAATATTGTTTTATCATCATGTATCAAGAGTATGAGAGAAAAATGGTTAAAATATTATAAGGAAATTCCACCTCTTAATTTGCTTGCATCTATTCTTGATCCTCGAACTAAATTGGATGGTTTAAATGATTATCTCACTACATATTATGATCTATTGCATTTGGCTGATAGCATTAATATTCCAAACATTATTTTAAATTCTAAAAAAGACATAGAGATTCTATATGATGAATATTATAGAGTATATAAGCATATGGCACCACAAGTAGATGAATCATCTTTACAGAATGATATGTCGTCAATGTTTTCTTTAAGCCTTGCGGAAAGGATGCGAAGACAAAAAAGACAACGACCATCACAAGGTAATAATTCTGAACTTGAAAAATATTTATCTACTAACTTTGAGTTTAGTGATGAAGATGCAGGTAATAACTTTCAAGTCATTCAATGGTGGAAGTATCATCAGTCTAATTATCCGATTTTAGCTATGATAGCAAAGGACGTTTTCTCTTCGCCAGTTTCTACAGTTTCCGTCGAACGTGCTTTCAGTATGGGAGGTCAAATTCTAGACGAAACTCGATCAAGAATGAGTCCAGATTCTCTCGAAGCTCAAGCGTGTCTTGACGATTGGACTAGAGCTCAATATAGACAACAAGAATACATCCGTGACAATGAAGAAGAATTAGAAGATTTTGATAGTGATGTTTCTTCAATAAGATCTGAAGATAGTGACTAATATTTTGTTTTACTTTATTATTGTAATAAATGATTAGTTGTTCTTTCAAAAATTTATATACATTCATAATTTTGTTTTATTTTATTTATTTCACATATGTTGGTGTAAATTATTACATTATTCTATTTTTTATTTTTATAATAATTATTTAATCATAAACCGTAATATTAACCGTATTATAATTATAACCGTATATAACCGTAACCGTATTAACCGAATTTATATTTAACCGTAACCGTATTAACCGTATGTTAAATGGTTAAGGTTAAGGTTAACAAAATTTTTAACCGTAACCTGTGGTTAAATAACCTTAACCGTGATAACCGTAACCGTGGTCATGCCTAAAACAATACATGATGTAAAAACGCACACGAACAATTTAACTAGGTCGAGTAACGTGTATATGTCCTAACAAATATTCATAATTACCCTTACGAAAAATATTCGTTCTTTAAACAACCTCATATTTCCATATATTTCGCATCTTCCAAATCTCTCTCCATTACTCGTATTTTCTTCATGCTTTTCCTTTTGGAAATATCTCCCTAAATCACTTTGACACGTGCATAAGAGCTTTAAGATAAGGGTTAAGATAGTTAATCATAGTTGGGTATGTTCGAGGAGCCTATATGCTTTTGATCCCTTTTCACTGATTTATACAACTCAAACTCACCATTTAATTATAACTCACTAGTTAAATACAAACACCCAGCAAAAATTGATGATGAAGGAGTTGTAAGCCAGTTTAAATCTTTTTAAACTTCCCCTTTATAAGACATCATCCCAAATATTCTCCAAGAATATTCACACACACACATGAAGCAGTCCCTTCATGACAAAAAATAAAAATAAATAAATAAACAATTTCCACACATGACAGTCCACGTCATCTGGGGACCTATGATCACTGCTGGATTTCGGTGAACTTTGAGTTTTCTTTGTTTTTTCCTATAATATCTACCTACGAAATTACAGATTTTAGACTATCCCAAGTTCCCAAACAAATTTCTTAATTGGCCTATCTGGAGACACTCTTGCTTAATCCTACTAAGTTTTGGATGATTCAACACCTCTATTACACTGAAATGACATTGCAAACCCTATAAATCCATCTTACTTTAGGCCCAAGAAAGACCTGTAAGATATACAGGTTGAGAACAATTGAGTTTCACCTATTGTTGATACATCACACACACACACATCTATTATTAGTTTATTACACGTTCAAAAGAAAACAGAATCAGAAAAAAGCTAATTAGAAACGAGTGCTTCATCTGCTTTGCCTCTCCTCGCGATCAAACTTCATCAGCAGGTTCAAGTTTTGACGCTTAATAAAACCGATCTGACATGTTGCCAATGAGAGCAACCAAGAGGATGAAGCCAATCACCATGTTCATGAGATAGATATACCGTGGAGATTTGCCTTTGATCTCCATTGCTTCCTCTGTAATAAACCACCCCTTCTTCTTTGTGTTTACCATAGATGACTCCTTGTCTATAGTTGCATCAATGTCTTTAGTCTTACCATCTTTCACCTGAAAAAGGAGGTCACATCATCATCATCATCATCATATGTGAAAAGACTATAAGAAACAAAAGTACCCACAAAATCAATATAAGAGCATTCAAGACCTCTTGTTTCAATGGTTGAGATTGAGATTCCCAAGTCTGTAGATCTTTGCTAGAGTCTGGACTTGATGTTTCTTGGTAACTCTGTTTATATATATAAGAATGGAAAAGGCTGAGAATTAATACAGATCATTACTCCATGAAAAAGTATTATGTATAGAAAATGAGAGATAATATGCTTTACCGTTGCAGATATAGATTCAGTATCGCGATCACTATCACTGCTACAATCAACAATGATCCCTGACAAAGATGTATTTGGCCTGTGATCGTTGTGGTTCGCTCGCACTATGAGTTCTGGATTAAGAAACACATCTTCATCATCATTCCCTCCGCTGGAACCCACCAGTCCACTCAAAATCTCATCATATTTAATATTCCATCCGTTGTAGCTGTCGAATGACAAAAACGTGTTTGGATCAAATCCCTCACACGGAGAGACATCCTCTTGATCGGAAAACAAATGTTCAACGTGCCCGCGGTTAACATGCACCAATCCACTCAAAAATTCATCATCGCCTTGTGCTAAGTAAGGAGCTTGTTGCTGCACGTTAGAGTTGTTGTCGGTGTCCATTGGCTTTGTCAAATCAGATAAACAAATTCCACCTTGCTGCTCAACCTGAATATTATGTAAAGAAACAGGTCAATTGTCGATACTTAATGAATAAAAATGAAACATCCTTTTTACCAAAAAAAAAAATATATATATATATATATATAATAATAATAATAATGAAACATGTCAGAAACTAGACTCACCTCAGGCGCTCTGTTAATCGCTCTGACAGTGTCAGTGTTCAAATCAGAGGCCAAAGAGTGACTTGGCTCACTCAAGTTGAAGTTATTACCGTACAAAATGTCTCTGTCTTCACCCTTATATATTACTTGGCAGATAACGTACTTGATCTGAAATAAATTCCCAAAATACACACACATATATGAAACATACTAAATTCAATTTGGAGGAGGAAATTTTACACACACGAAAATTTTTGTTTTTTTACCTGATCATCAGACAAGCAAGTGATGTGATACTCGTGGATAGCCCAAAGAGTCCGAACTCCATTAGGAGACCTACCTTGATGGTACACAAGCGGCTTCATAAACCCGATCTCAACACCCTTTCCTCTCTTATCCTTGATTTTCCGATCCTTACCGGTCACTTTCCAAAACCCAGAGCTTGTAGTCCTCTTCATTTCCGTCTTCTTCGCGGACGTGTACACCTTCGGAGAGAAGAAGTACCATGCAAGATCCTTCGATTTGATCTTCGATAACGCTACGAATACCCAAAATATATATATAACATGATTAATATTATGTAAACTCTGATCCAGGTTTGTATTTCCGAACCGTTAGGGTGTTGACAAAAAAAAAAAAAAAAAAAAAAAAATCGATGATGCTGAGAGTCTGAGGGTGAACTGAAAGTGAGAAAACTTACAAGGCAGACGCATTGGTTCGTACCTACAGATGTTGATTTCTCTAATCCCATCGTCGACTAGCCATGATTTACCAAGATTCTTGTTCTTCAGGTAATGGTTTATCAATTCCTCTTCCGTTGGTTGAAATCTATACCCCACCACATCTTTCTCCATTTCTACAAACACACAAACGATCCAAAAACAAAAACAAAAATCTCCGAATCGCAACAAAAACGAAAAAAAAAATTATAGGGTTTTTGAGTGGTGTTTTTTCTCTGTGCTTTCTTATTTCTTTCCTCTCTCAGTTTTTTTCTGAAATACACAAAGCAGTAGTCGACTTGGGGATGAAGAGAAGCAAGTAATGTAAGCGTATATTTATAGGATATGTAAAATATATATACTGTATATATATATATATATATAGGATATGTAACACTTATAAAAAAAATTAAAAAAAAAACATAGAAAATGAGACGTGATAAGTCCGTATAGGTTCTAAGCACATGGGCATTTTATGATCCACAAGCCGACATGTTTTCTTCGTTATCGCGGCTAAAACGTGTGTCTTTATTCTATTTTGTGAATTTAATGTTTTTCTCTCAGTGAAAATCGTGTTTAGTACATTATTTTGTTTTATTATGTTTTTGTTAGTTTAAGCATATTTCTCGAAGTTTTTTACTGAACTTCGTGTTTACAAAACTTATCAGATCTGTTAGTCCATTAACTATTAAGTTCTATTAAGAAATAGTGTGTGTTTTTAATTAATCAATAACATGCTGTATTACTATCTCCAATAATAAGGTTATATATATGAATGTTAATGTATCTCCCAGAATAATGTTTTCCTTAAACATTGAAAAAAAAAAAAAAAAGAGTTTTTAGTTTTTACCAGAGGTGAGGGACAAAATATAATTTCTTGTTTAGTGTTAGTAGAGAGACGTGGCAAGTTATTGGCGGTTCAATACGGAAATAATTATATCGCTTTTAAAAAACAAATACGAAAATAATCGGAGCTTCAAACCTAAGTTGCAGCTTTTTAAAAAATTTGGAAGGATCTTTTATAGAAATATTCTTTCTGGTCTGTAGCCGCCACTTTTGAGTATTGATCATCACTTTCTACAGTTTTGTCTATTTCTATCAATTATTGGTCTTTAACATGTAGGAAAGAGGAAGCTTTTGAGCTTTAGAATATATTTGGCAAAACAAAATGTCGAGAAAGATCGCTACAATTGATTTTGATCGATTTGTTCTTGTTCGTTGTAATCGGTTATGAATTTCTAATGAGAATGTTTGAAAATAAATTAAATCAAAACTTGTATTATATATACTGTATATTCTCCTGCTACTTGGAAGATCGTACTCAAATCCGTCGGCATGATGAATATACACTTTGAATCTACAATAATAAAAAATTAACAAACAATACCGATTCGAATGATGAAAATGGTGCTTGACAGCTTGCACGTGCCGGAATCTCTTTACCATTTAAAAATTTCTGACGTCACACGTATGACGTATCTGATCACAATCAATAATTTTTTTTTTTTTTTTTTTTTTTTTTGGGTGCAAGTACAACCGTTGGTTTAATTATATTGAGACACTCTTGGTTAATCCTGCTCTTTTTTGGATGATTCAATACCTTAATTTCTTACAATGAAATGACATTACAAACCCTATAAATCCATTTAACTTAAAGCACAAGAAAGACCTGTAAGATATATATAGGTGGAGAACAATCGAGTTTTCGTTGATACATACACACAAAACACACACATGTATTATATCACACATTGAAAAGAAAACAGAATCAGAAAAAAGCCAATTAAAAACGAGTGCTTCATCTGCTTTGCGTCTCCTCCCCCATCAAACTCAATCAGCAGCTTTCAAGTTTTGACGCTTCGTAAAACCGATGTGATGTTGCCAATGAGAGCAACCAAGAGGATGAAGCCAATCACCATGTTCATGAGATAGCTATATCTTGGAGTCTTGCCTTTTCTCTGCATTGCTTCCTCTGTAATAAACCATCCCTTCTTCTCTGCCTTTACCATAGATGACACCTTGTCTATGGCTGCAACAGCAGCTTTGGACTTAACTTCCTTCACCTGAAAAGGAGATCACATCATCATCATATATTAAGAGACTATAAGATTTCTACAATATAAGAACAATTTTCAAGACCTCATGTTTTGATGGAGTGGTGCGGCATGTGAGTTGAGATTCCAAAGTTTGTAGATCTTTGAGAGAGTCTGTGCTTGAGCATCTCGGAAAGTGTCGATTCGAACTACCAACGCTATCACCAGGACTAGAGGTTTCTTGGTAACTCTGTTTATATATATATTAGAATGGAAAAAGGCTGAGAAATTAAAACAGATTATTATTATTATTTGAAAAAGAGAAGATGTGGTGCTTTACCGCTGCAGATATTGATTCAGCATCGCTATCACCACTATCACTATCAATGATCCCTGACAAAGCTTTCTTTGGCCTGTAATTGCTGTGGTTCTCCAGCATCATGAGTTCTGGATTCGGAAACACATCTTCGAAATTCCCTCCGTTGTAACTAAGCAACCCACTCCAATACTCATTATCGTAATGAGTTTGTGGCTGCAGGAGGCTAGTGTTGTTGTCGTCGCTGAACAACGTGTCGGGATTAAAACCATCACTCGGAGAGAGATCCTCTTGTTCGTTCATTGGGTTTAACAGATCATCCACAGATATACCATAGACGTTTTCTTGACCTGGATGCTCAACCTGAACATGCAAAGAGAGTACAGTAAAGAAACTATATGATACTTGTGAGTAACAATGAAACATCTCAGAACCTAGTAGACTCACCTCAGGCTCTGTGTTGATTGCAGTGACGGTATTCAAATCAGAGGCCAAAGAGTGACTTGGCCCACTCACGTTGAAGTTATTATTACCATAAAAAACGTCTCCATCTTCACCCTTATACATCACTTGGCAGATAACGTAAGTCCTCTGTAACAAATTCCCAAAACACACATAAGCTCTTTTGCCACCAAAACACATCCCTCAAAACAACTTGTTATAACACTTAAACCTCAAAAATGTGAGCTAAAGATAGCATCCAAATCAAACCCAAATTCATTTCAAATTGAGCTGCAAGTAGAGCATCACAGGGGCAATTATAGCTAACAATTAGATGAGAGAGAAGATGAGGACTTACCTGATGAAGAGGCAAGCAAGTGATGTGATACTCGTGCATAACCCAAGGAGTCCAAACTCCTTTAGGAACCCTACCTTGATGGTACACAAGCGTCTTCTTAATCCCGATCTCAACACCATTTCCTCTCTTATCCTTGATCTTCCGGTCTTTACCAGTAGCTTTCCAAAACCCAGAGCTTGTAATCCTCTTCGCCGCCGTCTTCTTCGCCGAAGTGTACTCTCTCCGTGAGAAGAAGTACCATACAGGATCCTTCGATTCGAGCTTCGATAACGCTACCAAAAAATTTAAAAAAAAACCCCAAAATTAGAAATGATCGATGATTGATTTGATTTGAAGTTGAGAAAGCTTACAAGGCAGAAACATTGGTTCGTAGCTACAGATGTTGATTTCGCTAATCGCGTCGTCGACTAGCCAATGTTTACCCAGAATCTTGTTCTTCAGGTAATGGTTGATCAATTCCTCTCCCGTTGGATGAAATCTATACCCAACCAGATCTTTCTCCATTTCTACACTCAAAGATAGATCCAAAACCAGAAAGATCTCCAAATCGCCACTAAATTTTTCTCTCTGTTGTAGACTTGGGTTGGTGAAGAGAAGCAAGCAAGGGTTTATACTATTTATATGTCTGTAGCATTTTTTAAAAAAAAATAAAGATAAAACTAATTTTAGTACTTGCTCAGAAAACACATTTTTTTTTAAACACAGACGTGGCAAGTTTCTATAGGCCCTAAGCACATTTTACGGACTAGAAGCCGACACGGTTTTTAATTTTTAATTAAACTAAAATGCTCTCCAATAATAAGGTTAAGTGAATGTTTTTAATTTATCTCTGAGAATAATGTTTTCCTTTCCTTAAACGTTGACAAAAAGGAGAGGGACAAAATAGTGTTTTTTTGTATAGTGTCAGTGGAGGAGACGTGGCAAGTTACTGACGGTTCAATACGAAAATTGTCGGAACTTCGAACCTACGCTGCAGCTTTATTTAAAAAATCGAAGGATCTTTTTTGGAAATATTCTTTTCGGTTGTACTTGTAGCCGCCTCCATTGACGACGTCATGAATATTCATCATCACTTTCTACATTCTAGTTGTACACCAACTTTTTCTCTATTTCTAATAAAGTTTTGTTCTAGGCTTTTATAATAATTTCGAGATCGAGAAAACAAAATACAAGTTGATGATTAATGACAAATTAACAAAACAACACAGGGATTTCAAATAGGTTAAACAGTTTTAAAAGCTAGAATCGAATCAAACCAGCTATTATTGTAATAAGTCGTACAATTGTTTTTTAGAGACAGTTTTTAACCTAGAAATTTGGTCGGAGAGATGAAGAAAACAAGAAAATTTGAAAACAAATGAACAAAAACTTGGTGAAACTGGAAGACAGCTAGAAATCACAAGAAGAACCTCCTCCTGCTCGTATCCATTTCAGGCTGCAACGAAACAACAAAACATGAAAAGACGAATTAATATCACAACTTTAAAGCTAAAATTCGAAACTTGTGGTGTGAATTTTACCTTATGAACCCATTCAAATTCTCCGCCTCTGGGATCAAATGTTCCATGCTGTAACGTAACTAGCTTAAGCGTGAATCGAGGCCCACATTCCTGCAAATTTCAGGATACAACAAAAATTGAGGATATTTTGATGGATTGGATCCAAACACAAAAAGAGCTGATAAAATTGCTAACCTGAAGACGAGCTTTTACTTTCTCTCCATCTTTTCCTTTAGTGCTTTGCTTGGTTTCCTTGGCCTCGAATATGTACCGATGATGTCTGAAGAATATAAAGTCACGCTGGTTGTGAAATGTTACAACTCTCCTCCCACGGAAATTAGGTTCTTGAGGAAAGAGTGACTGAAAAAATCTGACATAAACCAGAAAATATAACATTAGCGAGAGAGAGAGATCAAAGACTGATAAAAGAGTCAGAAACTTTGAATTACCTTCCAACACGATTTCCTAAACGAGTTGAAAAGTTCTTCAAGATCAGCTCCGGTTCATGGCTTGTAGGATTTCCATGATTCTGACAATGATATTCAACATCCAAATTCAGTAATCACTCAACCACACTCAACATAGACAAGACGAATATGTTTTACTTTACATATTACATACCTTAATATCCTTCCTCAGAACAAGATTCGACAATTTGAAATGAGCAGTAGGACCATTTGGCAAACCGATGATCAAAAGCGCATCTACACATCAAAACACCATAATCTTGACAACAAACCATACAAAGATATGGAAATTAAAGGACAAAAAAAAGAAAAAAGAAAAAACTAACCAGGTTCTCTGCGATTTGTATGAACGACGATAAGAGATGTAAAATCTTTCTTCTTTGCATATTCTACAATCTGCAGAACCATCTCTAAAAGGTTAATAGATGGAACTTCTACAAAGAGACCAACAGAATCTCTGAAAAACACAAAATAGCACATACCTTTTTCAAATCATAAGTTCCTCTCTTGTGATAAGAAGAGTTTGGGATCACTGAAAGCAACTCCGATATAAACGCAGGTCCTCTCTACATTCCCAAATCAACACATAAATGAATCAAAAGAGCTCCAACAACACTACTCTGAAGCCAATAATTCTGCAGAATCTCTTGTGAGACTTACAGTGGAATTGAAACGACATGTTGTGATCAAGACTTTAGGACTAGTCTCTTGCCTCAGAACTGGATTGAATTCATCAGCATCGATATCAGCAAACAACTGCAATTTCAATTTCCACTAAATCACTGACGAAGAACAAAAATCGAATTGAGACGAATCAACATTTAAACATCAAAATCGGATACATACTTCTTCGTCGTCAGGTCTGCACATTGTCTCATCAGCTTCCCTAGTATTCTCAATTGTCTTCGGAATCATCTTTTGAGGAGGCTGCAAACGGAAGAAAAAACGAAGATTTCGATTTCTAACTCAAAACAGCTTAAAATCCCCAAATTTTTTCTCCAGATCTTTACCTCTTCGCCAAGCTCAAGAGCTCGTTTCTCAGCGGCATCGCGAGCTTTAATCTTCTTCTGCTTCTCAACTTTCTTTTCATGCTTCTGCTTCGCGTATACTTTAGCTCTCTTGTCTTTGTTCTTAATCATCGAAGGAAGTATCACGTTCCTCTTCTCCGAACCGTTGAAACTGGGTCTTCCCCGAGCTTCTCCTTCCATTTCCTCATCTTCACCATCACCCTTCTTCCTCTTGAAACCCATTTTCTCACAAACCTACGAACGGGTTCTTCTCTCTCGTTAATTAATGTATGAAAACGGCAAGCGAAGAACGAAGACGACGGAGAGATATATTAGGGTTTATCGACTGAAAATTGAGAACCTTTTTTAATGGGCCTAATCTTAAGCCCATTATAATAAATTAATTGTACGACGACGTTTTCACCATAAATTGATGCTAAACGAAGCGGTCGTTGCTCGGCCATCAATTTTTTTCTCAGTGGTCACTATGCGATGCGCCATGGAAGAGCAAGCGCCGTATCAGCTGCAATTTCCGGTTTATCTCCGGCGAAAAAATCACCATTTCCACAGCTTTGTAATGTCCTTGTCGTCGCGTCTCTGTCCAAGACCTTGTCTCATTCCGGTACACGGAATCTCGACGCGAATTCAATCCCGATTTCGGAACCTGTCGTCCTCCAGATCCTTCGTCGAAACTCCTTGGATCCTTCGAAGAAGCTAGATTTCTTCCGATGGTGTTTTTCTCTCCGGCCAGAATACAAACATTCCGCATCAGCTTACTCTCAGATATTTCGCACTGTTTGCCGGACAGGGCTTCTCGGAGAAGTTCCCGATCTGCTTTGTTCAATGAAGGAAGATGGCGTTAATTTGGACCAGACGACGTCCAAGCTATTGCTAGATTCTCTAATCCGTTCGGGTAAATTCGATTCAGCGTTAGGAGTTTTGGATTACATGGAAGGATTAGGAAATTGCTTAAACTCTAGCTTATATGATTCTGTTCTTATTGCTCTGGTGAAGAAAAATGAATTGCGTCTTGCTTTGTCCATATTCTTTAAGCTTTTAGAAGCTTCTGATGACAATAGTGATGAGACTGGTGAGGTTATAGTAAGTTATCTTCCTGGAACGGTTGCTGTGAATGAGCTCTTGGTAGGTCTAAGAAAAGCTGATACGAGATTGGAATTCAAAATGGTTTTTGAAAAGTTAAAGGGAATGAGAAGATTCAAGTTTGATACTTGGGGTTATAACATATGTATTCATGGATTTGGTTGCTGGGGAGATTTGGATGCTGCGTTGAGTTTGTTCAAGGAGATGAAGGAGCAAAGCTCAGGTCCTGATATATGCACATATAACAGCCTGATTCATGTGTTGTGTTTAGCTGGAAAAGCGAAAGATGCGTTGATTGTATGGGACGAATTGAAAGTATCTGGCCATGAGCCTGATAACTCGACATATCGTATACTCATCCAGGGATGTTGTAAGTCGTATCGAATGGATGATGCAATGAGGATTTTCGGTGAGATGCAGTATAATGGTTTTGTTCCTGATACTGTTTTGTATAACTCCCTTTTAGACGGGACGCTTAAGGCAAGAAAAGTCACTGAGGCTTGTCAGCTGTTTGAGAAGATGGTTCAAGAAGGAGTTAGAGCTTCGTGCTGGACATACAACATTCTGATTGATGGGTTATTTAGAAACGGAAGAGCTGAGGCTGGGTTTACTCTGTTCTGTGACTTGAAGAAGAAGGGTCAATTTGTGGATGCGATTACTTTTAGCATCGTTGTGTTGCAGCTTTGCAGGGAAGGGAAGCTAGAGGGAGCAGTGAAATTAGTGGAGGAGATGGAAAGTAGAGGTTTCTCTGTGGATTTGGTTACAATTAGTTCGCTGTTAATCGGGTTTCACAAACAAGGGAGGTGGGATTGGAAAGAGAAGCTGATGAAGCACGTAAGGGAAGGAAACTTGGTGCCTACTGTTTTGAGATGGAACGCTGGAGTGGAAGCTTCACTAAAACGTCCACAGAGCAAAGATAAAGATTACACACCAATGTTCCCAAGTAAAGGAAGCTTCCTAGATATCATGAGCATGGTGGGATCAGAAGATGATGGAGCTAAAGCTGAGGAAATTACACCGGTGGAAGAAGATCCCTGGTCATCATCTCCATATATGGACCAATTAGCGCACCAGAGCAATCAACCTAAGCCCTTGTTTGCTTTAGCCAGAGGGCAAAGAGTCCAAGCAAAGCCACATTCGTTTGACGTAGACATGATGAACACTTTTCTCTCTATTTACCTGTCCAGAGGTGATCTCAGCTTAGCCTGCAAATTGTTTGAGATATTCAACGAAATGGGTGTAACCGATCTCACGAGCTACACATACAACTCCATGATGAGCTCGTTTGTCAAGAAAGGTTACTTCAAAACCGCCCGTGGAGTGCTCGACCAAATGGGTGAGAACTTCTGCGCAGCGGACATAGCAACATACAATGTCATCATCCAAGGGTTAGGGAAAATGGGAAGAGCCGACTTAGCCAGCGCGGTTCTCGACAGGCTCACAAAGCAAGGAGGGTATCTAGACATTGTAATGTACAACACGCTGATCAACGCGCTCGGGAAAGCAAACCGGTTAGACGAAGCGACCCGGCTGTTTGATCATATGAAGAGCAATGGGATAAACCCGGACGTTGTGAGTTACAACACGATGATCGAAGTGAATAGCAAAGCAGGGAGATTGAAAGAAGCGTACAAGTACTTGAAAGTGATGTTAGATGCAAATTGTTTGCCTAATCACGTAACAGATACAATCCTGGATTATCTTGGGAAAGAGATGGAGAAATTTCGATTCCAAAAAGCGTCATTTGTACGGAAGAAAGAAGAAACCAAATAATGATTTCTTCCTCTCTTGTAACTGCAAATACAGAGCAATAAAAGAAAAGAAAAGAAAAGAGAGAGAAAAAAAAAAAAAAACACTTCTTTTGAAAGATTATAAACAAATCGCAATCTCAAAACCCTAACAATCTCTCTCTCTCTCTCTGCATTCAGAAGAGGCCTAAGAGAATAGAAAACCCAAGAACCATGAGCCAGACAATATGGATCAAAAGCAGAGCTTGTCCTGGAACAGACAAACCAACGCCATTACCAACATCGCAAGCTCCTGGTTTAGCAACACGAACGCCGTGGCAGAAAGCATCTGCACAACCGCACCAGTAAGTAACGCTGTCTTCACCGCAAACCGGATCTGCTCTGAAACACTTAACGGGACAAGAAGCCGGTTTAACCGTTCCTTCGCAGAATTCGCCTCTGTTTCCACCGTTGATGATCTTCTCCGAAGGTAGTCTAATCTCTCCTCCCTTGGAAATCTCCGTCGTGTGATTAGCAGAAACCGAAGATAGATTGAGGACGATCAGAAAAAGGAAAGCAATTGCGGCCAATGACGGCGAAAACGTCGACATTGCCGAGATTTGGATCTTGAATTTCGCCGGAGAATCTGTCAAACCCTAGAATCTGAATGCGATTTTCTCTTTAAGCTTCTTTTGGGTTTTCTCTTAGGAAGGGCAAAGAATCTGAGACGTTGTTTCCTCTCCTTTTTCTGAAAGGAAACAACAAAGTAGAGAACAAAAAAAAAAAAAAGAAAAGAATGATTCAGGAAAAATCTTTGACAGAGAAGAAAACTTTTGTATTTAGCATAAAGATTTCTTTAATTGTTGACCAAAAAAAGGAATGTTTTAAAATTAAAATTATTTTGAGTACGAGTAGGAACAGTTGGTATAACGGTTACCAACAAAAAAAAACAGCGCGCATGCTAACGCTTTTACAGTTGGCTCCACGTGCGAACTCGAAACCTTAGACAAGGAGAATAGACCTTCGTGGCGTTATTGCTTTACACATATGAACTCCGTGCTGTCTGTAAAACCGCGTAAGATCTATGCATGAGATGATATTTGGGAAAAAAGTAATTTGATAATAACTTTGAAATTCAGAATCTATTGTGATTTATATCCAACTACAAGCAAAAAATATTTGGGAAAAAAAGTACATATATATCCAGTCCAATGCATGTTAGGAAAAAGGTAAATTGTCTCGTATAAGAATCTTCATATATTTTCTACTTCAATTTTCAATGTCAATTAGGAAGAATATAGTTATGTGCTGTAAATACTAAATATATGTTCTTTCATTGGTAAGATATATTTTTAGTATATCCAATATTAATTCATAGGATTGTAACATCATCTATCAATTAATATTAAAAATATGAAAAAACCATAAAATTAATGTAGACTAATTATAGTTTCTCAATTATAGTATACTAATTATAATTTCTCAGTTATAATATGTGACTATGACTTGATAGATATCTAGTATTCTTTGTTGAAAATATATATCTACACTTAGTCTAGTTGCAACGAATGTTAAACCACTCGGAGAAAAATGATTATCCAAAGTTATTAATATATATAATTAAAAAGGAACATATTAATCTATACGTAAATTAAAAGTTCATGATATACATGAAATGAATATAGAGTAATAATAGTTTCTCAATAGCAGTATGTGTTTATATATCTCTCTATTATTAATTTGATTGCAACAATTGTCAAACAACTTTGGGAAAAAAAATATATTTTACAACCGTACAAGACTATTACTAGTATATATAAGATAACAAAAATAATAAAAAGTTATCTATCTATCTATCTATTATAATATTAGATGGTTACACTCTTTCTCAACTCCATGAGAAGCTGCCATGTGTCACTCCAAATTTTTGACAAGTGTCTATTTTTCAATTCAACATCAATTATGTTTTTTTATCAAGCAAATATTTACTTAATATAAACTACATAATCTATTATAATATCTATCTATTATAATATTAGATGGTTACACAACTTACACTCTTTCTCACTCCATGAGAAGCTGCCATGTGTCACTCCAAATTTTTGACAAGTGTCTATTTTTCAATTCAACATCAATTATGTTTTTTTATCAAACAAATATTTACTTAATATAAACTACATAATCTATCCAAATTTTTGACAAGTGTCTATTTTTCAATTCAACATCAATTATGTTTTTTTATCAATCAAATATTTACTTAATATAAACTACATAATCTATTATAATATTATATGGTTACACTCTTTCTTACTACATGAGAAGCTGCCATGTGTCACTCCAAATTTTTGACAAGTGTCTATTTTTCAATTCAACATCAATTAAGTTTTTTTATCAAGCAAATATTTACTTAATATAAACTATATAATTATCTATTATAATATTAGATGGTTACACTCTTTCTCACTCCATGAAAATCTGCCATATGTCACTCCAAATTTTTGACAAGTGTCTATTTTTCAATTCAACATCAATTAAGTTTTTTTATCAAGCAAATATTTACTTAATATAAACTACATAATTAAATCATATTTATTTCATGCAAACACATGTCATCTTTTTAAATTCAACATCAATTTCTCTTCATTAAGTTTTTATGTCAAACAATTATTTAATTCATATAAACTATACAATTAAACCACATTCAGTTATGCAAACATATGTATATATAATATATATAAAAAAATTTAGAAATCTATATATAAATAAGTTGATAGTTTACAATGCAAATGATGTCCACCAAAAATTTGCAATTAAAACCACATACAATTAATTAAATCATACACATAAAACTTTTTTCATGAAAATATTTATTTCATATAAAATACACAATTAAAATATACATAAAATTCATGCAAACATACATAAAATATTTGATGTGTTACTATTCAAATTATTTCCAGCAAAATATGATGGAATTAATTTAATTTATTCATATAAAACTTGAATTTCACACAAAATAATAATAATAATAATAATAATAACTTCATTGATTTTACTTATTTTCTATGGTAACCTCACATAATAATTCAATTAAATTAAATGTTTATAACTAACAATTTGTAACAGCCAATTAAATTCTATGAAAATCAATGTAATGCTCAAAAAATTATGTAACTAAAACCACATAAAATTAATTTTCTCACAAAATGATAATATTTACTTCATAGAAACTATAAAATTGAACCACACTCAAGTGACTCAAGTCATACAAACACATGTAAATCTTACATGTAAAGATTTACATGTAATATATGGATATTTTTTCTTAAACAAAACAATAGAAAAATATTTAATATTTTATTATGCAAATAACGTCCATACAAAAAAATACAATTAATTAAATCATACATAAAAAATTTGAGATTCACATATAATAACTCCATTGATTATATACATTTAATTAATGTAAAATATTTAAATGTGTCAATCATACTAAATATTTGCATTGTCCTAGAAAAACGAAACTAAATTAAATTTTCTTAATATTAGATTCTAAGAACATAAAAAAATTTATAGTCAATTAATCAATTTTAAAACCAGCCAAATAAATTATTAAATATTTACAACATGTTATATATATATATATATTTATATAATTCAAATCCACGAAACGCGTGGGCTTTCTTTACTAAGATAAAAGTTACTTATAATATTTAAACTAGTTTGTAAGAAAAATTTATGACATATACAGCTGTAGTTTAGATACATTTGTCAACAATTAATCACAAGGAGAAGTTGATAACTAATGCTATTTAGATTTGCAGTGTCGAATATCTCACATTATTTATATAGGCTGATTTGATAGAAACGCACCAAAATGCTATAAAATAAATTTTTCCCTCGTTGCTTTTTGACTAATGTTAGGGATAACCGGATCGCCTGTTACCGAATTACCATATAAACTATGTAGATTTTTGATCCAAGCATAAACTTCCCACACAAATGTAATTTTTGTTTCTAAATAAATTTGAATTCGGGGTAGAGTACTGTAACGCATTTCCAGGCTTTGCCTACCACTGGACCACAGAGATGCAGACAATAATGTTTTTTTTTTTTGTCAACATCTAATTACTAACCTAATTAAACGTTTAACTTCAATAGCAAATTTCTAAGATAAACTTTTACTTAACCATTTGACTAATGTTGCGTCTTCAATACATTATCGGAAGCGAGACAACAACAATAAGTTGATGACTCTTTAAAGACTTTAAATTCCAATGTTACCATACGAGTCTATTTTGTTACTTTGTATTAGACGTAAAAACATTATGAGGTCCATTGACATGAGTCACATATCAAAAGATTCAAAAGTCAAAACTAAATTTTGTTCTCACTAAAAAAGTTTGAACAACTAAAAGTAAAATGTTTGCATAACCGAAATCGATTTCAATTTGGCAATTTGATTGATTGGTTATAGTAAACCAGACCAAATTGACCAATCGTTTGTTAGGAGAGGGTAAAATAGTCATAAACCCTAACCATTAAAAACCCTAGAAAAACAGAGTGAATAAAAAGGGTTGCGCCACTTCTCTCCTGCAACTCATAACATCATTCTCTCTGCTTTTTCATCTTTTCTGTTTTTTTTTCTTTGATTTCGGGATATATGAATCTGCCTCCTTGAGTAGCTTTATGAACCCTAGTTTTTAGGCTATTTCATCTTGGCTTAGTTAGGAGGCAAAAATCAATCAGATCATCAATACTTTTCTGTATTGTTTTTGGTCGCTTCGACTTGAGCTTTTTTTTTTTTACACTGTGGAGGAGCTTTAATTTTCTTTAAATCAAAAGCTTCTTCCCCAAAGAGCTTCGGACATAAAATTCAGATTTTTGTGACATGACTTGTGTATGTGTTTATGTGATAGCCTCCGAATAACGAGAAGGTGCAATATAGGAACACTTTCTGGTTCAGACAGAGGCTTATAGCAAAAATAATCGAATCAGTTTTGTCGGTGAAAAAGCTTCACTCTTTCACCATCAAAATCTTCTTCCTTTCATTGGATAGATTCGAATATTTGTTAAAATTTGGATTTTTTTTTTCTGATTACATTTACGTTATTGTATTTTTTTTATATTCATGGAAAGAGGAATGATAAGACAACTACACAAGACAGTTAGTCCAGAACAGAGTGTATAAACAGAGGAAGAGTGTATAAACAGAGGAAATGTCTAAAAACACATGACATCAAACGATAAGACTCACCGCCTGAGTCTAATAGTTAGGTGTGTGCTTTATCTTTGATGTCCTGTGTTTTTGACCATTCCTTTTTAACAGCGTTTTCTTCTGCTATCCCAACTCACGATTGGTTTTGATGATATAGATAAAAAACGTACCAGTGTTACAATCTAGCCTTGAAGCTGAAGTAAATTGCTCGTGTTGAATATGACTTGTTTTGATAATTTCGTATTAGATGAAGTGGTTTTTAAGACTAGTTTATTCTCAAATTAAAGGTCCTCCAACTCCTTGATTATGTTTGCCTTGATTGTCACTATCAATTGAGTTTGAGCAACAAAACTATTCAGTCGAGTTACTGCATTCCTAACCCAACCCCTTGCTTCTCCGAGCTTTGTATTAAAAGTGATCCGAACCTGCCCGGAGTGAGCCTCCCATAGAGGCAAGTTCCTAACCAATGGATCGTAATAAGTCGTTACTACTAGCAATGACTTCCTTTTTCATTACTTCATCCTTGCTATACCCCTCTCCTTTGTTCTCAGTTACTCATCAAATGGCACTCAGTTCATATCTTTAAGTTCGATCATTGACAAGGTTCAAAAAAACAATATATATAAATACTACAATATGATCTAAAGAGGTTTAAAGTGAGTTTGTCTGAAACCAAAAACTTACTTCTTAATTATACAATGGTTCACCACCTGTTGGCAAGAAACGAGAGAAACAAAGTTAGTTAGAATCATTTCTATGATGTGAAGTAATACAATCATCGTAAAGAGACGAGAGAGTTAAGATGATGCTTACCATCAACATCTTCCGCCTGGTTATAATCGTCGTCATCATCATCAAAGTCTTCATTCTACATACAAAACATTCAAAAACTAACTTAAGAAGAAGAATCACAGGTTTCATATGACCATTTAAGTGAGAAAGTAAAAGCAGAACCTGATCATAATCACCACCAGATGATATTGATATTTCAGATTCCTTATCATCTTCATCATC